>JARQOD010000002.1:192044005-192119754 GCA_033576555.1 Oophaga sylvatica
TTCTGAGAACAGAAGCAGAGACTCAGCTGGCTCCAGTTCAGAACTCTCTGACTGCCTGGGCAATTTGGCAGGCGGTGAAGAGACAGATGGTTGTTCAACAGTGCTGTGGTCCTGAGAGGAGGTGGAAGCAATTGAAGTCGATGCATTGGCTGCCATCCAACCAACAACGGCTTCAATTTGTTCTTCCCGCAGCAGGGGGTACGCTGAGCTCCTACAAAAGTGCGCATAAAGGAACGCTCATGGGGAAAACTGGTGGATGCTGTGTCACTGGTGCGGAAGCAGCCACAGAATCCCCACGTCCTCTCCCTGCTGAAACTCCACGGCCACGACCACGTGCCTTACTCCCTGCCTTCTTCATCTTGGTAGATTGATAAAGAAAGTCAGAAAAGTTATAAGGCCTAAGTGTGGTTATTCCTCAGAGACTGCAGTGAACACTGCAGACAACTGTTCAGTAGCTGTGAAAGGCCCCTTTGTGTACTTCTATAGTGTTTGCAACCAATGTATTGTATACGGATGGAAGCGCGTCACACTAATAGATTAGATTTTTTTCAAATATAATGGAGCAGCACCAATTAGAGAAAAATGTGAAGGATGAGGCAGTGACACACGCTCAGCAGACTACAACCAGCAGTGGTTGAAGAACTAACTGGAGCGTAATCTGCACTCAAAAAATGAAAAGCTCACAGACTACAGTGAACACTGCAGACAACTGTTCAGTAGCTGTGAAAGGCCCCTTTGTGTACTTCTATAGTGTTTGCAACCAATGTATTGTATACGGATGGAAGCGCGTCACACTAATAGATTAGAGTTTTTTCAAATATAATGGAGCAGCACCAATTAGAGAAAAATGTGAAGGATGAGGCAGTGACACACGCTCAGCAGACTACAACCAGCAGTTTTTGAAGAACTAACTGGAGCGTAATCTGCACTCAAAAAATGAAAAGCTCACAGACTACAGTGAACACTGCAGACAACTGTTCAGTAGCTGTGAAAGGCCCCTTTGTGTACTTCTATAGTGTTTGCAACCAATGTATTGTATACGGATGGAAGCGCGTCACACTAATAGATTAGATTTTTTTCAAATATAATGGAGCAGCACCAATTAGAGAAAAATGTGAAGGATGAGGCAGTGACACACGCTCAGCAGACTACAACCAGCAGTGGTTGAAGAACTAACTGGAGCGTAATCTGCACTCAATAAATGAAAAGCTTACAGACTACAGTGAACACTGCAGACAACTGTTCAGTAGCTGTGAAAGGCCCCTTTGTGTACTTCTATAGTGTTTGCAACCAATGTATTGTATACGGATGGAAGCGCGTCACACTAATAGATTAGAGTTTTTTCAAATATAATGGAGCAGCACCAATTAGAGAAAAATGTGAAGGATGAGGCAGTGACACACGCTCAGCAGACTACAACCAGCAGTGGTTGAAGAACTAACTGGAGCGTAATCTGCACTCAAAAAATGAAAAGCTCACAGACTACAGTGAACACTGCAGACAACTGTTCAGTAGCTGTGAAAGGCCCCTTTGTGTACTTCTATAGTGTTTGCAACCAATGTATTGTATACGGATGGAAGCACGTCACACTAATAGATTAGAGTTTTTTCAAATATAATGGAGCAGCACCAATTAGAGAAAAATGTGAAGGATGAGGCAGTGACACACGCTCAGCAGACTACAACCAGCAGTGGTTGAAGAACTAACTGGAGCGTAATCTGCACTCAAAAAATGAAAAGCTCACAGACTACAGTGAACACTGCAGACAACTGTTCAGTAGCTGTGAAATGCCCCTTTGTGTACTTCTATAGTGTTTGCAACCAATGTATTGTATACGGATGGAAGCACGTCACACTAATAGATTAGATTTTTTTCAAATATAATGGAGCAGCACCAATTAGAGAAAAATGTGAAGGATGAGGCAGTGACACACGCTCAGCAGACTACAACCAGCAGTGGTTGAAGAACTAACTGGAGCGTGATCTGCACTCAAAAAATCAAAACCTCACAGACTACAGTGAACACTGAAACACAACTGTTCACTATCTGTGAAAGGCTCCTTTCTGTACTTCTATAGTGTTTGCAACCAATGTATTGTATACGGATGGAAGCGCGTCACACTAATAGATTAGATTTTTTTCAAATATAATGGAGCTGCACCAATTCCACAAAATAAAATAAAAAAAAGAGTCAGTGAGTGACACGTGCAGATGCCTACAAACAGCGGTGGATGCAGAGCAAACTGCAGCGTCACCTGCACTCTCACACACACCTTGCACAGAGCTGTTAAAACAACACTGGCAAAAGGAAGCTTTACACAGCGGTTGGTAAACTAGCCTGCCTAAAGCACAGTACACAAAATCGCAATGTCTAACTGTCCCTCAGAGTCAGCAGAGCAGCATTCTGTCCCTTACTGAATTCACAGCACAGTGACGCTAAAATGGCGGCGGCGCCTTTTATAGTGCATTCTGACATCATTTCAGCAGCCAATCACAGTCATGCCATTAGTTAAGATGACCGCAGCATTACAGGATGTGCCCACACTTCATAAGATTCCTCATTGGCTGACTAAAATCACATTGCCTCTCAAAGAATTATGGGAACTTCCGATTCCGGTATACGATATTGGAAAAATATCGGAACTAAGTATCGGAATTCCGATACAGCGAATATCGGCCGATACCCGATACTTGCGGTATCGGAATGCTCAACACTAATCATCACCAAGCAATGTTTATTCCCCTGATATGCTGGACCTATGGTCTGATAATCAATCATTAGCAACTCAAAAGGTGCCAACATCACGATGGTCTGTGTCAGAGCTCTTTGTTTAGGGGGCTTGGCCAGCTCACAGCTTCGACAAAGTTGACAGATTCTCTCTACGTTGATTTTCAATTGGGGGGATAAACTAATCGTTTGGAAAGTCTTTTCTGCCCTGAAATGAGCCCCTTTCTTGTGTGCTTCGGTAGCCACCTGGGACAACAAAGTTTCTGGGATCACCATTTGCCAGGTGAAATCCAGCTCCTGCAGCAAGAGAACTTTCAGGTACAGAATCCCATCATTCAGCTGCAAACTCTCCCACTGTCGCAGCATCCGCAGAGTATCCGGGGACAAATACTTCTTTCTTACTGGCTGGGTAGTTGTCTATCCGACACCCACTGTCTCAAGCGCGTTAGTTCCCTGTCCTCCTGCTGCACTCAGACCAACTCATCACAAGATTGCCCCAGAAGATCTGTGTGGGCTGTGGCCTGTACCTGTTCCATCATGGCTGCCACTGTCCTGACAGAATCCTTAAATCTAGGAATCTCTTCTGCTTCCAACTCTTCATCACGGTTGGGTCCAGGCTTTCATAGTCTACTCGGACAGACTTGGCCCTCCGAGCTGCCCAGCGTTCTTCCAGCACCCCCAATCTTGATTTATCCAGATGGGCTAATGGGTTGTTATCGGTTTGCACATGAACTTCAGAGCCAGAAAAGTACTCAGCAAAGATCTCCGTCATGGCCCATACCAACGCCAACAACTCCAATTTGAAAGAACTGTAGTTATCAAAGTCATGTAGAGATCGACTTGCATAAGCAATTACTCGCTCCTCCCTCTCTGTGTCTGTGACAACACTGCTCCGAGTTCATTCAGACTCCCGTCTGTGTGTAAGATGAAGGGTTGTGTGAAGTCTGCGTACGCAAACACTGGCACCTCCGTCAGGGCTAATTTCAGGGCCCCAAAGGCTTGCTCCTGATGTCTGCCCCATTGTACAGGACTGTTTCTTGCATGGGACGGTAGTCCTTTCAAAAGTTCCAGCAGTGGGTTAGCAATGGGAGAAAAATTCCTTGACAAAATGTCTGAAGTATCCAGTGTCCAGTGAGTCCCAGAAAGGCTCGCACATCTTTCACGGTCTTTGGAATGGGCCAGTCCTGTACCGCAGCAATCTTTTCCCGAGATGGACATATTCCTGCTGAGACCACATGTCCTAAATACTCAATTTGAGAAAGAAACAAATGACACTTCTGCGGCTTTACATTCAGCCTGTGTTGTAATAGGCGACTCAACACCTGTTCCAGTCTCCGCAGATGCTGTTCAAAGGTTGGGGCAAAAATGATAATATCATCCAAATAGATCAGGGTGGATTCAAAGTTCAGGTCCCCAAGCAGCTCTCCATGAGCCATTGAAATGTCCCTGGGGCATTGGCTAATCCGAATGGCATGCAATCAAATACATACAATCCCATGGGGAGTTTTCGCTCTGTCTTGTTCGGACACAGGTTCTTGCCAGTAACCACTGGCAAGATCCAGAATGGAGAAATACTTGGCATTTCCCAGAGCAGACAAAGACTCCTGAATCCAGGGCAGTGAATAAGAATCCCTTACTGTACAGGCATTGAGCTTACTGTAGTCCACACAGAAACGTATTGTTCCATTCCTTTTACACACTAACACTGTGGGAGCAGCCCATAGACTTTAATCTCGCGTATCACCGCTCTCTGAAGCATCTGAGTCAACATTCCCTTTACTTCCTGATACATTTGTGGTGGTATTTGGCGGTAATACTCTCTTATGGGTGCAGTGCTTCCAGTGGGGATCTCATGGGTAATGGCCGTTGTGCACCCAAAATCTTCATGTCTTGCAAACACATCTTGAAATTTTCCTACTAACGCCTCCACCTGTTGAACCTGTTGTGGTGTAAATTCAGTCAACTCTGCCCTCATTTGTTCCAGAATTTTGCATCCTTCCTTCAAGTGCCGTGGATCAAGAGATGACATAGAGTCCACAGTAACCGCCCTGGGATCTCCGTGTCTGACGCTGAACTGCATGACTTGGGATGGTATCAACTCCTCAGGCATGCAGAGGACATGAACTACCTCACTTTTGGGGGTAGGCTAACATAATTTTTCCCCAAGTTCACGCAGCGGACCAGCACTGTCCCATCACACACCGTGGCCAGAGTCCGTGCCACAAGTATTCCTGGTGGTAAATGTTTAGTTTGACTCGGTTCAATTTGGACTTCTGCACCTTCCAAAGGGGTACAAGCCCGGACGGGCAGGGGTAGCACTGTCTGTCCTGGGGTAGAAACCTATGGGTTGACACAGGTGTGATCACTTTCCCCAATGTCTTTCACTGCTGGAGATTTCTTGTACCTGGGCAGTCCTAATCAGCTGTTGGAAGATTCTTCTCTGAGGTGTACGAGTACTGCACTGTTTAAAGAACTCATCTGGGGATTAATTTACAAGAAAGCTTTCATACTCTTTTAGCACATTTATGCCTAACGTGACAGTATGTTCCTTGCCCATCTCGCCAGCGTCAGCACTACTCCCCTCCTGCCTCAGTCTTTCCTGCAGACTACTATGTTCATCCACGCCACCCCTGCAACCGGGATGGGTAGCTGGTTAGTGACCGAGAGCTTGATCACCAGCCCCCACTCAGGCCGCACTACTTGCATAAAGTGGTGCCGGAAATAGCCTTCGGGCATTGTGGTGACTTGTGAGCCCGTATCAACCAGTCAGCGGACAGCTCGACTGTTTATCTTGGCCCAGACAAGGGACATATGGACACAAGATTTGTGGGACTTCTAGCACTCATTCTCAGCACTTCAGGGTCCAGGCAGTGTCTCCCAGACTAGGAGCCCCTTGTAAAATGGGTGGCGCTGTAGGGGCCTGCTCCGGGGTGTACACTTTTGGGCTACGTGTCCCACTTCTCCACAGTTATAGCATGCGGAGGGTCCTTCTCTGTGGAACATTCTCATCTCACGCCGGAGGACAGGCCCATGTTGACTAACAGGAGAGCTCGCTGCGACTACAGGCGTCTGCTTTGTCTCAGCTAATTCTTCACATATCTGCTGTATCTCCTTCCTCAAATCTTCTACCCACGCGGGTGCAGTAGCCACGACAGAAGACAACTCCCCACTCCGGACCTTCCCCACCGGAACTGTCACCCCCTGCTCTTGCTTGCACGTGCATGCCTCACTCACTACCTTGGAGAATATCATACTGGGCTTCACTTTCAAACGCTCACTCAGAGCCTTTTTCAACAACACATCAGTAGACCTGTCACAAGTTGGCCTAGCAGCACTACATCAATGGAGCCTACGCCGTCTTTGCGCACGATAGTGGTGTAAAGTTCCTGTAAGGTGTTCATAAACTGCATCACCATCTCCCCTTCTCTTTGAACCTGCCGAACAGGCGCATGCGCAATTCCCCTATGTCTGTGGGGTCCCCATGCGTCTCCTCGAGTATCACTAGAATTTTGTCCAGGGTGTCACGTGCCTGTGGGGGGCTGGAGCATGACAGAATCTCTGGCCTCCCCATCTAAAGCCATCATGGCCACCTCTGCTTCTAGGGCCGGTGTCATGGGGTGCATCCTCATCATATCCCTTATCCGCTCTGTCCAACTCCACAGCATGATGTTATCCCCAGTGAACTTGAGGAGGTTACTTATCATGGCCCTCCAGGGAGATGCTGAACCAAAGACCCCGCCACAGATACCGGGTCTGCCATGGCCTGACCTGCAAACACTTGATCTGCTGCCCCTGCGCCACTGAGCGACATCCTGCCGACTACACCAATTGTAGATATTGCAGGAATGCAGGATGTCACCATGGTAGGAGGCAGATCAAAAGTTAACAGATTTATTATAAAAAACAATGGCCTCCAAGCAGGGAGCAAAGGGATGCAGGGAAGTGGCAAGGAATGGGGCAGAACTGGATGGTATCCAACAGTGGCACCGGCAGCAGCAGCATGTGTCATGTCTCTGAGGTAAAAGCTAGATTCCCATCCTCACAAGTATCTAGCATGGTACTTATTCCAGAGGAGGGAACTGATGAGACAAATCCTCACCCTGAGGTATGTCTGGGAGTCTGCTCACAATGTTCAGGCCTAGCCGTCTGTCTAACTGCGTATGGCGCACGTGTCACAGTCACATCTTGCTGGTCAGTGAAACTATTAGCTGTGACAGATAACGGAGAAGCAGTACAATGTAGTCTAGCTCCAACAGGTGTCTCACTCAGGGCAATGTTTGATGGGACTGATCTCACTGGGTACTTTGTCTCTCCCGTCAGAGCAACACACATCTCTCTACACAGCTCCCATGTCACCCGTCTCTCTCCCTTTTCGCCCCCAGCACAACTCCCTCTGGCTCCGCCCCAACAGACCTCATGAGATCCCCGATCCTTTGCTAAAGGGCTTCCTCCCTGCAACATAGGTGACAGTCCCAATGGTTCCAAAGCCGAAGCAGGAAAGGCACCCACACGTTTATTCATCCTCTTACACTGGCAAAACTCTTTTGGTCTAACAGGCAATCATAGCTGACAGATAAGGAAGTCATTATTTGAACTCCTGCTGTCATGGCAACCATCTGGCTCCCATGATTAGGTCACAGGGGTGCCGGAAGGGGAAAATAAGGAACCCCATTGCTCTCTAAACCTTCTAAATGCTGCAATTGCTAATGGATGCAGCATTTAGAGAGTTAAATAGCCAGGGTCAGTGCAGTTTCATGCCCTGGCTGCTCCAGAAGTAGCTCAGCTATCACTTAAGCCAAGCTCTCAGCGGCAATAGTTCGTGCACATCTTCTGTGATCGCATAATCGATAACATGCACTGGTACATTCATTTGTAGGAATACACTGCAAAATAAAACATTCAGGTGCATCCAATTTTGGGAAAGAGTTATAGATTTTGAGCTAAACTATCATTTAATAGGAATATTTTGATTTCAATGCCCTATGTTATAAAATTTTGTGTACACAAGACCTTCATATCATCCATTAACTATTAAATAGGACGATTTGATTGATAAGTCATATTACCCACATTTCTATATCCAATCACCAACCTTTGAACAATCTATTGCCTTGTTTGTAGATTTAAGGGTTTTATGTACATTGTGGAGGTTCTTTATGAGGCTGCATATTTTGTGGATTTATGCACTATAAATCCATCTACAGACAAAAATATAGGGTTTATTATTTCTGGTTTCCAAGCATGCAGATCATTGTTTTTATATTTTACTATATTAGGGATCAACGGTTTACATGTGTCCATTTGATCTAGTGCTTTAGGTGACTTTGGAGTGGAGGTATGCATGTTGTGTATTTGGAAGAGCAGATACTGGATCTGAATGTGCAGCTGGCAACACTGAGATCCATAGACAATATGGAAAAGAGTCTTCTTCTCACTGAGCAGACGCTCAATGGGATAGATGAGGGGGATGCTAGGATGGAGCTGCAGGACAGTGATGCAGCAAGCTGGGTGACAGTTAGAAGGTGGGTAGAGGGAAGAGTGCCAGGGAGGCTAGTCCTGATCTGACACACCCAATAAGTTTGCAAAGTCGGTAGATGAGGAGGGTGTCAGTACAGGGGTAGCACTGCTGCCGCAAGGCATGTCCTCTGAAATCCGGAGGAGTGTCTGCTCCAGTAAGGGGGCAATTAGGAGAGAAGGGCAGGCCAGACAGGTACTGGTAGTGGGGGACTCAATTATTAGGGGAACAGATAGGGCAATCTGTCACAAAGACAGAGATCGTCGAACAGTGTGCAGCCTACCTGGCACTCGAGTCCGACACATTGCTGATTGGGTTGACAGATTACTGGGAGGGGCTGGTGAGGACCCAGCGGTCATGGTGCACATTGGCACAAATGACAAAATTAGAGGTAGGTGGAAGGTCCTTAAAGATGATTTCAGGAAATTAGGCTGCAAGCTTAAAGCAAGGACCTCCAACGTGGTATTTTCTGAAATACTGCCTGTACCACATGCCACACCAGAGAGGCAACAGGAGATTAGGGAGGTTAATAAGTGGCTCAAGAATTGGTTTAGGAAGGAGAGGTTTGGGTTCCTGGGGAACTCGGACGACTTCTCAGTTGGCTAAAGGTTCTATGCTAGGGACGGGCTGCAACTCAATGGGAGGGTGCAGCTGTGCTGGGGAGAAAATTGCTAGAAGGGTGGAGGAGTCTTTAAACTAGGGACTGAGGGGAGGGCATTCATTTTATAAGAGGGGAAGAAAGTGCAGATAGAGTCCTGGGCTCAAATAATGAAATTGGGTGTGGGGGTGGCATGGGGGGTGGGGTTAGAACAGTTAATAATTTAAGAAAGAATAGAGGTTCAGAGAGATACATAAAGTGCATGTATACTAATGCCAGAAGCCTCACCAACAAAATGGAGGAATTAGAATTAATTTTGTTAGAACATAATTAAGACATGGTGGAGATATCTGAGACATGGCTGGATGAGAGCCATGACTGGGCGGTTAATTTACAGGGCTATAGTCTGTTTAGAAATGACCGCACAAATAAGCGAGGAGGGTGTGTGTTTATATGTAAAATCATCCTTAAAACCCATACTGCGTGATAATATATGTGAATCTAATGAAGATGTAGAGTCACCGTGGGTGAAGATAAGAGGAGGGGGAAAAAATAGTAAATTATTGATAGGAGTTGGTTATAAGTCTCCAAAAATAATGGAAGCAACGGAGAATATCCTCGTAAAGCAAACAGATGAAGCAGCGACTCAAGGAGAAGTCATTATTATGGGGGACTTCAACTACCCTGAAATACATTGGGGAACAGAAACCTGCAGCTACCGTAAAAGTAACAGGTTTTTGACAACTATGAGAGACAATTACCTTTCGCAACTGGTTCTGGACCCAACAAGAAGGGGGGCACTGCTAGCCCTAATATTAACCAACAGGCCAGACCGCATTTCAAATAAAAGGGTTGGGGGTCACTTGGGTAATAGTGATCACAAAATAATAAGCTTTCATGTATCCTTTAATAAGATGTGTAGTAGAGGGTTACAAGGACACTAAACTTCAGGAAGGCGAATGTTAGGGTCTGCGGAATGCACCTAATAGATATTATAGAGAGGTGCGTTCGCAGCCCGGGGTCCACCGTGCAGGCGAAGCCCGCTGCTAGTAAGATGGTGAAAGTAGCGAACTCTGTTATCCCGCAGAGTCGCTAAAATAAACACCGTAGCGCGCTGTGGCAGTTAGTGCGAACTCTGTTAATCCCCAGAGCCGCTAACGGGAATGCCACAGCGTTATATGGCGATAAGTACAAACTCACTTAACTTCAGTGAGCCGCAAAGTAAAACGCTAGGGCGGTGAACCAGCGTTATAAAGCGAACCCTGTTGCGTCACAGAGCCGCTGAGAAAAATACTGTGTCCTGTTAGACTCACAGGGATACACAGATAACTACTGTGTGGATAGCAGTCCGTGATCATGCAGACAGAAACGCAATCAAGCAATCTCCTCACCGGAGAAACCGGTATTCTAGGGTCTTATTTCAGCCAAGCCCTACCACGTGCATCGAAATCTCCTCACCGGAGAAGCCAGTATTCTAGGGGCTTATTTCAGCCAAGCCCTAACCACATGCGTACATGATCACACTGGCGCAAAGCACATAATGCAATTGATACTAGCGCATGGCGGCCCAGCTGTTATGATTTGGTAGCTGAGGAGAGCAGGCAAAAATGGCAATACACCAGAGAGGTTGGAATCTACTGGATTGCAGTACCCTGACTAACCACCACAACTAAAGGCAGCCATGGAGCGTTCCTGCGTTGGTCCTAGACGCCTCGTCACAGCCTGAGAGGATAACTACATCTAAAGATAGAAAGAGGAAAGCTATCTGCCCCGAAGCAGATCCCCAAAGAACATAGGAAGCCCCCAAACATGTAATGGCGGTTAGACAAAAGGAAATACAGACACAGACAGAAAATAGTATGAGCAAACATTGGGGCCCAATCTTCCTAGAAAGAAAAGGATAGGAAGGACACTTACTGCAATCCAAAAAAACCCTAAAAAATACCAACTCTACTAATTGCAAACACACCTGAGATCACACGACCTCTACCACCTAAATTAGTTCTCTGGTGTAACAAAACTAAGCAGCAGCCACTGAAAAAACTGGAAAAGGCAAATGAACAAATAACAGTGGCTAAGATAAACTGAGAGCACAAGCCCCCGGAGGGGACCTGGCTGACCTCCACAGAAGTGAAGGGAAAAATGCAAAAAGCAAGCACAAAAATAAAAGCAGAAAATATCTTATCTGTTAGCAGAAGATGCAGGCAATACTCAGCAAGCTTCCAAGTGAACCAGGACCCACAGTTGAGACAAGAACAATTGATCACCGGCAACCATGATAGGAGGGAACCTCCCTTATATAAGACCAGTCTGTAACTCCTCATTGCCAATCTTCACAATCTTCATTGAATGGTTCAGTATTGTTTGTAACCACCAGAGGGAGCTTCTGCTCAGAATTAATTTCCAACACATTCACAACAGTACCCCCCCCCTTGAGGAGGGGTCACCGAACCCACATTTTGGCAACCAGGTCGGTCAGGATGAGCTCTGTGATACGCACGAATCAGTCTCCTAGCATGGATGTCCGAAGCAAACACCCAAGAATTGTCCTCCTGACCATAACCTCTCCATTTAACCAAATGCTGGAGTTTCCGTCTAGAAAAACGAGAATCCAATATTTTCTCAACCACATACTCCAGATTGCCCTCAACCAAAACAGGGTCAGGAGGCGCAGCCATAGGAACCACTGGCTCGACAAACCTCTTCAATAAGGACTTGTGGAACACGTTATGGATCTTAAATGTCCCAATAGGGCAGCGCTCGGGTTTATCCTCCTGACACCCTTCCAGAGCCAGTCTCAAATTGGGCGAGATGGCGGAAAGAACTACACCCTCTTTCAAAATAACAGCAGGATCAGATAACTCAGGAGAGTCCGCAAGGAAACTCCTCGACAGGGCATCCGCCTTAACATTCTTAGTGCCAGGAAGAAAGGAAACCACAAAATTAAAACGTGTGAAAAACAAGGCCCACCTGGCCTGTCTAGGATTAAGTCGCTTGGCTGATTCCAGATAAACCAGATTCTTATGGTCCGTGAGGACCACCACCTGATGTTTGGCTCCCTCCAGCCAATGTCTCCACTCTTCAAAAGCCCACTTCATGGCCAATAACTCCCGATTACCCACGTCATAATTACGTTCAGTTGGAGAAAATTTTCGAGAGAAAAAGGCACAAGGGTTACTTTAAAGGTCTCTGGATCTCTTTGGGACAAAACCGCACCTGCCCCAATTTCAGAGGCATCAACCTCCACCTGAAATGGCAGAGAAACATCAGGCTGCCGTAGAACAGGAGCAGAAGTGAATCTCTGCTTAAGTTCCTGAAATGCAGAGACTGCCTCAGGAGGCCAATTCACCACATCAGAACCCTTTTTGGTCAAATCAGTCAATGGTTTAACAATAACAGAGAAATTACCAATAAATTTACGATAAAAATTGGCAAAACCCAAGAATCTCTGAAGAGCCTTTAATGAAGTAGGTTGGACCCAATCACAGATGGCCTGAACCTTGACCGGGTCCATTTCAATAACAGATGGGGACAAAATGAATCCCAGAAATGAGATCCTCTGTATGCCAAAAAGACACTTTGATCCCTTCACATACAGAGCATTCTCTCTCAAAATCTGGAACACAGTCTGAACATGTTTCACATGAGAGTCCCAGTCATTGGAAAAAATCAAGATATCATCCAAATAAACAATCAGAAATTTATCCACAAAATCCTGAAAATGTCATTCATGAAGGACTGGAAGACGGAAGGAGCATTAGTGAGCCCAAAGGGCATCACTAGGTACTCAAAATGCCCCTCTAGGGTATTAAATGCCGTCTTCCATTCATCCCCGTGCTTAATGCGAATAAGGTTATACGCCCCCCTGAGGTCAAGCTTGGTAAACCAAGTAGCACTTTTCACCCTGGAAAACAGGTCAGAAATCAAGGGTAACGGATATTGATATTTCACAGTGATATTGTTCAAGAGACGATAATCAGTACACGGCCTTAATGAACCATCCTTTTTGGCCACAAAGAAAAAACCGGCACCCAAGGGTGAAGAGGATGGTCTGATATGACCCTTCTCCAATGACTCCTTGATATAAGACCGCATAGCGTCATGTTCAGGTACAGACAAGTTAAAAAGGTGACCTTTAGGGAATTTACTACCAGGCACTAATTCAATAGCGCAGTCATAGCTCCTATGGGGGGGCAAGGATGCAGATTTACTTTCGCTAAACACATCAGAAAAATCAGTCAAAAAGTCAGGAACATCCTGAGCCTGGGGAGAGGCAGAAAAAACAGGAGTGTTGGCATTAACACATTTGCAGCCCCAACTGGTTACAGATACAGATTTCCAATCCAAAACAGGATTATGAGACTGTAACTAAGGGAAACCTAGTACAATAATGTCATGCAAATTATACAGCACCAAAAATTTGCAACTCTCCTGATGATCAGGTTCAACCCTCATTATCACCTGAGTAGAGAACTGGGGTTTATTCTCAGCCAAAGGGGTAGAATCAATCCCCAGTAGGGGAATAGACTTCCGTAGGGTATCAAGGGAAACCCACAACGTTTAGCAAAATCAAAATCCATCAGGTTAATAGCTGCTCCCGAATCAACAAAAGCCTGAGCAGAAAATGTGGACAGGGAGAAAATCAGGGTAACAGTCAACAGAAATTTAGTCTGAACACTACCCAAGACAACTGAGCGTGCAAAACGTCTTCCCCGCTTAGGGCAGACTGAAATAGCATGAGAGGCGTCACCACAGTAGAAACGTAACTGATTACATTTTCGAAACTCATGACCCTGTGCCCCAGAAGCCACTCTATCACACTGCATGGGTTCAGAAGCTGGTTCACAAGGCAACACTATTCCACGCATACCTCTACGCTCACCCAAACGTCTGTCAATTTGAATCGCTAATGACATAGAATCATTGAGACCAGAGGGAGCAGGGAAACCCACCATAACATCTTTTACATTCTCTGACAGACCCTTCCGAAAAAGGGCTGCCAAAACATCATCATTCCATTTGGTCAGGACTACCCACTTTTGGAATTTCTGACAGTATAACTCAGCGTCCTCAAGCCCCTGATTTAATGCCAACAAGGTTTTTTCAGCTTGATCAGTGACATTAGGTTCATCGTACAATAACCCCAGAGCCAGAAAAAATGCATCAACATTACTCAAAACAGGGTCCCCAGGTGTCAGGGAAAAAGCCCAATCCTGAGGATCGCCGCACAGGAGAGAGATGACAATTTGAACCTGCTGTGCTGCATTCCCTGAGGACTTAGGTTTTAAGGCAAAAAACAACTTACAGTTATTTTTGAAATTCAGAAATTTAGCTCGATCCCCTAAAAACAAATCTGGCATGGGGATCCTAGGTTCCACAACCGGCAACTCTGCAAAATAGGTAGCAATACTCCGAACTTCCATGGCAAGCTGATCCACACGGCCAGACAACTGTGCAAACTCCATTGAGAGAAAAAAAAATCCTCCTCAGCACCCAGAGAAAAAGAGGGAAAAAAAAATGCAACAAACAGAAAAAAAAAAAAAATCTCTGACAACTCTGACAACTTTTTTTTTTTCCACACTATTTTTCCCTTCTGTGAGTACCATATAATTTTCAGTTTGGCCGGTGATACTGTTATGATTTGGTAGCTGAGGAGAGCAGGCAAAAACGGCAATACACCAGAGAGGTTGGAATCTACTGGATTGCAGTACCCTGACTAACCACCACAACTAAAGGCAGCCGTGGAGCGTTCCTACGTTGGTCCTAGACGCCTCGTCACAGCCTGAGAGGATAACTACACCTAAAGATAGAAAGAGGAAAGCTATCTGCCCCGGAGCAGATCCCCAAAGAACATAGGAAGCCCCCAAACATGCAATGGCGGTTAGACAAGAGGAAATACAGACACAGACAGAAAATAGTATGAGCAAACGTTGGGGCCCAATCTTCCTAGAAAGAAAAAGATAGGAAGGACACTTACTGCAATCCAAAAAACCCTAAAAAAAACCAACTCTACTAATTGCAAAAACATCTGCGATCACATGACCTCTACCACCTAAATTAGTTCTCTGGTGTAACAAAACTAAGCCGCAGCCACTAAAAAAACTGGAAAAGGCAAATGAACAAATAACAGTGGCTAAGATAAACTGAGAGGAGCACAAGCCCCCGGAGGGGACCTGGCTGACCTCCACAGAAGTGAAGGGAAAAATGCAAAAAGCAAGCACAAAAATAAAAGCAGAAAATATCTTATCTGTTAGCAGAAGATGCAGGCAAGACTCAGCAAGCTTCCAAGTGAACCAGGAACCACAGTTGAGACAAGAACAATTGATCACCGGCAACCATGATGGGAGGGAACCTCACTTATATAAGACCAGTCTGTAACTCCTGATTGCCAATCTTCACAATCTTCATTGAATGGTTCAGTACTGTTTGTAACCACCAGAGGGAGCTTCTGCTCAGAATTCATTTCTAACACATTCACAACACCCAGCCATGCCACCCTTTTATAGTAACAGCTACAGGACCTGCCAGAAAAAGGACCAATGAGAAACTGTTCCAAAACACATGTAGTTTCAGGACCTTCCTGGCGGACCAATAGGAGCTGATGCAGTACCTGAACATGTGACCCCTGATCTCCATTGAGAGATCTTACCCTGGGCATCATCAGAAGGGAAAACGCAGGACTTCGTCCCAAAGACGTTTGCTCCAGCACTGGCTATAATAGAAGATCCAGGAGGGGCAGCAGCAAGTCTCTGCACAGTATTGGAATGGGCAAGACGCTGGGACCGACGTCTCCGCTGAGCAGGCTCCACTGCGGACGGAGATGGATGGGGGACCGCAGCGGGACTGGCTCGAGACTCCTCCTGTGCAGCAGCGGGAATTCGAACCCTAACAGCGAATTTCCAACGGATAAGAGATGATCTTGGTGCAATTAACTGGGACGATATCCTGAGACATAAAAATACACAAAAAAAATGGGAGACGTTTATTAGCATCCTGAATAGGATCTGTTCACAGTATATACCCTATGGGAATATACATGCTAGAAATAGGAGGAAACTATGGGGTGCAATAAGTGACAAAAAGAAAGCATTTAGGGAATTAAAGCAAGTAGGTAGTGATGAGGCATTAAATAAATACAGAAGATTAAATAAATTCTGTGAAAAGCAAATCAAGACAGCAAAGTTTGAGACAGAAAGATTCATTGCCAGAGATAACAAAAATAATCCCAAAATATTCTTTAACTACATAAATAGCAAGAAACTAAAAAATGATAGTGTTGGTCCCCTTAAAAATAGTCAGGGTGAAGTGGTGGATGAGGATGAGGAAAAAGCCAATATGCTAAATTACTTTTTTTCAACAGTATTTACACAAGAAAATCCCATGACAGGTAACATGATCAGTGATAAAAAAATTTCTCCATTAAATGTCACCTGCTTAACCCGGCAGGAAGTACGGTGGTGTCTAAAAATCACTAAAATTGACAAATTCCCAGGCCCGGATGGGATACACCCCCGAGTACTGCAGGAATTAAGTACCATCATAGATAGACCATTATTTTAAATATTTAGAGATTCCATAATAACGGGGTCTGTACCACAGGACTGGCGTATAGAAAATGGGGTGCTAATATTCAAAAATGGAACAAAAACTGAACCTGGAAATTATAGGCCAGTGAGCATAACATCTACTGTGGGTAAAATCCAGGAGGGTTTTTTAAGGGATACTATATTGGAGTATCTAAAGAAAAATAAACTCATGAACCAGTATCAGCATGGGTTTACGAAGGACAGTTCTTGTCAGACTAATCTGACAAGCTTTTATGAAGAGGTAAGTTCCGGACTGGACCAAGGGAACGCAGTGGATGTGGTGTACGTGGACTTCTCAAAAGCTTTTGATACAGTGCCACACAAAAGGTTGATACAGAAAATGAGAACAATGGGGATAGGGGAAAATATGTGTAAGTGGGTTAAGAACAGGCTCATGGATAGGAAACAAAGGGTGGTTATTAATGGAACACACTCAGACTGGGTCACAGTTAGCAGTGGGGTACCGCAGGGGTCAGAATTGGGGCTGCTTCTCTTTAACATATTTATTAATGACCTTGTAGGGGGCATACACAGTAGTATTTCAATATTTGCAGATGACAATAAACTCTGCAGGGTAATCAATACAGAGGAGGACAATTTTATATTACAGGAGGATTTATGTAAACTAGAAGCTTTGTCTGATAAATGGCAAATGAGCTTTAATGGGGATAAATGTAAGGTCATGCACTTGGGTAGAACAAACAAGATGTATAATTATGTGCTTAATTGTAAAACACTGGGCAAAACTGTCACTGAAAAAGACCTGGGTGAATGGGTGGACGACAAACTCACATTTAATGGCCAGTGTCAGGTAGCTGCTGCAAAGGCAAAAAAAAATAATGGGATGCAATAAAAGAGGCATAAATGCTCATGAGGAGAACATAATTTTATGTCTATACAAGTCACTAGTGCGACCACACTTAGAATACTGTGTACAGTTCTGGTCTCCGGTGTATAAGAAGGACATAGCTGAACTGGAGCGGATGCAGAGAAGAGCAACCAAGGCTATTAGAGAACTCGGGGGTCTGCAATAGCATGACAGGTTATTACACTTGAGGTTGTTTTGTTTGGAAAAACGAAGGCTTAGGGGTGATCTTATTACAATGTATAAATATATGAGGGGACAGTACAAAGACCTTTCTAATTATCTTTTTACTCTTAGACCTGTGACGGGGACAAGGGGGCATCCTCTACGTCTGGAGGAAAGAAGGTTCAGTCATAATCACAGACGCAGATTCTTTACTGCAAGAGCAGTGACACTATGGAACTCTCTGCCGTATAATGTTGTAATGAGTGATTCCCTACCAAAATTTAAGAAGGGACTGGATGCCTTTCTTGAAAAGTATAATATTACAGGCTATATTCTCTAGTTTCCTAGATATTGCGTTGATCCAGGAAGCTTGTCGGATTGCCATATGTGGAGTCAAGAAGGAATTTTTTTCCCCAATGTGAAGCTTACTGTTTGCCACATGGTTTTTTTTTGCCCTCTTCTGGATCAACATGTTAGGGCAGGTTAGGATAGGATATTGGTTGAACTAGATGGACTTAAAGTCTTCCTTCAACCTTAATAACTATTTTACTATGTTACTATATTACTATTTATATATACAGCTCTGGCAAAAAGTAATAGACCACTGCACAGTTTTTTAAAAATCAGCTTCTCTACATGTCTGACAGCCATTCCATTCCAGTGTCAGTTGAATTCCAACTAGAGTACACCTCATTCTACTTAATGTGCTTCTAATTAGGTGATCATCTAAACTAAATCTTATTTAACGAAGGACAGTAAAAAAACACTGCTGTGGTGTTCACAATCCTCTTGCAATAGGACAAGCTGGATGGCAAAACAAGTGCTAGCAATATCCCAAAAGTAATAGGAATGAAAAAATAACTTTTAAACATGCCAAAGGAGTTGAAAAGAAAAGTCTTCAGAGAGGAAAAAAATGGCTCAATTCTGGCTTTATTAGCAAAGAGATAAATTGTTGCCTCCTTCCTTAAAATTTCTAAGACTGCAGTCCATTACAACAAGGTCAAGCAGCAGACATTGGGGACAACAAAGCTACAGACCGACAGAGGGTGAAAACGACTCTCCACTGATCGGGATGACCGTCATCTTATTCGAATGTCACTCAGCAACTGCAGGATGACGACTAGTGACCTATAAAAGGAATGGCAAATGGCAGCTGTGGTGAAGTGCACGGCAAGAACAGTTCGCAATAGGCTCCTAGAGGCAGGGCTCAAGTCATGTAAAGCTTGAAAAAAGCCTTTCATCAATGAGAAGCAAAGAAGACCCAGGCTGAAGTTTGTCAAAGACCATAAGGATTGGACCATAGAGGTCTGGAGTAAGGTAATCTTCTCTAATAAGTATAATTTTCAGCTTTGCCCAACACCTGGTCGTCTAATGGTTAGACGGAGACCTGGAGAGGCGTACAAGCCACAGTGTCTTGCACCCACTGTGAAATTTGGTGAAGGATCAGTGATGATCTGGGGATGCTTCAGCAAGGCTGGAATTGGGCAGGTAAATCATAGCGGAGGACATATGAATCAAGCCGTATACAAGGTTAACCTGGAAAAACAGTTGATTCCTTCTGGTTAAACAATGTTCCCCAACTCTGAGGACTGTTTTTTCCAGCAGGACAATGCACCATGCCACACAGCCAGGTCAATTAATGTGTGGATGATAGCCCACCACATCATTTCCCTGTCATGGCCAGCTCAATCTCCAGACCTGAACCCCATTGAAAACCTCTGGAATGTAATCAAGAGGAATATGGATGGTCACAAGCCATCAAACAAAGAAGAGCAGCTTAAATTTTTGCACCAGGAGTGGCATAAGTTCACACAAACGCTTTGTGGAAGGCTGGTGGAAAGCATGCCAAGACGTATGAAAGCTGTGATTAAAAATCATGGTTATTCGACAAAACATTGATTTCTGAACTCTTCCTGAGTTAAAACATTAGTATTGTTGTTTCTAAATGATTATAAACTTGTTTTCTTAGCATTATTTGAGGTATGCAAGCACTGCATTTTTTTGCTATTTTGACCATTTCTCATTTTCTGAAAATAAATAAAAAAATTATTGCTTGGATTTTCGGAGACGTTGTCAGTAGTTTACAGAATGAAAGAGCAATTTATATTTTACTTAAAAATATACCTATAAAGAGAAGAATCATAGTAACTGAAAATTTTCAGTGGTCTCTTACTTAATTTTTGCCAGAGCTGTGTATATTTTTACATATATATATATATATATATATATATATATATATATATATTGTGAGACAGTGAGTGAATATGTGTTGAATGGGGTGTACATTTCACCTAGGTATAAGGGAAATGTGTGGCTTTGTAAACCTAGTGGTAGAGAAAGGTCACTACACCTCACATTCAGCACACACTTGCAGCTCAGGCCTGAAATCACTCAGGTGTTAATTAGGAGACCAGAAGTAGGTGTGTTGCAACACAGTCAGAGAGCTCATTCAGTCTGGACAAGGGGTCCAGGCACAGAAGGTGTCTCCAAGAGTGTGGGAGCTAGTTTAGCCTGGACACAGGAAGGTGTCTCGGCACAAGAAACAGTCTCCAAGAGTGTTAGAGCTGTCTTTAGCTTGGACACAGAGAGGTGTCCTGGCACAAGGAAGCAGTCTCCAAGAGTGTTAGAGCTGTCTTTAGCCTGGACACAGAGAGGTGTCCTGGCACAAGGAAGCAGTCTCCAAGAGTGTTTGAGCTATCTCAGTTTGGGTGCAGGAAGGACCCCGGACATAGGGGTAGTCTCAGTGCGAATCCGTGTGAAGAGCGGCTGAATAGGAGTGGATCTCTCTCAAGTCTGGACATGGAAGGTGCCTTCAGACACAAGGAGGAGTATCTGTGAAGCTCCAAACTGGTAACATATGTGATATGTGTTGTTTTGGGCACAGACTGGTAGAGTCTGGGTCCCGGATAGAGAGGGCCATCTATCTAAGTGTAATTAGAGGCTAGACAAGCCCAGGTTTTCTGTTTATGCTTTGTTTTAATCTGTTTGCTGTGGACTTTAATAAAGCTGGTTGCGGCCAGTTTTGCACCAGAACTGCTGTCTGAATGAACTGTTTTCATGCCATTCTGTCTACCCAGACAGCGATCCTAGAGCTAAACCCCCGGAAATGTTACAATTGGCGGAGAATGCTGGGGCAGCGCAGTGCCTGATACAGTTAGTGCTGGAGTGTGCATGCAGCACGGTGGATTAGAGACAGCAAATAAAGGTGAAGTCTGTTGAAATAGCAGCAGAAGAAAAAAAAAAAGTGTGTCAAAAAAAAAAAAAAACGTCTGATTGGAGCAAGTCTTGGAGAGACAGTGGCCCTGATAGGGTCTGCAGAGAGAAAATGTATGCACAGCAAAGCTGAACTTGTTGTGAAAATGACTGTGGAATGTGCAGCAGCAAAAGAGAAACGTCTGTTTGGAGCAGTCTTAAAGAGACAGGAGCCCTAATAGACTTTGCAAAGAAAAAAAAAAGGTGTCTGCACAGCAGAGCTGAAATTTTCTGTGGAAAAGACTGTGAAGTGTGTATGTCTTGTGTGAAGACTGCCGTTGTTAAGACAGAGAAGTCTGACAGCATGAATGACAGCATGGAGGCGCTGTTTGAACAAATGGCACAAGTTAATGTGCAACATAAGACTGCTGTGATTGAGACAGATGAGTCCGGCAGTATGAAGGAGCTCATTGAGTACCTGGCCCAGGCCCAGCGGACCATGGAGCAGCAGCGCCTGCAGCACCAGCAGCACATGCAGCAGGCCCGGCAGCAATTCCTGCAGCAGCAGCAGGAGAATGACCGGTTGTTTTTTGAGCAGATTGCAGCTCTCAACACCTCGTCCCAGAGTAATGTTGTGAAGGTACCTGCGTTGTCCGCTGTAAAGAAGGCGGTAAGACGGTCCCTGAAAAAGATGACACCTCGTGATGATGTGGAGGTATATCTCACTAGGTTTGAGAGATTGGCAGAGAAGGTGAATCTGCCCCTATCTGAATGGGCCATGATGGTCGCACCCTATCTGATTGGAGAGCCCCAAAGGGCATATGCTGACCTGAGCAAGCAGGACAGCCAAGACTATGCTAAGCTGAAAGCGGAGATTCTTACCCGGCTGGGTGTTACGGTGACAGCCCGTGCCAGGGGAGTTCATGACTGGAGATACAGTTGGGAGTCTGCAGTCAGCAGGCTTGATTATGGAGTTGAAAAGGTGATAGTGGACCGCTACACCCAAGCACGTCCTCCTGAGGTACAGCCGTCTGAGAGGTCGTCACTTCGGAGTTCCCGGACGCTGAACTCTCGCGGTAAGAGCGTTCCAGCTGTTGGGGACATGGGTATGCTGATAAGCGGGTTCAGGCCCGAGGGGACATGTGGGGGGAGAGTGTGATGGACAGTGTTGGAGCTGGCGTGAAATTGCAGCCAACTGTCCAATAGAGGGGGAGCCTATGTGTTGTGATGTTGGCAGATCCCTCTCTCTCTGCGCAGAACCTGTGTGTGTGTCCACCTCAGCCGAAGAAACTGGACCACAGGGGTCCCCGGTGGTTGTAAATGACTGCCCAGCACAGGCCCTCTTGGACTCAGAGAGTCCAGTGACTTCCGTATGTGACAGCCTGATTGATAGGGACTTTATCCCTGATAAGCGCCTGAGTATGGTGTGCATCCGTGGAGACACCAAAGTCTACCAGAGACTGCCGTGGACTTGGTCCCCAAACTCGGGGAGGTTTCATATGAAGTGGGGGTAGTGAAGAACCTGGTGCAACCCGTCATATTGGGTAATGACTTTCCCCGGTCTAAGGATCTCTGGGGGAAGGGTGATTCTGTTGAACAGTGTGATGAAGCTCCTATTGAGGGTGCGCAGTCCCGAGGGGCGGAACACAATGCTAGTGGGCCATTAAAATTATGTGATAATGATGATGACCATGATAATGATGCTGATATTGATAATGATAATGATGATCATGATAATGATGATGACCATGATGATGATGCTGATATTGATAATGATGATGATGCTAATCATAATAGTGATGATACTGATGATGATCATGATAAAGATGAAATTCCTTTGCAGGTGATGTTGGGAGACGAGGATGGTGGTTCTCGGGAACCGAGTGTCCCTGACCTGCCTGTGTCCTGTGACAATTTTGGGAGTGAGCCGGTGCGAGACCCCACTCTTAAAACGGCACAGAAAAATATGATTGTTCTAAATGAGGTTTCCCAGGAGCCTGGCTCTGAGGAGAGGTTTCCTCATGCTGCCATGGACAATAGCCTATTGTATAGGGACACTGAAGTCCAGGGAGAGGTCGTGAGCCAGCTCCTAGAACCTGAGCTATATGGAAGTATAGTGCTGGGGTTGTCACATAGTCACATACTTGAGGGACCAGATGGTGAAGTTAATGTTGTGGATGACATGTTAACTAAGGTTCCAGATCAGGATGTGAATGAAAATGAATTGTATAACCCTGACAGTGAGCAGGATGTGAATGAAAGTGAATTGTATAACCCTGACAGTGAGCAGGATGTGAATGAAAATGAAGTGTATAGCCCTGACAGTGAGCCAGATGTGGCTGAGAAAAAGGGGTCAGATAGTGATAGTGAATCATCTGAGGACCATAAAGCAACCAGTGCAAATGAGGAAGGCATGGTAGCAGAGGAGGTTGAGAGTCCTGAGAAGAAAGCTGATGCTGACCTTACAGCCAGACAGAAGATGGCATCTGAAGATGTTTTACAGGTGGCCGGTTCCCTGGCAAAGACTAAGATGAAAGGAGGAGAGCTGAGCTTTAAAGGCAGGACTCTGAAACTGAACACAGCACAAGTGGATGCTGTTGAAGATGAGAAGTTGTCGGTGTGTGGTGTGGATCTGCATCATGCCAAGGACTCTGAAGGTGATGCTGCAGAGGTGGAAAAAGCCATGGAAGTGGTGGTCACCAAGCCAGATGCCTCATCAGAAGCTGAGGTTTCAAGTGAAGCTGTGAGGAACAAGACTGAAGATATGGGGACTGACTCTGTCCAGGAATCTGTTTCTGCCGAAGACAGCGGCGTGGACGGGTTACGGTCCCGATCAGTAGCTGGCATTGGTGAGCTCAAGCGCACTTCAGGGAGGCTACATCGGAGCCACGTCCCAACAAATGGGAAAAGCGATGTGTCACTCCGTTGCCGCTACAGACACACGGGAGCCCAGATGGGATGCAGAACGTGGTGGAAGAGAAGAATCCGGCGGGTTCTGAGTATACAGATGCCGCTATCAAGGAGAACTGGAAAGCTGGAATTAATGGGGAATTGGAGAAAAGTGAAAACCCCCCTATACCTTCTGTGATAGTTGGTGACAAATGGTCAGTGCACCAGAGACAGGAGGTATGTGAGTTTCTAAGGAAGAGTCAGCAGAAGTGTTCTGATGTGCCGGGTCGTACTTCTCTGGCCAGGCACTATATCGAAACTGAGCCCTGCCCTAAGGTCAAGATGAAACCGTGCAGGATACCCGAGGCCCGCAGAGAGTATAGGCCTGGGAGGGTACAGGGTAGTGCGGATGCTTCAGATGAAGAGAAAACTGATGTTGGCTATGACAGTGGTGAGGATGAAGCTGATGAAGGCCATGACTGGTCCAGAGTTCACTGTCTCTGTTGGATTGTTGACCAGCCCTTCGGTCTGGATGACCAGCCCTCCGGTCTGGAGAAGAGGGAGGGGATATGTGAGACAGTGAGTGAATATGTGTTGAATGGGGTGTACATTTCACCTAGGTATAAGGGAAATGTGTGGCTTTGTAAACCTAGTGGTAGAGAAAGGTCACTACACCTCACATTCAGCACACACTTGCAGCTCAGGCCTGAAATCACTCAGGTGTTAATTAGGAGACCAGAAGTAGGTGTGTTGCAACACAGTCAGAGAGCTCATTCAGTCTGGACAAGGGGTCCAGGCACAGAAGGTGTCTCCAAGAGTGTGGGAGCTAGTTTAGCCTGGACACAGGAAGGTGTCTCGGCACAAGAAACAGTCTCCAAGAGTGTTAGAGCTGTCTTTAGCTTGGACACAGAGAGGTGTCCTGGCACAAGGAAGCAGTCTCCAAGAGTGTTAGAGCTGTCTTTAGCCTGGACACAGAGAGGTGTCCTGGCACAAGGAAGCAGTCTCCAAGAGTGTTTGAGCTATCTCAGTTTGGGTGCAGGAAGGACCCTGGACATAAGGGTAGTCTCAGTGCGAATCCGTGTGAAGAGCGGCTGAATAGGAGTGGATCTCTCTCAAGTCTGGACATGGAAGGTGCCTTCAGACACAAGGAGGAGTATCTGTGAAGCTCCAAACTGGTAACATATGTGATATGTGTTGTTTTGGGCACAGACTGGTAGAGTCTGGGTCCCGGATAGAGAGGGCCATCTATCTAAGTGTAATTAGAGGCTAGACAAGCCCAGGTTTTCTGTTTATGCTTTGTTTTAATCTGTTTGCTGTGGACTTTAATAAAGCTGGTTGCGGCCAGTTTTGCACCAGAACTGCTGTCTGAATGAACTGTTTTCATGCCATTCTGTCTACCCAGACAGCGATCCTAGAGCTAAACCCCCGGAAATGTTACAATATATATATATATAAACATATATATATATATATATATATGTACTCAGGGCCGGCTCCAGGTTTTTATGGGCCCCGGGCGAAAGAGTCTCAGTGGGCCCCCTTAACACAGACCACGATTCATGATGCACAGATACTGCAGAGAAATATGGGTATAGCACAACGCCAAACACTTCACTTCTTCCATTACATGACTGATATCTATTGTTAATCTTACAATAGCTCAAAAACCGCCAAATCCTCACAGCGCACAGTACAGACTGGACAGTACAGTCCTCCATACAATATTATGGGCACCACATAGTCTCCCCTCATCACCCATATAATACCCCATGCAGGATGTCACCCCACCATCCCCCATATAATGCTCCATACAGAATACTGGACCCAATATAATGCTCCATACAGAATACTGGACCACATATAATGCTCCATACAAAATATGGAGCTCTCCTCTACACTGTGCTGGCTCAGGAAAGGGTGCTGTGGAAAGACTCCCCATTATCATCATCATTGCCTGCCCATCATCATCATCATTGCCTCCCCAATATCATCATTGCCTCCCCATTAATATCATCATCACCATTGCCTTCCCATTATCATTGCCTCCCCATCATCATCATTATCATTGCCTCCCCATTAATATCATCATCATTGCCTTCCCATTATCATTGCCTCCCCATCATCATCATTATCATTGCCTCCCCATTAATATCATCATCATCATTGCCTTCCCATTATCATTGCCTCCCCAGCATCATCATTGCCTCCCCATTAATATCATCATCATCATTGCCTTCCCATTATCATTGCCTCCCGATCATCATCATTATCATTGCCTCCCATTAATATCATCATCATTGCTTTCCCATTATCATTGCCTCCCCATCATCATCATTATCATTGCCTCCCCATTAATATCATCATCATCGCCTTCCCATTATCATTGCCTCCCCATCATCATCATCATCATCATCATCGCCTCCTCACCACCATCACTGCCTGCCTCCCCCCACCATCATCACACATATAGCACCGCAGGCAGCACTCTCTAACATACACACAGGCACACAAACACACACACACCGATCTCACCTGTCCAGCGTCCGCGCGCTCTCTGCCACAGCAGGCCGCTGAATGATGACGTCATTCAGCGGCGCTGCTGTGAGAGAGGAAGCTCCGGCGCAGGACACCCCCTGGAGCTCGGAGCTGCGGCAGCGGAGGCACGGGGAGAGGTGAGTATTGCGCCGGCTCCTGCCGGGGCCCTGAGAAGCGGGGGGGCCCAGTGGCGGCGCTGACACCGCTAACGGGCGCCGGGGTGCCCGATGGCGAGTGGGCATCCCCGCCTGCTCAGGCCCCGGCACCTGCCCGGGTGTGCCGGGTTCTGACGCCGGCCCTGTATGTACTGTATATATATATATATATATATATATATATATATAGTACAGACCAAAAGTTTGGACACACCTTCTCATTTAAATGTTTTTCTGTATTTTCATGACTATGAAAATTGTACATTCACACTGAACACATCAAAACTATGAATTAACACATTTGGAACTATATACTTAACAAAAAATTGTGTAACAATTGAAATTATGCATTATATTCTAGGTTCTTCAAAGTAGCCACCTTTTGCTTTGATGAGTGCTTTGCACACTCTTGGCATTCTCTTGATGAGTTTCAAGAGGTTGTCAACAGAAATGGTGTTCCAACAATCTTGAAAGAGTTCCCAGAGATGCTTAGCACTTGTTGGCCCTTTTGCCTTCACTCTGCTGTCCAGCTTACCCCAAACCATTTCGATTGGGTTCAGGTCTGGTGACTGTGGAGGCCAGGTCATCTGGCTTAGCACCCCATGACTCTCCTTCTTGGTCAAACAGCCCTTACACAGCCTGGAGGTGTGTTTGTGGTCATTGTCCTAGTGAAAAATAAATAAATGATGGTCCAACTAATTGTAAACCGGATTGAATAGCATGCTGCTGCAAGATGCTGTAGTAGCCATGCTGGTTCAGTGTACCTTCAGTTTTGAATAAATCCTCAACAGTGTCACCAGCAAAGCACCCCCACACCATCACACCTCTTCCTCTATGCTTCACGGTGGGAACCAGGCATGTAGAGTCCATCCGTTCACCTTTTCTGCGTCACACAAAGACACGGTGGTTGGAACCAAAGATCTCAAATTTGGACTCATCAGACTAAAGCACAGATTTCCACTTGTCTAATGTCCATTCCTTGTGCTTTTTAGCCCAAACAAGTCTCTTCTGCTTGTTGTCTGTCCTTAGCAGTGGTTAACTAGCATTTATTTTACCATGAAGGCCTGCTGCACAAAGTCTTCTCTTAACAGTTGTTGTAGAGATGTGTCTGCTGCTAGAACTCTGTGTGGCATTGTCCTGGTCTCTAATCAGAGGTGACTCTTGGTCTTCCTATCCTGGGACGGTCCTCATGTGAGCCAGTTTCTTTGTAGCGCTTAAAGGTTTTTGCAACTGCACTTGGGGACACTTTCAAAGTTTTCCCAATTTTTCGGACTGACTGACCTTAATTTCTTAAAGTAATGATGGCCACCCATTTTTCTTTACTTAGCTGCTTTTTTCTTGCCATAATACAAATTCTAACAGTCTATTCAGTAGGACTATCAGCTGTGTATCCACCAGACTTCTGCATAACATAACTGAAGGTCCCAACCCCATTTATAAGGCCAAAAATCCCACTTATTAAACCTGACAGGGCACACCTGTGAAGTGAAAACCATTTCCAGTGACTACTTCTTGAAGCTCATCAAGAGAATGCCAAGAGAGTGAAAAGCAGTTATCAAAGCAAAAGGTGGGTACTTTGAAGAACCTAGAATATAAGACTTAATTTCAGTTGTTACACACTTTATTGTTAAGTATATAATTCCACATGTGTTAATTCACCACATTTTAAAAAAGACATCAACAAACTGGAGCAAGTTCAGAGAAGAGCCACCAGAATGGTGACCGGTCTGCAAACCATGTCCTATGTTGAACGGTTGCAGGATTTGGGAATGTTTAGCTTGCAAAAAAGAAGACTGAGAGGAGACTTAATAGCTGTCTACAAATATCTCAAGGGCTGTCACATTGTAGAAGGATCATCTTTATTCTCATTTGCACAAGGAAAGACTAGAAGCAATGGGATGAAACTGAATGGGAGGAGACACAGATTAGATATTAGAAAAAACTTTTTGACAGTTAGGGTGATCAATGAGTGGAACAGGCTGCCACAAGAGGTGGTGAGTTCTCCTTCAATGGAAGTCTTCAAACAGAGGCTGGATAGACATATGTCTGGGATGATTTAGAGAATCCTGCTTTGAGCAGGGGGTTGGACCAGAAGGCCCAGGAGGTTTCTTCCAACTCTACCATTCTATGATTCTATGATTCTATGATTCTATGATGCCTTCAGTGTGAATGTACAACTTTCATAGTCATGAAAATACAGAAAAATCTTTAAATGAGAAGGTGTGTCCAAACTTTTGGTCTGTACTGTATATATATATATATATATAATATATATATATATATATATATATATAATACACTTTGGCACCTCCACTACAAAGTCACCTAAGGCACTGAATATATATATATATATATATATATATTTAAACTATTTGTTAAATGTCAAAAGGGTTACAAAAGAACCCCATTTTTCCTGCTAAAAATAACCCAATACAAAGCAATCATAATGGTAAATATACCCAAAGTGATATCAATAAAAATGTAATTTCTGTCCTAGCCCATTTTAACAATGGAAAAATAAAATGTCGCAGGTCTCAGAAAATGGAGAAATAAACAACATTTTTTTTTAGAAATATTCAACACTAAAATAATAAAAAGAAAACTAACTGGAAAAGTTCAGTGTTGCTTTAATAGTACTGACTTGCAGAACTATGCTGCCAGGCGATTTTTACTAATACAAAGAATAATGTAAAAATAAAACCCCCAAACAATGGCAGAATTGTTGGTATTTTAAAATTTCACCATGCTTTTGTTCATCGATTTCACCTATTCGAAAAATTTAATTCAAAACTACATATTGTCCTGCCAAAAACAAGCCAGCATATGACTGTTAATGAAAACATAAAATAGTTATGGCTCTTAGATCAAGGACAGTAAAAAACGAAAGCACTAAAGTGAAAAATTTGTTATTATTATTATTATTATTATTATTATTATTATTATTATTTATTTATATAGCACCATTGATTCCATGGTGCTGTACATGAGAAGGGGTTACATACAAATTACAGGTATCACTTACAGTAAATAAACTAGCAATGACAGAACGAAACATAGGGGAGAGGACCCGGCCCTTTGGGGCTTACATTCTACAGGATGGTGGGGAAGGAGACAGTAAGTTGGGGGGTTGAGGCAGTGTTACTCATTAATTAGTTAGAAAGTGGTAATCCCATCTCCAAGATCCTATCCTAATATGTAGTTGGTGTAATAATAATAATAATAATAATAATAATAATATTAACAAATACCTCCATTTAGAAATGTAGTATGGTTCTCTTGATTGGCTGTCTTTTTCCCCATGTAGAGCACTGCAGTATCTTTGGTATCTATGGTGTCGACCACTTATATAGTCAGAGTTAGTTAGCTGCTAGTGGTCATAACCATGGATATCTAAGAAACTGTAATGCCCTGCACATGAGATAAGCAAAATAGCAAATCTTAAAATCTATAATAAATTTCTAATTGGAGGTATTGGCGAATAATATTATTATTGCACTTACTACATATTGGGATTGGATCTTGGACACGGGGATTCCCCTTTATCCCCTTTCTGCCATCGGACGTACTATCCCATCCATGTGACCTGGGCCAATCTGCCCATGGACGGGATAGTACGTCACATGCGACCGGCCGGATGTCAGCTGATTATCACAGCTGACACCCGGCACTAAGTGCCAGGAGTGGTCACGGACCGCTCCCGGCATATTAACCCATGGCACACCGCTATCAAACATAATTGCGGTGTACCGGGGGCACAGGGAAGGAGGGGGCTAGCGCTGTTCTGAGGGACCCTCCTCCCTGCAGGACCCTGGATCCAAGATGGCCACGGAGTCCTTCGGGTCCTGCAGGGAGGTGGCTTCCTCAGTGCAGGCACTGAGATAGCCTGCAGCACTGCCTGTCACATCGCTGGTCTGACAGAGTGCAGTGCACACTGTCAGACCAGCGATCTGACTTTATACAGTGATGTCCCACCCTGGGACAAAGTAAAAAAGTTAAAAAATGAAAATAGCGTGTAAAAAAAAATTCCAAAATAAAGGAAAAAAAAATATTCCCCAATAAATTCATTTCTTCATGTAAATAAAAAAAACAAAACAATAAAAGTACACATATTTGGTATCACCGCGTCCGTAACGACCCGCCCTATAGAACTTTCTCACTAGTCAACCCCTTTAGTGAACCACTTAAAAAAAACAAAAAAAACAAAGTAAAAAACAATGATATATCATCATACCGCCAAACAAAAAGTGGAATAACACGCGATCAAAAAGACAGTTATAAATGAACATGGTACCGCTGAAAACATCATATTGTCCCACAAAAAGCAAGCTGCAATGCAGCATCATCAGCAAAAAAGTAAAAAATGTATAGCCCACAGAATAAAGCGATGCAAAAATAATTATTTTTTATATAAAATTGTTTTATTGTATAAAAGCGCCAAAAACATAAAAAAAGATATAAATGAGGTATCGCCGTAATCGAACTAACCAGAAGAATAAAACTGCTTTATCAATTTTACCACACGCGGAACGGTATAAACGCCTCCCCCAAAAGAAATTCATAAATTGGTGATTTTTGTTCATTCTAACCTCCCAAAAATCGAAATAAAAAGCGATCAAAAAATGTCACGTGCCCAAAAATAGTACCAATAAAAATGTCAGCTCGTACTGCAAAAAATAAGACCTCAAATTACTCTGTGGGCCAAAATATGCAAAAATTATAGCTCTCAAAATGTGGTGATGCAAAAACTATTTTTTGCAATAAAAAGCGTCTTTTAGCTTGACAGCTGCCAATATAAAAACCCGCTATAAATAGTAAGTCAAACCCCCCTTTATCACCCCCTTAGTTAGGAAAAAATAATAAAATTAAAAAAATGTATTTATTTTCATTTTCCCATTAGGGTTAGGGTTGCAGCTAAAGTTAGGGTTAGGGCTGGGGCTAAAGTTAGGATTAGGGTTAGGGTTGGGATTTGGGTTGGGGTGTGTTTAGGGTTAGGTTTGTGGTTAGGGTTATGGTTAGGGTTGGGACTAGGGTTATAGGTGTGTTGGGGTTGGGGTTGGAGTTAGAATTGGGGGGTTTCCTCTGTTTAGGCACATCAGGGGCTGTCCAATTGTGACAAGGCGTCTGATCTCAATTCCAGCCAATTCTGCGTTGAAAAAGTCAAACGGTGCTCCTTCCCTTCTGAGCTCTGTCATGCACCCAAACAGTAGTTTACCCCCACATAAAGGGTATCAGCGTACGCAGGACATATTGCACAATAAATTTTGTGGTCCAATTTCTTCTGTTAACCTTGGGAAAATAAAAAATTGGGGCGAAAATATCATTTTTGGAAAAAAAATATATTTTTTTTTTGGCTGTACGTTATAAACTTCTGTGAAGCACTTGGGGCTTCATAGCGCTCACCACACACCTAGATAAGTTCCTTGTGGGGGTCTATTTTCCAAAATGCTGTCACTTGTGGGGGGTTTCCACTCTTTAGGCACATCATTCCATCAAAGTCTGCAATCCAAAACATCACTACTTCCCTTCCGAGCCCCGAAGTGTGCCCATACAGTAGTTTTCTCCCACATATTGGGTATCAGCGTACTCAGGACAAATTGGTCAACAACTTTTGGGGTCCAATTTCTCCTGTTACCTTTGGAAAAATAAAAAGTTGGGGACTAAAAGATCATGTTTGTGGAATAAATGTGATTTTTTTATTGTCATGCTCGGGCATTATAAACTTTAGAGAAACACCTGGGGGTTCAAAGTTCTCACTACACATCTAGATAAGTTCATTGAGGGGTCTCGTTTCCAAAATGATGTAATTTGTGGGGGTTTCCACTGTTTAGGCACATCAGGGGCTCTCCAAACACAACATGGCATCCAGCCAATTCTGCGTTGAACAAGTCAAATGGCGCTCCTTCCCTTCCAAACTCTGCCATGCACCCAAACAGTGGTTTACCCCCACATATGGGGCATCAGCGTACTCAGGACAAATTGCACAATAACTTTTGGAGTCTTGTTACCCTTGGGAAATTAAAAATTGGGTGGAAAAATAATTTATGTGAAAAAAATATGATTTTTAATTTTACTGCTCTACGTTATAAACTTGTGTGAAGCACTCGGGGGTTCAAATTGATCACCACTGATCTAGATAAGTTCCTTAGGGGGTCTAGTTTCAGGCACATCAGGGGCTCTCCAAATGCAACATGGAGTCCAATCTCAATTCCAGCCAATTTTGGTTGGAAAAAGTCAAATGGCGCTCCTTCCATTCTGAGCTCTGCCGTGCGCCCAAACAGTTGGGGGTTCAAAGTGCTCACCACAGCTCTAGATAAGTTCCTTCGAGGGTCTAGTTTCCAAAATGGCGTCACTTGTGGGGGGATTCCACTGTTTAGGCACATCTGTGACACTGCAAAAGGAACATGACCCCCATCAACGTCTGCATTCCAAGACGTTATTACCTTTCCAAGCCCTGCCGTGCGCCCAAACAGTTTCCTCCCCCCACATATGGGGTATCAGCGTACTCAGGATAAATTGGACAACAACTTTTGGGGTCCAATTTTCTAGGGAAAAATCAACAATTTTAGACTAAAAAATAATTTTTGTGGAAAAAAAATTTTTTTTTCACACCCAGGCATTATAAACTTTTGTGAAACACTTGGGGGTTCATAACGCTCACAACAGATCTAGATAAGTTCCATAGGGGGTCTAGTTTCCAAAATGGTGTCACTTGTGACGTGTTTCCACTGTTTAGGCACATCTGGGGCTCTCCAAAGGCGACATGGCGTCCATTCTCATTTCCAGCCAATTTTGATTTGAAAAAGTCAAACCACGCTCCTTCCCTTATGAGCTCTGCCGTGTGCCCAAACAGTGGTTTTCCCCCACATATGGGGTTTTGGCGTACTCAGGAGAAATTTCACAACACCTTTATCTGTCCATTGTCTCGTTTACCCTTGTGAAAATAAAAAAAAGTTTGTAAAAGATCATTTTTGTGACTAAAAAGTTAAATGTTCATTTTTTCCTTCCACGTTGCTTCAGCTCCTGTGAAGCACCTGGAGGGTTAATAAACTTCTTGAAAAATATTTAGACTTGAGAGTCCTCAGTGGTTGATACCTTTTAATGACTAATTGAAAAGATGGTAACAAATTGCAAGCTGTCGAGACTACTCAGGTCTCTTCATCAGGCAAAGACTAAAACAAAAGCTGAAGAATCACATATTTATACACAACATATAAACTTATAAACTTATAAACTTCTTGAATGTGGTTTTGAGTACCTTGAGGGGTGCAGTTTTTAGAATGGTGTCACTTTCGGGTATTTTCTACCATATAGACCCCTCAAAGTGACTTCAAATGTGACGTGGTCCCTAAAAAAAATGGTTTTGTAAATTTTGTTGGAAAAATGAGAAATCACTGGTCAAAGTTTAACCCTTATAATTTCCTAACAAAAAAAATTTGATTCCAAAATTGTGCTGATGTAAAGTAGACATGTGGGAAATGTTATTTATTAACTATTTTTGTGACACATTTCTCTGTTTTAAAGGAATAAAAATTAAAAATTTGAAAATTGCAAAAATTTTCAAAGTTTTCACCATATTTGCGTTTTTTTTCAAAATTAAACGCAAGTTATATCGAAGAAATTTTACCACTAACGTGAAGTACAATATGTCACGATAAAACCATCTCATAATCGCGAAGATTTGTTGAAGCGTTCCAGAGTTATAACCTCATAAAGAGACAGTGGTGTAAAGGGGTTAAAATGTACAGTTTTTAATGCATTTTAAAAATCTGTAAAAACATATGCATTAAGGATAACTTACAGGGTTGCAATGACTAAAGCTTTTATTAAAACACAAACTTGTTTTCTATTTTTTACTTATGCTCTTAATAATAATAAAGCATTATTAGTAATTTTATAATGTTATTTAACCTATGTAAACATTAGTAGAAATTTATGTAGAGATTTCATAAGCAATGTAAAGTGCTCTCGGAAACATACTTCACTTTATGGCTATGACAAATGTTGGTTAACTAATTTCATTTAGTATAAAGTATATGTAACTAATGTATATCTTTTCCTATTACTTTTGCTTGAGTGTTTTTTACTCCAGTATTGTAAATCATTTAATGTTTTAAGTTGTTTTGGTGTTTAAGGAGGTTGAAATAACTTTAGATATATATTAAAGTACAAATGTATACAACTTACTAATGTGTCTGAATAAATAAAGGTATCCTATTTCTAGATATGAGCACCACAGGACTTACCTCCTTTGTCAGCATATCTCCAATGAAGGTGGCTGATTGACTAATTTAAATAGCTAAGCCAATTCAATTCTCCATTTAAGGCAATATACAGTCAGAGACCGGTGCTTATTAAAATGAAATTAGTCAGTTATCCAGTCCTTCACACACAATTCTGTTTTTTTACATAAAGACCAAAGATTTTCTGTCAATACTATAATTTCTATAATAATGGAGATGTCATAGTACAGGTAGGATAAAATCAAATGAAATATACAGGCATACGTGGAGTATTATTTAATCCTTACACAGCACCCAAAGCCTATTTTCACCTTCTTGACCAGGCCAAATATTTGAAATCTGACCAGTGTCATTTTATGAAGTAATAACACTAGAACACTTCAATTGAACACAAGGATTCTGAGATTGTTTCTTTGTGACATATTGTACTTCATTATAGTGGTAACATTTGTTTTATATGATTTCAAAACATTTTATTTAGGGACCTAATCAGATTTGAAGTGACTTGGAGGGGCCTATGTGAGAGAAAATACCCAAAGGTGACACCATTCTAAAAACTGCACACCTCAAAGTGCTACAAACCTGATTCAAGAAAATTATTAACCCTTCATTTTTTTTGGCCATTACTGTGGTGCACAGAGAAATCCAGCAGGGCACATGTCCTACAAGTGTGTTGTGCCCTGCTTCTATTGTACTCCATGTATGAGTATTGCGTTCTAATTAATATTTTTTCACTAGCTAAATGTGAAATAGCCTGCTATATCCCACCTTGTCATTTAGTACTGTGGTGAAATAAACTGTTTGCAGACCTAAGGCACATTAAAAAAATTATATTTTTTTCTGTTGCTAAAGGTGAGACAGACAGCTGAATCCCACATTGTCATTTTGTGGTGGTGATATGAACCTGTCTGCAGACCTAAGGCACATTATAAACAAATTATAATTTTTCAGTTGCAAAAAATTAGACAACCCGCTGTATCACATTTGGTTGGATTGAAATTAAGCTATAGAAGCCTGAAGCAAAGACCACAAAAAGTTCTTCTGTTTCTAGTGTCATACAGCAGGGGACATGACTCTAAAATAGTTTGTAGCATGTAGTGTGTTATAGAGGCCTGATCCATATGCCACAAAAAAACTTCTAGTCCTAGTGTCATATAGTAGGGTGTTATGTATTGGTAGCTGATGACGCAGGAGCAAAAAAAACGCATAGGCAGCCTGACACCAGAGAGGTTGGAAACTGATAGGTTTCAGACCCTTAAACTAACCGCTAGTGTTGAGCGATACGATACTGCAAATATCGGGTATCGGCCGATATTAGCTGTATCGGACTTTCGATTCCGAGTTCCGATATTGTCGTCTTATCGGATACCGGAATCGGAATTGTCACTGTCACTGTCAGTGTCCGTCGGTCGGGTCTGTCAGGAGTCAGCGGCACTTACCTGGCAGAAGATCTCCGGCGGTCACGGCCTGGACTGCTTGATGGCCGCCATCATCTTTCCCCGGCGGTCACATGCAATTTCTCGCGATAACTGCAGTGACTGCTGGGTAATCCCGGCCGTAAAGCAGTCAGTCCGATGACGTCACCGCCGGGGAAGCAGGTAATCAGCTGTGCTGCGTCGCGATGACAGGCTCTGCCTGTCATTGCGATGTAGCAGAGCTGGATCGTCGTGGGACACTCATTACTATGGACTGCGTCGGACAGGTGGTATAATGTTGGTTTGTTTTTTTCCTTTTTTATAGGAGATCGATGACGTCGCAGGAATGAGAGTATAATAAAAGAAATGAAAACTGTGTTGTCTCTTTTATTTTATTAAAAGACTTTTTTCTTGCTTTGTCTTTTTTTTATACATTTAAAAACTTTGTGATTAATAATGGATCGGTGTCTTATTGACGCCTATCCATTAGTAACCGGGCTTATTGTCACCGTGAAATCAACGGTGACATTAACCCCTTATTACCCCACTTGCCACCGCTACAGGGCAGTGGGAAGAGCCGGGTAAAGTGCCACAATTGGCACATCTTTTGATGCGCCAAATGTGGGGCTGCTGTAGCCTGGTATTATCAGGCTGTTGAGGGCCAAAATCCATGGGCCTTGACAGTCTTTTAATACCAGGCCGCAGCAGTCTGCATTTTACTTGGCTGGTTAACAAAAATAGGGGGACCCCTACACCGTTTTTTTTCGAGGGGATCCCCTATTTTTGTTAACCAGCCAAGCTAAGCAGACTGCTGTGGCCTGGTATTATCAGGCTTGCAAGGTCCATGGATATTGGATCCTTACCAGCCTGAAAAACCAGGCCTCAGCGGTCTGCTTCATCTGGCTGGTTAACAAAAATAGGGGGACCCCACGCCAATTTTTTTTCGAGGGGATCCCCTATTTTTGTTAACCAGCCAAGCTAAGCAGACTGCTGTGGCCTGGTATTATCAGGCTGGCAAGGTCCATGGATATTGGCTCCTTACCAGCCTGAAAAACCAGGCCTCAGCAGTCTGCTTCATCTGGCTGGTTAACAAAAATAGGGGGGACCCCACGGCAAATTTTTTCGACGGGATCCCCTATTTTTGTTAACCAGCAAAGATAAGCAGACTGCTGTGGCCTGGTATTATCAGGCTGGCAAGCAGGGTCGGACTCAGCCACCGGAGAAACCTCCGGTGGGCCCCAACTCCTGCGTGGTGGGCCCTGATTTGAAAGGATAGGTCGCGGGGCAGAGGGGGTGGTGGCCCCGGGCCCCGCGCTCTGAGGGGGCCCACCCGGAGCTACGCTACAGTAACTGTATCGGCGTGCACAGCACGCCGATACAGTTACATTCTGCGGCAGAGCAGGGAGAATCGATCTTCCTGCTCTGCCGCCCAGAAGCTATGGGGCCTGAACAGGCGTTGGGGGGCCCGGTGCCAGCAGTGGGCCCCCCACCCGTCATCGGAGGGTCAGCTGTATCGGCATCCAGCCGATACAGCTGACCGCATAGAGAGAGAAGGAACGAGCGCTCCTTCTCTCCCATAATCCCCCTCTCAGCGTCTGACAGCGGGCGCGATGACATCACCTGCCGGCGCCCGCTGTCAGACGCTGAGAGGGAGAACAGTGAGCAGCACAGGAGCCGGGAGGTGAGTATTGTTTTTTTTTTTTTTTTTAATGGGGGTGCATTATACTACAGAGGCTGTATATGGCGGGTGCATTATACTACAGATGCTGTATATGGGGGCTGCATTATACTACAGAGGCTCCATATTGGGGTGCATTATACTACAGAGACTCCCTATGGGGATGCATTATACTACAGAGGCTGCCTATGGGGGTGCATTATAATATAGAGGCTGCCTATGGTGGTGCATTATATTATAGACTCTGCCTATGGGGGTTTATTATAATATAGAGGCTGCCTATGGGGGTGCATTATACTATATTGAGGACTATCTGGTGTATTATGCTGTATGGATGCTATCTAGGGGCCATCATACAGTGCTGGACCCATTAAATAGTTTGGGGACATTAAGGGGTCAGTATATATCCAGTGAGGGGCATTATTCTGTGTATAGGGGAGATGTACAGGGGAGACTTGGGACATTATTAAATGTAAAGTGGACACTTATTGTTATAGGGGAACTCGGGTTACTGTGACTGTCAAATGGGCACACAGGGCATTATTACAGTCTAGGGGACAAAATGTGGTCACTGTTTTCTAGGGCACTTGCACCCGGCATTACTATATTCTAGAGGGGTGCTTTAAAATTTAGAGGTCACACAGAACCACACAGCAGGTGCAGTAATAGGGACACATACGGCAGCAGCAGCAGCAGCTCAGTATTGGGGTATCACGTGCAGTAATAGGGACACATACGGCAGCAGCGGCTCAGTATTGGGGTATCAGGTGCAGTAATAGGGACACATACGGCAGCAGCGGCTCAGTATTGGGGTATCAGGTGCAGTAATAGGGACACATATGGCAGCAGCGGCTGAGTATTGGGGTATCAGATGCAGAAATAGGGACACATATGGCAGCAGCGGCTCAGTATTGGGGTATCAGCAGGATGAGGAGTTTGTGCAGGTTGAGAATAGTCCAATTGGTGACCAAGACAGTGCTAAAAATATGAGAAGTGAAATGTGTCTTTGTTGTAATCTCTGCAGTCGAGTCCTGGCTGGAGAAGTCGTCATGTCGGTCTGGGCCAGATGGAAAAGAAATGAAAAGTGAACAATTCCATTAGAAAGAACATCAGCGGTAAGTCATTATCTGTACCTGTGCTGTAATCTATTATATGTTCTGTAGGACTGGTATTATTTACCACAGACCATATGGCGGTAATATCAATATTGGTCTTTTTATATATAGATTATTTTTGGCAACAGCGCAGTCATTTGCTGAGGTTCTCTGATTAGGGGCCCACTCAGAAGTTTCGCCCCCACTAAACCAAAACCCTAGCTACGCCTCTGGCTCTCTCTCTAGTCTTTCTTTCTCTCTCTAGTCTTTCTCGCTCTGTTCTTTCTTTCTCGCTCTCTGTTCTTTTTTCTCTCTGTTCTTTCTTTCTCTCTCTCTTTTCTTTCTTTTCTCTCTTTCTTTCTCTGTTTGTTCTTTCTCTCTCGCTGCTCTTTCTTTCTTTTCCTCAGTACCAGCCACTTTGCCCTCATTACCAGTCAGTGTGATCAGCAGTGCTAAATGGGTACGCTTGGGGCCAGGATATGGGTGTGATTAGCTGTTAAATGGGTGTGGTCGGGGCGTGGCCTAAAATTTGCAGCGACGCCTTACGCGCGCCGCAGCCTTTAACCCTCTTTCCTGTCTTCAAAATTTGGGAGGTATGCTGTATGACCTCACTACAACTTCTGGCCATGCTCCTGATGAGCGCGACGGATGGTCTCCTGAGGGATCTCCTCCCACACCTGGACTAAAGCATCCACCAACTCCTGGACAGTCTGTGGTGCAACGTGGCATGGCCTAAAATTTGCTGCAGCAGGCACAGCGTGCCACAGCCTTTGTCCCTCTTTCTCTTCTTCAAAGGTTGGGAAGTATGATGGTGGGCCCCAAGAATATTTTTTCTCTGGTGGGCCTAAGGTACTCCAGTCCGACGCTGCTGGCAAGGTCCATGGATATTGGCTCCTTAACAGCCTTAAATACCATGCCTCAGCACCAGGGGCGTACATAGAAATCATGGGGCCCCATAGCAAAAGTCTGAATGGGACCCCGCCAAAAAAAAAAAAACCCAGAGCCATTGTAAATGTAAAGTGCCAGCACAGTGAGGGGACACATTAACCCCTTACTGCCATCGGACGTACTATCCCGTCCATGGTACCTGGGCCCGTATGACCATGGACGGGATAGTACGTCTCGTGCGATCGGACGCGCTCCCGGGGGGAGCGCAGCCGATCGCGGCCGGGTGTCAGCTGATTATCACAGCTGACACCCATGACTGTGTGTCAGGAGTGGTCACGGACCGCTCCCGGCACATTAACCCCTTGCACACCGCGATCAAACATGATCGCGGTGTACTGGGGGCACAGGGGAGGATCGCGCAGGGTGGGGGCTCCCTGCGCGCACCCCTGAGACCCTCAGAGCAGCGCGATGTGATCGCGCTGTTCTGAGGGCTTCCTCCCTCCCAGGACCCAGATCCAAGATGGCGCCGGGGTCCTGGAGGGAGGCGGCTACCTCAGTGCCTGCCGAGAGCAGGCACTGAGAAGCCTGCTGCACTGCCTGAGCGATCGCTGGTGTGACAGAGTGCTGTGCACACTGTCACACCAGCGATCTGACAAAATACAGTGATGTCCCACCCTGGGACAAAGTAAAAAAGTTAAAAAAATAAAAATAAACATGTTTTAAAAAAAAATCCAAAATAAAAAAAAAAAAAATATTCCCCAATAAATTCACTTCTTCCTGTAAATAAAAAAAAAAAAGCAATAAAAGTACACATATTGTGTATTGCCGCGTCCGTAACGACCCCCCCTATAAAATTGTCCCACTAGTTAACCCCTTTAGTGAACCCCTTAAAAAAAAAAAAAAAAACGAAGCAAAAAATCAATGCTTTATCATCATACCGCCGAACAAAAAGTGGAATAACTCGCGATCAAAAAGACCGATACAAAAAAACATGGTACCGCTGAAAACGTCATCTTGTCCCGCAAAAAACGAGCCATCATAGAGCATCATCAGCGAAAAAATAAAAAAGTTATACCTCGCAGAATAAAGCGATGCAAAAATAATTATTTTTTATATAAAAATGTTTGTTATTCTATAAAAGCGCCAAAACATGAAAAAATGATATAAATGAGGTATCGCCATAATCGTACTGACCCGAAGAATAAAACTGCTTTATCAATTTTACCAAACGCGGAACGGTATAAACGCCTCCCCCAAAAGAAATTAATGAATTGCTGATTTTTGTTCATTCTAACCTCCCAAAAATCGAAATAAAAAGCGATCAAAAAACGTCACGTGCTCAAAAATGTACCAATAAAAACGTCAACTCGTCCCGCAAAAATAAGACCTCACATGACTCTGTGGGCCAAAATATGCAAAAATTATAGCTCTCAAAATGTGATGATGCAAAAACTATTTTTGCAATAAAAAGCGTCTTTTAGCGTGACAGCTGCCAATCATAAAAACCCGCTATAAATAGTAAATCAAACCCCCCTTTATCACCCCCTTAGTAAGGGAAAAATAATAAAATTAAAAAAAAGTATTTATTTCCATTTTCCCATTAGGGTTAGGGTTAGGGTTTCGGCTAAAGTTAGGGTTAGGGTTGGCGCTAAAGTTAGGATTAGGGTTAGGGTTGGGATTAGGGGTGTGTTAGGGTTAGGTTTGTGGTTAGGGTTGGGATTAGGGTTAGGGGTGTGTTGGGGTTAGGGTTGGAGTTAGAATTGGGGGGTTTCCGCTGTTTAGGCACATCAGGGGCTCTCCAAATGTGACATGGCGTCTGATCTCAATTCCAGCCAATTCTGCGTTGAAAAAGTCAAACGGTGCTCCTTCACTTCTCATGCTCTGCCATGCGTCCAAACAGTAGTTTATCCCCACATATGGGGTATCAGCATACTCTGGACCCCAAGAGTTATTGTGCAATTTGTCCTATTTCTTCTGTTACCCTTGGGAAAATAAAAAACTGGGGGCGAAAAAATCATTTTTGTACAAAAAAAAATATTTTTTGGTTTTTACGGCTGTACATTATAAACTTCTGTGAAGCACTTGGGGCTTCATAGCGCTCACCACACATCTAGATAAGTTCCTTGTGGGGTCTATTTCCAAAATGGGGTCACTTGTTGGGGATTTCCACTGTTTAGGCGCATCAGGGGCTCTCCAAATGCGACATGACGCCCCCAGACCATTCCATCAAAGTCTGCAATGCAAAACGTCACTACTTCCCTTCCGAGCCCCAACGTGTACCCATACAGTAGTTTTCTCCCACATATTGGATATCAGCGTACTCAGGACAAATTGGACAACAACTTTTGGGGTCCAATTTCTCCTGTCACCCTTGTAAAAATAAAATATTGGGGCAAAAAAATCATTTTTGCAAAAAAAAAAAAAATATTTTTTATTTTTACGGCTGTGCGTTATAAACTTCTGTGAAGCACTTCGGGGTTCAAAGTGCTCACCACACATCTAGACAAGTTCCTTGTAGGGTCTATTTTCCAAAATGGGGTCACTTGTGGGGGTTTCCACTGTTTAGGCGCATCAGGGGCTCTCCAAATGCGACATGACGCCCTCAGACCATTCCATCAAAGTCTGCAATCCAAAACGTCACTACTTCCCTTCCGAGCCCTGACGTGCGCCCATACAGTAGTTTTCTCCCACATATTGGGTATCAGCGTACTCAGGACAAATTGGACAACAACTTTTGGGGTCCAATTTCTCCTGTTACCCTTGTGAAAATAAAATATTGGGGGCGAAAAAATCATTTTTGTAAAAAAAAAAAGATTTTTTTATTTTTACGGCTGTACGTTATAAACTTCTGTGAAGCACTTCGGGGTTCAAAGTGCTCACCACACATCTAGATAAGTTCCTTGTGGGGTCTATTTGCCAAAATTGGGTCACTTGTGGGGGTTTCCACTGTATAGGTGCATCAGGGGTTCTCCAAATGTGACATGACGCCCCCAGACCATTCCATCAAAGTCTGCAATCCAAAACGTCACTACTTCCCTTCCGAGCCCTGACGTGCGCCCATACAGTAGTTTTCTCACACATATTGGGTATCAGCGTACTCAGGACAAATTGGACAACAACTTTTGGGTTCCAATTTCTTCTGTTACCCTTGTGAAAATAAAATATTGGGGGCGAAAAAATCATTTTTGTAAAAAAAAAAAATGATTTTTATTTTACGGCTGTACGTTATAAACTTTAGTGAAACACCTGGGGGTTAAAAGTTCTCACCACACATCTAGATAAGTTCCTTGAGGGGTCTAGTTTCCAAAATGGTGTCATTTATGGGGGTTTCCACTGTTTAGGCAGATCAGGAGCTCTCCAAACACGACATGGCGTCCAGCCAATTCTGCGTTGAAAAAGTCAGACGGCGCTCCTTCCCTTCCAAACTCTGCCATGCACCCAAACAGTGGTTTACCCCCACATATGGGGTATCAGCGCACTCAGGACAAATTGCACAATAACTTTTGGAGTCTTGTTACCCTTGGAAAAATAAAAATTGGGGTGAAAAGATCATTTTTGTGGAAAAAATATGATTTTTAAATTTTACGGCTCTACATTATAAACTTGTGTGAAGCACTTGGGGGTTCAAATTGCTCACCAAAGATCTAGAAAAGTTCCTTAGGGGGTCTAGTTTCCCAAATGGGGTCATTTGTGGGGGGTTTCCACTGTTTAGGCACATCAGGGGCTCTCCAAATGCAACATGGCATCCAATCTCAATTCCAGCCAATTTTGGTTGGAAAAAGTCAAATGGTGCTCCTTCCATTCCGAGCTCTGCCGTGAGCCCAAACAGTGCTTCCCCCCCACATATGGGGTATCAGCATACTCAGGACAAATTGGACAACAACGTATGTGGTGCAATTTCTCCTGTTACCCTTGGGAAAATAAAAAAATTAGTGACTAATAGATAATTTTTGTGGGAAAAAAATAGGATTTTTTATTTTCATGCCCGGGCATTATAAACTTGTGTGAAGCACTTGGGGGTTCAAAGTGCTCACCAAAGATCTAGATAAGTTCCTTAGGGGGTCTAGTTTCCAAAATGGGGTCACTTGTGGGGGGTTTCCACTATTTAGGCTCATCTGGGGCACTGCAAACGGAACATGACCCCCATCAACGTCTGCATTCCAAAATGTTACTACTTCCTTTCCAAGCCCTGCCGTGCACCCAAACAGTTTCCCCCTTCCACATATGGGGTATCAGCGTACTCAGGACAAATTGGACAACAACTTTTGGGGTCCAATTTCCTTGGGAAAATTCAAAAATTTGGGACTAAAAAATCATTTTTGTGGAAAATTGTTTTTTTTTTTTTTCACACCCAGGCATTATAAGCTTTTGTGAAACACTTGGGGGTTTAAAGTGCTCACAACAGATCTAGATAAGTACCTTAGGGGGTCTAGTTTCCAAAATGGTGTCACTTGTGGGGGTTTCCACTGTTTAGGCGCATCAGGGGCTCTCCAAACACGACATGGCGTCCAATCTCAATTCCAGCCAATTTTAGTTTGAAAAAGTCAAACGGCGCTCCTTCCCTTACGAGCTCTGCCGTGTGCCCAAACAGTGGTTTTCCCCCACATATTGGGTATTGGCGTACTCAGGAGAAATTGCATAACAACCTTATCTGTCCATTTTCTCCTTTTACCCTTGTGAAAATAAAAAAAAAGTTTGTAAAAGATCATTTTTGTGGCTAAAAAGTTAAATATTCATTTTTTATCTTCCACGTTGCTTTAGTTCCTGTGAAGCACCTGAAGGGTTAATAATCTTCTTGAATGTGGTTTTGAGTACCTTGAGGGGTGCAGTTTTTAGAATGGTGTCACTTTTGGGTATTTTCTGCCATATAGACCCCTCAAAGTGACTTCAAATGAGAGGTGGTCCCTAAAAAAAATGGCTTTGTAAATTTTGTTGTAAAAATGAGAAATCGCTGGTCAACTTTTAACCCTTATAACTTCCTAACAAAAAAAAATTTTGGTTCCAAAATTGTGCTGATGTAAAGTAGACATGTGGGAAATGTTATTTCTTAACTATTTTATGTGACATATTTCTCTGTTTTAAGGGAATAAAAATTCAAAGTTTGAAAATTGCAAAATTTTAAAAATTTTCGCCATATTTGCGTTTTTTTCAAAAATAAACGCAAGTTATATGGAAGAAATTTTACCACTAACGTGAAGTACAATATGTCACGAGAAAACAATCTCAGAATCGCGAAGATCCGTTGACGCGTTCCAGAGTTATAACCTCATAAAGAGACAGTGGTCAGAATTGTAAAAATTGGCCCGGTCATTAACGTGCAAACCACCCTTGGGGGTTAAGGGGTTAAACAAAAAAATGTATTATGCCCCCATATATTGTGCCCCCATAGATGCTCCATAGTATAGGCCCTTATGCTGCCGCAGCTGCTGCAACCAAAAAAAAAAAAAAAGACATACTCACCTTTCGTCGCTGGGGGCCAGGTGCCGGTGTCCTGAGCAGGGGGTGACACCAGGTGCCGATGTCACCGCTCGCTCAGGGCCCCGGCACCTGAGATATTTACCTGTCCTCTCTCCACTGCTGAGTGCCGCTGTCTTCGGGGTCCTCCAGCAGTGAATTATCAGGCAGAGTGCGCGGCGCGCACTAACGACGTCATCGCGCCCTTTGACCTGAACATTGCAGCAAGAGGACGCGAGCAACGGTGGAACGGGACAGGTAAATATCCCTTATACTCACCCTTCCGCCGGCGCGGTCTGTGCAGCTCCTGCTCTTCTCCCACGGTCTCCGCCGCCAGTGTTCAGCGGTCACGCGGGACAGCTCATTAAAGTCATGAATATGTGTGTATTCATGACTGTAATGAGCGGTACCACCTGACCGCTGAACACAGGTGTCGGAGACCGTGGGAGAAGAGCAGGGGCTGCAGAGACCGCACCAGGAGGGGTAAGTATATAGAAGAGCTGCGCTCCCCCTCCCCCGCCGACCCCCTGGTAGTACTGTGTCAGCACAGCTACCCGACCGTCAAGGGCCCCTCACCTGTCCGGGCCCCATAGCAGCTGCTTGGTCTGCTTCATTCACGGTACGCCACTGCTCAGCAGTCTGCTTCATCAGGCTGGTTAACAAAAATAGGGGGGACCCGACGCCATTTTTTTTTCGAAGGGAACCCCTATTTTTGTTAATCAGTTCCCTCTGACGTCACTGATTGTGTCCCTGGCTGACCTGAAGTGAAAGTGGAAAGCAATCAATTAAGCTTTCCACTTCCTCTCCTGTCAGCCAGGAGAGGAACTCATTCATTTGGGGGTTTACTGTGAGGCTGCAGCATTAGCTGCGGTCCCTGCAGTAAACATTAACCCTTTCTGAAGGATTACACTGTGGGACCTGACTGTGCATGGGATAGGTAAGAATAATTTTGCTTTTTTATTTTATTTTTATTACAGGAAATGGTTTTTGCAGTCAAATAAAAGATGGTCAAAAACATGTGTCTTTGTTTCATTAAAATGATTTTTAATTAAAGTGTGTGTGTTTTATTTTTATTTCATGCAATAGGATTAATAATTGATAGTTGTCTAATTGACAGCTCTCAATTATTAACCTGGCTTAAGGTCACCTTTCAATTGCAAGGTGGCTTTAACCCCATATTAAACCATTCGCCACCGCTAGAGGGCAATGGGAATAGACGGGCAAAGAGCCAGAAAGGGCGAATCTAATTATAGATTTGTCTTTTCTGGGGTGTCTGGGGGCAGATGTTAGTAGCCAGAGGGGGGCCAAAAATAATGGTCCCTCTCTGGGCTATTATTATCTGCCCCCATTCGCTGGCTTTGTCTGTCTGGTTGCGAAAATAGGGCGGGAGCCCACGCATTTTTTTAAAACAATTTTACACCTCATATATATACATGTCATTGAATTTGTGACACATATATATATATATATATATATATATATATATTTATATTTATATTTATAGTTCATACACTTCTACATAGTATAATAGCCGCTAATTCAATTGCCGGCTTTTGTGAAAATGCAGAACCCGACATGAAATGACACTTGATGTACATAGGGTTAACCATGTCCTTTGCTATCTGATTTGCACAAACAATTACATCAGTCTATGTGTGCAAAATTTCACACCTGTAGGGGTTAATTAAAGGTGTAAATTCGTAGCAAAAAAGTCCGGTTTTTTTTACAACGAATTCACAACTTTAATTAACCCCTACAGGTGTGAAATTTTGCACACTAAAGGTACTGCCACACTACACAATCCCGCTAGCGATCTCGTTAGCGTCGCATACTAATGAGATCGCTAGCGGGATTGTTTCTATATCGCTAGTAGCTACCTAATTTAGCGATATCGTTAAGGACGCTATCGCGGTTAGCGATCTCCTTAACGACTTTAGCGGTACAAAAGTACCGCTAAATCGCTAAAAAAGGTGCCACACTCAGCGATTAGATACTTACCAGCGGGACGCCAGCGATGAAAATAGGGTCCGGAACGATCAGGACGACGGACGAGATCACAGCAGGGGCCACGTCGCTGGTAGATGCCACACACAACAACATCGCTAACGGGATCGCTAAATAGTGACGTTTTTTAGCGATCCCGTTAGCGATGTTGTTTAGTGTGGCATACCCTATAGACTGATGTAATTGTTTGTGCAAATCAGATAGCAAACGACATGAAAAGACATGGTTAATCCTATGTACACCAAGTGTCATTTCATGTCGGGTGCTTCTGTCTTTTCACAGAAGCCGGCTTTACTCGGCAATTGAATCAGAGGCTATTTTACTATGTAGAAGTGTATAAACTATACATATATGTATATATATATATATATATATATATATGTCACAATGACATGTATATATATATATATATATATATATATATATATATATATGTATTCTATGTGTGTATATTTTGTGTTTACAACGAAAGAAAGGGTTTTTTTAGTTGCAATATTTTGTTCCCATAGACTTACATGGACTTCCGGTATCGGTATCGGGTATCGCCGATATTTTAGTGATATCGGCGATACCATTCCGATCCGATATTTTTGGGTATCGGAAAGTATCGCTCAACACTACTAACCGCACAACTAGAAGCAGCCGTGGAGCGTGCCTACGGTGGTCCTAGACGCCTCGGCACAGCCAGAGAGATAGCTATCCCTGAAGATGGAAAGAGGAAAGCTAACTGCGCCGGAGTAGACCCCAAAAGAATAGAAAGCCCCCAAACATATAATGGCGGTTAGACAAGATGAAAATACGAACACAGACATAAAATAGATTGAGCAAACGCTGGGGCCCAAAACTGTCTGGATAGGACAGCACAGGAGAGAATACTGTCTGCAACCCAGAAAAACCCTAGGAAAAACTACAACACTTCTGAATCCAAAATCACTGAGACCACACGGTCTTGACCACCTATATCAGATCTCTGGTGTGGACACGTAGCTACCCAGCTGTAAAATATCACAAGAACTGAGCAAATGAACAAATACAAAAAACGAACGGAGACCAGCCAAAGCCCCCCAAAGGGGACCCGGCTGAAGACAAAAAGCAATGCAGCAAAAAGCAAGGAATTCAAACCATAGTTTAAAAAAACTGAAAGGGACTTATCTGAAAGCAAGCAGGAGACAGCAGGAAAGCAAGCTGAATTTTAACCTAGACCAGGAAGCACAATTGATCACCGGTGAGGAACATGGGAGTTCAGCTCACTTATATCAGGTCAGTCAGTACCGCCTGACAACACTCGTTATTTGCAGGTGTAGGGCTCTTGGTATTCAACATTGGTTCAATACCCTCAGCAACCACCAGAGGGAGCTTCAGCTCTGAAGTCATCTCCAAAAAGTTCACAACAGTAGGGGACTTGACATTAAAATAGTTTGTAGCATCTTGAGTGTTATAGAGGCCTGATCCAGAGGCCACAAAAAATTCTTCTGTTCCCAGTGTCATACCGTTGGGGACCTGACTTTCAAATTGTTTATAACATAACATTTTTGTCATGCAGACCTCATCCACATTGAAATAATTCTTTTTCTGTGACTAACATGAAACAGCACACCATATTTCAACTTGAAATTTACTGTCACTGAAATTCAGCTGTTTGCAGAGGTGATGGAGAGTTTAAAATCTATTTTTTTGTTGCTAATACTGTGCTTCTACCACGCTATCTGAGCAACATGACTGAGAAAAAGCGAGGCCGTGGTGGAATGGGAATTAGGCTTGGTGTTCAAGGTGTACGTGCGGTAGATGGTAATGTTTGTGAAAGCAATAGTGAAGCAACGTCATATCCTATGCAAAGACAACTGACAACTTATGCTACTGGACAGGAAACACCGCTACCTTTCTTTGGCAGATGTACAGTGGTAAGCCTTGTCGATCATGCCCAGAAAGAGCATGTACTCAAGTGGATGGCAAGGCAGATTCAAGTTGCCTCTCCTCCTTTTCCTTCATCTCACACTCAGTACAGTCCACCGAGGTGGCACCCAAATTCTCTTTGCTTCCCCCAGCGTCCCAGCTATCCAACAGTTCAACTGACTGTGTGAAACCACAGATGGGTGAGTACTCTCCTCTTCTTCTTGCCCTGACAGCACAGCACATTCCGCGTGAGGCTCAGAAATCTGAGTTTCATCAGGATCACCTCTCCCCCAGTGGTTAAAGTCAGATTACCAGGGTCAGAATGATATTCGGACCCTATTTCATCCTGTCCCGGATTCTTGATAAAAAAGTTGTGGCATCAGTACAGATTCCTCCCTTTTGACTCTGCAAAGCTTTTGAGTACACATCTGATGAACATGGCATAGAATGTGTGAACAGCAGACTACTCCAAGGGTGATGAATGTAATAATACAGAGGATGATGAAGATGAGGTATTAGATCCTGCTTGGCGTGAACATAGTGGCACACAGCTGAGTGGGTCATCTGAGGAGGAAGACAAGGAGGTTACGCTGCGACGTACGTCGCAGGCACGTAGTGAAGCAGCCATGACGAGCAATGCATCCTCAGCCACAATTGAGCCTGTGACCAGCAGCTTCCGCAGGGGTGGCAAGGGTTGCCTAGCCAGGGCCTTTTTCACACTGCAAAGGATGAGCCAACTCACATAATCTGCCAACTTTGGCAAAAAAGTAAAGGTAAAAAGTGCAATAATTTGACTGCTACATATATGAAACTTCACATGCGCAATCAACATGTTTTAGTGTGGCAATACTACTGTGCAAAAATGCGGACAAACGGACCTCAACATCCATCAGCCGCGTCATCAATCGAATCTGCTTCTTCCTTCTCCTCTGTTACCATGCCAAGTATTGAGACTCAGGTCTTTGACCGCAGAACCTCGGGTTCTTTATCCGCTCCAATCATGCTGAGAGCCCACCATCAGCTGTAACGGAAGCATACATGCTTGCTGCTTTTGACCAATCTCAGAGAACGAGCACACCACAAGTTTCTCAATCCACCATAACAACTCTGCATGCACTTCTCTCATGGTCCAGCAGTTTGTCCTGTTCACCATACTCTGCCCTCTTTCAGCACTGCAGCCAGCCAATAGTTCAGCAGTTGAGGTCACATAAAAGATTGTTTCCTTCTACGCATGAAAAGCTAAGAGGTTGAACTCCACCATCTCCAATTTGTTGGCCATGGAAATGCTGGCTTTCTGCCTGGTAGATACAGACGATTTCTGAAAGTTGATGGCAGTCACAATCCCCAGTACAAGTTACCCAGTCTCCATTACTTTTCTAAGAAAGCTGTGTCTGCGCTAATCCAGCTTGTCACAGACATCATCACCTGGGCACTGGGTGACTCTGGTGGCTGTGGGGACAGGCACTGCTCCACAAGTCTTGCAATCCCCAAGGCTTGCAGGCAAGCCTCTACATTTAATACTTCCTTCACTGCTTCTGCCTCCTCTATCTCCTCTAGGACCTAAACCTGCGCTCTCAACCTCTGCCTTCACGAGAAACGCATTCCAACAATGCATAGCATACCACCAACACCTCCATACTGTGCAGCCAGGGCTCACCACAATCAGGCAGTATTAAGCCTTGGAGATCGCAGTCATACAGCTGAAGAGTTGTGGACAGCTCTCCAGGCTGAGTTTGATCAATGGCTGTCTCCACTGAACCTGCACCTAGGGAAGGCCATGTCCGAAAACAGTGCGAACCTGGTGGCGGCCCTACAGCAAGGCAAGCTCATACATGTGCCTTGCATGGCTCAAGTCCTCAACCTGGTGGTACAGCGTTTCTCCTCCACTATCCAGGCCTGGGTGAGCTGCTCCAGAAAGCACGTAACCTGTGTGCTCATTTCTGCCTTTTGCTCCCCACTGCTAATCGACTTGCATCGATACAGAGATCTTTGTCCATGCCCGTTAACAGGTTGATATGCGTTGTGCCGACACAGTGGAATTCCACTCTGCACATTTTGCAGCGACTGTGGCAGCAGCAACGAGCTCTAGCGTAGTGCGTCATGTCGTATAGCCTGGGCCAACGCAGTAAGGATGTGGCGAATATCAATTTAAAAGATTAGGCACAGATTAAGGATTCTGCACCCTTCTGCAGAGTTTCGAAATGGCTACTAAAATAGCACTGATGCTGCCATCATCAGCATCACTATTCTAGTCATCTATATGCTGGAGCAGACTTTCAATAGACTGCGGGAGAAGATGGTGGTCCCATAAGAAGAGGAGGAAGCAGAGGAGGATGAGGAAGGGATAACATTTTCTCTAAGTTTAAGACTGTCATTTCACAGGCGGGTGCCAAGTGAAGGGTGGTTTACTGCAGTCAAGCAAGGCTGGTGATAGCAGACAAACTGGTATAGAAGGTACAAGATCCGTGGAACAAATGGAGGAGGAAAAGGTGATATGCGAACAACTGGCAGATGAAGAGGATAATCCTGCCCTCTCTGATGTTTGTGGTTGGAGGGAGTGGACAGAGGAAATGAGCCTCATTGTTACCCAGCCACCAATACAGCATGGGCTTGGACCTCATGGTAGAGCCAGACATATGAGTGCCTTCTTGCTGCACTATGATTCCCGTACAGTAATGATTAGGTATAATGCTGAATACTGGGTTGCCACTCTGTTAGATCAACGTTATAAAACCAAATTTTGCCAGATAATTCGCGCCCTAGAAAGGGACACGTGAAAGCTGGAGTTTTGAAGCACACTTTTTACACAACCTTAAGAGAGCTGCTTTTCCCCAAGACAGCAGAGAAGCACACAGTTCGCATCGCAACTCTAGACTTCCAACCTCCGGCTCATCAACTTGTCAACGCCAAAACATTAGCAGAAGCAGCAGTGGTGGAAGTGGAAGAAGCAATTTCTGTGAGTCCTTTGACACTTTTTAGACCAGCTCGTGCACCAGAACAACAGAGTCCAAGTCTTACACATGGTGAATGAATGGAGAGGATGGTGCAGGAGAATCTAGAACTGAATATAAATACCATCAGTGAGGGTTTGGACCCTTTCACATTTTGGTCTTCCAAAATGGATGAGAGGCCTGAGCTCGACTCATACGCCTTTGGAGGTTTTATTGTACCTGGCAGCCATCATTCTCTCAGAAAGTGTCTTTAGTGCTGCTGGTGGTGTCCTGACAGATAAGCACAGCTGGCTGTCCCCTGAAAGTGTACACCACCTAACTTTCATCAAGATGAACAAGCCATGGATCTCCAAGGACTTTTGCACCCCAATCGCAGACTGTACAGACTAGGTCATATTTCATTTTATTGTGTGATACATTAATGACACGTAACTGCACTCTGTGATATCTTTAGTATGGCTTCTGTGCCTGCTGTGGCTGCTGCTGCTGATGTTAACACAAATTTGTGGAAATGTGAGCAGTCATGGTTGGTCTACATCTGCTGGGTTAGCAGTAGTGGAAGATGTGTCGGTCCTAATTATACTATTTCTATTCTCGTGACAGTTATTCCACTTCGAAGGTATCAGTCCCTCTCTTTTTAAAATGTGAACACTCCTGGTTGGGTGTCCATCTGCTGGATTTGGTGTAGTGGAAGACCTGTCAATCCCTATTATACTATTTCTAGTCTCTTGAAATTGATGCCACTTCTGTGATCTAATACCCTCATTTGTTTAAATGTGCACACTCCTGGTTGGACGTCCATCTGCTGGATTGGGTGTAGTGGAAGACCTGTCGGTCCATTTATACTTTTTCTATTGAGGTAAAATTGATGCCACTTTGGTGGTATCTGCTAGTATTTTTTAGAAATGTGAACACTCCTTGTTGGGTGTCCATCTGTTGGGTTGGGTGTAGTGTCGGTCTCTATTATACTATTTCTACTCTTTTGAAATTGATGCAACTTCTGTGGTGTAAGGCCCTCATTTGCTTAAATGTGATCACTCCTGGTTGGGTGTCCATCTGCTGGAATGAGTTTAATGGAAGACCTATCAGTCCTTATTATACTATTTCTACTGTGGTGAATTTGATGCCACTTTGGTGGTGTCTGCCAATAATTTTAGAAATGTGGACACTCCTGGTTGGGTCTCCTTCATGCATGTTGCCTGTAGCAGTAGGCCTCCTAGACTTTCAGACCGCCACTTCCTTGGACTCAACTACCAGTGTTACTATCCTTAAATTTTTCTAACAATGAGAGTCTACAAAACTGATATTTGTGCCACCTGAGTGTGGCTCAGCATGAAAGCAGGTAGAAGTGTTGCATGTGGTATCAGGAATCCCAGCAAAGGGTTACTACACCAATCCCTGACCCACCTCATTTTAATGTGACATTCAATTGATAGCAGTAAATGCTGTCCCAGACCCCGACACCTCATGCCTGGCTGATTGCTGCAGTGCCAAGCTAAAATTTGTACTGTGGGTGAATTGATGCCACTTTCCTTGTGTCTGTCCCTCATTTGATGTGTTTTGGCAGCATTTGGGGCTGTGACAAGGTGTTGTGCATACGTTTGTTTTTGCCTCCCATTGACCTGAATGGCGTTCGGTAATGTTCGTTGAATATTCAACAAATTAATCGGCGAATATTTCAAATTGAGCAATAGTATTCCGAACCAAACATTGAAATATTCGCTCATCTCCACATATTACCACAATATTATGATTATGACCAGCTCATTCCACAAAAAAGGAAAAATTCCCACACATTATGACTGAACCACATATTACCACCACATAGTGACCAAATAATACAACATACATGGGATTAATACCATTATACTGTGACCAGACCACATATCATCATCACATGGTAGTTGAATACTACCATGCACAAAGGAGAACTACTGCACACATATTAAACACAACATGGTGACTGCATAATATCACATGCAAGGGGCAAATACCATCACACAATATCCAGACAATATATCACTACTAGTGATGAGCAAACATGCTCGGATAATGTTTTATCTGAGCATGCTCGGGTGTTATCCAAGTATCTTTGGCATGCTCCTATATTATGCTCGAGTCCCTATAGCTGCATGATTTGGGGCTGTTAGACAGTTTCAACACATGCTGGGATTACCTGTCTGTTAGGAAATCCCCACATGTGTTGACAAGGAATACAGTGATCACTGGTGGCATTATATGCAGAAGCTCATTAGATAGTCCATAGTATAAGTGTACAAGTAGTACAGTGACCAATGGTGACATTATACACAAAATCTCAGTATATAGAATAAAGTGTATAGTGTACAAGTAATACATTGACTTTTCAGTGACATCTCTAGTAGTGATGGGGTAACCCAAGCAATAAAGTTCGGGGTCTATACCGAACACCTAGCGTTCGTGCATAGACCCCAAACACAAAGTTCTCCAGGAACTCCGTGTTACTCTTCGGGTTCGGTAGCCCGAATGTCAGGTTTTTCTGATGCTGTCATCTTTATGACATAAAGAGAAATACCGGCGGCTCATAGGCCTCTAATAATATCCCCATCCTGGGCCCCTTTATTTAGTAATGTGCGCCATCCGGAGACCTACTTGCTATTTGCTTTAAAAATGTCTCCATTCCTGCCCCTATATCCCCATTCTTGCCTCTTTACCACTTCACTCCTGGGCGATATTCCATCTTTAATTTCTGTTTTTTTCTTCCCATCTCCCACGAGCTCTAGATTTTTTATTTTTCCATTAATATAGTCATATGAGAGGTTGTTTTTCTGCAGAAATGTATTTTTGAAGGATACCATTAATTTTACCCAAAACTTCCAAGTGCTGTGAAATTACAAAAAAGTGCTATTCCCCAATGTTTTTTTATTTTCCATATTTACTATATTGTAAAACTGAACTGGCAATATGATTCTCCAGGTCAGTACAAATACGCAAATACCAAACATGTATAATAGTGATGAGTGAGTAAGCTTGTTGCTCGGGTTTTCCCGAGCACGCTCGGGTGGTCTCCGAGTATTTGGAAGTGCTCGGAGATTTCGTTTCTGTTGCTGCAGCTGAATGATTTGCGGCTATTTGACAGCCTGAATACACGTGGGAATTCCCTAAAAAACAGGCAATCCCAACATGTATTCAGGCTGTCAAGTAGTCGCAAATCATTCAGCTGCGGGGACAGAAACTAAATCTCTGAGCATTTCCAAATACTCGGAGACAATTTGAAAGTGTTCTGGAAAATCCGAGCAACGAACATACTCGCTCATCACTAATCTATCAGTTATTTTTAAGTGATGAAAAAAAATTCAGAAATGTTTGGAAAAAGTTTTTGCCTTTGTCGCCATTTTCCGACAACCTTAGCATTTTAATTTTTTGGAATCTGGGGCTGGGTGATGGCACATATGAGGTTTTGATTGCTTTTCATTGCATTTCATTGCAATTTTGTGGCAACCAAAAAAACCTAATTCTGGAGTTTTTACTTTTTTGTTTATCAGTCAGATTCATTTACTTTATATTTTGATAGATTGGAAATTTCTGAAAGCAGCGATGCCAATTCTGTGCATTTTTATTTTTTTATTGTTTTGTTTTTAATGGGGCAAAAGCAGGGTGATTTGAAATTTTGTGTTTTTTTATTTTGTTTTTATATCCTTTAAAACTTTTTGTTTACTTTTTACTGTGTTCAATAGTCCTTTTAGGAGCATTGCAGCTGCATAAATCGGATCATCTGTCAAAGCAAGACACTGGCTGGCATTCAACGGAAGATCGTGATGACAGGCACTGGAGTCCTCCACAGACCCATGGCTGTTATGACATTGACAACCCATCGGCGCCCCGTGATCACATGATGTGGTGTCGATAGGTGGGACTTGCTACACACTTTGGGCCGGCGGGTGTTAAGTGTCGCTGACAGTGATTGACATGGGCATTTAACTTGTCAATAGCCAGGGGTGGATCTCAAATCCAACTGCGGCTGTTAGGCCGGCGTCACACTAAGGAGGAATACGGACGAGTGAGAGGCGTGAAAACCACGCATTACACACGGACCAATATTTCTCTATGGGGCTTCTCTGATCATGCGTATTTTTCTCGGGCGTATCTTACGGTGCGAGACACCCGCAGCATGCTGCGATTGTACGCATATTATGTCCGTTGTACACCAAGGAAAGCCTATGGGTGCAAGAAAACAATGGATTACACATGGACCACACGTGTGACTTGCGAGAAATATGCAAGACTTCTGCAGCTCACAGAAATGGTGCCACACATGCAGGAGGCAGCTGACACATGCAAATTAGCTCAAAAAGAGCGCCAGACATCACGGAAGAATGCCTCCACGGAGTCGGCCATGATGTCCACCCTCATCAATGTGGAGATGCTCGTTGTGTTGTGCAGGAGAGGCACAAAATTTGGGACTAAATAGATGCACATTATGCAGACTGAGCAAGGAAAGAGGTGGCATGGAGATGCATCTGTGGGCAGATGTTTCCCCACTTTGGCGACAGCCCATGCGAGGAGCAGCAGCGAATGTAAAATTCTCCATGTTGTCCGAAAATTTTTTATTTTATTTTAAAATATATATATAGTCATTTTTTGTATGGTATTTTATTTTATTGTTTTAAAAAAAAATTTAAAACAATTTTACTTATTTTAATTTGTCGACGGGTATAGTTTATGTTGGATTTAATACCGAATGGTCTGACATTCCTTTTATGCAGATTAATATAATTAATTTTCATTGAAGTTTGGTTTAAATTATTGTTTATATATATATTTATTCAATTGTTCTATTAATATTTACTGTATTCTATACAGGCTCTTTGCTATATCCAGAGATAGATCTAAAAGCCATGGAAATATCCTGGCAAGGACGTATGAATGAAGTTTTTGGAGGTATTAACATAAGCACACCAGTCGCCATTGGTTTCCAATCTGATGCAACTATAAAAATTATTAAAAACCATTTAAATAAAAGAACACGCATATGGTGGAGTAAAGCTTTTCTTGAAAATTATATTCAAAAACAACTCATTCCCAGAGGCCTTAGAGTAAGGGTCACACCCTCTTTTGTGATAGAAGACAAAGAATTCATCACTAATTGGGAGAATGTTTGTAATGACAAATCTAAGAAATTGATGGAACTACTAATCAAGTTGAATGCAAAATCTATGCTTGAATTGGACAAGAAAATTGAGGAAATGTATGCAAATATAAGGAAGGATTTAACTGAAGACCAAATCAAAGGAATTGAGCTCCAATTGAACCAGGAATTGGATATATGGGTCAAAGACATCCAAGAAAAACAGTCTAACAAGTTAAATAGAGATCAGAGGGATTTTGCATCCGGTAATATATATAGATGGAGGAGAAATGGAAATAAAGCTCCAATGAGAGATAGAACTCTATCTCTCACATCTAATCCTCCAGTGAGCGATGTGTCTGGTGCCTCCTCTTCCATCTCTAATGTGACTATTTCTACTCCGAAAAGGAAACGTATACTGAGATTTCAGCCAAATAAACGGAATTTTACATATTCACCGGAAAATAACAGAAATTCCTTCAAGGTAATTAACCTTAGCTAACACTCTTTTTCACTTATTGAATTAAAAGTATTAGACAAAGGTCTGATCTTTTGTCCCACATCAAAATTTAATTAATTTAATGCAATTAAAGACTTACATCATTTTTGCTAGGAAACTTTTGTTCAAACAGTTTTTTCATAATGAAAATAATTTTAAATTGTTCCCAACAGAGACGGAACAGGAGGCACTAGCCATCCTGGAGGATTTAGCTAGAGAACACAATGCTGAAGCCGATATGATACCGGCATCTATTCGTCAGAAATCAAAAAAATTTCCCCCTATTTCCATATGTCCATGCAGTCGATGTATTCGTTAAAATGGTAAGTGAAGATTTAAAAAAAATCCGAGAAATCCTTGCTATAATAATATTAGTAAAGAAGAAAATTTGGCATTAATACGATTGAAAAGTCTTGAAGATGTAATTTTTAAGCCTTCAGACAAAGGAGGAAATATTGTCGTGTGGCCGAAAACAATGTATGAAGCAGAAGCTTTCCGCCATCTGAGGGACAGTAATTGCTACAAAAAACTAACATTTAATCCTTTGAATAAATTTAAGACTGAACTCTTGACTATTTTACAAAAGGCCCGTGAGGAGGATGTTATTTCTAAGGAGTTATTTTTAGCACTACAAATTTTTGAACCCACGATATCCACCTTATATTTTTTACCAAAAATACATAAGAATCACATAACGCCACCTGGAAGACCCATAATATCGGGCTGTAATAATTTTTTTACAAAATGTAAATAAATATATTGATTCACAGCTTCAACCTTTGGTATATGAATTACCATCTTATATAAAGGATACTAATGACTTCCTAAAGAAAATAGATGGACTCTATATAGAGGCAGACACTTTATTGGTAACCTGCGATGTAGAGTCACTGTATACTAATATTCGTCATACAGATGGTATAAATGCGTCACAATACTTTTTGAACACATCCAGTATTCCAACATCTAAGAAATCTTTTATTATACAGTTGTTACAATTTATATTGTCACACAACTTATTTTTATTTAAGGGGGCCTTCTACCTACAGCTCCAGGGCACAGCAATGGGGGCGTCTTTTGCCCCTAATTTGCTAATCTGTTCCTGGGGCTGTGGGAGAGGGACCTCTTTTTATCTGATCAATTTGCATCTATGGATCGTGTCCTATTTTGGGCACGATACATAGATGACATTTTTATTGTTTGGCGTGGCATCAAGGAATCACTGAATGAGTTCTTTGAGACATTAAATGATAATCAATATAATATACATTTGACCTATCATTTTGACAAGACATCAATTGACTTTTTGGATGCAAAAGTCAAAAGGGATGAAGAGAACTGTTTACAAACAGGTCTGTTCTGGAAGTCAACAGCTGTCAATGCTCTCTTGCATGCCACATCGTCTCATCCCCCTGCATTAATAAAATCTATACCGATAGGCCAATTCCTTAGAATTAGAAGAATATGTTCCAAAGAGTCTGATTTTGAAAAAGAAGCTATGAAATTGAAGGATAGATTTATTGAAAGGGGCTACAGCAATCGCTCAATAAAGAGGGCATATAATAGAGCAAAACACACATCAAGACAGGATACTTTATATGCAACAAAATCGTCTACGTCTGATCTTAATGTAAGGTTCATTACGAACTATCATGGCCAAACTTTGTTGTCGCAGAAAATCTTGGAGAAACATTGGTCAATTCTTCAAACTGACCAAACCATTGCACGTTATGTTGGTGAAAACCTAAGATTACATATAAAAGGTCTCCAAATATAAGAGACTTGTTGGTCAACAGCCATTATGTCAATGAACCTAATACTTTTCTGTCGAATATAAGCAATAATAATTCTAATGGATGCAGGCCCTGTGGCAAATGTGTAGCTTGTCCCAATATAGATAGAGCATGCAAATTTGTGGATACTGGAGGACATAAATCATATGAGATCAGACATAAAATTACAAGTACTTCAAAAGCAGTAATATATTATGCGACCTGTCCTTGCAAGTTGATATATGTAGGACTAACGACAAGACAGTTAAAAATTAGGGTGCGTGAGCACATTCTGGGAATTGAGGCCGCAAAAAACTCTGAAGATGTGGCGAATTAAAAACAATTCCCAGACATTTTAAATTATATCACCATAGTGATGCTTCACTTTTACGAGTTATAGGCATTGATATGGTACAGCCCCACATAAGAAGAGGTAATGTGAGCACGAAATTGGCACAAATGGAGACCCAATGGATTTGTCTCTCAATACGGTTTCCCCTCTCGGCTTGAATGAAAATATTAGCTTTATTCCATTTTTATAAGATGTTTTTACATATGATTTTATCTCTAACATTCTTTTATTATTTTTATAGTTTTTTGATTCATTCTTCTCCTTTTTATTGAATATCATGGAACTCTCGCTGTACTTGTTGGAGTGATGTCATGTCACATGAAATAGATGATCTGTAATGAAGAAAGATTATGAAGAATAATAAATATATCATTCCACATGAACTTACCTTTTGATTTAACCTTTGTAGTTTCTGAGATATCTTGGATTCTTTGTGATGTTCGGGACTTGTTGTTGGAGTCATGTGAAGAATGACCTACATAGAAAAGTAAGATTAAGAAGATAAATGATTAGAATATTCGACATGACCTGTAGGAATTTTAATTCAATGGATGGAGGAATCATTATGAAGAATAAGGAAGATATTACTTGGAAGATTTGTTGAAAAATAATACTATGAAGATAATGGACTTATCACTTTAAGGAAAATAAAGGAATATATATTTATTATATTATATTTTCATTTATTATTTATTTATTATTTATTATTATTCATTATTTATTTATAATTTTTTATTAATTATGATTATTATTTTTTCTTTATTATTATTTTATATTTTTATATTTATTTAATTTTTTATCATTTATTATTATCATTATTATTTATATTTATTATTTTATTTTATTTATTTTATTTTTTATTATTTTTTATTATATATTTTTCTAATGATTAATTTATTTATTTATTAGATGTTTATTTTCTTTTTTCTTTTTCTTTATTATTAATTTTTGATTACTATTTGATTTATGGAAAATGTATTATTATTATTTTATTTTTCTTAATTTTTATTTGTTTATTATTTATAAAGTAGTATTTTATTAGTGATAAACTAATTAAATATATCTGTTATTTGGCCCCACTCTATAGTTAATAATAAGGCTGAAATCTTCATTTATAGACATATGTGGAAAGAATTATTATGCTCTATTCACCATGTTCTGTGTTCATTTTGATGACAAGATGCTGGTCATGTAACTGTTAATGAAGCGATATCCCCCCTTGAATAACCCATATAATACAGTTTTAAATAATTTTCCCTTGTTATAGTTGTATTTAAGAGCGGTTACATATGTGAGTGGATTATGTTTACATCAGGCATGGGAGGTCGGGCGTTCCAGTTCCTGGTGTTATGCATCTCCATGACTCTGATCACATGATCATTAGTCATTGGTGACGCTGCACTGGGTGGGAGCTCCTGGGTCTCTCATTTACATGTTTTTCATCAGTTCCATGTTGGGATTAATGTCCATATATCCACATCTCATTGCTGCGGTCGGTGGCTGTACGCATCCTCCTTTTTGGTGCCCGAGAGGTGTCTTCATCCTGGAGTCTTTATGTTTCCATGGCGCCGGGTCACATGACCTGACGTCATGTTTGCATGGCTCTCTCTGGGGCGGGGGACCTTCTGGGCGCTCATTGGAGTATGCGTCACCATGGCTCCCATCCCACCAATGAAAATGGGCTTAGGGATATAAAAACACCCTGCTGCATTATGACGACACCACCTGACGAAGGATTAATTCCGAAACGCGCGTCGGGGCCCGTTATACACCTCTTCATTCATTGACCTCCTGTATTAAGGTAATAGCTTGGGTCTGACTAGTGGCTTTAATTATATATATTGGCAATTAGATGCGCACTTATAGTGTAGCGCAATTTACTTTAAGTGAGGATTTTTCAGCCTGAGATGAGCTTTATCTTCACAATTGCACAGCCTAATACTTTGGCATAGTATTCATAAGGATATACTTCGATCCCTGTTTAAAGTGTATCTTGATTAGCACTGTTGCACTTTATTTAATTTTTGCACAATTAATATTGGGTATATATGATCAAGTGCCTTTCTTTTTGGATATAACACGCACATGTTATGTGGATATTTCAACCTCACAGCTGAATTAATTTTTACTCTTATTAGCACTTTAGCACTGCACCTAGTAACATGAGTTTACAATTTGTGCTAATATAGCATTTATTGCACATTATTTTTGCACATTTTTTACACACTGTTGCACTTAATGCACATAATATATTATTGAGGTTTTGTGTTTTTGTGTAATTTTTGCACAGTGTTGCACATTTTATTTGTACTATTTAGCACTTATTAGTATAGTGTTACACTTATTTTTTATATTTCTTTTGGTGCCAATTATATTCAATTTTTATCACTTGTAAATATTGTTTGACACTTTCTTGATATGTGATTGTGCAATTTGTGTATGTAGCTCTTTATGAATATCATCTCCATGACCTGAATTTTATCAATTAATCTTCCACTGATTTTATAAATATTGCAGGCCACTTTTAAATTTATTTTGGTGTTTCATTTATGTACTATGTTAAGACCATGATTTAATAAAGGTTTTTATGTAAAATTCATCCATATTGTCCGAAAAATTTTTATTTTATTTTAAAAAATATATATAGTCATTTTTTGTATGGTATTTTATTTTATTTTTTTTTTTTTTTAATTTTTAAAACAATTTTACTTATTTTAATTTGTCGACGGTATAGTTTATGTTGGATTGTTTGCAACCCAGAAAAACCCTAGGAAAAACTCCAACACTTCTGAATCCAAAAATACTGAGACCACACGGTCTCGACCATCTATATCAGATCTCTCGTGTGGACAAGTAACTACCCAGCAGTAAAATATCACAAGAACTGAGCAGATGAACAAATACAAAAAGCGAACGGAGACCAGTCCAAGCCCCCCAAAGGGGACCCGGCTGAAGACAAAAAGCAATGAAGCAAAAAGCAAGGAAAATCAAACACAGTAAAAAAAAAACTGAAAATGACTTATCTGAATGCAAGCAGGAGACAGCAGAAAAACAAGCTGAATTCCAACCTAGACCAGGAAGAACAATTGATCACCGGCGAGGATCATGGGAGGTCAGCTCACTTATATCAGGCCAATCTGTATCACCTGACAACCATTCGTCACTAGCAGGTGTTAGGCTTTTGCTGTTCAACATAGGTTCAATACCCTCAGCAACCACCAGAGGGAGCTTCAGCTCTGAAGTCGTCTCCAACGTGTTCACAACAGTACCCCCCCTTGAGGAGGTTCACTGAACCCTCACGTGCGCCACCAGGCCGATCAGGATGAGCTCGGTGATAGGCACGGATCAGTCTCTCAGCATGAATTTCAGAAGCAAACACCCAAGAATTGTCCTCCTGACCATAGCCTTTCCACTTCACGATGTACTGGAGTCTCTGCCTAGCCAAACGAGAATCCAATATCTTCTCAACCACATATTCCAAATTGCATTCCACCAAAACAGGATCAGAAGGCGCAGCTGTAGGAACCACTGGCTCTACAAACCTCTTCAATAAAGATTTGTGGAATACGTTGTGAATCTTGAATGTTCCTGGAAGAAGCAAACGGAAGGAAATGGGATTAAGAATTTCCACAATCTTATAAGGTCCAATGAACTTGGCTTAAATTTTGGAGACGCGACCCTAATAGGATATTTTTTGAGGACAACCAAACCAAGTCACCCCACTTTAAAATGAGGACCATCAGTACTATGCCGGTTGTCAAACTGCTGGGCCTTTTCCTGAGAGAGAGACAGCTTATCCACTACTTGATCCCAAATCAGCTGCATTCTCTCAACAGCATGACATACTGAAGCCTCCACCTGCCCTGAAGAAAACCGAGGATGTAGAAAAATGGTGTAAGGTTCTTTGTCTCTGTTGACATGTTGTTGTGAATGGGTTTGAGATGAGTTCTGAACAGAGGCTCCCTCTGGTGGTTACAAGCGGTGCTAGTGAAGATTGTGGGGACTGGGAATCAGGTGTTACTGACTGGTCTTATATAAGGGAGTCATTTTCCCATCAGGGTTGCCGGTGATCAATTGTTCTGGTCTGAATCCTTCATTCCAGTTTCCCTTGTAGCCTGCTGTGTCGTGTCTGCATCTCCTGCTTACAGATAAGACTTTTGCTTCTTTTGTGTTTATTCTATATTTTTGCATTTTGTCCTGCACTTCTTTGGGGGCCTTCAGGGTCCCCTCCGGGGGCTTCTGCCCTCTCAGTTTAGTTCAGCCACTGAGTTTTGTTCTTTTGCTTTTTCCAGTTTTTTCAGTGGCTGCTGTTTTGATTTTCTTACACCAGAGAACTAATTTAGGTGGTAGAGGTCGTGTGATCTCAGGTGATTTTGAAATTAGTAGAGTTGGCGCTTTTCAGGGTTTTCTGGGATTGCAGTAAGTACCCTTCCTATCCTTTTCTATTTAGATAGTTTGGGCCCCAGCGTTTGCTCATACTATTTTCTTTCTGTGTCAGTATTTCCTCTTGTCTAACCGCCATTACATGTTTGGGGGCTTTCTGTTATCTTTGGGGTTCTGCTCCGGGCAGATAGCTTTCCTATTTCTATCTTTAGGTGTAGTTAGTTTCTCAGGCTGTGACGAGGCGTCTAGGACCAACGTAGGAACGCTCCACGGCTGCCTCTAGTTGTGGTGGTTAGTCAGGGTACTGCAATCTCATAGATTCCAACTGCTCTGGTGTATTGCCTTTTTTACCTGCACTCCTCAGCTACCGAAACATAACACATGTTCCTTGAAACTCAGTTTTTCGTCGGCCATTTTGCTTTCTGTCTTTCTGCAGCTCTTGCCCTCAGTTAATATGGAGTTTCCAGTTTTCATGTTCCCGCCCTGATTCTTCCCTCTTGCTTCTTAAGCAGCCTCAGCTGAACAATCAGTGGTCCTGAATCAAGCCTCAGTCAGTCTGTGACCTGACTCCTGGAAGCCTTGGACTTGTACTCCAGCTATTCCCTACTGAGGAACCTTGGAACACTTTTGGACTCTGGAAACCTGCTGTTTGGTGAATCCATGTTTGCAGAGGAATTACGGTACAGAGAAGAGATCCTGAACCTGCTTTGGAGATTTATTGTAGTGCTTGAAGTTACTCTGGCCTGCTGTGTCTCCTGTCGCTGTTCCTGCAAACTGTGTGAACTTTTCAGCATGCTTGTATGAAGTAATACAAGTCATTTCATTTCAACCTATGTCTCCTGTGTTTTCCTCGCACCCAAGCACAAGACGCTATAGGAACTGTACACTATACATGACAAGATTCAGGAGCCAATGTTTAGTGTCTGCTGGGTCTGGGAAAGCCGTGTCTGCTGTGACTGTGGATATCAGATGTCCGTTTAATACCTTATGTGATGACAGTGGTTGTGACTTCTCACAACCATTCCAGGTGAGCGCATTCCCTTAAAATTTTACTCTGGAGTGTTACCACAGGTAAACACTATTGTTTTTTTTTTTTTTCCTTTCCTCTTCCAGCACTTCTGCCTTAAAAGATCTGGAAGAAGGAGGCCCGCATAAAGGAACTTTGCGGAGTGACTGATACAATCCTTTCAGATGTACAGACTTTAAAAACCCGTTTTGCAAGCCTACAGGACCTCACTAATCATAATTTGCAAGTGTTTGGACAGACTACCCAGGAATTGCGAGCCAGGATTGAGGCTCTAGAGGAACGAGCCCAGGCTCCTGCCATAACCCCGAGTTCTGGATCCCCAAATTACCTCCTTTTCGTTTGGCGGTGAACGTGAGAAATTCAGGGGATTTATTAATCAATGCAATTTATTTTTCTCTGCACATGCTTCACAATTTCCCACTGAACGATCCAAAGTGCTTACTGTAATCATGTTGCTTACCAATAAGACTTTGATGTGGGCAAACCCTCTGATTGAGACTGAGGATGATTATTTGAATCACCTTGATGCTTTTATTTCAGCCATGGGGCAGGTGTTTGATGACCCCAATCGAGGTGCAACAGCTGAAGCAGCCATGTTAACTTTGCGCCAAGGTAAGCGTTCAGTAGCCGAATATGGCCTGGATTTCAGGAGATGGGCTCTTGATACCACTTGGGACACTTCCGCTAAAAAATCTATTTTTCGGAAAGGGTTGTCTCCACTGATTAAGGATGAACTTGCTCGTGCCGACCCTCCCACTGCGTTAGGTGACTTTATTAACTATTGTATCCGTATTGATGCTCGTCTGACTGAACGCAGACAAGAGAGATGGTTCGAAAATAATCGCACTAACCTTTTACTACCTCCCTCCTCAGCTAAGGAACCTTTGAGTAGGATCACAAGGGAACCAGAACCTGAACCCATGCAGGTGGACTCTTTACAAAGACGGGTTAGTGATGCACGCAAAGAACATCGTATAAAGGAAAATCTATGTTTCTACTGTGGTAAGTCAGGGCACTTCGTTATAAACTGCCCCAGCCGTTCTCGTAAGACTACTGCAGCAGTCATTCACTGTGAGTGTTGCGAGAGGAGCTCTGTCATGTCCGAGCCTCAGGCTCCAGAGAGATCTGCTGCAAGAGATCTTGATTTCTCGGACTTAAACTCTGTTAGTTCTGGGACGATGACGGTATAAACGCTGCAATTTTTCAAGTTTCCTCAGCGGTGTCCCAGCTGAGTTGTAAAAGAATCAATTCTCATTGCTTCCTTTCCATCAAACTCTGGGTTGACTCAGTCTGGGTGTCTAGCTCTGCTATGATCGACTCAGGAGCAAGTGGAAATTTCATGGATATATCCTTTGCTCTGAAACAGGGGATACGTTCAGTGAAGAAGGCTACTCCAGTACAGATGGAGACTGTGGATGGCTCTCTACTAACTTCTGGACCAGTGGATCAAGAAACAGAGCCTTTGAGGGTCCTTATGGGTAAAGATCATCAGGAGAAAATGTCTTTTTGCTTATCTCTTCTCCCCACTTTCCCATTATTCTAGGGCTACCATGGCTGCAGGCGCAGAATCCTACGATTAACTGGAGACCAAGGAATTACACTTTCCGGAGAAACAGATGAGTCAAGGAGTTTCAGCTTGCTCTGTTCCTAAAGGAACCATGTCAGTCCCTGAACTACCAGCTGTATACCAGGACTATGTGGATTTATGTGACAAGAAGAACGCTGATCAGCTTCCTCCTCACCGTCCATATGATTGTCCAATTGAATTATTGCCTGAAGCCGAGATACCTTTTGGTAAGATCTACCCCCTAGCGGGGCCCGAGCTAAAAGCTTTGAAGGATTATATAGACGAAAATTTAGCCAAGGCTTCATACGCCCCTCTTCATCTCCCGCAGGTGCACCCATCTTCTTTGTGAAGAAGAAAGATGGATCTCTGAGACCCTGCATAGACTATAGGGAACTCAATAAGGTTACTATTAGAAACCGTTATCCATTGCCTTTAATCCCTGAGTTGTTGGAGAGAGTGCGGCATGCCAAAATTTTCTCTAAACTGGATCTCCGTGGGGCCTATAACTTGGTCCGTATTAGACCTGGGGATGAATGGAAGACTGCTTTCAGGTCACGTTATGGACACTTTGAATATCTAGTTATGCCTTTTGGTCTGAGTACCGCCCCAGCCACTTTCCAACACTTCGTGAATGATATCTTCAGGATCTCCTAGATATATTTGTGGTGATTTATCTGGATGATATTCTAATTTTTTCTAACTCCACAGAGGAACATCATGGACATGTGAGAATGGTCTTAGAACGCCTAAGACAAAACCATCTCTACATCAAACTTGAAAAATGTGAATTCCATAGGACCGAAATTCAATTTCTGGGGTATGTACTATCTACGCAAGGGATTAGTATGGATGGAAGCAAGACCCAAGCCATCAAGGATTGGCCAATTCCTAGAAATGTGAAGGAGGTGCAGCGTTTCATCGGGTTTGCCAACTTCTATAGACGTTTCATTAAGAATTTTTCTGAGGTAGTGTCACCTATCACCCAACTTACCCGGAAACAGTCTAGGTTCTCCTGGACCCCGCAAGCTAAGGAAGCATTTTCCTGTTTAAAGGATAAATTTACCACCGCACCTATCTTAGTACATCCCAACCCCGAGCTTGCCTTCATAATAGAGGTGGATGCTTCAGACTGTGCCGTTGGAGCTATACTCTCTCAGAGAACAGGTGAGAAGAATGTCTTGCATCCCTGTGCCTTCTTTTCCCAGCAGTTGTCTTTGGCTGAGAGGAACTACGATGTGGGCAATAGAGAATTGTTGGCCATTATTGCCGCCTTCAAGGAATGGAGACACCTTCTTCAGGGAGCTGCACAGCAAATAGTCGTCCTGACAGACCATCGTAACCTTGAATTTATCAGGTCGGCTAAGTGCCTGACTCCTCGCCAGGCTCGCTGGAATCTTTTCCTAAACCAATTTAATTTTGTCATTTCTTATAGACCAGGATCGCGCAATGGAAAGGCTGATGCACTCTCTAGGATTCATTCAGCAGAGACACGTCCACTTACTCCTCCTAAGACTATTCTTCCTGACTCTAGATTCCTGGGAGTGATTCATAATCAAGACCTACTTAAGGACATCAAGGAAGCATACCATGCGGATTCTTTGTTGACTCAACCCCCAAGGGACGTAAGTCTTGTCTTTAAGAATGGTGTGTGGATTCAGGGACAACGTCTGTATATACCTGAAACAGTCAGATTGAGAGTATTGCAACTCATCCACGATTCCAAGATAGCCGGGCATAGGGGAATTCTAAAGACACAAGAATTTCTTTCTCGTTTCTTTTGGTGGCCCACTTACAGGAAAGATGTCTTAAACTATGTCACTTCATGTGAAGTCTGTGCAAGATGCAAAACACCTCGCTCCTCACCAACTGGTCTGTTGCAACCTCTTCCCACCCCGTCCCGCCCGTGGGATCCATTTCTATGGACTTCATTGTGGAGTTACCAACCTCTCAAGGAAAGAACACCATTCTAGTGGTGGTTGACCGTCTAACAAAGGCAGCTCATTTTATCCCTTGTGTCGGCTTACCCACTGCAAAACAGACATCAGACTTGATGATTAAGAATGTGTTCGCTTACATGGAGTACCGGATGAGGTCATTTCGGATCGAGGGGTCAATTCACTTCAAGGTTTTGGCAAAATTTCTGTGCAGCATTGGACATTAAAGTAAACCTTTCTTCTGCTTTTCATCCCCAGACTAATGGACAGACAGAACGAACCAATCAGACCCTGGAGCAGTATCTCCGCTGTTTTATCTGCCACCTACAGGATGATTGGGTGGATCTACTTCCACTGGCTGAGTTCTCTTATAACAACTCTCAGAGCGCCTCCACTAAGCAGTCTCCTTTTTACTCCAATTTAGGTTATCATCCTAACATTCTTCCTCGATTTCCCATAGATACGCCCTTGCCGGCAGTGGCTGAAAGAATCACTTCTTTACAAAAGAATATGGATCTTCTAAAGGAAAATCTAGAATTGGCTCAGGAAAGGTACAAGAAAGCAGCAGATAAATTTTGTAAACCTGCACCAGCTTTCAAGGTAGGAGATTTGGTCTGGCTGTCAACCAGAAATCTTAAATTAAAGATTCCATCGTCTAAATTGGGACATAAGTACATTGGACCTTATAAGATCAATAAGATTATAAGTGCTGTTGCTTGTCGTCTTCAACTGCCCAGAACTATGAGAATCCACCCTGTCTTTCATGTATCCCTACTAAAGGCTGCAACACCCAATACGTTTCCTGGACGTTCTTCTCCTTGCCCTGACCCAGTGCTGGTCGATGGTCAGGAAGAATTTATGGTGGAAAGGATTCTAGATTCCAGATTGTACAGAAATCAGTTGCAATATTTGATTAAATGGCAGGGCTACCCAGTGGAGGACAACTCATGGGAACCAGTCAATTAATGTAAATGCTCCTCGCCTGCTCCGCCAGTTTCATCAGAGGTACCCTGACAAGCCTGGTCTGAGGTCATCCGGAGGTTGTCCCTAAGGGGGGAGTAATGTAAGGTTCTTTGTCTCTGTTGACATGTTCCTTGAAACTCAGTTTTTCGTCGGCCATTTTGCTTTCTGTCTTTCTGCAGCTCTTGCCCTCAGTTAATATGGAGTTTCCAGTTTTCATGTTCCCGCCCTGATTCTTCCCTCTTGCTTCTTAAGCAGCCTCAGCTGAACAATCAGTGCTCCTGAATCAAGCCTCAGTCAGTCTGTGACCTGACTCCTGGAAGCCTTGGACTTGTACTCCAGCTATTCCCTACTGAGGAACCTTGGAACACTTTTGGACTCTGGAAACCTGCTGTTTGGTGAATCCATGTTTGCAGAGGAATTACGGTACAGAGAAGAGATCCTGAACCTGCTTTGGAGATTTATTGTAGTGCTTGAAGTTACTCTGGCCTGCTGTGTCTCCTGTCGCTGTTCCTGCAAACTGTGTGAACTTTTCAGCATGCTTGTATGAAGTAATACAAGTCATTTCATTTCAACCTATGTCTCCTGTGTTTTCCTCGCACCCAAGCACAAGACGCTATAGGAACTGTACACTATACATGACAAATGGAGACATCAAGCTGGCAGAACTAGCCCTATTATTCAAAGCAAACTCAGCCAAAGGCAAAAAAGAGACCCCGTCATCTTGATCAGCAGACACAAAACATCTCAAATAAGTCTCCAAGGTCTGGTTTGTTCTCTCAGTTTGTCCATTGTTCTGAGGATGGAATGCAGAGGAAAAAGACAGCTGAACTCCCAGTTTGGAACAAATTATCCTCCAAAATCTGGAAACAAACTGGACTCCTCTGTCAGACACAATGTTCTCTGGAATGCCATACAACCGAACCACCTGTTGAAAAAATAAGGGCGCCAGCTCAGAGGAGGATGGCAATTTAGGTAGTGGAACAAGATGTATCATCTTGGAAAACCTATCACAGATCACCCAAATAACGATCATTCTCTGAGAGACAGGGAGATCGAAAATAAATCCATAGAGATATGGGTCCATGGCCTCTTGGGCACAGGCAATGGCATTAACAAGCCACTAGAGCGAGAGCAAGGTTTGGATCGAGAACAAGTTCCACAGGACTGCACAAAGTCCCTGATGTCACGAGACAAAGTGGGCCACCAAAAGGACCAACTCACCAAATCTCTGGTACCAAAAATACCAGGATGGCCAACCAACGCGGAGCAATGAATCTCAGACATCACATTCTTCCTCAACTGGTCTGGGACAAACAATTTCCCAACAGAGCAACGTTCAGGTTTATCTTCCTGAAATTTCTCCAAAGCCATTCTCAAATTGGGCGAGATAGCAGAAAGAACCACACCCTCCTTCAGAATAACAGCATGCTCAGTCACCTCAGGAGAATCCAGAAAGAAACTCCTCGAGAGGGCATCTGCCTTAACATTTTTAGTGCCGGGAGAAAAGAGACCACAAAATTAAAACGTGTGAAAAACAAGGCCCACCTGGCCTGTCTAGGATTAAGTCGCTTAGCTGATTCAAGATAAATCAGGTTCTTATGATCCGTGAGGACCACCACCTGATGCTTGGCTCCTTCCAGCCAATGTCTCCACTCCTCAGAAGCCCACTTCATGGCCAATAACTCCCGATTACCCACACCATAATTAAGTTCTGCTAGGGAAAATTTTCGAGAAAAAAATGCACAAGGGTTACTCTTAGAGGTCTCTGGATCCCTTTGGAACAAAACGGCTCCTGCACCAATCTCAGCAGCTTCAACCTCCACCTGAAATGGTAGAGAAACATCAGGTTGGCGCAGAACAGGAGCAGAAGTGAATCTCCGCTTAAGCTCCTGAAATGCAGAAACTGCCTCAGGAGGCCAAATCACCACATCAGAACCCTTCTTAGTCAAATCAGTCAGTGGTTTCACAATACCAAGAAATTACCTATAAATTTACGATAAAAATTAGAAAAAAAAAACAAAAATCTCTGAAGAGCCTTCAATGTAGTGGTTTGAACCCAATCACAAATGGCCTGAACTTTGACTGGGTCCATTTCAATAACAGACGGAGACAAAATGAATCCCAGAAATGAAACCTTCTGAACCCCAAAAAGACATTTTGATTCCTTTACATACAATGCATTTTCTCTCAAAATCCGGAATTCAGTCCGAACATGTTCCACATGAGAATCCGAGTCATTGGAAAAAATCAAGATATCGTCCAAATAAATGATCAGAAATTTATCCACAAAATCCCGGAAAACAGAATGAGTTTGAGGCCTAAAAACCATTAACTGTCCATTTTACAAGGCGGCGAATAAAATACGCTGTATGGATGCCATACGATTTGCATACGGATGCTTACATGCGCAATATACGCAGCCGCACCCTGACAACGGATGAAATACGGACTGTTGTGCCGGCAACATTTTGGCGTATTACGCTCGTACAATACGGTCCGTGTTTTTCTACGGTGAGTGTGACACCAGCCCTAGAGGCACTTGATGACTGATTGAATCAGACATCAAGGGTGGGGGAAAGATGCGGGCTCATCAAAGACAATGACATGGCTGATTCCTAAATATACATCATCAGTAGTGAAGGGTTTAATAATGTCCCCAAACCTGACCTCTTTATTTATGAATGTCTGTATCCTGGGCTTCTTTATTTACTAATGTCCGCATCCTGGGCTCTTTGATTTAGTAATATCCCCCATCCTGGGCCTTTTTATCTAATAATGTTCCCCATCATAGGTCCCCTATGTCTCCCATCCTGCACTCTTTTTTTAATGCAGATAGGAAAAAATAACATTCTTCTTACCTGTCTGCACTCCTGTGACAAGCGACATCCTCTTCCTGCTCCATATACAGCACTGTCAGGGCGGCGCATGGCAGTGATGTCATACACTGCCCATTATGGGAACGCTGATGAGAGCAGACATCTTTGATAGGCAAACTGCTTTTTAACTGTTCAAGTGCAGGAAACCAGTGGCTTTTGGGACTGCAATACACGTCACATTAAGTTGGACAGCACTGTTACCTGAAGGTCTCCTCTACATACTTCTAGGGGGCCCACTGAGGAGACCTTGCCCACCGGACTTGATTCTCTTGTTTTCTGCTGGGTTAGTGCTACACTGTATACAATGCTAGAGATGGCCTTGTCCCAACCTTTTTGAGATGTTTTGTTGCCATCAATTTCTATTTGAGTCAAAACAAACCTGTCAGCAGGAATGTGCTCATTAAACTACAGACACTGTCTGGTTAGTGCTGCATAGAATATTGTGTGGAAAAAATTTTATCACGCAGGCGCCTGCACTGCTGCATGATACAATGGATAAAATACATATATTCATCTATTATTTAGTCAAATAGTATTGTGAGGAGGAAAAATATATATATTTTCATCAAAGCGGCGGTGGCAGGTTATTGCCTGCACACGTTCATGAGTTTTTGCGTTTTTTTAGTATTTTTGAGGCAGTTTTCCACTGCAAAACACTTAAAAAACGTATTATTAAGCATCCTATGATTAGAATGCATTCTGCAATTATTGTGCACATGTTGCATTTTTTTCACGAAAAAAACGCATCACGGAAAAAATGCAGCATGTTTATTAATTTTGTGGAATCGCCGCCATAGGAATGCATTGAACCGCTTACTTTTCGCATGTGGCTATGCCTACCATGCGCAAAGTGAGCGGTTCATGTGCAGACTCTCCTCCAGACCCTAGGTACCATATCCCTGTTAAAACAATAATTAAAATAAAAAAATCGTGATATTCTCACCTTCCTGTGGCCCCCCAGCTTGCCCGCTCCTCAGGGTTGCTCCCGGCAACTCCCGTTCCCAGGTATGCATTGCAACAATGACCCCAGATGAAGTAGCGGTCTTGCCTGATGCTACGTCATCTAGGATCATTGTCGCAAGGTATCACTGGGAACGGGAGTTGCCGGGAGCATCGTGAGGATCGGCAAGCTGCGGGGGCCGCAGGAAGGTGAGAATATCATGATTTTTTATTTTAATTGTTTTAACAGGGATAAGGTACCTAGGGTCTGGAGGAGAGTCTCCTCTCCTCCAGATCCTGGGTACCATCTGCACATGAACCGCTCACTTTGCGCATGGTAGGCATAGGGGGACGCCGGAAGGTGAGAATATCACGATTTTTTATTTTTTTATTATTTTTAACATTATATCTTTTTACTATTGATGCGGCATAGGCAGCATCTATAGTAAAAAGTTGGTCACACTTGTCAAACACTATGTTTGACTAGTGTGACCAACCTGTCAATCAGTTTTCCAAGCGATGCTACAGATCGCTTGAAACACGCTAGCATTCTGCAAACTAATTACGCTTGCAAAACGCTAGTTTTTAGCGGGTATACACATACTCTATAAAAATGCGTATTTCCAGCTGCAGGGAGTTGCGGGATTGCCGTGGAAATTTCTGCGGCAGTTCCGAATGTGTGCACATAGCCTGAAGGATCAGTTGCCTGTCATAAGCCCATAAATATGCATATGTAACAGAGCACCACATAAAACCCTCCAACAAGTCTGCCCAAATGCACAAAAATCTCATTAACTGATAACTGCAAATAAAGATTAAAAAACAACAAGATGGATTTTATCAATCAAGGTATCTTTTTTATCAGTATAACAGTGCCAACCTGACAGTGTCTGTAGTTTACTGAGCACAATCCTGTTGACAGGTTCACTTTATTTTTTTCAACTGAATTGCTAGCTTTCAAATTCTGGTATGTGTTCTACGTTTGAATAAATTACGGCTAAAAGTGATTTCTAAATCATTGAATTCTTGTTTTCTTTACATTAAACACAGCATCCCAACTTTTTCAGTATTTGTTACTATTAATTAGATGTTATCCTAATGTACTAATGTAAACACATGTACTGCACATCACTGTGTTATGTTACGTGGTCTTTCTATTAAAGTTACTGCAGTGATGTTAAATTCAATACAAACAAATTTGATATCTAATTTCATCACTGATTGAAAAATATAGGCTGATTAGATCCAACTTTGACTAGATAATATGATATTGTATGCTCTGGCATATTTTACACTAAAATTACAATATAATGTGATAAGCTATTAAGTCTTTTGTCTAATTTTTGTATTGCAATGCTGATTTTTCTTATTTTTTTGGCTGTATTGACGTATGCTGATTGCAATGTCAAAAAGTTATTGTCTAATTGAGCCTTTTTACTTCTCACAAAACAACTAAACATTGTAATATTTGTTCTTGTATTTTTCATGATGTTCTAGTGACTGTGTATTGCTGTACAAATGTATTCATGAATCATCAAGGTCTTTTCTGAGTGTAAAATGATGCTTTAGTTGGCTTTTAATATGACAACTGAATGCACTATCTATCTTTGAATAAAAGCAGCAAGGGCACTATTGAAAAATAGACAATGCAAGGGTACATACTCACTGGCGACGAAAACGTCCGACACTCGCATGTAAAATCTCAGCTCTGGCGCCGGCACTCGGGAGTGAAGTGGTATTTTCCCCACCAGTCTCTTCATGTCATGCACACACTGAATAGAGGATGGTGTTGAGTGCAAGCATATATATTTTACCTTGCCAGGTATCATAAAAAGTGAAATGAGTATGGTGTGTTTTTACCATCATTTAACTCTTTGTGAAACAAGGCCAGGGATTCTAGATATACCTTGTAATTAATCACATCCTCTATTCCGTGTGTGTTGAATAAACTGAGGAGATGATGGTGAAAATACACGTTATATGTACAATACCCTGGCCTTGTATCATTACTATCACACCTGTGCAGGTGAATACACATGAGTTTTAACCTGCAGCGTCGCTTCAGTCTGCATATATTTCAAGCATACTGTAGCAATGCTGCAGTTTATAACTCATGTGTGTGTTCTCCTGACCATGTGTGATACATTCTGAAGTGAGGATGCATTATTTTGGGTGTCCTCACTTCAGCATGACACCAAGCATGGGGATTGTAGAAGATGTATAAACTTTATCATCTCTCCAGTCTGTGTTTAAAATCAAGCCACAGTGATAAATCAAGCCACAGGTATAATAAAGAGTGACAGATGCTAGTGCATTCCCAAATCACTATTTGTAACATCAGGCCAGGTGACACAAATATTAGTTATATTATCTCCACCATTGCTGCAAATTGAACCCAAACTGGAGTGATGATAAAGGTAATACAACTTGTGTGTGTGTGTGTGTGTGTGTGTATGTATAGTCACCTGGTCAGGATTACTAGTAAA
>JARQOD010000002.1:192119854-192281575 GCA_033576555.1 Oophaga sylvatica
ACACCCGTGACAATATCTGAGATGAAGTTGGCCGCAAATTGGTCACTCATTTGGCAAACTTCAACGGATGACCTGAGAGGGTGCTGAGTGAATTCAGGCAATGGGTTAGGAGCTGCATCATCGAGTTCAAAGTTTGGGTGCTCTTTAGCCATCACAAAATTATGTAGAACCACACAGGCCTTCACGACTTTATCCACTGTTTCCAGTTTCAGATGAATGGCTGTGCCGAGAATGCGCCATCTGGAAACAAGTATACGGAAGGCACATTCTACTGTTCTTCTGGCCCTGGTCAGCCTGTAATTAAAAATTTTTTTGGTGTGGTCCAATTCCCGGCTGGAGTTGGGTTTGAGCAGGTGTTGGCACATCTGGAATGCCTCATCCCCAACCATGACAAATGGCTGTGGCGGACCTTCAGTGTTGGGAAGAGGCCGTGGCATGGGGAAATTGAAATGGTTGCCATTAGAGATGAGCGGTGTTCAAATCGAATTGTTCGCCAATCTCAAATTCGAGCTGTTTTGGGCGGTGTTCGAGCCGTTCGTCGAACCCGAACAATTTGGAAAAAATCCGGCTGATCGAGGTTATGTTCGATACTGTTCGTGCACCAAAATTGTAACTGGATTTTTTCTCAGTAATGTTGAGAATCAATGTTAATACACAGTTTGAGTGTACAGCGGGGCGGGGGGAGGGGCATGGCATGGATCTCTGCAGAAATAATGAAGATCTCCATTTTTTGTTTTTCTCTTTCCCGCATTTCCAGTGGGCGGTGAAGTCTGTCAGCCTATCAGCAGCGCACACACAGAGCGAATTTTTTTTTTCACACAAGCAAGGGCATGTGTCATTGGCTGTGTATGTCACATGTCCTTGCCCTATAAGACCCAGCCATTTTCCCCGTCACCACCATTTTCTCACTGCTGCAGCTCAGTGTTAGACAGCACTGCTGCTGCTGTGAGCGCTATCTTGTGCAGCAGCAAATTGGAAGCGAAATTTCACTCAAGCGGCGGAAAGGTTTAGGGAGTAGGGACTGGGACTAGTTTGTAATTTCAGCCCTTTTGAGGGCTAGGTTACATCAGTCCCTATCACTTTTTGCCAGCTCCACCAGTGTTCAAATAGCTATGAATTTTGAGCTGCATCTTGCATGTAAAATAATTGTGGGCATAGTAGCAGTGTGTGGTACTCATTCTATTAGGCCATCTATACAAAGTTCCACCAGCGTTCAAATTCCTAATAATTTTTATCTGCATCTTGCCTGTAGAATAATTGTGATTGTGGGCATAGTAGCAGTGTGTGGTACTCATTCTATTAGGCTATCTATACAAAGCTCCACCAGCGTTCAAATAACTACGAATTTTTAGCTGCATCTTGCAAGGACAATAATTTAGGGCATAGTAGCAATGTGTGGTATTCAATCTATTAGGCCATCTATACAAAGCTCCACCAGCGTTCAAATAAATACAAATTTTTAGCTGCATCTTGCAAGGACAATAATTTAGGGCATAGTAGCAATGTGTGGTATTCAATCTATTAGGCCATCTATACAAAGCTCCACCAGTGTTCAAATAAACACAAATTTTTATCTGCATCTTGCCTGTAGAATAATTGTGGACATAGTAGCAGTGTGTGGTACTCATTCTATTAGGACATCTATACAAAGCTCCACCAGCGATCAAATGAATCCGAATTTTTAGCTGCATCTTGCCTGGACAATAATTTGGGGCATAGAAGCAGTGTTTGGTACTCTGTTATGAATGTGCTAGAGATGGTTTCTGAGCAGAGGCTCCCTCTGGTGGTTACAGACAGTACTGAACCTTTCAGCGAGGAGTGGCAATCTGGGTTCACGGACTGGTCTGATATAAGAGAGGTTCCCTACCATGATGGTTGCCGGTGATCAATTGTTCTTGTCTCAATTGTGGTTCCTGGTTCATTTGGAAGTTAGCTGGAGTCTTGCCTGCATCTCCTGCTTTCAGATAAGATATTTTTTGCCTTTCTTTTTGTGCTTGCTTTTTGCATTGTTTTCTGCACTTTTGTGGAGGTCAGCCAGGTCCCTCCTGGGGCCTGAGCTCCTCACAGTTTATCTGCAGCCACTGTTATTTGCTCATTTGCTTTTTCCTGTTTTTTTCAGCGGCTGCGGCTTGGTTTTTGTTCACACTGAGATCTGATTTAGTGGGTGGCGAGATCGTGTGATCTCAGTATTTTTGTAATCAGAATTGTTGGATTTTTGTAGTGTTTTCTGGGTTGCAGAAAGTAATCTCTCCTGTCCTATCCTATTTAGTCAGCTTGTGGCCCCAGCGTTTGCTCATTCTATTTTCTGCCTATGTTTGTATTTTCATCTTGTCTAATCGCCATTATATGTTTGGGGGCTTCCTATTTTCTTTGGGGATCTGCTCCGGGGCAGATAGCTTTCATCTTTCTGCCTTTAGGTGTAGTTATCTCTCAGGCTGTGACGAGGCGTCTAGGATCAACCTAGGAACGCTCCACGGCTACCTCTAGTTGTGTCGTTAGTTTAGGAATCTGCAACCCATCAGTTACCAACATCTCAGGTGTTCGGCTGCCCTGCTGTTGTTCCTGTCCTCCTCAGCTACCGAAACATAACAGTATCACCGGCCATAACTGAAAATTATATGGTACTCACAGAAGGGAAAAATAGTGTGGAAAGAAAAAAGTTGTCAGAGTAGTCAGAGATTTTTTTTTTCTGTCTGTTGCATTTTTTCCCTCTTTTTCTCTGGGTGCTGAGGAGGATTTTTTTTTCTCTCAATGGAGTTTGCACAGTTGTCTGGCCGTGTGGATCAGCTTGCCACTGAGGTTCGGAGTATTGCTATCTATCTTACTGGGTTGCCGGTTGTGGAACCTAGGATTCCCATGCCAGATTTGTTTTTGGGGGATCGGGCTAAATTTCTGAATTTCAAATATAACTGTAAGTTGTTTTTTGCCTTAAAGCCTAAGTCCTCAGGGAACGCAGCACAGCAGGTTCAAATTGTCATCTCTCTCCTGCGCGGCGATCCTCAGGATTGGGTTTTTTCCCTGACACCTGGGGATCCTGTTTTGAATAATATTGATGCATTTGTTCTGGCTCTGGGGTTGTTGTATGATGAACCTAATGTCACTGATCAAGCTGAAAAAACCTTGTTGGCATTAAATCAGGGTCTTGAAGACGCTGAGTTGTACTGACAGAAATTCCGAAAGTGGGCAGTCCTGACCAAATGGAATGATGATGCTTAGGCAGTCCTTTTTCGGAAGGGGCTGTCAGAGAATGTAAAGGATGTTATGGTGGGATTCCCCTGGTCTCAATGATTCTATGTCATTGGCTATTCAAATTGACAGACGTTTGCGTGAGCGCAGAGGTATGCGTGAGATAGTGTTGCCTTGTGAGCCAGCTTCTGAGCGTATGCAGTGTGTTAGAGTGACTTCTGGGGCTCAGCGTAATGAGTTTCGAAAGCGCAATGGGTTATATTTCTACTGTGGTGATGCCTCTCATGCTATTTCAGTCTGCCCTAAGCAGGGAAGACGTTTTGCTCGCTCAGTTGTCTTGGGTAGTGTTCCGACTAAATTTCTGTTGACTGTTACCCTGATTTGCTCCCTGTCCACATTTTCTGCTCAGGCTTTTGTTGATTCAGGAGCAGCTATTAACCTGATGGATTTTTACTTTGCCAAACGTTGTGGGTTTCCCATGATACCCCTGCGGAAGTCTATTCCCCTACTGGGCATTGATTCTATCCCTTTGGCGGAGAATAAACCCCAGTTTTCTACTCAGGTGATAATGAGGGTTGAACCAGATCATCAGAAGAGTTGCAAATTTCTGGTGCTGTATAATCTGCATGACATTAATGTACTAGGTTTCCCTTGGTTACAGTCTCATAATCCTGTTTTGGATTGGAAATCTGTGTCTGTGACCAGTTGGGGCTGCCAATGTGTTAATGCCGACACTTCTGTTTTTTCTGCCTCTCCCAAGTCTCAGGATGTTCCTGACTTTTTGACTGATTTTTCGGATGTATTTGGTGAAAGTAAATCTGCATCTTTGCCCCCTCACAGGAGCTACGATTGCGCTATTGAATTAGTGCCTGGTGGTAAATTTCCTAAAGGTCGCCTTTTTAACTTGTCTGTACCTGAACACGATGCTATGCGATCTTATATCAAGGAGTCATTGGAGAAGGGTCATATCAGACCATCCTCTTCACCCTTGGGTGCCGGTTTTTTCTTTGTGGCCAAAAAGGATGGTTCATTGAGGCCGTGTATTGATTATCATCTCCTGAATAAGATCACTGTGAAGATTCAATATCCGTTACCCTTGATTTCTAACCTGTTTTCCAGGGTGAAAAGTGCAAGTTGGTTTACCAAGCTTGACCTCAGGGGGCGTATAACCTTATTCGCATTAAGCACGGGGATGAATGGAAGACGGCGTTTAATACCCCAGAGGGGCATTTTGAGTACCTAGTGATGCCCTTTGGGCTCACTAATGCTCCTTTCGTCTTCCAATCCTTCATGAATGATATTTTCAGGGATTTTGTGGATAAATTTCTGATTGTTTAATTGGATGATATCTTCATTTTTTCCAATGACTCGGACTCTCATGTGAAACATGTTCGGACTGTGTTCCAGATTTTGAGAGAGAATGCACTGTATGTGAAGGGATCAAAGTGTCTTTTTGGCGTACAGAAGGTCTCATTTCTGGGATTCATTTTGTCTCCGTCTGTTATTGAAATGGACCCGGTCAAGATTCAGGCCATCTGTGTTTGGGTCCAACCTACTTCATTAAAGGCTCTTCAGAGATTTTTGGGTTTTGCCAATTTTTATCGTAAATTTATTGGTAATTTCTCCGGTATTATTAAACCATTGACTGATTTGACCAGAAAGGATTCTGATGTGGTGAATTGGCCTCCTGAGGCAGTCTCTGCGTTTCAGGAACTTAAGCAGAGATTCACTTCTGCTCCTGTTCTACGGCAATTATACAGATTAGAACAGAATGCATATTTCATACATACTAAATTGACCTTTCTTGAAATTTCAAGAATTAAAGGTGTATAAATATCTCGTGGTACACTATTCAGATTACTTAAACCATAAACAACAAAGTGTAAAAACACCACTAATATAATAAAATATCAATTTTATTGGTATCAAAAAAGAGTTTTTTTCATATACAAAAATACAAAGTCGCCTATAAGGCACGAATAAGAGAAAAGACAAACAACCATATATGGTGTTGCGGTCCAGAAATAAGATGCCACAGTACCACGAGGTGGGGGGTAATGCCCACAAAATGTACATACATAGGTATAGCCTGCTTTAGTGTTAACAATCCAAGATATATGAAATATAAAGTGTATACAAAACTATGCTTCCACAATTACAAATAGATCCAAATCACAACAATATATAATAAGCGGTGACATCACCCAGCTACCCAAGCTTCAAATATGTATATGAAAGCAAAGATCATAATGGATCATAGCAGAGATCATAGTACACGGAGATGTATATTAGGGGCATCCACACTCACCCATAGTGCCTCGTTTATAATTGACACGTAGCCCCAACGCGCGTTTCGCTTGGGCTTCTTCGGGGGCCGTGTTTAAAATGTGCGTCCTTCCTGCTATATATGCCCCTATAATCCCCACTCACATGTGAGTCTAATAACGGCGCCTGCACAGCTCCGTCGCGCCAGAAGTTGCGTCACACTCGGCGTCCATGGCGCTGCGAGTCACGGGAATACGCCGTTGTGACGTCAATGACTCGCACGCGTCATAACAGGAGGCCTCGTGCGACGCTCCAGCCGAGAGCGGAGCTGCGCATGCGCACCGACACACAATCCCATAACATCAAACTGGGAGGTAAATGAGTGGGGAATCATAAAAGATAAATAATAATAATAATAATAAAATACAATAGGTATCTGGATGCATAAATGGATGGAGATAAGTGCAAAGTAAAATAAGTGTACAAATAAATAAAATATACCATGTGTAACAATAAGATCATATATAATGAATATATCATATATGACACATACTGTATATATAAACAATATATCATAATATGAAAAACACAATATATAAACAAATAATAAGAAGAAATAAAAAATAAAAAATCAAAAAAGTCAGAAAAATATCCAACAATGTGACACATGTGAAATATGAATATGCATATACATATATAAAAAAGACGAAAAAGTCATTCGATAGAAATGCTATTCAGGACTCCATCCAAAGTTGTTAGATCCTCACATTCTTCAAAAAGCAAATGCAGCATAATTCAACAGTATGGGGCAAAACTAGAAAATAAAACTAGCATTAGGACACAAATAAAAGGACACTATACAATAAAAACACAGTTAAAACAGAAAACATAAAAAATAAAAATTAAAAATAAAAGAAATTTAAAGAAAAGAAGCGAAGCTCAACTGCTCATTAAGGCCAGCTGGTACCATAGTATTGAGGGTCGAGATCCATTGACATTCCCTGCGGGCAAGTGCACGTTTGAAATCCCCGCCTCTAATACCCAAATGGATACTATCAATGCCTCGAATCCTCAAATCCCTAGGGTTACAGTTATGTTTGGCCTTAAAATGGCGAGGAATCGTTTTCAAAGTGCTCAGATCATTTATTTCCTTTGCTGCCAAAATATCCCTAACATGCTCTCGTGTTCTAATTCTCAGTTCTCTTGAGGTGAGACCCACGTATATTAAGTTACACGTGCAGTGTGCATAGTAAATAACACCAGACGTTTTACACGTAATGTATTGCCTAATCATATATTCCCTCAGGCCATTTGATGAACAAAATTTACAGGCCCTTTCATGATTCTGGCATGCCAAACAGTCGCCACATGGAAAAAAGCCCACTCTTTTTTCTCTCTTAAGAATTACTGGGTTGACATTATTCCCCACATAGTGGCTTTTGCATAAGATATCTCTCAGATTCCTGCAATGACGTGCAGTCATAAGTGGTCCTTTGGAAAGAGAACTGGAAAGTACTGGATCTGCCAATAAAACAGACCAATGTCTTTTTAGAACAGTATGCATCACATTCCACTGCTGATTGTAAGTGGATATAAACCGAATCTCCACATCTTTTTTGGGTCTCTTCTGGTATACAAGGAGGTCCCTCCTTGGCACTTTTTTAGCATTCCAATATCCTTGTCTAATACTACGCTTACTATATCCACAATCCCTGAACCTCTGCCCAAGGTCCACAGCTTGCCCTTCATATAATTCATCTGACGTACAAATACGTTTTAGTCTAAGAAATTGTCCCTTTGGGATGGCTTTAATGGTGGAACCGACATGGGCAGATGAGGCATGCAAAAGTGCATTCACAGAGGTCTGCTTGAGATACACATCAGTGACCAAAAGACCACCAGTTTGTACCCTAATTTCAATATCCAGAAAGGAAATACTCTTCCTGCTAGATACATAAGTGAGTTTGATGTTGCGACCATTTTGATTCAATACCGACATAAAATTATCAAGATCATCATTCTCTAATTCGGGAGATCAGGCAGCATTACTGATTCTAAAAACAAAGATGTTTTGGAACTTAGAAGGAAATATAAGGAACTGCTCAATAAAAGGACCCGCCTATGGTGGAACAGAGCGTTCCTTGATAAATATATCACATATGTACTTATACCTAGAGGCTTGAGAGTCCAAGTTTTCCCTTCGTTCCCAGTTACTGAGGAGTATTTTGTTAGGAAGTGGGAGGAATCTGCTTCATTGTGCTTAAAGACATTTATGGAACTTTTAGTTAAATCAAATGCTGCTAAAATTGAGGAATTGGACACTGAACTCAGTTCCATACAGGGTGAGTTAAACAAGCAATCCACCCCTGAGATGACTAATAAATTTAAACTCGAATTAGAGAATGATTTCCAAAATGGGAGACAGAGATCATACAGAATAAAAGTAAAAAATACCAGCGTGACATGACTGACTTTCAAAATAAACGTATATATAAATGGAAACTAGTGTTGAGCGATACTGCTCGATATCTAAAAATATCGGATCGAAATGGTATCGCCGATATCACTTCCGATACCGGAAGTCCCATGTAAGTCTATGGGAACCAAATTTCGACATTAAAAAAAACCCATTCTTGCCTTGTTGGTTAATTGTACATGAAGGAAAACAACAAAGAGTAATGTAGAATGTATTGGGGGAGGTTGAGGAGACAATAAAGGCATACATGTTTAACCCAATGCATTGGAATAGCATTAATATATATTTTTTTGGAAATACGTTTGGATTGACGAACAAATTGACAATGTTGTTAACCTTTTCTCTATTTTGGCAAATATGTATGTTTCACAACTTCCATGCTCTTCATCTTTTTAACTTTTGCCAGTGCCACACTTTCTCCTTCATAATCTTCAGCAGCATCATCTTTCTCATCAAATTATTCTTCATCTTCACCTTCTTAATCTTCTTCTTAAACTTCTTGCTATTCATGTTTTTGTTTACATTACTCATATTGTTATTATTAAACTATTAATCTTCTTCATATTCAAATTCTTCATCTTCTTCCTCTTCATCTTCTTCATCATATTCTTATTTGTGACAGAGATTCCTGTACTTGTAATCTGTAAAAGTATGAATTTTTCATTCTTCCGTTCTTGCTGTCACAAAAGATTTAAATTACAACAGTATTTGTCCGTGTTCAGTTTAGCCTGCAGCAGCAGGCATTTTCCAGGGGCACCACGAGGAGGAACGGACTCACCCCCATACACTGCTTAGTCTTCTTCTGCTTATAATTTAGAGCATATATTTTGCTCTTCATTTTGGTCTTATACTTCATGTTCTTCTGCTTTTTGATCTTCTGCTTATTGTTCTTCTGTCTCTTGTTCTGTATCTTGTAGTTTGTCTTAACCTTCTTTGTCCTGTTGGTGATCTTCTTCTGGGTAATCTTTTATTTTTTCTTTGTGATGGTGTTCAGGCTGGTTGGCTTCATGCTCGTCGTCCTTGTTGTCGTCATCTTCTTCTGGGTGGTCTTTAAGGTCATCTAATTTCCGAGAACCAGCTGACGTTACTGGAACCCGGACGGGTAACAGATGGAGCAAGAGACAATGGAAGTAACGAGGACCAGCTGACTGTGCTGGAACCCGGAGGGGCAGCAGAAGGAAAAGAGGCAATGTCACAACCGAGTACCAGCTGACGTTACTGTGACACGGTTACTAAGCAGGAGGTACCTGTGCTCCAAAGCACTACCAAGGACCAGCAGACGTTGGTGGAACTCGGATACGGAGATGGAGGCACCTAGGCCAAAGGCACTGGGGAGAACCAGTTGACAGTACTGGACCCCGGACGGGTAGCAGAAGGAAAAGAGGCAATGTCACAACCGAGTACCAGCTGACGTTACTGTGACACGGTTACTAAGCAGGAGATACCTGTGCTCCAAAGCACTACCAAGGACCAGCAGACGTTGGTGGAACTCGGATGCGGAGATGGAGGCACCTAGGCCAAAGGCACTGGGGAGAACCAGTTGACGGTACTGGACCCCGGACGGGTAGCAGAAGGAAAAGAGGCAATGTCACAACCGAGTACCAGCTGACGTTACTGGTGCACGGTTACTAAGCAGGAGGTACCTGTGCTCCAAAGCACTACCAAGGACCAGCAGACGTTGGTGGAACTCGGATACGGAGATGGAGGCACCTAGGCCAAAGGCACTGGGGAGAACCAGTTGACGGTACTGGACCCCGGACGGGTAGCAGAAGGAAAAGAGGCAATGTCACAACCGAGTACCAGCTGACGTTACTGTGACACGGTTACTAAGCAGGAGATACCTGTGCTCCAAAGCACTACCAAGGACCAGCAGACGTTGGTGGAACTCGGATGCGGAGATGGAGGCACCTAGGCCAAAGGCACTGGGGAGAACCAGTTGACGGTATTGGACCCCGGACGGGTAGCAGAAGGAAAAGAGGCAATGTCACAACCGAGTACCAGCTGACGTTACTGTGACACGGTTACTAAGCAGGAGGTACCTGTGCTCCAAAGCACTACCAAGGACCAGCAGACGTTGGTGGAACTCGGATACGGAGATGGAGGCACCTAGGCCAAAGGCACTGGGGAGAACCAGTTGATGGTACTGGACCCCGGACGGGTAGCAGAAGGAAAAGAGGCAATGTCACAACCGAGTACCAGCTGACGTTACTGTGACACGGTTACTAAGCAGGAGATACCTGTGCTCCAAAGCACTACCAAGGACCAGCAGACGTTGGTGGAACTCGGATACGGAGATGGAGGCACCTAGGCCAAAGGCACTGGGGAGAACCAGTTGACGGTACTGGACCCGCGACGAGTAGCAGAACGCACCCATGAAAATGTAAGTTGACAGGACGCAAGCCGTCCGCAGTTACCGAATCACACAGTCCTACAGTGGGTGCTTGTCCTATTGTCACATTGGAAACAGCCTTTATTTACACATCCCACAGCACACCTAGGAATCACCTAAACTGCAGGCACCATAGAGTCGGCTAACCCGAATGCAACACGACAGCACAACTTATTGGAGGATAATTGACGTTCACACTGCCAGGAAACAGCTGTCGTGCTGTAACCAGGCTGGCCAGGAGTCAGTACCCCTGCCAATTACTTACGAGCAACAAATGGCGGTGTTGTAGCCCAGGGAGTAGAGTTCAGGTGGTAGAAAGATGAACATAACAGGAGACATGGAAAACGTTGCCAAACAGTTATTTAATCTGAAAACGGACAGGCAAATTCAGGTGAGATCCATGCCTTGTTCATTTTCAGAAAAGTAAGCCGGTCTACATTCTCTGAGGATAATCGCATGCGACGGTCTGTTACTACACCACCTGCAGCACTAAAGACGCGCTCAGATAATACACTGGCAGCAGGGCAAGCCAGCACCTCCAATGCATACTGGCTAAGCTCTGGCCATGTATCCAACTTAGAGACCCAAAATTTGAAAGGGGAAGAGGCATCTGGGATTTACACTTAGAGGGAAAGCCAAGTAGTCTGTCACCATCTTACGGTAACGTTTCTTCCTGGTGACTGGAGCCGTCTCGGATGGTGTAGACCTTGCTGGCGCTGTCACAAAACTTCGCCACATTTGTAACATACAGCTCTTGCCCTGTGCAGAGGCGCTGCTTGTGCTCCCTCTTGTTGTAGAGGTGTCTACACTGCCTCGACGCACAGAGCTGCTTTGTAAAGCAGTAGCAGCAGCAGCTCTCTCGGCTGGAATGTACAACAGTATGGATTGCACCAGTGTGTCTTGGTACTCCTGCATTTTACGGTCCCGGTTCACCGGTGTGATGAGGGTTTGTAAGTTGTCCCGGTAGCGAGGGTCTAGGAGGGTGTACACCCAATAATCTGACGTGGTGAGAATGTTTGGCGATGCGGCTGTCGTTTCTCAGGCACTGAAGCATGAAATCAACCATGTGCTGCAGACTCCCAACTGGCCAACAAAGGCTGTCCTCTGGAAGAGGCGTCATCTCTGCCTCCTCGGCATCACCCCACCCTCGCTCTACATACTGACTAGAGCGTTGTGTACCTCACTCTGTAGGGATTTCTTCCTCCTCCATTGACTCCTCCTCCTCCTCATCCTCCTCACAAAGTGAGCCCTGCCCAGCCCTTTGTGAGGAACCACGTTGCGATGACTGTCCTGAAGGTAATTGAATTTGTGACTCCTCATCCTCCACCTCTTCCAAAACCTCTTCCTTTAGTGCTTTCAGTGATTTCTGAAGCAGGCAGATAAGGGGGACAGTCATGCTGACTAGTGCATCATCTGCACTCGCCATCCGCGTTGAGACATCAAACGCACGCAAAACGTCGCAGATGTCCTTCATAGAGGCCCACTCAGTAGTGGTGAAGTGTGAACGGCGCAAATTGCGAGTTGATTGCGCCTGTTGCAGCTGATACTCCATTACTGCTGGCTGCTGCTCACACAACCGCTCCAACATATGTAACGTGGAATTCCACCTGGTGGGTACGTCACATATGATGCGATGTTCAGGAAGGCGAAATCTGACTTGCAGAGCTGCAATGCGCGATCTGGCCATGCTGGAACGTCGCAAGTGAGCGCACTCTAGGCGGACCTTGTGCAGCAGTGCATCAAGATCCGGATAGTCCCTCAAAAAACTCTGCACGACCAAGTTGAGCACATGTGCCAGACATGGTATTTGAGTGAGGTTGCCAAGGCCCAGAGCTGCCACCAGATTTCGGCCATTGTCACACACTACCAAGCCTGGCTGGAGATTAGCTGACAAAAACCACACATCGCTCTCCTGCTTGATGGCATCCCAGAGCTCCTGTGCTGTGTGGCTTCGATTCCCCATGGAAATTAATTTCAGGACGCCTGTTGACGTTTGGCCACGGCTGTGCTCATATCGGTCGCAACAGGTAAGCGTTCACGGGTCCATGTGGAGGTATACCGTGACGGCTCGTGCAGCGATGATTCTGAGGAACTGGAGTAGGAGGAGGAATCATTGTGTACAGACTGGATTCCTGCAATCCTTGGAGTTGGCAGAACACGTACAGCGCCACTGGCAAGATCTGTACCCGGCTCCACAACATTGACCCAATGGGCAGTGAGGGAAAGTTATCGTCCCTGGCCATGGGTACTGGTCCACGCATCGGTGGTCAGGTGGACCCTGCTACTGACGGCGTTTAGTAGCGCATGTTTAATGTTTCCCTCGACATGTTTTTGCAGAGCAGGGGCGGCATGCCTGCTGAAAGACAGTTTGTCTATGGGCAACAGTGACCGAGGTTCTTCCATGGAGATCCTGTGAGGAAGCCGAACCAGGTGTGTGTGAGCTGGAGGTAGAGGCTCCAACACGACCTGAAGATGTAGGTGCTGCTGTAGGTTGGCCTACATCTCCAGTGTGTCTTTGTAACTCAGCTACGTGCTTTGTCCGTACATGTTTCCACATATTTGTGGTATTCAGGTTACTGATATTTTTACCTCTTTTAACTTTTTGCTTACACAGCTTGCATTGAACATAGCAAATATCATCTACAAGTCTGTCAAAAAAGGACCACGCAGTGCAAGTCATGGGAGCGCCAATTTTGACATTTGTAAGAGAACTGCTCCCAACACGTGCCAAACTGGAGGCTACAGGCAAGCGAGTCAGCAGCCTACCTCTCCCTCCTCTTTGTACCGTTGGGCCAATCTCTTCCTCAGAGCTGCTCCCACCACCTTCCTGTTGCTCACGCCATGTTGGGTCTCGGACTTCATCATCTCCACTACCCTCTTCCAACACCTGCTGCTGTTGGATGGTCTGGGCAGCACCATGCTCCACAAAACCTGGCACCTGAGTCTCATCATCATCATGCGATGCGTTCTGCGGTGTGCTGTCCATCGGCACTGGCACACCCGCCTCTTCAGACTGAGAGAGACACAGCTGTTGCTCATCACTGCATACTCCCTCTTCTTCAAATTGCAGAATGCTGCTTGCCTGTGCCCGTGTTTGCGAGCCAACAGATTCTGAGAACAGAAGCAGAGACTCAGCTGGCTCCTGTACAGAACTCTCTGACTGCCTGGCCAATTTGACAGGCGGTGAACAGACAGATGGTTGCTCAACAGTGTTGTGTTCCTGAGAGGAGGTGGAAGGAATTAAAGTCGATGCATTGGCTGCCATCCAACCAACAACGGCTTCAATTTGTTCTTCCCGCAGCAGGGGGGCACGCCGAGCTCCTACCAAAGTGCGCATAAAGGAACGCTCACGGGGATAAATGGTGGATGCTGTGTCACTGAGGGCGGCAGCAGCCACAGAATCCCCACGTCCTCTCCCTGCTGAAACTCCACGGCCACGACCACGTGCCTTACTCACTGACTTCTTCATCTTGGTAGATTGATAAAGAAAGTCAGAAAAGTTATAAGGCCTAAGTGTGGTTATTACGCAGAGACTGAAGTGAACACTGAAACACAACTGTTCACAATCTGTGAAAGGCTACTCCTTTGTCTACTTCTATAGTGTTTGCAACCAATGTATTGGATACGGATGGAAGCGCGTCACACTAATAGATTATATTTATTTTAAATGGAATGGAGCAGAACCAATTGGAGAGAAATGAAAAGGATGAGGCACTGAGACACGCTCAGCAGAGTACAAGCAGCAGTGCTTGAACAAGTAACTGGAGCGTGATGTGCACTCAAAAAATAAAAAACACAGACTGAAGTGAACACTGAAACACAACTGTTCACAATCTGTGAAAGGCTACTCCTTTGTCTACTTCTATGGTGTTTGCAACCAATGTATTGGATACGGATGGAAGCGCATCACACTAATAGATTATATTTATTTTAAATGGAATGGAGCAGAACCAATTGGAGAGAAATGAAAAGGATGAGGCACTGAGACACGCTCAGCAGAGTACAAGCAGCAGTGCTTGAACAAGTAACTGGAGCGTGATGTGCACTCAAAAAATAAAAAACACAGACTGAAGTGAACACTGAAACACAACTGTTCACAATCTGTGAAAGGCTACTCATTTGTCTACTTCTATAGTGTTTGCAACCAATGTATTGGATACGGATGGAAGCGCGTCACACTAATAGATTATATTTATTTTAAATGGAATGGAGCAGAACCAATTGGAGAGAAATGAAAAGGATGAGGCACTGAGACACGCTCAGCAGAGTACAAGCAGCAGTGCTTGAACAAGTAACTGGAGCGTGATGTGCACTCAAAAAATAAAAAACACAGACTGAAGTGAACACTGAAACACAACTGTTCACAATCTGTGAAAGGCTACTCCTTTGTCTACTTCTATAGTGTTTGCAACCAATGTATTGGATACGGATGGAAGCGCGTCACACTAATAGATTATATTTATTTTAAATGGAATGGAGCAGAACCAATTGGAGAGAAATGAAAAGGATGAGGCACTGAGACACGCTCAGCAGAGTACAAGCAGCAGTGCTTGAACAAGTAACTGGAGCGTGATGTGCACTCAAAAAATAAAAAACACAGACTGAAGTGAACACTGAAACACAACTGTTCACAATCTATGAAAGGCTACTCCTTTGTCTACTTCTATAGTGTTTGCAACCAATGTATTGGATACGGATGGAAGCGCGTCACACTAATAGATTATATTTATTTTAAATGGAATGGAGCAGAACCAGTTGGAGAGAAATGAAAAGGATGAGGCACTGAGACACCCTCAGCAGAGTACAAGCAGCAGTGCTTGAACAAGTAACTGGAGCGTGATGTGCACTCAAAAAATAAAAAACACAGACTGAAGTGAACACTGAAACACAACTGTTCACAATCTGTGAAAGGCTACTCCTTTGTCTACTTCTATAGTGTTTGCAACCAATGTCTTGGATACGGATGGAAGCGCGTCACACTAAAATTTAAATTGCATGGAGCAGCAAGAATTACACTGAAGAAAAAAAAAAGAGTCTGTGAGTGACACGTTCAGATGCCTACAGACAGCGTTGCATGCAGAGCAAACTGCAGCGTCACCTGCACTCACACACACCTTGCAGAGCTGTTAAAACAACACTGCAGGCAAAAGGAAGCTTTACACAGCGGTTGGTGCTAGCCTGCCTAAAGCACACTACACTAAATCGCAATCTCTAACTGTCCCTCAGAGACAGCACAGCAGCGTTCTGTCCCTAACTGAATTCACAGCACAGTGACGCTAAAATGGCGGCGGCGCCTTTTATAGTGCATTCTGACATCATTTCAGCATCCAATCACAGCCATGCCATTAGTTAACATGACCGCAGCAGTACAGGATGTGCCCACACTTCTTAGGATTCCTCATTGGCTGACTAAAATCACATTGCCTCTCAAAGAATTATGGGAACTTCCGATTCCGGTATACGATATATGGAAAATATCTAAACAAAGTATCGAAAGGCCGATAGAGCTAATATCGGCCAATACCCGATACTTGCGGTATCGTATCGCTCAACACTAATGGAAACATAATGCTGGTACAGGCAAAGGAAATAAATTTAGATCTCGGTCAGTGTCTTTTTCATCTGTGTCCTCAGCTGAGGAAAAATCAACTACATCGGATAATTTTGGATCCCAATGGGATAGGAGGGATTTCTTCCGTTCCAATAAAGGAAAAAATAAATATAAGCGCAAGAGTGTCATGTCACCACCAGCTGATAAAAAAGCAAAGACAAACACCTTGGAGGTAATTAACCTTTCGTCGCATGTGGTCTCTGAGGCACAGAGGGAAGTTTTGGGTTTGGGCCTTTCCTTCTCTCCAAGTAACAATTTTGATCTTTTCACAGCTGTGAAGGATCTTCATCTTTTTTCGAGGAAGTTGATACTCAAAAAACTACATTCTAAATCTACTTCTGATTTCAATGTCGCTGAATTGGAGGCAATTCGGACTCTTGAGGAATTGGAGGCCGAATCTCATCAGGAGGATACAGGTATTTCTCCACCTAATATAGCCCTCCCGTCAACCACTTTTCCTCCATTCTCACTGTGTCCACAAATAGATATTTTCACTCGTTTGGTGGAGGCGGACTTTAAAACTATCACTAATAACAGGGGTAGAGATAATCTTACTCCGTCCCAGCTTGTAGCTTTGGGTGAGATCAGAACTTGGGATGATGTTGTAATAAAACCAGCTGACAAGGGGGGGAATGTGGTTGTCTGGGCGGTGGAGAAATATAAACGCGAAGCCTTTAAGCAACTTCATGACAAAGAAACATACACTCAATTGAATGAATGCCCATTAACCTTATTTCAGACAAGGATTTTCTCTGTGCTGGAGATTGCATGTGAGAGAGGGATTATCTCCAAAAAAATGTTGGATGGACTTTTGGTGAAATGTCCCATTATCCCGACCTTCTACCTTCTGCCCAAGGTCCACAAGGACCCGATCAATCCTCCAGGGCGTCCGATTGTCTCTGGCATGGGAGGGCTATGCGAACCAGTTTGCAAATTCATTGATCATTATCTTAAAGCACAGGTTGAGACGCTGCCCTCCCATGTCAGGGATACTACGGACGTCCTGAAGAGATTGGATGGCATTTCATTGGAACCTGACATGTTACTTGTCACCGCAGATGTGGAATCTTTATATACCAGTATAGATCATGAGGATGGACTTGAGGCCGCCAGCTTTTTTCTGGAGTCAAGTAATTTGGACCCGGATATGCGTGAGTTGGTGTTGGATTTACTGAGATTCATACTGACACATAATTTTTTTACATTTAAGGACCGATACTACCTCCAGAGGCGTGGTACAGCTATGGGGGCGGCGTGTGCGCCTTCGTATGCTAATTTATTTTTGGGTTACTGGGAAAGAGAAATCTTTCCGGATGGCGCACATGCCTCCTCCCAGATCCTGGGGTGGTATCGGTTCATCGACGATATACTGTTCATTTGGCAGGGTAGCGTTGATGATCTTGATAATTTTATGTCGGTATTGAATCAAAATGGTCGCAACATCAAACTCACTTATGTATCTAGCAGGAAGAGTATTTCCTTTCTGGATATTGAAATTAGGGTACAAACTGGTGGTCTTTTGGTCACTGATGTGTATCGCAAGCAGACCTCTGTGAATGCACTTTTGCATGCCTCATCTACCCATGTCGGTTCCACCATTAAAGCCATCCCAAAGGGACAATTTCTTAGACTAAAACGTATTTGTACGTCAGATGAATTATATGAAGGGCAAGCTGTGGACCTTGGGCAGAGGTTCAGGGATCGTGGATATAGTAAGCGTAGTATTAGACAAGGATATTGGAATGCTAAAAAAGTACCAAGGAGGGACCTCCTTGTATACCAGAAGAGACCCAAAAAAGATGTGGAGATTCGGTTTTATATCCACTTACAATCAGCAGTGGAATGTGATGCGTACTGTTCTAAAAAGACATTGGTCTGTTTTATTGACAGATTCAGTACTTTCTAGTTCTCTTTCCAAAGGACCACTTTTGACTGCACGTCGTTGCAGGAATCTGAGAGATATCTTATGCAAAAGCCACTATGTGGGGAATAATGTCAACCCAGTAATTCTTAAGAGAGAAAAAAGAGTGGGCTTTTTTCCATGTGGCGACTGTTTGGCATGCCAGAATCATGAAAGGGCCTATAAATTTTGTTCATCAAATGGCCTGAGGGAATATAAGATTAGGCAATACATTACGTGTAAAACGTCTGGTGTTATTTACTATGCGCACTGCACGTGTAACTTAATATACGTGGGTCTCACCTCAAGAGAACTGAGAATTAGAACACGAGAGCATGTTAGGGATATTTTGGCAGCAAAGGAAATAAATGATCTGATCACTTTGAAAACGATTCCTCGCCATTTTAAGGCCAAACATAACTGTAACCCTAGGGATTTGAGGATTCGTGGCATTGATAGTATCCATTTGGGTATTAGAGGCGGGGATTTCAAACGTGCACTTGCCCGCATGGAATGTCAATGGATCTCGACCCTCAATACTATGGTACCAGCTGGCCTTAATGAGCAGTTGAGCTTCGCTTCTTTTCTTTAAATTTCTTTTATTTTTAATTTTTGTTTTTTATGTTTTCTGTTTTAACTGTGTTTTTGTTGTATAGTGTCCTTTTATTTGTGTCCTAATGCTAGTTTTATTTTCTAGTTTTGCCCCATACTGTTGAATTATGCTGCATTTGCTTTTTGAAGAATGTGAGGATCTAACAAGTTTGGATGGAGTCCTGAATAGCACTTCTATCGAATGACTTTTTCGTCTTTTTTATATATGTATATGCATATTCATATTTCACATGTGTCACATTGTTGGATATTTTTCTGACTTTTTTTATTTTTTATTTCTTATTTCTTCTTATTATTTGTTTATATATTGTGTTTTTCATATTATGATATATTGTTTATATATACAGTATGTGTCATATATGATATATTCATTATATATGATCTTATTGTTACACATGGTATATTTTATTTATTTGTACACTTATTTTACTTTGCACTTATCTCCATCCATTTATACATACAGATACCTATTGCAGTATTTTATTATTATTATTTATCTTTTATGATTCCCCACTCATTTATCTCCTAGTTTGATGTTATGGGATTGTGTGTCGGTGCGCATGCGCAGCTCCGCTCTCGGCTGGAGCGTCGCACGAGGCCTCCTGTTATGACGCGTGCGGGTCATTGACGTCACAACGGGGTATTCCCGTGACCCGCAGCGCCATGGACGCCGAGTGTGACGTAACTTCCGGCGCGACGGAGCTGTGCAGGCGCCGTTATTAGACTCACATGTGAGTGGGGATTATAGGGGCATATATAGCAGGAAGGACGCACATTTTAAACACGGCCCCCCGAAGAAGCCCACGCGAAACGCGCGTTGGGGCTACATGTCCATTATAAACGAAGCACTATGGGTGAGTGTGGATGCCCCTAATATACATCTCCGTGTACTATGATCTCTGCTATGATCCATTATGATCTTTGCTTTCATATACATATTTGAAGCTTGGGTAGCTGGGTGACGTCACCGCTTATTATATATTGTTGTGATTTGGATCTATTTGTAATTGTGGAAGCATAGTTTTGTATACACTTTGTATTTCATATATCTTGGATTGTTAACACTAAAGCAGGCTATACCTATGTATGTACATTTTGTGGGCATTACTGTCATGTGTGCATCGCCACGAAGATCGTCGCGGTTGCACATTCTGACTTCTCACAGCTGAGTTGCTGTTTCTTTGTGTTTGGCAGTGAGGGAGTTAATTCTGTCTGTGCTCGGTTCTGGGACTGGGTTCAGTTTCTCCGGCTGCAATTGATTATTTGTTGATTGGTTTCCTTTAAATCCTTGGTTGTCTGTTTGGGGAGTTGCCAGTGAAATTCTTCATGCAGACCACAGATAGGATTGTATCTGTATAGACTTAAGTTAAAGAGCTCCTTAGTTGTTTTAAGCTCACCTTGCTTAGAGTTTAATATCCCAGATCATTTATGTTCCTTCTGTGTTTGAGTGTGTATGCAAGTCTGTGTTTTCTCCAGTCTGTCTTATATGTCTAATCTGTGTATTTAGCAGAGATCAGCCATATCCCTTTGGTGGTTATCAGAATCCTTCTTAGGACTGATTACAGGGTTCAGGGACTGATAGGAGACAGGGTTAGGCTGGAGACTTGGACCTCTGAACCATTATCAGTACCTCCAAGGTGAGGGATTAGTTAGGACCCCAGTTTAGGGTCAGGTTAGACCCCGGTCCTCCTCTTTCCTGTGACAGTGTATCAAGTCCTCAAGATTAACCCTGAGTTCAACGGATATCGTGTCAGGTAAATCTATTCTATATTTACATGCTGATGTTGCTAATCTATATGTTGTATAGAGTGTTGTTCTTTTAAGAATAGTTTACTGACATCGTACACATATCATAAGACCGAGTGACATTTTCACTGGCCCTTAAAATTATCCCCAGTTGCCATGGATCCAGTAGCCCAGCTGGCTCTGCAGTTGCAGGGATTATCCATGGAGCTGACGGACATTAAGTCCAAAGTTTTGTCTCCCCTGGAGCAAACCAGATTTGAACCTAAAGTAGCTCTCCCGGACAGGTTCACTGGTGGGCGAGACAAATTTTTCACCTTCCGGGAAGCATGTAAATTGTATTTTCGGCTTCGGCCTCGATCATCAGGGAGTGAAGAGCAGAGAGTGGGAATTGTTATCTCGCTCCTACAAGGGGACCCTCAATCCTGGGCATTCTCCCTTCCTCCGGGATCCCCGGCTCTACAGTCTGTAGATCGATTTTTTACTGCCCTGGGTTTGGTATATGATGACCAGATCGGGTCTCTCTTGCTGAGACAAAATTATGTAAGATACAGCAGGGAGATCGTCCGGCGGAGGAATTTGCTTCTGAGTTCCGTAGATGGGCCACAGATACTCAGTGGAATGACCCAGCTCTTAGGAGTCAGTTTTGTCATGGGCTTTCTGACAAATTAAAGGACGTTTTGGCTCAGTATGATTCTCCTCCATCACTGGAGGCTGCTATGGCCCTAGCTATCCGTACTGATAGACGGCTTCGGGAGAGGGGTGAGGTAACTCCGCCCCCAGTAGTTGCTCCACCTACTACAAAAGTCCCTTATGTTGAGGTTCCCCTTGTCTGTTCAGAGAAGCCTATGCAGTTGGGAGGGACATCATTTCGTAGGAGGGGATTGGTGGTACGCAGCAGGACTAGAAGGTGTTTCTTCTGCGGGAAAGAGGGACATTTTGTTGGGGGATGTCCATCCCGTGCCTTGTTGAGCAAAAAGTTGCCGGAAAACTGTTAATCCCAGGTTGTGTGGTGGACGACAACCTGGGAGTATGTATTTCGTCCGCTAGTTCTTCTCAGTTCCTTGTACCAGTGGAGATGGTGGTTGGTACGAGAGTGGAGAGATTTTCTGTTCTTCTTGATAGTGGGTCCGGGGCTAATCTGGTTGACGCTCAGTTTGCTCAGGCTCAAGGTATGCCTCTGAGTGTATTGGCCAAACCGATCCCTATATTCTCCATTGACGCCAGGCCTCTCGGCAAGGTAGCTTTGTTCATGAGGTCCATAACATTGATATTCGGGTAGGGGCGATACATAGGGAACAATTATCTTGTTATGTGTTGGAGGGTCTACCTACTCCCATTGTGTTGGGACTTCCTTGGTTGGTTAAACATAACCCTGTGATTAATTGGCAGTCCAGAGAGATAAGCCAATGGGGTGAGTTTTGCAAAAGTAACTGCATGAACACAGTCATTAGTGCGGTCGTGCCTAGTACATTGCCTCCTTTTTTGGAGGACTTTGGGGATGTGTTCTCTGAGGAGGGGTGTCAGGAGTTGCCTCCTCATCGCGTGTATGACTGCTCTATTAATCTCCTTCCTGATGCTAAGTTGCCTAAAGCTAGGTTGTATAACCTTTCTGGTCCTGAGAGGCAGGCTATGAAAGACTATATTTCGGAAAGTCTGGCCAAAGGGCATATTAGACCTTCATCTTCCCCAGTAGCCGCGGGGTTCTTCTTTGTGAAGAAAAAAGATGGAGGCCTACGCCCTTGCTTGGATTTCCGCGAACTTAATCGGATTACTGTTCGAGATCCGTATCCTCTCCCTCTTATTCCTGATCTCTTCAATCAAATTGTGGGCGCCAAATGGTTCTCTAAATTGGATCTCAGGGGGGGTATAATTTGATTAGGATAAAAGAGGGGGATGAGTGGAAAACGGCGTTTAACACGCCGGAGGGACATTATGAGAACCTTGTCATGCCTTTTGGTCTGACTACTGCACCAGCAGTATTCCAACATTTTGTTAATGACATTTTTCGTCACCTTGTGGGGCTGTTTGTGGTCGTATATTTGGATGACATTTTAATTTACTCGCCAGATCTTGTGTCTCACCAGGAGCATGTGAGACAGGTGTTGCAGATCTTGCGAGACAATAAACTATACGCCAAACTGGAAAAGTGTGTATTTGCTGTACAGGAACTTCAGTTTTTGGGTTTCTTGGTGTCAGCCTCCGGTTTCCGTATGGACCCTGAAAAAGTGAGAGCAGTGCTTGAATGGGATCAGCCAGAGGATCTTAAGGCTCTGCAGCGTTTTCTGGGGTTTGCTAACTACTACCGGAAATTTATTTGTAATTTCTCATCTGTTGTCAAACCTCTCACTGACATGACAAGAAAAGGGACGGATTTTTCTAAATGGTCGGACAAAGCTTGCCAAGCTTTTTCCTCTTTGAAAAAATGTTTTGCTTCGGCACCCGTTCTCATCCAACCAGATGCATCACAGCCGTTCATTGTGGAGGTGGACGCGTCTGACGTAGGGGTGGGTGCAATATTGTCCCAGGGTCCATCCCCTGGTAAATGGCATCCGTGCGCTTTCTTTTCTAAGAAGTTGTCGTGCGCCGAAAGGAATTATGATATCGGCAATAGGGAACTTTTGGCCATTAAGTTGGCTTTTGAAGAATGGCGTCACTTTTTGGAGGGGGCAGTCCACCGGTTACCGTCATTACTGATCACAAAAACCTGCTGTATTTGGAATCTGCTAAGCGTCTGAATTCCAGACAAGCTCGATGGTCGTTGTTTTTTACCAGGTTTAATTTTGTCGTCACATATCGCCCTGGGTCTAAGAATGTTAAGGCTGATGCCTTGTCTCGCAGTTTCCCAGGGGCCGGGAAAACGGATGACCCGATTTCTATCCTTCAGGAGGGGGTGGTAGTGTCGGCTGTATGTTCTGAGCTTGAGGAGGAGGTATTAGAGGCTCAGGGGGACGCCCCTGCAGGACCTTCAGGGAGACTGTTTGTCCCAAATCAGTTGAGACAAAAGGTTATTGAGGCACATCATAATTCTGCTTTAGCAGGACATCCAGGGAGTAAGGCTACTTTAGATCTCCTTTCTCGCCGGTTTTGGTGGCCTAACGTTAATAAAGATGTTATAACTTTTGTCGCGTCCTGTGGGGTTTGTGCTCGCTCTAAGACCCGCATACCCGTCCGTCTGGGACCCTCTTACCCTTGAAACTTCCGGAGCGTCCATGGACTCATTTGTCTATGGACTTCATTACGGATCTTCCTCCGTCGTCAGGGAAAACTGTCATACTGGTGGTTGTTGACAGGTTCAGTAAGATGGCACATTTCATTGCTCTTCCTGCCCTCCCTAATGCTAAAACTCTGGCACAGGTGTTCATTGGGGAGATTGTGAGACTTCATGGGTTGCCTTCTGATGTGGTGTCAGATAGGGGGTCTCAGTTTGTGTCTAAATTTTGGAGGGCATTTTGTTTACGTCGGGGGATGCAATTGTCATTTTCCTCGGCTTTTCATCCGCAGACCAATGGTCAGACAGAGCGTCTGAATCAAAGCCTTGAGACTTATCTTCGGTGTTTTGTCTCAGAGAACCAGGAGGACTGGTCTTCTTTCTTGCCTCTGGCAGAGTTCGCTCTTAACAACAGGCGGAGCGAGTCCACTGGTAAATCCCCGTTTTTTGGGGCATATGGTTTTCATCCCCAGTTTTGTACTTTCAATGGGGGGGGCCCTTCTGGGGTTCCTGAGGAGGAGCGTTTCTCGTCGTCACTTGCTTCAGTGTGGAGAGGTGTATTGAATAATCTGAGTGCTATGGGGAACCGTTATAAACGTATGGCTGATAGGAGGAGAGTTTCTGGTCCAGATCTGAATGTGAACGATCTGGTATGGTTGTCTACCAGGAATATAAAACTTAAAGTTCCCTCCTGGAAACTGGGTCCCAGATTCATCGGGCCGTACAGGATCAGTTCCATAATTAATCCTGTGGCATTTCGTCTGGACCTCCCTCCTACGTTTAAAATCCACAATGTGTTCCACAAGTCATTACTTAAGAGGTACGTGGCACCAGTCATACCGTCACCTCTACCTCCTCCTCCAGTGGTGGTCAATGGTAACTTGGAGTTTCAAGTGTCAAAGATCATTGACTCACGTCTGAATCGCCGGTCCCTTCAGTACTTGGTGCATTGGAAGGGGTATGGTCCAGAGGAGAGGACGTGGTTTCCTGCGTCTGACATTAACGCAGATCGGTTGGTTCGGACCTTCCACAGAACTCACCCGGGCAGACCTGGCCATGAGGGTCCGGAGGCCCCTCGTAGAAGGGGAGGTACTGTCATGTGTGCATCGCCACGAAGATCGTCGCGGTTGCACATTCTGACTTCTCACAGCTGAGTTGCTGTTTCTTTGTGTTTGGCAGTGAGGGAGTTAATTCTGTCTGTGCTCGGTTCTGGGACTGGGTGCAGTTTCTCCCGGCTGCAATTGATTATTTGTTGATTGGTTTCCTTTAAATCCTTGGTTGTCTGTTTGGGGAGTTGCCAGTGAAATTCTTCATGCAGACCACAGATAGGATTGTATCTGTATAGACTTAAGTTAAAGAGCTCCTTAGTTGTTTTAAGCTCACCTTGCTTAGAGTTTAATATCCCAGATCATTTATGTTCCTTCTGTGTTTGAGTGTGTATGCAAGTCTGTGTTTTCTCCAGTCTGTCTTATATGTCTAATCTGTGTATTTAGCAGAGATCAGCCCATATCCCTTTGGTGGTTATCAGAATCCTTCTTAGGACTGATTACAGGGTTCAGGGACTGATAGGAGACAGGGTTAGGCTGGAGACTTGGACCTCTGAACCATTATCAGTACCTCCAAGGTGAGGGATTAGTTAGGACCCCAGTTTAGGGTCAGGTTAGACCCCCGGTCCTCCTCTTTCCTGTGACAGTGTATCAAGTCCTCAAGATTAACCCTGAGTTCAACGGATATCGTGTCAGGGTAAATCTATTCTATATTTACATGCTGATGTTGCTAATCTATATGTTGTATAGAGTGTTGTTCTTTTAAGAATAGTTTACTGACATCGTACACATATCATAAGACCGCGTGACAATTACCCCCCACCTCGTGGTACTGTGGCATCTTATTTCTGGACCGCAACACCATATATGGTTGTTTGTCTTTTCTCTTATTCGTGCCTTATAGGCGACTTTGTATTTTTGTATATGAAAAAACTCTTTTTGATACCAATAAAATTGATATCCTGTTCTACGGCAGCCTGATGTTTCTCTACCGTTTCAGCAGGAGGTTGATGCCTCTGAAATTGGGGCAGGTGCCGTTTTGTCCCAAAGAGATCCAGAGACCTCTAAGAGTAACCCTTGTGCCTTTTTCTCTCGAAAATTTTCTCCAACTGAACGTAATTATGACGTGGGTAATTGGGAGTTATTGGCCGTGAAGTGGGCCTTTGAAGAGTGGAGACATTGGCTGGAAGGAGCCAAACATCAGGTGGTGGTCCTCACGGACCATAAGAATCTGGTTTATCTCGAATCAGCCAAGCGACTTAATCCTAGACAGGCCAGGTGGGCCTTGTTTTTCACACGTTTTAATTTTGTGGCTTCTTTTCTTCCTGGCACTAAGAATGTTAAGGCGGATGCCCTCTCGAGGAGTTTCTTTGCGGACTCTCCTGAGTTATCTGATCCTACTGTTATTTTGAAAGAGGGTGTAGTTCTTTCCGCCATCTCGCCGAATTTGAGACTGGCCTTGGAAGGGTGTCAGGAGGATAAACCTGAGCGCTGCCCTATGGGGAAATTGTTTGTCCCAGACCAGTGGAAGAAGAGTGTGATGTCTGAGATTCATTGTTCCGCGTTGGCTGGTCATCCCGGGATTTTTGGTGCCAGAGATTTGGTGAGTCGGTCCTTTTGTTGGCCTACTTTGTCTCGTGACGTCAGGGAATTTGTGCAGTCCTGTGGGACTTGCTCTCGCTCCAAGCCTTGCTCTCGCTCTAGTGGTTTGTTAATGCCATTACCTGTGACCAAGAGGCCATGGACAAATATCTCTATGGATTTTATTTCCGACCTCCCTATTTCTCAGAGAATGACCGTTATCTGGGTAATCTGTGATAGGTTTTCCAAGATGATACATCTTGTGCCATTACCTAAGTTACCTTCCTCCTCCGAATTGATGCCTTTGTTCCTTCAGCACGTGGTTCGGTTACATGGCATTCCGGAGAACATTGTGTCTGACAGTGGAGTCCAGTTTGTTTCCAGATTTTGGAGGACATTTTGTTCTAAACTTGGTGTTCAATTATCTTTCTCCTCTGCTTTTCATCCTCAGACCAATGGACAAACCGAGAGAACAAATCTTGGAGACTTATTTGAGATATTTTGTGTCTGCTAATCAAGATGACTGGGTCTCTTTTTTGTCTTTGGCTGAGTTTGCTCTTAAAAATAGGGCTAGCTCTGCCACCTTGATGTCTCCATTTTTCTGCAATTTTGGGTTTCACCCTCGATTTTCTTCGGGACAGGCGGAGGCTTCTGTCTGTCCAGGTGTTGACTCTGTTGTGGAGCGAATGCAGCAGATTTGGGACCAGGTAGTGGAGAGGTTGTCTCTCTCTCTCAGGAGAAGGCCCAATGGTTTGCCAACCAGCATAGGACTTATGGTCCTCGGTTTAAAGTGGGGGACTTGGTTTGGTTGTCCTCAACAAATATCCCTATGAGAGTTGCATTTCCAAAGTTTAAGCCCAGGTTCATTGGACCTTATAAGATCATGGAGATTCTTAATCCTGTTTCCTTCCGTTTGCTTCTTCTAGGGACATTTAAGATCCATAAAGTGTTCCACAATTCCTTATTGAAGAGGTTTGTCGAGCCAGTGGTTCCTATGGCTGCGCCTCCTGACCCTGTTTTGGTTGAGGGCAATCTAGAGTATGTGGTTGAGAAAATATTGGATTCTCGTTTTTCTAGACAGAAACTCCAGTATTTGGTTAAGTGGAGGGGTTATAGTCAGGAGGAAAATTCTTGGGTGTTTGCTTCAGACATCCATGCTAGGAGACTGATCCGCGCCTATCACCGAGCTCATCCTGATCGGCCTGGTTGCACAAGTGAGGGTTCGGTGACCCCTCCTCAAGAGGGGGTACTGTTATGAATGTGGTAGAGATGGTTTCTGAGCAGAGGCTCCCTCTGGTGGTTACAGACAGTACTGAACCTTTCAGCGAGCAGTGGCAATCTGGGTTCACGGACTGGTCTGATATAAGGGAGGTTCCCTCCCACGATGGTTGCCGGTGATCAATTGTTCTTGTCTCAATTGTGGTTCCTGGTTCATTTGGAAGTTAGCTGGAGTCTTGCCTGCATCTCCTGCTTTCAGATAAGATATTTTTTGCTTTTCTCTTTGTGCTTGCATTTTGCATTGTTTTCTGCACTTTTGTGGAGGTCAGCCAGGTCCCCTCCTGGTGCCTGAGGTCCTCACAGTTTATCTGCAGCCACTGTTATTTGCTCATTTGCTTTTTCCTGTTCTTTCAGCGGATGCTGCTTGGTTTTTGCTCACACTGAGATCTGATTTAGTGGGTGGCGAGATCGTGCGATCTCAGTATTTTTGTAATCAGAATTGTTGGATTTTTGTAGAGTTTTCTGGGTTGCAGAAAGTAATCTCTCCTGTCCTATCCTATTTAGTCAGCTTGTGGCCCCAGCATTTGCTCAGTCTATTTTCTGCCTATGTTTGTATTTTCATCTTGTCAAACCGCCATTATATGTTTGGGGGCTTCCTATTTTCTTTGGGGATCTGCTCAGGGGCAGATAGCTTTCATCTTTCTGCCTTTAGGTGTAGTTATCTCTCAGGCTGTGACGAGGCGTCTAGGTTCAACGTAGGAACACTCCACGGCTACCTCTAGTTGTGTCGTTAGTTTAGGAATCTGCAACCCATCAGTTACCAACATCTCAGGTGTTCGGCTGCCCTGCTGTTGTTCCTGTCCTCGTCAGCTACCGAAACATAACAGTACTCATTCTATTAGGCCATCTATACAAAGCTCCACCAGCGTTCAAATAAATACAAATTTTTATCTGCATCTTGCCTGTAGAATAATTGTGGGCATAATAGCAGTGTGTCATACTCATTCTATTAGGCCATCTATACAAAGCTCCACCAGCGTTCAAATAAATACGAATTTTTAGCTGCATCTTGTCTGTAGAATAATTGTGGGCATAGTATCAGTGTGTGGTACTCATTCTATTAGGCCATCTATACAAAGCTCCACCAGGGATCAAATAACTACGAATTTTTAGCTGTATCTTGCCTGTAAAATAATTTGGGGCATAGTAGCAGTGTGTGGTACTCATTCTATTAGGCCATCTATACAAAGCTCCACCAGCGTTCAAATAACTACAAATTTTTATCTGTATCTTGCCTGTAAAATAATTTTGGGCATAGTAGCAGTGTGTGGTACTCATTCTATTAGACCATCTATACTAAGCTCCACCATCTGTGTATCTAATAAAATTGTTTTACTGCTTCTAACTCAGCCAATCCTTTTGGGCTACTACCACAAATTGGCCACTCAGCTCTGCTCGGTTTCCATCCATTGTTTTTTGTGCAAACAACTCCAGAGTTGTCAATTATGAGGGTGGGGGAGAGGGATTAACCAGGGTGCATGGTAGTAGCCAAACTAGTGAAGAAGGTTCAGGAGCCCAGGAAGAAGTGGAGGACGAACTGGCGATAGGCATGGAAGACTCATCAGATGAGGGAGACCTTGATCACATTTCTGTTGTGCGAGGTTGGGGGGAGAGGGCAGAGGAAGGAAGCATGATTCTTACCTCGCCACCAACACAACAGGGACTTGGTGCTCCTGGATGCGCAAGACACATGAGTGCTTTCTTGCTGCACTACCTGCAACATGACCCTCGAATTGTCAGAACTCGAAATAATCCTGACTGCTGGGTAGCCACACTGTTAGATCCCGGGACAAAAGTAAATTTGCCGAAATAATTCCTGCCATAGAAAGGGATTCACGCATGCAGGAGTATCAGCAGAGACTGTTGCATAATGTTACATGTGCTTTTCCACAAAACACCAGTGGTGCACGTAGTAAATCTCACAGTTCTAACTTGCCAATCGTGGGACTGTCAAGTCTTCAGCACTCAAACCGTAACAGAAACACAGTTTCTGCTGGTGTTAACAGCAATTTTGCGGAATCCTTTCACCACTTTTTTAGCCCATCCTTTGCAAGGCCACAGGAGACAAGAAGTCAGACACATAGTCAACGCATAGAGACGATGGTACAGGAGTATCTCCAACTGAACATGGAAGACATGACAGTGTCACTGGACCCTTGCTCTTTTTGGGCTTCCAATCTGGATAAATGGCCGGAGCTCGCCACTCACGCCTTGGAGATCTTGTCATGCCCCGCAGCCAGTGTTCTCTCTGAGCGTGTGTTCAGCGCTGCTGGTGGTGTGCTGACAGATAAGCGCACGTGGCTGTCCACTGATAATGTAGACAGACTCACGTTCATAAAGATGAACAAATCATGGATCCGCAAGGACTTTTCTACCCCTGTGTCATCCTGGGAGAGTAAAAGCTTGAGGATTTGGTAAAATCACCTCACCAAATGTTTTAAGCAACTCTTGGGCAATTGATGCTACTTAAGTGGTGTCTGTGCCCCAAATTTTTGGAAAAAATGGAGACTCTTTTTGGAGTCCCCTTGCTGTGTTTTACGTGACGTTGGCATCGTTAATTACAGGTGGGTTGGGTCTTCCCCCCCTTTTAACCGTAAGAAACTATATACACTATGGCTTGGGGTAACACAGATGGTTGAGTGTCAAGAGCTGTTTACTCATACTATAGCATGGGAATCAGAGGTCTGCTCCAAAGCTTCAGTGTCTGCTAGTCAGCGGAGTAGACACTGACTGTAGATCTAATTAAAAATTTTTTTTTTCAAATTCCTTTTTTTTTTATTGTGGGGAAAAAGTACAAGAAAATAAAATATACATAGTAAAAGGGAAAGTATAACTATAAATGTATGCATAACAACAGTATATTGGGGAGTACAGGGAGGGTTTTCCATCAATATCCAGATCAAGCATGTATTTTTCTTTTCCAATAATTTTATTCAAATTTTCAAGGACAGGAAGGGAAACAAAAGGGAATAAGGAAGGGAAAGAGGGAGATACAAGGAAAGGGAAAGGAAAAAGAAGGAAAGGCAGTGAAGGAGGAAACAATATGAATATGTAACTATAGTACATTAGTGACAAAGTTTATAACATAAAATGAACTAATAAGAAAGAAACAGACAAGTACATTTCGTATATTAGGGAAAGCAATTCCATCCATTTGGACCATTTTTTGAAGAATTTATCGCAGTGGTTATTAACCAATGCAAGTTTATATTCAAACGATTTATGAAGTGTGATTTTATCAACAATGTCTTGAAAAGAGGGTGACTCTGATTATTTCCAGTAGAGAGCAATGCTGTTTTTGGTTACCAGTAGGATGTGGACTATTAATAATCTCAAATGTGGGTCAATTTTTTTTAGTATTTAGTGTGAGAAGGGCCAATTGAGGTGTTAGTAGAATTTGTTTAGAAGAGATGGCATTAATAAGACCCAAAACTTTCTTCCAGAGGGGACGGATTTTCGGGCATTGCCAGAAAATGTGTAGGAGATTACCATAGCGACCACATTTTCTCCAGCAATTAGGTGAATGAATTTTGTTAATTTTAGATAATCTAGCAGGAGTTTGTGGTATGATTCTTGAAGGGCCATAGAGAGAGAAGATGCATAGGAAAGCGTATATTCCCATTCAGAGTGGTCAAACGTTAAATGAAGTTCTGACTCCCATTTAACCACAACTGCGTGCTGTGGTTAAACCATTGGTAAACGTAGTTAAGACTCCATAAAATTTTATGATCTAAGTTTCAAAGTAAATTTAAAACCGGTTCAGAAATCCGAGGGCGCACTTGCAGGAAGACATTAATTTGTTCCTTGAGAATAATATAGTGAAAAAATGATAGGGAGGATGAATGGAAATGTTCTTTAATAAAAGAATAAGGATAGAATTTAGTACCATCGTAGATATCTCCCAGTTTCTTAATACCCAATTTGAGCCAGAGAGGGTCCAAGACCAATCCCCTAGATTCATGGATAAGAGATAATGGAATATTCTTGATGATATGGATTTTATTAAACCCTTTTTTGGTTTAGCAAGCCTTTTCCAGACCCCAATGGAGGGCTGGAGAGTGGGATGGGAACGATAAGGAATTTGCTTGTTTAAGAGAAAACCTAATACTAACAAATGGGGAGGTTTGTTGTTGTTTAAAAAGAGTTCTATATCGTACCAGGCTGGAGGGTCTTTATAAGGCCACCAAAAACAGCTCTGTTTGATCAGATTAGCAGAGTAATAAGCCGAAATGTTCGGTAGTCCAGCTCCACCAGAAATTTTTTGATTATAAAGAACATTTTGAACAACTCTGGCTTTCTTCCTACCCCAAATAAAATGATTAAGTGAGCTTTGCAAACTGGTAAGGAATGAGCAGGAGATTTTCAAGCATGTATTTTTCAATATGAAGAATAGAGAGAGAGGGAGTGGACCACGGCATACCACCAACCAATAGAGTACGATTATGATCATTGTTGTGCCGACATCACGGATAACTTTAGTTGGGGCCTTGATGGTAGGCATCCAAGTTTTTTAAATCAATACAATTCCTCCAAATCACACAGTATCTATCAGCATCAGCAGGTGAGATGGCAATCATGTGCTCCATCCTATTAAGGAGGGAGATCTGCGCAAACCATTCCTCCACAGTGGGTGGATCTCTGTGCCACCTGTATTAGGTAGCCAATTGATGAGCTTTTATAACTACGTTTACTTATTGGTAACATTGATAAAAGGAGGGCTTCTGGCTTATTAAGGATAGTCCAACCAGTTATTTTCTCAATCATGGGAACCACCTTTGCCCAAAATGCATTTATTATAGAGCATGCCCACCATATGTGTGACATTGTCCCTTCCCCCTCACCACATCACCAATATCTAACTGAAACCACTGGATACCATCTATGAAGGACTGCTGGTACCCAGTACCATCTAGAGATAATTCTGAAGGATTCTGAAGGAGGTTTCCTGAGCTTTGGCCCCTATTGAGGTTTTATGTGTTAGGAAGAAACATTTATCCCATTGTGAGTCACAGAAGGACTTCCCCAGTTCCCTTTCCCATGCACCGCAGAATCCTGGCCTATTGTCAGTTAACTTGGCAATGAGGAGATTATACAGTAGGGAGATGGAGTGTGTAGGGGGTGACAATTTTTCAAAGTTTGTGAGATCTCTATGAAGATGTGTGCGCTTCTTCACAGTTGAATAGAAGTGTTGTAACTGGCTATATTCAAAATTTGCCTTCGGGGAAATGGCTCTTCCCTGTAGCAAGTCATTGAGGGGGAGCAGCGAAGTATTGGAGATGACATGAGAAAATAATATTGGATGGGATTAATTTGAACCGAGAAATCTATTTGCAGATAGTCCTGGTGGGAAATCTGGATAATCTGAAATCGGGAGCAAGGGGCCCTGGGGGTCGATTGAGGATAAGCTTTTTTTTGGGATCTCAAAGCCAAAGCAGTGGCATAAGTAGTATATGACATGAGGCCAAGAGAGGGGACATTTAAATGGCGCCCCATGGGAGAGTGGTAAGAGCTTTAGGACAAATGGATTGAGCTATTTTGACCAACAATTTCCCCTCCGAATGATGGAAGAAGTCGAGGATTCTAGCGTGTACTGCTGCCATGTAATACCTTCTACAATCCGGAAGGCTAAGGCCCCCCTTTTGTTTGTTTGTGATCAGAACATCCCCCCGAATGCATGGATGCCCACTTGCCCAGATAAATCTGCAAAAGCTAATGCGTAGTCTTTTCCAAAGATTTGAGGGAATTACCACGAGAATGGTTTGGAAGAGGTATAAGAGTTTAGGTAGGACTTTCATTTTTAGTGTATTTATTATGCCGAACCTGGAAAAATCCTTCACTGTCCAAGAAGTAAGATCTGTATGGAGTTGTTCAATAAAGGGCCCAAAATTAAGAAAAAATAGACGGAGAGGTCTCTATGAATATGAATTCCTAAATATTTGATACCCTGTGAGGGCCAGACAAAGGGAAAGTTGGACTGAATGGAATCCTGTATGGATTTGGGGAGGGAAACATCGAGGGCCTCAGACTTCGCTGCATTGATTTAAAAATTTGACCATGTACCAAAGTGATCTATTTCAGCCATAACAGCAGTGATGGATATATGTGGTTGAGTGATATATACTAGGACATCATTCATCAGCAAATGCAGAGCACTTGTACTCGGTGCCTCCCACCGCAATCCCCTAATATTGGGGTTATCTTGACTTGATGAGAGCAGGTGCTCCATCACTAGGATGTATAAGAGAGAGGACAGAGGACATCCCTGCCTTGTCCCATTTGTGATTATGAAAGGTGATGATAATGTTCCGCTTATCTTCAGCCTAGCTGACGGATTGCGATACAGGACCATGATTTTGGCTATAAAAGGGTCCGCTACCCCAAGCTTATTAAGAGAATAATATATGGCGTGCCAGGAGACTCTATGGAATGCTTTCTCAGCATCCAACGAGAGTATGTAATTACAAATTTTTAACTGCATATAGCCCAGTAGTGTTGAGCGATACTGCTCGATATCTAAAAATATCGGATCGGAATGGAATCGCCGATATCACTAAATATCGGCGATATCCGATTCCGATACCGGAAGTCCCATGTAAGTCTCTGGGAACAAAATATTGCAACTAAAAAAAACCTTTATTTCCTTGTAAACACTAAATATACACACATAGAATACATATATATATATATATATATATATATATATATATATATACATGTCATTGTGACATATATATATATAATACATATATGTATAGTTTATACACTTCTACATAGTAAAATATCCTCTGATTCAATTGCCGGAAAAGCCGGCTTCTGTGAAAAGACAGAAGCACCCGACATGAAATGACACTTGGTGTACATAGGGTTAACCATGTCTTTTCATGTCGATTGCAATCTGATTTGCACAAACAATTACATCAGTCTATGTGTGCAAAATTTCACACCTGTAGGGGTTAATTAAAGGTGTAAATTCGTTGTAAAAAAAACGGACTTTTTTGCTACGAATTTACACCTTTAATTAACCCCTACAGGTGTGAAATTTTGCACACATAGACTGATGTAATTGTTTGTGCAAATCAGATAGCAAAGGACATGAAAAGACATGGTTAACCCTATGTACACCAAGTGTCATTTCATGTCGGGTTCTGCATTTTCACAAAAGCCGTCAATTGACTTAGCGGCTATTATACTATGTAGAAGTGTATGAACTATAAATATAAATATATATATATATTATATATATATGTGTCACAAATTCAATGACATGTATATATATATATATATATATATATATATATATATATATATATATATATGAGGTGTAAAATTGTTTAAAAAAAATGCGTGGGCTCCCGCCCTATTTTCGCAACCAGACAGACAAAGCCAGCGAATGGGGGCAGATAATAATAGCCCAGAGAGGGACCATTATTTTTGCCCCCCCCTGGCTACTAACATCTGCCCCCAGACACCCCAGAAAAGACAAATCTATAATTAGATTCGCCCTTTCTGGCACTTTGCCCGTCTATTCCCATTGCCCTGTAGCGGTGGCGAATGGGTTAATATGGGGTTAAGCCACATTGCAATTGAAAGGTGACCTAAGCCAGGTTAATAATTGAGAGCTGTCAATTAGACAACTATCAATTATTAATCCTATTGCATGAAATAAAAATAAAACACACACACTTTAATTAAAAATCATTTTAATGAAATAAAGACATGTTTTTGACCATCTTTTATTTGACTGCAAAAAACCATTTCCTGTAATAAAAATAAAATAAAAAAGCAAAATTATTCTTACCTATCCCATGCACAGTCAGGTCCCACGGTGTAATCCTTCAGAAAGGGTTAATGTTCACTGCAGGGACTGCAGCTAATGCTGCAGCCTCACAGTAAACCCCCAAATGAATGAGTTCCTCTCCTGGCTGACAGGGAGAGGAAGTGGAAAGCTTAAATGATTGCTTTCCACTTTCACTTCAGGTCAGCCAGGGACACAATCAGTGACGTCAGAGGGAACTGATTAACAAAAATAGGGGTTTCCCTTCGAAAAAAAATTGGCGTGGGTCCCCCCTATTTTTGTTAACCAGCCAGATGAAGCAGACCGCTGAGGCCTGGTTTTTCAGGCTGGTAAGGATCCAATATCCATGGACCTTGCAAGCCTGATAATACCAGGCCACAGCAGTCTGCTTAGCTTGGCTGGTTAACAAAAAATAGGGGATCCCCTCGAAAAAAAAAACGGCGTAGGGGTCCCCCTATTTTTGTTAACCAGCCAAGTAAAAATGCAGACTGCTGCGGCCTGGTATTAAAAGACTGTCAAGGCCCATGGATTTTGGCCCTCAACAGCCTGATAATACCAGGCTACAGCAGCCCACATTTGGCGCATCAAAAGATGTGCCAATTGTGGCACTTTACCCGGCTCTTCCCACTGCCCTGTAGCGGTGGCAAGTGGGTTAATAAGGTGTTAATGTCACCGTTGATTGCACGTTGACAATAAGCCCGGTTAATAATGGAGAGGTGTCAATAAGACACCGATCCATTATTAATCCCAAAGTTATTAAATGTATAGAAAAAAAGACAAATCAAAAAAAAAGTCTTTTAATGAAATAAAAGAGACAAACACAGTTTTCATTAATTTTATTATACACGCATTCTGCGACGCCATCGATCTCCTGTAAAAAAAGAAAAAAAAACAAACCAACAGTATACCACCTGTCCGACGCAGTCCATAGTAACGACAGTCCCACGACGATCCAGCTCTGCTACATCGCAATGACAGGCAGAGCCTGTCATCGCGACCGCAGCACAGCTGATTACCTGCTTCCCCGGCGGTGACGTCATCGGACTGACTGCTTTACGCCGGGATTACCCAGCAGTCACTGCAGTTATCGCGAGAAACTGCATGTGACCGCCCGGGGAAAGATTGATGGCGGCCATGAAGCAGTCCAGCACATGACCGCCGGAGATCTTCTGCCAGGTAAGTGCCGCTGACTCCTGACAGACCCGACCGACGGACACTGACAGTGACAGTGACAATCCCGATTCCGGTATCCGATATGACGAAAATATCGGTACTTGGAATCGAAAGCCCGATACAGCTAATATCGGCCGATACCAGATATTTGCAGTATCGTATCGCTCAACACTATAGCCCAGACAATAATTTTGGGCCTCATAGCAGTGTCTGCTAGTCAGCGGATTAACCCAGCTGTTAAGCAAGCTACACCACCTGTATTTGGACATTTAATTTTTTCAATGGAAATGCTTCGGGCCCCCGGAACACTCAGTGAAGAGCATCGGGGAGGCACCCCAAGGTACAGGAGCTGTGACTGGCGGTAGGACGCCTTGCGGTTGACCGCAAGCTCCATCCTTATAAAAGCTTTTTAACTGCAGAGCTTTACTGGACGCTACTGGAGCTAGAATTACCACGGCTGCTGGCATGAGACTTCCCTCCAATAGATCCTTGCAAAAGGATTTAAAGTGTACTCATTCAAATTAGAGAGACAATTTAAATTAAAAAAATTAGACCTGCCTCCACCGCAGGGGGGCTCGCTCGACCCACCAGCAGACAGGCACCAGTATTGGGTAGAGGGCGGCTGTTCGTCAGGGTCAACCGCATCTCTGGCACAAACCTGGCGACACGCAGTCGCACGGGCAGGAACGGACTGGCCGTTTGTCGGCTTCGCACTTTTTTGGTTTTAGAAGGGCATGACATGCCTATATCTGTGTCTGCCCCTCCTTTTACTCCTCCAACTCTTTTCTTTTCGCCATGACTATATGTACTTGTAACTTTTCCATGTGTTAGTTGTGTCTTCTGAACAGTTTGTCACTTTGGACACCTTTGAAGTGTTTTCTATGTGTTTTCTATGTGTTTCTATGTGTTTTGTTTGCCTGCCATTTGTTTTAACGGTGTTCGATGGTGTTCGATGAACAGTTCGACGAACATTTCGTCGAACACACTGTGTCCGGCGAACCGAACTGAAATCGAACACTACGGGGGTGGCTCAACACTGCTGCCATGCAACCTCCGGCCCATGTCCGAGTTCTTAACCCCTTAACCCCCAAAGGTGGTTTGCACTTAATGACCGGGCCAATTTTTACAATTCTGACCACTGTCTCTTTATGAGGTTATAACTCTGGAACGCTTCACGGATCTTCGCGATTTGAGATTGTTTTTCTCGTGACATATTGTAGTTCATGATAGTGGTAAAATTTCTTCGATATACCTTGCGTTTATTTTTGAAAAAAACGCAAATATGGCGAAAAATTTTTGAAAATTTTGCAATTTCAAACTTTGAATTTTTTTTCCCTTAAACAGAGAATATTCACACAAATAGTTTAAGAAATAACATTTCCCACATGTCTACTTTACATCAGCACAATTTTGGAACCAAATTTTTTTTTTGTTAGGAAATTATAAGAGTTAAAAGTTGACCAGTGATTTCTCATTTTTCAACAAAATTTACAAAGCCATTTTTTTAGGGGGCCCCTCACATTTGAAGCACTTTGAGGGTCTATATAGCAGAAAATACCAAAAAGTGACACTATTCAAAAATGCACCCTCAAGGTACTCAAAAAACCCCATTCAAGAAGTTTAATAAAACCCTCAGGTGCTTCACAGGGGGCGAAGCAACGGAAGGAAAAAATTATATTTAACTTTTTAGCACAAAAATGTCTTTTCCCAAATTTTTTTTTTTTTAAAAAGGGTAAAAAGGAAAATGGGAGATAAAGTTGTTGTGCAAAGTACAATACCCTATTGTGGGGGGAAACCCACTGTTTTGGCACACGGCAGAGCTCGTAAGGAAGGAGCGCGTTTGACTTTTTCAAACTAAAATTGGTGGAGATGAATTGGACGCCATGGTGTTTGGAGAGCCCCGATGTGCCTAAACGTAAGAAACCCCCCCAAGTGACACCAATTTGGAAATAGACCCCCTAAGGAACTTATCTAGATCTGTTGTGAGCACTTTGACCCCAAAGTGTTTCACAAAAGTTGTAAGCCTGGGTTGTGGAAAAAAAAAAATTTCCCAAAAATGATTTTTTGTCTCAAATTTTTGTTTTTTCCCCAAGAAAATTGGCCCCGAAAAGTTGTTGCCAATTTTTCTGAGTACGCTGATACCCCATATGTGGTGGGGGGAACTTTTTGGGCGCACGGCCAGGGCTTGGAAAGGAAGTAGTAACGTTTTGGAATGAAAACATTGATGGGGGTCATTTTCCCGTTTGTGTCCCGATGAGCCTAAACAGTGGAAACCCCCCAAAGTGACCCCATTTTGGAGGTAGACCCCCTAAGGAACTTATCTAGATCTTTGGTGAGCACTTTGAACCCCAAGGCTTCACAAAGTTTAAAATGCCCGGGCTTGAAAATAAAAAATCTTTTTTTTTTCCCACAAAAATAATCTTATTCATAATTTTTTATTTTCCCCTGGTAACAGGGAAATTGGCCCCAAAAGTTTTTGTCCAATTTGTCCTGAGTCGCGATGCCCATATGTGGGGGAACCACTGTTTGGGCGCATGGGGAGCTCGGAATGGAAGGAGCACCATTTAATTTTTCCAACCAAATGGCTGGAATTGAGTTGGACGCCATGTTGCATTTGGAGTCCCTGAGTGCCTAAAAGGGAAACCCCAAGTGACCACATTTGGGAAACTAACCCCCAAGGAATTATCTAGTCTTTGGTGGCCCAAATTTTAACCCCCAAGGCTTCCACAAAAAGTTTGTAAGTAGAGCCGTAAAATTAAAAAATCTATTTTTTCCACAAAATTTCTTTTACCCAATTTTTATTTTTTCAAGGGTAACAAGGACTCCAAAAGTTATTGTGCAATTTGTCCTGGTACGCGATACCCCTATGTGGGGGGTTTTAAAACCCCTGTTTGGGTGCTGGCAGGTTGGAAGGGAGGAGCGCCGTTTGACTTTTTCAACGCAGAATTGGCTGGATGCCATGTCGTGTTTTTGGGGGCTCCTGATCTGCCAAAAGTGGAAACCCCCACAATGACCCCCATTTGGAAATAGGCCCCTCAAGGAAACTTTCTAGATGTGTGGTGAGCACTTTGAAACCCCCAAAATGCTTCACGAAGTTTTAACGTACAGCCGTAAAATAAAAGATCTTTTTTTTTTTTTTCAAAAATGATTTTCGCCCCAAATTTTTATTTTCACAAAGTTAACAGGAGAATTGGACCCCAAAAAGTTGTTGTCCAATTTGTCCTTGGTGTGATACCCCCAAAATGTGGGGAAAAATATGTTGGGTGCAGTCTGGGTGGAAGGGGAATAGTGAGTTTGGATTGCAGACTTTGATGGAATGGTCTGGGGGCGTCATTCGCATTTGGGGCCCCGATGCGCCTAAACAGTGGAAACCCCCACAAAAGGGCCCCCTTTTTTGGAAAAAAGACCCCAAAGGAAATTATCTAGATGTGTGGTGAGCCTTTGAACCCCAAATTTTTTCACAGAAGTTTATAAGTTTTGCCATAAAAATAAAAAAATCCTTTTTTTTTTTTACAAAAAGATTTTTTTTCCCCCCTATTTTTTTTCACAAGGTTAAAGGGAAAAATTGGCCCCAAAATTTTTTGTCCAAAATTTTCTAGTACGCTGTTCCCAAAAAGTGGGGAAAAAAATACTGTATGGGTGCACGTTGGGTCGGAAGGGAAAAAGGGGCGTTTTTTTTTGCAGACTTTTTGGAAGGCGGGGGGTCATGTCGATTTTTGGGGCCCTGCCGGGGCCAAACTTTTGGGAAAACCCCCCAAGTGACCCCTTTTTTGGGAAAATGACCAAAGGAATTTTTAGATGTGTGGTGAGACTTTTAACCCCCCAAAATTCTTACGAAGTTTATAACGTACAGCGTTAAAAAAAAAAATCCTTTTTTTTTTTTTTTAAAAAAAAATTTTTTTTGCCCCCCAAATTTTATTTTCACAAGGCAACAGGAGAAATTTGGGCCCCCCAAAATTTTTTGTCCTTTGTCGAGTACGTGTCCCAAATGTGGGAGAAACTCTGTATGGGTGCCGTCTGGGTGGAAGGGAATAGGGGGTTTTTTTGGTTGCGACTTTGAGGGGAATGGTCTGGGGATCATGTGATTTGGAGGCCCCCTGATGCGCCTAAATGTGGAAAACCCCCCCACGGCCCATTTGGAAAATAGCCCCAAAGGATTATTATTTGGTGGTGAGCGCTATAAACCCCCCAGTGTTCACAGAAATTTTTAAATACAGCCGTAAAAACCCAAAAACAATTTTTTTTTTACAAAATGATTTTGTCGCCCCCTTTTTTTTATTTTCCCCCAAGGGAAAAAAAGAAATAGGAAAATTGCACAATAACTCTTGTGGTCCAGGTACGTCCCCCCCCCTATGCGGGGGGGGAAAAAATACTGTTTGGGCCATGGAGGCCCAAAAATAAAGGGCCCCGTTTTATTTTTCAACGCAGAATTGGCGGATTAGATCGACGCCATGTCACATTTGGGAGCCGATGGCCTAAACGTGGAAACCTCTATTCTAACCCCCAACCCCCCCCCAAAACCCCCTACCCCTCCCCCCCCCAAACCAACCTAACCACCCCCCCCTAATTCCCCCCCCCACCTAACTAACTTTAGCGCCCCCCAAACCCCCAACTTTAGCCGAACCCAACCTTTAAACCATAACCCTATGGGGAAATGGAAAAAAAAAAATTTTTTTAATTTTTTATTTTTCCCTACTAAGGGGGGGGATAAGGGGGTTTGTTTATATTTATAGCGGGTTTTTTATTGGCAGCTTCACGCTAAAAACGTTTTTTATTGCAAAAGAGTTTTTTGCTTCACCCATTTGAGACTTAATTTTTGTTTTTTTGGCACACGGTATGAGAGGTTTTTTTTTTTTGCGGAACGAGGTAATTTTTTATTGGGGTATTTTTTTTATTTCGATTTTTGGGAGGTTAGAATGAACAAAATCGCAATTCAGAATTTTTTTGGGGGGGCGTTTTTTACCGCCCCGGGTTTGGTTTTTAAAATTGATAAAGCATTTTTTTTTTTGGGTCGTACGATTAGGCGTATTCTTTATATCATTTTTTTAATTTTTGGGTTTTAAAAGAAAAAAAAAATTTTTTAAAAAAAATTTTTTTTTTGTTGCTTTTTCTGCGAGCTATACTTTTTATTTTTGGTGAGCTGTATGCAGCTGTTTTTTTGCGGGACAAGGGACAGATGACTTTTCGTTGTACCTGTTTATTTTTAAAAGGTCTTTTTGATCGCGTGTTATTCCTTTTTGTTCGGCGGTATGATGATAAACATTTAAAATTTTTTCTTAGTTTTTTTTTTTTTTTAAGGGGTTCACTAAGGGGTTTAAAAAGGGGACTTTTTATAGGGGGGGTTGTTTCGGCCCCGGCGTCCCCTTTTGTTACTTTTTTTTTTTTTTTTTTTTAAAATTTTCGGAAAAAAAATAATTTTTTTGGGGATTTTTTTTTTTTTTTGGTTTTTTTTTACCATTTTTTTTTTTTTTTTTTACTTTTTTTTATTTGCCCCGGGGGGGACAAAAGGAAATTTTTAGCGACGTGGTGTGACAGGGCCCCAGCACCTTTTACCCAGCGTTTTTCTCTGGCACGCTGGGCCCAAAAGGGTCCTTGCACCCCCATGAAATTTAATTTATTGTGCGGTTCCCACCCGTTCCAATACTTTGGTTGAAAAACACTAAAAAAGGGGTAGACAAAGGAGTAGCCTTTCACAGATTGTAAAAGTTGTTTTCATTTTTCCCCTTTTCCGTCTGTTTTTTTTTTTTTTGAGTGCACATCACCCCCCAGTTATTTTTTTAAAAGCATGCTGTTTTTACTCTGCGGGGGTTTTTGTCTCGTCCCCCCCCCCTTTTTTCTTTTAAACCCCCCAATTTTGGTTTCCCTCCACCTTTTAAAAATTTTTAACTATTTTTTTGACGCTTTCCCCCCCCGTATACAGCCCTTTTTGGGGGGGCCCCCCCAAAAAAATTTGAAGTGGGAAAAAGGAGTAGCCTTTCACAGATTAAAAAACAGTTGTGTTCAGTGCCCATTTTCAGTTGTGTTTTTTTTTTTGGGGTTTTTGCAATCACGCTCAGTTATTTTTTAAAACCCCTTGTTTTTTTGGTCTTGCTGAGGTGTCTCAGGGGCCCCCCCTTTCTTTTTCCCCCCAAAATTGGGGTTTGCTCCATTTTTTTTAAAAAAAAATCTATTAGTGTGATGCGTTTCCCCCCCGTTGCAATTTTTTGGGGTTGAAAACCCTATAGAATTTGAAAAAGGAGCCCCCTTTCCCCTTTTTTGTGAATTTTTGGGTTTTTTCCCGTGCCCCTTTTCCCGTTTTTTGGTTTTTTTTTTTTTTGAGTGCACATGGGGGTTTCCGTTACTTGTTCAACCCTGTTTTTTGGGACTCTGCTGAGCGTGTCCCCAGTGCCCTACCCTTTTATTTACCCCCAAAAAGGGTTCTCCCCCAAAAACCCCTTTAAAAAAAAAATCTATTAGTTTTTGGAGCGTTTTAAATCCGTATACAATACATTGGTTGCAAACACTGGGGGAAGAAAAAAAAAGGAGTACCCTTTCACAGTTTGTAAACTTTGGGGTTTTTTCAGTGCCCCTTCAGTCTGTTTTTTTTTTTTTTGGGGAGTGCCTCCGCTCCATTTACTTGTTCAAGCACGCGCTTGTACTTGCGGGGTTTTTCCCCCCCGGCCCCCCCCCCTTTTTTTTTTTATCCCCAAATTTTGGTTTTGCTTTTTTCCCCTTTTAAAAATATAATTTTGTGTGAGGGGGCTTCCATCCGTATCCAATACTTTGGGTTTAAAAAACACTATAGAAGAAGCAAAGGGCCCCCTTTTTCACAGATTTTTAACAGTTTTTTTTCTTTTTCCCTTCAGTCTCGGAAAAAACCCACCCGGGGGCCCCTTTTAAAACTTTTCTGATTTCTTTATCAATTCCCAAAAAAAAAAGAAGGCAGTGAGTAAGGCACGTGGTGTGGCCGGGGGAGCTTCAGCAGGGAGGGGGACTTTTTTTGGGTGTTCTTGGTGCTCCCGCCCTCAGTGCCACAGCATCCACCATTTTTTTTTTGGGTTTTTTCCCCTTTTTATCCCCTTTTTTTGGTGGGGGTTCGGCCCCCCCCCCTGCTGGGGGGAAGAACAAATTGCCCCCTTTTTGGGTTGGAGGGCAGCCAATGCATCGACTTAAAACCCCTTCCCCCCTTTTCCTCTGGGAAACACAAACGGGTGAGCAACCATTGTCTGTTCACCGCCGTCAAATTCCCCCGGCGTCAGAGAGTTCTGTACAGGGCCCGCTGGTCTTTTTTTTTGTTTTTTAGATTTTTTGGCTCGCCCCAAAACAGGGAAAAGGCAAGCAGCATTCTGCAATTTTTTGAAGGGGAGTAGGGGGGATTCGCAAAAAGCTGTGTCTCTCTCAATCTGGGAAAAAGGGGGGGTGGGGCCCCCGGATGGACAGCACACGCCCCCAAAGCTCTTAAGATGTTATGAAAAATCAGGTGCCAGGTTTTGTGGGGTTTTTGGGGCTGCCCCCCCATCCCCAAAAACAGCGGTGTTTGGGAAAAAAGGGGGGGGGGGGGGTGAGAAGTCCGGGGACCCCCCAAAAAGGCGTGAGCAACCGGAAAAGGGGGGGGGAGCAGCTCTGAGGGGAAAGGGTTGTCCCCCAAAAATACCCAAAAAAAGGGGGGGGGAGGTAGGCTGCGAATCGTTTTCCCCCAGCCCCCCAGTTTTCACCCCCTTTGGGGGCAGTTCTCTTTAAAAAATGTCAAAATTTTGGGGGCCCCCTGACTTGCCCTGCCAAAGGTCTTTTTTTTTAGGGTTGTAAAAAGATATTTGTAGTTTTTTGCAAAAAAGTGTAAAACAAAAAGTTAAAAGAGGTAAAAAAATCAGTAACCCCGAATTTTCCCCAAAAATGTGGAAACATGGGACGGTCCCCAAAAAAAGTAGTGGTTGCAAAGACCACTGGGGATGAAGGGGGCCCCCCACAGCAGACCTACATCCCCTTTGGTCGTGTTGGGGCCTTACCTCCAGCCCCCCCCCACCCCCTTCGGCTTCCCCCCAGGATCTCTTTGGAAAAAACCCCGGCATGTTTTTCCATAGACCCCAAAGTTATTCCCCACAGCAGCAAGTTCACGGGGGTCGTTCCCCCCTCCAGCCACAAAACAAACCATCGGGACCACAGGCATGGGTTTAAAAAAAGGCCTTTTTTCCCCCAAACCCTCACGGGCACCGGCTCTGAAAGCTGGGATTGCAAATTCCCCCCCCTTGAAAAAGTTGTCATTTAGGCTGGTGGGATGACAGTTTTGGGCCCCCTTTTTTGGGATTTTGGGGGCCCAAAAATTTTTAAAGTGCCAAGCCCCCTTTAATTTTTGCAATTTTTAAAAAGTTCCCCCCCCTGCAAAAAAACATTTTCGAGGGGGAAAAATTAAAAAAAGCGCTATAAAAGCCGTTTTTTAGCCCCCGGGCCACCCCCCCAAAACCCCCTTTCGGGGACCAGTTTCCCCCCGGGCCCGGGCCATACGCCCCCAAAGTTTGGGAAATTTTTTGGGGGGGGAAATTTGCATCCCCTTGGTTTTCCCAAAAAGAAAAAATTTGTAAAAAAATTTTCCCCTTTTTGGTTTAAATCATGCTCCCCCGCCGGTACCCCACATGTATGAAGTTCCCCTGGCGGCCCTTTGAAGCCGGGCCCCAAACCCCTGAAATTAAATGGGGAAAAAAAACCAAAGGGGGGTTGGGTGAAAGCAAGGGCCGGGGTTTTTTAGTATTCCCACATTTTATTTGCCAACCCATTGGGACCCGGGCCTTGGAAACTATCATTTTGGCAATTGCCTTTGGTGGAATTTTTTGGGGGGGGCTTGTTGCAAATTTTGCTAATGGCCATTAATCCCAGGGGGCCAAACCGGCATTCCTTCCTAAGCATTTTTCCTTTAAATCTTAAATAGTGACACCGGGGGGCCCTTTTTTTAAAGCGGTTTTTTTCGCGCCGGGCAAAGGGGTTTGCCAAAGGGGCAAAACTGCTTTCCTTTTTCCCTTTCAATACGATTCCCTTAGGGGAACACGGGTTTTTTTCCTTTATTCTCAAGGGAGGCGGTCCAAGGATACTATAAGTTCCCTTCCCGTTGAACCTAAAGCACAAAGGGAAAAATTTTGGGGAAAAATGGGGGCCCAAATTTCTTCCCCTTCGGGTTCCATTTTCCTAAAAAAAGGCGGGGCAGGGACGGGGGAGTTAAAAGGAAGCAGGAGGGGGAAAAATCCCTGGGGGGGTCCAAAAGGGGTGCCCTTTATGAGGCGATGGGTTTAAAGGGGAAAAAAACCCCTTCCAGGGAATTTTTTTTCCGGGGGGGTTTAGCACAGGGTTTTCACTTCATTCCAAACCCGGGGCCCCACTTTACCCGCATTTTTGGGTTAACCCCGCCCTCGCCCGGGACAATTAAAAACCCCCGGGGGGGAAAAAAAAATTAAAACCCGGGAAAAAATTTTTGAAATTAAGGGGGGCCGTGCGGTTTGTTTAAAACCAGTTTCGTAAGTTAGCCCCTCTAAACAAGGGGGAGAACCGTCTGCAAAAAGGCGTTTTTCTTGGAAATTTTCCCGGGAAAAGGGTCTAACCTCCAAACGGTTTTCACAAAGAAATTTTTTCCCTGGGGTGCAATAGTTTCCCCAGGACTCCCTCCCTTTTCCCCTTTGTTTGGGTTCTTTGGTTAAGGCAACTTACCGATCTTGGGGTGGGCGCCCTCTGGTTATTTTTTTCGGGGTTTTAGTGGGGGTTTGGGGTTTAACGAGCCTGGTTTACCGGAACGGTTTACTTTTCGAAAAAAAAAGGGGGGAAGTCCCTGACCCTGCCTTTGAAAAAAAGGCAACCGTCTCCTTTTTTCCTTTCTACCCTGATTTCCCCGGTCAACAGATTTGTTGTTTTTGGGGGGTTTTCCCTGGGGGTTCGCAGAAGCTGTTTTAAATGGGTTTTTTTTAAAAATTTCTTTTTTTGCTTCTTAAAAATTTTCCAGTTTAGATGTTCTATTGGCTTTTAAAAATGGGCTTTCCCTTTTGGTGACAAAAAACCCCCGAGGCATGTTCGGGGGAAAGGCGGTTCCCCTTACCTTTTCGGGGTGCGCCAGTGGGGCCGTCGAAATGGTTTGGGGCTTTGGCCCCCCCCGCCCCTTTTCCACCAAGTCGGGTTTGGGTATTTTTGGGAACAGGACCCTGTTAAAAAAGTGTAAAAAGAATGGAATTTGGGGTTTCCCTTTTTTTTTCCCCCCCGGGGGGGAAAAACGCTGGTTCCCTTTTGGGGCCCCCCCCCCCTTTTTTTTCCCTTTTCCCGGGTTCCCCCTTCGGCTTGGTTTTTGGGCCCCCCTTTTCCGGTCCCAGAAAAAACCTTCCGGGTTGTCACCCCTTTTTCCTTCTTCCCGTGGGGTCCGTACCTAAGGGTTTTCCCCCTTTCCCCACCCCCCTTTTCCTACCCGGCCCCCAAAGCGGGGTCCGGGGTTTGGAGCACGGGACTCGCTTAGAAAACCTTTACTTCAGGGTTCGGGGACTTGCCCCCTTCGGTGTGGGTGTCCTAACTTTTTTTCCCCCCCGGGGGCCCCCAGTTTGAGTTAAATCTGCCCTTTTTTTAAAATTTTTATTTTTCCAAACGGGTTACTTTTTGTGCATTGCCCTTTTTTTTACCTGGGGTTCCCTAAAATTTCCCCCCTTTTTGGTACCCCACCCTTTTCCGGGGCCCCAAGGCTGGTTTGGGGTTTGGGAAGGATCTTTAAAATTTTGGCAAACGAGCTGGGGGTTGTGCCCCCCTTTTTTGTGCCCCCCGGGTTAAGTAGGGGCCCCCCCCTTGTCTTTTTTTAATAGGGGGGCAAAATCCTTTTCCCCCCAAATTTAAATTAAAAAAAAAAAAAAACCCCAAAAAAGGAAGGCTGAAAAAAAAAAATAAAAAAAAATAAAATTACCAAAGAAAAACCCAAAAAAGGTTTGAAAATAAAAACAAAAACAAAACAAGAAACAAAAGAACCCCCAAAAAGCAGAAAAATAATTTTTCCCCAAAATAAGAAAAAATTATGTTAAAAAAAAAAAGGGGAAAAGGGGTGGGGGTTTTTGTGGTTAAAATTTTCCCCCCCAAAATGTTGTAATTTAAATTTTTCCCAAAAGAAGGGGAAAACCATTTTTTTTTTACAGAAAAATACGGGAAAACTTGTCAAAATGTTTTGAAAAAAGGGAAACGGTTTTTGTTTGGGAAGTTTAAATTAGTTTAATAATAAAAAATTATGGTAATGTAAAAAAAAAATTTAAATTTAGCAAGAAGTTTAAAAAGAAATTAAAAAGGGTTTAAAGTGAAGAATAATTTTGAAAAAAAGGATGAGGCTGCTAAAAGATTATGAAGGAGAAAGTGGGCAGGCCCAAGAAAAAGGTAAAGGGAGCAGGAATTGTGAAAACATACATTTTTCCCAAAAATAAAAAAAAAGGTTTAAAACATTTTTTCAATTTGTTCGTAAATCCAAACGTATTTCCAAAAAAAATATATTTTAAATGCTTTTTCCCAAATTTGCATGGGTTAAAATGAATCCCTTTATTGTTCCTAAACCTCCCCCAAATTTTTTTAAACTTTAGTTTTTGTTTTTTTTCCTTTCGGTAAAATTTAAAACCAACAAGGCAAGAATGTTTTTTTTTTTTTGTCGTTTTTGGGTTTCCCCATAGATTACATTGGATTTCCCGGGTATGGGAAATCGGATACCCGACGATATTTTTTTGATATCGGCGTTTCCATTCCGACCCGATATTTTTATTTTATCGAGCAATCGTAAAACACAAACCGGGAGCGGCCCTTGACCGCTTTCAAAATGTCCCGGGGGTGTCAGCTGTGAAAAACCAGCTGCACCCGGCGGCGATCAGCTGCGTCCCTCGGGGGGGCCCTTTGATCGCCCTGGTTTTGAAATTATTCCGTCCATGGGAATTAAGTCAGGTCACATGGACGGAATATTACGTCCAATGGGATTAAGGGGTTAAAAGCCTGTGAGTCATTCCCACGGCCAAATGCCCCAATGTCCACTGCAACAAACATACAGTCTGCATCTGCAATGGCCATGAGAACTGTAGAGAAGTACTTTTTGTAGTTGTAGTACTCCGAGCCTGTTCTTTTGGGTTTGATTATCCGGATGTGTTTCCCATCAACCGCTCCCAAACAGTTGGGGAAATTGCAGGTTGTCCAGAATTTTTCAGATACTTCAATCCACTTTTCGGTGGTGGGCAGGGGCATAAAATCTGGACAAAGAACATTCCACAATGCCCGGAAGGTGTCCACAACAATTCCTGACAAGGTGGAGATTCCAATCAGGTACTGGAAGTGGAGTGAAGAGAAGCTCTCTCCAGTAGCCAGGAATCTGAGAAAAAACAAAAATATATTGTATATGTTTTTTTAAAACATTAAAAGAACAAAAAAAAATTAGTACATGGCATAAAAATAATTCTGCAGTTCTTTGTTTACTACATGGCAGAACAATAATTCTGCCAGCTGTGAAATAGTACATGACAGAACACATAAAATTATGCAGGCATTGGTATAGTAATATTTACATACTGTAATGTCACCAGGAGCCTTTCCTCCGGAGGAATCGCACGACGGAGCTGTGTGTCCTGTCTCCGGATGAATTCTTGGACACGAGCAAGCAAATCCCTGAAGGTTTCTTGGGACATCCGGGTATAGTCACTAAATTTCTCGGGGTTTGCCTGGAGCTCACTATAGAGGGTGTAGTACGCTCCACGGCTCTCTCGGAGTTCAACATTCGGATGTACCCACAAACGCCACCGCTGCCATCTTCGCTGTCTCTCTCTCCCTTTCTTCATGGCAAGCAACTGCATAACCCTGAGCCATCGTGATGTCCAGATCCAAGTTAAAGTGAAAACTCTTCCAGCGCAGATTCATGTTCACAAAGGAAAATGCAAGCAAATGTGAAGAATTCGGCTTTAAACAGGCTCTATATAAAGATTTCCTATAACACACATCCACTGTTGTCCCATTAGTGGAGTCTGTTGCAAGAATTTTTCAAGGATTTTCCTCCTATGAAATGTCACGTAGACAACCCATGCGCCGAAAAAATGCAAACGCATGCAAAAACGCTTGAAATCGCATACAAACGCTGCATTTTTTCGTCGTAATGCGCACGCTGAAGCTACAAAATATTGCAGCGTTTACAAGCGTTTGCACACGTTTTTTCAATGCATTTGATGTGCACTCGAAACGCAGAGCAAAAAGGCGCAAGTGTGAAAGAAGCCTAAGTGATATAGGAAAAAACTGAGACTGGAAAGGAAAGCGAACTGAACATCTTGAAAAACAAAGTCGTTGCTGTGATATACAGTTAGGTCCATAAATATTTGGACAGAGACAACATTTATCTAATTTTGGTTCTAGACATTACCACAATGAATTTGAAACAAAACAAATCAGATGCAGTTGAAGTTCAGACTTTCAGCTTTCATTTGAGGGTATCCACATTAAAATTGGATGAAGGGTTTAGGAGTTTCAGCTCCTTAACATGTGCCACCCTGTTTTTAAAGGGACCAAAAGTAATTGGACAAATGACTCCAAGGCTATTTCATGGACAGGTGTGGGCAATCCCTTTGTTATGTCATTCTCAATTAAGCAGATGAAAGGGCCGGAGTTGATTTGAGGTGTGGTGTTTGCATTTGGAAGGATTTGCTGTGAAGGAAACATGCGGTCACAGGAGCTCTCCATGCAGGTGAAACAAGCCATCCTTAAGCTGCAAGAACAGAAAAAAAAACATCCAAGAAATTGCTACAACATTAGAAGTGGCAAAATCTACAATTTGGTACATCCTGAGAAAGAAAGAAAGCACTGGTGAACTCATTAATCCAAAAAGACCTGGGAGCCCACGGAAGACAACAGTGGTGGATGATCGCCGCATACTTTCTTTGGTGAAGAAGAACCCGTTCACAACATCAACTGAAGTCCAGAACACTCTCAGTAAAGTAGGTGTATCTGTCTCTAAGTCAACAGTAAAGAGAAGACTCCATGAAAGTAAATACAAAGGGTTCACATCTAGATGCAAACCATTCATCAATTCCAAAAATAGACAGGCCAGAGTTAAATTTGCTGAAAACACCTCCAGAAGCCAGCTCAGTTCTGGAAAAGTATTCTATGGACAGATGAGACAAAGATCAACCTGTACCAGAATGATGGGAAGCCAAAAGTTTGGAGAAGAAAGGGAACGGCACATGATCCAAGGCACACCACATCCTCTGTAAAACATGGTGGAGGCAACGTGATGGCATAGGCATGCATGGCTTTCAATGGCACTGGGTCACTTGTGTTTATTGATGACATAACAGCAGACAAGAGTAGCCGGATGAATTCTGAAGTGTACCGGGATATACTTTCAGCCCAGATTCAGCCAAATGCTGCAAACTTGATTGGACGGCGCTTCATAGTACAGATGGATAATGACCCCAAGCATACAGCCAAAGCTACACAGGAGTTCATGAGTGCAAAAAAGTGGAACATTCTTCAATGGCCAAGTCAATCACCAGATCTTAACCCAATTGAGCATGCATTTCACTTGCTCAAATCCAGACTTAAGAGGGAAAGACCCACAAACAAGCAAGACCTGAAGGCTGCAGCTGTAAAGGCCTGGCAAAGCATTAAGAAGGAGGAAACCCAGCGTTTGGTGATGTCCATGGGTTCCAGACTTAAGGCAGTGATTGCCTCCAAAGGATTCGCCACAAAATATTGAAAATAAAAATATTTTGTTTGGGTTATGTTTATTTGTCCAATTACTTTTGACCTCCTAAAATGTGGAGTGTTTGTAAAGAAATGTGTACAATTCCTACATTTTCTAACACATATTTTTGTTCAACCCTTCAAATTAAACGTTACAATCTGCACTTGAATTCTGTTGTAGAGGTTTCATTTCAAATCCAATGTGGTGGCATGCAGAGCCCAACTCGCGAAAATTGTGTCACTGTCCAAATATTTCTGGCCCTGACTGTAGCTTCTGTAAAAAACAAAGCACCTGAATGTGACAAAAATTCAATAGAGATATTAAAGTCTTCTAAAGCAGCAGATGACGTCATAACACACTTATGTCACAGAAATGGACTACTGGTAAATGGCCCAATGATTTGACAAGCTTATTCCTATTTTGAAGAAGGGAGATGCTGCCGACTGTGGAAAAATACTACAGAAGATCCTATAAAGATGGGTACACCCTTACTTTGACAAAGAGCTGCCAGAGGAACAAGCAGGATTCAGAAGAGGGAGCGGAACAAGAGATAAAATTGCTAACATTAGATGGATAATGGAAAACGCCAAACAAAAGATTAAAATCTATATTTGCTTCATCTACAACAGCAAAGCCTTCTACTGTGCTGATCACCAGAAATTGTGGAATATTATGAAGAATATGGGTGTTCCAAGCTATCTGATTACCCTCATTAGAAAACCTTTACATAGACGAAGAAGCAACAGTAAGAATAAAACATGAACACATTAAATGTTCAAAGTAGTGCAAGGCATCTGACAAGACTGCATCCTGTCACCATTTATCTTCAAGTTACATGCAAAAGGTATTTTCGGGAAAGCTGGACTTGCTGAAAAAGAAGAAGAAATCAAAATTGCTGGACAAATCATTAACAATCTTTAATACGCAGACAATACAACATTAATGTCAACAAGCATAGATGGAATGAAGGACTTATTACAGAGTGTCAAGATGGAAAGGTCGAACATGGGACTCCTACTCAACACAAAGAATTCAAAGGTATTGACCACTGCCAGGTACTGCCAGGACACATTTGAGGTGGATGGTGACAAACTGGAAGTTGTAAATGACTTTAGCCTAGTCAGATCAATGATCACTCAAGATGCAGCAACAACACCGGTAGTCAATAGGAAAGTAGCTATGGGCTAAAAACTACTGAAGTCACTGAACAAGGTCTTCAAATTGAGGAACCTTTCACTGGCGAAGAATACACAGCTCATACAAAGTTTGGTCTTTTATGTAGTAACATATTGATGCAAAGCCTAGATGATAAACAAACAAGACAGAAAAAATATCAAAGCCTTTGAAACGTGGTACTGGAAAAGGATGTTATCAATTCCATGTATGGCAAGAAGAACAAACAAATACATTTTGGAACAAATCAAGTCAGACATGTCACTGGAAGCAAGGATCACCAAGCTATGACTTGCCTACTTTGGATACATCATACAAAGAGCAAACATTTTCACAAAAATGTTTTTAGTCCATATGTTTTATTTTCACAAGGTAGATTTTGATGGAATGGTTTGTGGGTGTCAAGTCGCGTTTGGAGAGCCCCTGATGTGCCTGAACAGTGAAAACCCCCACAAGTAACCCCATTTTGGAAAGTATAAACCTCAAGGAATGTATCTAGTTGTTTATTGAGCACCTTAAACCCTCAGGTGTTTCACAAGTTTATAATGTAGAGCCTTGAAAATGAAACATTTTTACCACAAAAATCTTATTTTGGCCCCTATATTTTTTATTTTCACAAGAGTAACAGGAGAAAATTGATACCAAAATTTGTTGTGCAATTTCTTACTATACCAATAACTCATAGGTGGGGGTACACTACTAATTGCTTGCACAACAGAGCTCAGAAAAGAAGGAGTGATGTTTTGGAGCGCAGACTTTGATGAAACAGTCTGCCAACGTCATATCAAATTTGGAGAGCCCTGTTCTGATTCGGTAGCAGAGGAGGACAGTAGCCAAAATAGCCAAGGCAGCCTGACACCCAGAGAGGTTGGTAATTAGCGGATTGCAGACCCCTAAACTAACCGCACAACTAGAAGTAGCAGTGGGACGTACCTACGATGACCTAGATGCCTCAACACAGCTTGAGAGTTAACTAAGCCTAAAGATAGAAAGGGGAAAGCTAACTACCCCGGAGTAGCGCCCCAAAGGAATAGGTAGACCCCACACATATATTGGCAGTGAGACAAGATGAAATACAAACGCAGGCAGAAAATAGAGTAATCAAACGCTGGGGCCCAAAACTATCTTGATAGGACAGGAAAGAACTCTGTCTGCAATCCGCAAAAAACTCTAGGAAAAATTCCAACACTTCTGATTTCCAAATATACTGAGACCACATGATCTCTTCCCCGCTAGATCAGAAGTCAGGTGTGAACAGGTAGATAACCAGCAGATACTGAAATAACAGGGACTGAACAAATAAACAGAGGTAAATGAGAACCAGAGACCAGCGCAGGCCCCAGACAGGGAACCAGGCTGACCTCACTCAGAAGGGGAGAAAACAAAAGGAAAACAAAAGTCAAGAAACCAGCAGCAGAACACTTATCTGAAAGTTGCAAGACACAGCAGGAAGCAAGCTGACTTCCAAATGGGACCAGGAAGAACAAATCACTGGCGAGGATCATGGGAAGGTTACTCACTCAAATCTCCCAGTCATCAACACCAGATTGGTAATCATCGCTCCCAGCTGATGAATCTCTGTTAACCAAAGCAGCTTCATTACTATCAGCAGCAACCAGAGGGAGCACAAACTCAGGAGTCAGGTCCAGAGCGTTCACAACTGAGCCCCTGATGTGCCTAAACAGTAGGAAACCCCCACAAGTGACAATATTTTGGAAACTAGACAAATTAAGGAATTTATCTAAATGTGTTGTGAGCACCTTGAACTCACAGGTGCTTCACAGAATTTTATGTTGATCTTTGAAAATGAAAAAAATATATTTTTTACCTAAAAATGCTGATTTAGCCACAATTTTTTCATTTTCAGAAGGATAGCAAGAGAAATTGAATCCTAAAGTGTGTTGTGCAATAGGTCAATTCCTTATATGTAATTGAATACTACTTTTGGGGCACAGTGCAAAGATCAGAAGGGAAAAAGTACCATATTGGAGTTCATATTTTGCTAGACTGGTTTATGGGTGCCATGTCACATTGGCAGAGCCCCTGAGGTGCTAGAGCAGCAATACCCCACATAATAGACACAATTTTACAAACTACACCTCTCAATGAATTAATTTAGGGGTACAGTGATCATATTTACACCACAGGTGGGTCACAGAATTTTATATCATTGGACTGTGAAGAAAAAAAGTAATGCAATTTTTACCCCCAATATTTTGTATTAACCCCAGATTTTACATGTTCACCCTGGGAAATGGGTAAAAATTACACCAACATTTGTCCCACAATTCCTGCTGAATGTATAAATACCCCATATATTGCTTTACAGTACTGCTTAACCATACAGTGAGACTCAGGAGAGACTGAGCGCTATTTGCCACCTGGGGCAGATATTTTCCTAGAGTAGTTTGCGGAGTCCATATGCAGAGCCCCTAAATGTTATAAGAGCAGATTCCCCCTTCAAGTGACCCCATTTTGCAAAATACAGCCCTTTGGGAATTTATCTACAGGTGTAAAGACAATTTTGACTTCATGGATGTTATACAGAAACAAGCAGCAATTGATGTTGCTGAATGAAAATTGCAAATTGCTGTTGTAGTCATCAGCACATTGTAGCCACCAAACATTGTAGTGACAGTACATTGTAAAGCTCAGTACATTGCAGAGCCCAGCTCATGCTTCTGGAGACATGCACCTGTAAATTAGATGGGCTGTCATCATTACAGAAATGCCAAATATGAGGACTCTAAATGTGGTTAAGGCATACTGGGGCTCAGAAGGCAGTGCATTTAGATTAGGGAGCACAATATTTGCTGAATTTCTTTTGGAGGCAAGGGCCACTTCGCTGTTCTATTGCTTTTGCATTTTTAGTAACGTGGTAGCCCCTATATTTCTATTGACAGATGATGGACCTGAGTGGGGACTTGCTTTTTTGTCAATAGAGTTGAAGCTTTTATTTGGACATTTTAAATAACATTTTGGATCACATTTATCCAGCACTCTACTCTGAGCACCTGTACTGTGGTCTCCATTTAAATCTCCGAGTGACGTGATTCAGATGAAACCCATGAGGGATGCATTAACCAAAATGAAGCAGCAGAGTTACTCTGGACTCCGTCTGGCCTCTGCTAAGTGGTGTCCTTTTTCGAAGTGCGCAAAACTTTGGCCGTGTTCACTTTTATGCATGTCTAAAATGACGAACTCCACCGAATCACATGTTAGACGGTGTCCACAATGCCTCCATCTGCATCATTATAGGAAATATTATGGCAGGGGTTCCACTTGAATCACGTATTTCAGAGATTTACATGGAAGCTCCGGTGTAAGCGCTCAGCACAGAGTGCAGGATAATTGTGAGCCGAGCCTTACGGCAATCTTTGGGAGGCAGAATGAAAAAATCCACAGAAGGTGAAGATTTGGTTTCATTTATTTTTTTACACCGTTCTTGTTTCGTATAAGCAATTTGAACATTTTATTCTTCAGGTCAGTGCGATTCCAGCAATACCAGATTTATATCGTGTTTTTAAGCTTAGCTGCTCTCACTAGTGTTGAGCATTCCGATACTGCAAATATCAGGTATCGGCCGATATATGCTGTATCGGAATTTCGATTCTGAGTTCCTATATTTTTGTCATATCGGAGACCAGAATCGGAGTTTTCTGACAAAGTCTATGGGAGTTCCTGTGTCACAGAACAAAGTACGTGACACAGGAACTTCCCGAAACTGTCACTGTCAGTGTCGGTTGGGTCTGTCAGGTGTCAGGACTCAGCAGAGTCAGCACTTACCTGGCAGAAGATCCCCTTCCCGGTGGTCACGTCCTCCTGGATGGCCGCCATTACCCTGTCCCTGGCGGTCACGTGCAGAATCTCGCGATAACTGCAGTGACTGCCGGGTACTGGGTAATCTCGAGACAGCTGGCCGTAAACCAGTCCGGATGACGTCACCGCCGGGGAAGCAGCTCTGGGAAGCAGCTCTGCTCTATGTGGATGTCAGGCTCAGCCTGTCATCCAGATGTAGCAGAGCTGGACTCGTCATGGGACACTCGTGATTTTGGACTGCGTCAGACAGGGAGTATTTGTGTTGGTTTGTTATTTTTGTTTTTTTACAGGAGAACGATGGCGTCGCAGGATGAGCGTGTAATAAACATAATGAAAACTGTGTTGTGTTTTATTTTATTAAAATACTTTTTTCTGGCTGTGTCTTTTTTTAAAAATTTTCAAACTATGATTAATGGATCGGTGTCTTATTGACGCCTCTCCATTATTATCCAGGCTTATTGTCACCGTTCAATCAAAGGTGACATTAACCCCTTATTACCCCGCTTGCCACTGCTACAGGGCAAGTGGGAAGAGCCGGGTAAAGTGCCACAATTAGCTCATCTTTGGATGCGCCATTTGTGGGGCTGCTGCAGCCTGGTATTTTTAGGCTGTTGAGGGCCAAAATCCATGGGCCTTGACAGTCTTTTAATACCAGGCCACAGCAATCGGCATTTTACTTGGCTGGTTAACAAAAATAGGGGGATGCCCACGCCATTTTTTTTCGAGGGGATCCCCTATTTTTGTTAACCAGCCAAGCTAAGCAGACTGCTGTGGCCTGGTATTATCAGGCTTGCAAGGTCCATGGATATTGGATCCTTACCAGCCTGAAAAACCAGGCCTCAGCAGTCTGCTTCATTTGGCTGGTTAACAAAAATAGGAGGGACCCCATGCCATTTTTTTTCGAGGGGATCCCCTATTTTTGTTAACCAGCCAAGATAAGCAGACTGCTGTGGCCTGGTATTATCAGGCTTGCAAGGTCCATGGATATTGGCTCCTTAACAGCCTGAAAAACCAGGCCTCAGTAGTCTGCTTTTCAGGCTAGTTAACAAAAATAGGGGGGGACCCCACGCCATTTTTTTTTCGAGGGATCCCCTATTTTTGTTAATCAGTTCACTTCATGTCAGCCGGGATTCCCTCTAATGCTGTGGGTGTCCCTGGCTGACCTGAAGTGAAAGTGGGAAGCAATCAATTATGCTAACCACTTCCTCTCCTGTCAGCCAGGAGAGGAGATGATTCAGTCGGGGGTTTACTGTGAGACTATCAGCATTAGCTGCGGTCTCTGCAGTAAACATTAACCCTTTCAGAAGGATTACATCGGGGGACCTGACTGAACATCGGATAGGTAAGAATAATGTTGCTTTATTATTTTATTTTTATTACAGGTGAACAAGGGCTTCGCAAGGAATGGCAGTAAAATAAAATCTTGTCAAAAACTGTGTGTTTATTTCATTAAAATGATTTTTAATTAAAGTGTGTGTGTGTTTTATTTTTATTTCATACAATAGGATTGATAATTGATAGTTGTCTAATTGACAGCTCTAAATTATTAACCTGGCTTAAACTCACCTTTCAATAGCAAGGTGGCTTTAACCCCTTATTAACCCATTCGCCACCTCTACAGGGCAATGGGAATAGATGGGCAAAGTGCCAGAAAGGGCGAATCTAATTATAGATTTGCCTTTTCTGGTGTGTCTGGGGCAGATGTTAGTAGCCGGGGGGGGCAAAAATAATGGTCCCTCTCTGGGCTATTATTATCTGCCCCCACTCGCTGGCTTTGTCTGTCTGGTTGAGAAAATAGGGCGGGAGTCCACGCATTTTTTTTCAACAATTTTACACCTCATATATATATATATATATATATATATATATATACATGTCATTGAATTTGTGACATGTATATATATATATATATATATATATATATATATATATATTTATAGTTCATACACTTCTACATAGTATAATAGCCGCTAATTCAATTGCCGGCTTTTGTGAAAATACAGAACCCGACATGAAATGACACATGGTTTACATAGAGTTAACCATGTCAGTTCATGTAGTTTGATATATTGTTTTCACTAACAATTACATGAGTGTATGTGTGAAAAATGTAACACATGTAGGGGTTAATTAAAGGTGTAAATCGTAGCAAAAAAATGTGTTTTTTTTACAACGAATTTACACCTTTAATTAACCCCTACATGTGTCAAATTTTGCACACATACACTCATGTAATTGTTTGTGAAAACCATATATCAAACTACATGAAAAGACATGGTTAACTCTATGTAAACCATGTGTCATTTATGTCGGGTGCTTCTGTATTTTCACAAAAGCCGGCATTACCCGGCAATTGAATCAGAGGCTATTTTACTATGTAGAAGTGTATGAACTATAAATATATGTATACATATATGTCACAATGACATGTATATATATATATATTGTAGCCTTTCCGGGGGTTTTAGCTCTGAGATCGCTGTCTGGGTAGACAGAATGGCATGGAAACAGTTCAGTCAGACAGCAATTATGGTAAAAACTGGCCGCAACCAGTTTTATTAAAGTCCACAGCACACAGATAAAACAAAGCATAAACAAAAGATCTAGGCTTGTCTAGCCACTAAATTACACTTATGTAATGTCCCTTTCTATCAGGAACCCAGACTCTATCAGTCTGTGCCCAAAACAACACATATGATATATGGTACCAGTATGGAGTTTCCCAGATCCTCCTCCTTATGTCTGAAGGTCCACCCGATGTCCAGACTTGAGAGAGATCCACTCCTATTCAGTAGTCATTATGCTGGAGGTTCACAGAGACACTCCTGTGTCCGGGGTACCTCTAACCCAGACTGAGACGGCTCCCCTCCTCTTCAGTAATCATCAGCATGGAGGTTCACAGAGACACTCCTGTGTCCGGGGTACATCTAACCCAGACTGAGATGGCTCCCCTCCTCTTCAGTAATCATCAGCATGCATGCTCACAGAGACTGCTTCCTTGTGCCAGGACACCTCTCTGTGTCCAGGCTGAAGACAGCTCTAACACTCTTGGAGACTGTTTCTTGTGCCAGGACACCTCCCTGTGTCCAGGCTAAACTAGCTCTCAGATTGTGTTTGCAGACACCTACTTCTGGTCTCCTAATTAAGACCTGAGTAGTTTCAGGCTTGTGCTGCAAGTGTGTGCTGAATGTGAGGTGTAGTGACCTTTCTCTACCACTAGGTTTACAAAGCCACACATTTCCCTTATACCTAGGTGAAATGTACACCCCATTCATCACATATTCACTCACTGTCTCACATATCCCCTCCCTCTTCTCCAGACCGGAGGGCTGGTCATCCAGACCGGAGGGCTGGTCAACAATCCAACAGAGACAGTGAACTCCGGACCAGTCATGGCCCTCACCAGTTTCATCTCCACCACTGTCACTTGTATCTTCACCTGAGTCATAGCCAACATCAGCTTTCTCTTTATCTGAAGCATCCGCACTACCCTGTACCCTCCCAGGCCTATACTCTCTGCGGGCCTCGGGTACCCTGCACGGTTTCATCTTGACCTTAGGGCCGGGCTCATTTTCGATATAGTGCCTGGCCAGAGAAGTACGACCCGACACATCAGAACACTTCTGCTGACTCTTCCTCAGAAACTCACGTACCTCCTGTCCCTGGTACACTGACCCTGTGTCACCAGCTGTCACAGAAGGTATAGGGGGTTTTTCACTTTTCTCCAGTTCCCCACTTTCAGGCTCTTCTGGCAAGACATGCCCAGAAGCCCCACCGTCCGTCCCACACTCTACTTCTTCAGTCACATCTGGCTCACTGTCAGGGCTATACCCTTCATTTTCATTCATATCTTGATCTGGAACCTTAGTTAACATGTCATCCACAACATTAACTGCACCATCTGGTCCTCAAGTATGTGACTATGTGACAACCCCAGCACTATGCTTCCATATAGCTCAGGTGCCAGGAGCTGGCTCACTACCTCTCCCTGGACTTCAGTGTCCCTATACAATAGGCCATTGTCCACGGCAGCATGAGGAAACCTCTCCTCAGAACCAGGCTCCTGGGAAACCTCATTTAGAACAATCATATTTTCCTGTGCTGTTTTAAGAATGGGGTCTCGCCACTGCTCACTCTCAAAATCGCCACAGGACACAGGCAAGTCAGGGACACTCGGTTCCCGAGAACCACCATCCTCGTCTCCCAACATCACCTGCAAAGGAATTTCATCACTATCACAGTCATCATTATTATCAATATCATTATCATTATCACATAAATTTAACGGCCCACTAGCATTGTGTTCCGCCCCTCGGGACTGCGCACCCTCAGTAGGAGCTTCATCACACTGTCCATCAGAAACATTTTTCCCCCAGAAATCCTTAGATCGGGGAAAGTCTCCACCCAATATGACGGGGTGCACCAGGCTCTTCACTACCCCGACTTCATATGAAACCTCCCCGAGTTTAGGGACCAAGTCCACGGCAGTCTCTGGGTAGACTTTGGTGTCTCCATGGATGCACACCACACTCAGGTGCTTATCAGGGATGAAGTCCCTATCAATCAGGCTGTCACATACGGAAGTCACTGGACTCTCTGAGTCCAAGAGGACCTGTGCTGGGCAGTCATTTACAACCACCGGGGACACCTGTGGTCCAGTCTCTTCGGCTGAGGTGGACACACACACAGGTTCTGCGCAGGGAGAGAGGGACCTGCCAACATCACGGCACCTAGGCTCCCCCTCTAGTGAACAGCCGGCAGCAATTTCACGACATCTCCAACACTGTCCATCACAATCACCCTCCCATATGTCCCCTCGGGCCTGAACCTGCTTATCAGCATACCCCATGTCCCCAACAGCTGGAACGCTCTTACCGGGAGAGTTCGGCTTCCGGGAACTCTGAAGTGATGACCTCTCAGACGGCTGGTAACGGAGACAGTCTTTGCTGGCGAAGGCCTTCTCCATCAGGCTGACCAGACGATTGGCGTCCTGGTGGTCTCCTTGTCCGACCTCTGGCTGTACCTCAGGAGGACATGCTTGGGTGTAGCGGTTCACTATCACCTCTTCAACTCCATGACCAGGTTTGCTGACATTAGACTCGCACTCCTTCTTTCCTGTAGGCAACGCAGGTGCCTTTACAACATTACTCGGGGACGAGGCGCTGAGAGGTTTTTCTAGTGCTGCAATCTCCTCAAGAAACAACCAGTTAGCCTCCTGCTGCTGCTGCCGCCAGCTCTGCATGCTCTGCCGGACCTGCTGTATGCTCTGCAGGTCCTGGACCAGGTGCTTAATGAGCTCCTCCATACTGCCGGATTTATTTGTCTTGACAACGGCAGTCTTATGTTGCACACCAACTTGCGCCATTTGTTCAAACCGCGACTCCATGCTGTCATCCATGCTGTCAGACTTCTCTGTCTTAACAACGGCAGTCTTCACTCAAGGCATACACACTACACAGCTTTTTTCCACAGAAAAATCAGCCTTGCTGTGCAACCACCTTTTTTTTTTTTTTTTTTCTTTTGCAAAGTCTATTAGGGCTACTGTCTCTTTAAGACTGCTCCACAGACGTTTCTCTTGCTGCTGCACATTCCACAGTCATTTTCACAACAAGTTCAGCTTTGCTGTGCATACATTTCCTCTCTGCAGACCCTATCAGGGCCACTGTCTCTCCAAGACTGCTCCAAACAGACGTTTCTGCTGACACACACTTTTTTTTTTTCCTCTGTTGCTATTTCAATAGACTTCACCTTTAATGCTGTCTCTTGCCACTGTGCTGCATGCACACTCCAGCACTAACTGTACCAGGCCCTGCGCTGCCCCAGCATTCTCCACCAATTGTAGCCTTTCCGGGGGTTTTAGCTCTGAGATCGCTGTCTGGGTAGACAGAATGGCATGGAAACAGTTCATTCAGACAGCAATTATGGTAAAAACTGGCCGCAACCAGTTTTATTAAAGTCCACAGCACACAGATAAAACAAAGCATAAACAAAAGACCTAGGCTTGTCTAGCCACTAAATTACACTTATGTAATGTCCCTTTCTATCAGGAACCCAGACTCTATCAGTCTGTGCCCAAAACAACACATATGATATATGGTACCAGTATGGAGTTTCTCAGATCCTCCTCCTTATGTCTGAAGGTCCACCCGACGTCCAGACTTGAGAGAGATCCACTCCTATTCAGTAGTCATTATGCTGGAGGTTCACAGAGACACTCCTGTGTCCGGGGTACCTCTAACCCAGACTGAGACGGCTCCCCTCCTCTTCAGTAATCATCAGCATGGAGGTTCACAGAGACACTCCTGTGTCCGGGGTACATCTAACCCAGACTGAGATGGCTCCCCTCCTCTTCAGTAATCATCAGCATGCATGCTCACAGAGACTGCTTCCTTGTGCCAGGACACCTCTCTGTGTCCAGGCTGAAGACAGCTCTAACACTCTTGGAGACTGTTTCTTGTGCCAGGACACCTCCCTGTGTCCAGGCTAAACTAGCTCTCAGATTGTGTTTGCAGACACCTACTTCTGGTCTCCTAATTAAGACCTGAGTAGTTTCAGGCTTGTGCTGCAAGTGTGTGCTGAATGTGAGGTGTAGTGACCTTTCTCTACCACTAGGTTTACAAAGCCACACATTTCCCTTATACCTAGGTGAAATGTACACCCCATTCATCACATATTCACTCACTGTCTCACAATATATATGTATTCTATGTGTGTATATCTAGTGTTTACAAGGAAAGAAAGAGGTTTTTTTAGTTCCGATATTTCTGTCCCATTGACTTGCATTGGGTTTCCGGTATTGGATCGGCGATACCTGATACTTTTTGAGTATCGGGCCGATCCAATCCGATCCGATATTTTAGGATATCGGGCAGTATCGCTCAACACTAGCTATCACACGCTAAAAAAACCTTTCATTTCTTTGCAAAAAATAGTTTTTGCATATAAATATTTTGAGAGCTATAATTTTTCCATATTTCTGGTGATAGTCAAGTGAGGGCTTGTTTTTTGCATGAAAAATTGATATTTTATTGGTACTAATTTTGGGCATATTACTTTTTTTGATCACTTTCTATTACGATTTTTGGCAGGCAGAGTGAACAAAAGCAAGCAACACAGGAATTTTTTTTTGTATGCCATTTTGCATGTGGTAAAATTGATAAGGCAGCTTAATTTTTGGGATCAGTATGATTACTGCGAAACCACATTTATATCTTTTTAATATGTTGGCGCTTTTACACAATTAAAACTATTTTATAGAAAAAATAATTATTTTTGTATTGCTTTATTCTGAGAGCTGTAATTTATTTATTTTTTCGCTGATAGAGCTGCATTGGTGGCTTGTTTTTTGTGAGGCAAGGTGACATTTTCAGCTATATTATTTTTATTTATATTTGTCTTATTGCATTTTATTAAACTTTTTGTTCTGTGGTATGATTAAAAAGCATAGTTTTTTGCCATGTTTTCTAATTTTTTAATGCTGTTCACTAAAGAGGTTAACTGGTAGGACAGTTTTGTAATTCGGGTCATTCGCAGATGTAGAAATACCAAATATCTGTTCTTTTTTTGTTTAATTTTATTTTTTTAATGAAAATATTTATTTGTGGGTGAAACAAGGAGTATCCAGGAATACATCAGAAGAATGGCGCCAAAAGATGAGATGCTGAGAGAGAGCCTAAAGGGTATGCCACACTAAACAATATCGCTAACGGGATCGCTAAAAAACGTCACTATTTAGCGATCCCGTTAGCGATATTGTTCAGTGCGGCAGCTTCCAGCGACGAGCTTCCTGCTGTGATCTCGCTCGTCGCTGGAATCGTTCCAGACCCTATTTTCTCGTCGGCGCTCCCGCTGGGTAAGTATCTTATCGCTGTGTGGCACCTTTTCTTAGCGATTTAGCGGTACTTTTGTACCGCTAAAGTCGTTAAGAAGATCACTAACGGCGATAGCGTCGTTAACTATATCGCTAAATGTGACAGCATTTAGCGATATAGAAACAATCCCGCTAGCGATCGCATTAGTATGCATCGTTATTGTGATCGCTAGCGGGATTGTTTAGTGTGGCAGTACCTTAAGGCAGCAACAATAGATCTGGAAGGAAGAACAGAAACTTGAAGAACCAGATCTATAGAAGCAGGAATATACGACACAAGACAAGACCCAAGGTGAAGACTACTCAAAGAAACCTCTGAAACGGTCCAACACATAGTGGCAGGATGCAAAATGCAAGCAGGAACAGCGTATACTGAACGCCACAACCAAGTAGCGGGAATTGTGTACAGGAACATCTGCACAGCATATGGGCTAAGTCCTCCTAAGTTCAGGTGGGAGACCCCAGAAAAAGTGGTGGAGAATGACAGGGCTATAATCCTGTAGGACATCAAGATCCAGACGGATAAGCAGGTGTTGGCTAACCAACCAGATATTGTCATTGTAGACAAGGATCAGAAGACAGAAATGATAATAGATGTGGCAGTGCCAAGTGACAGCAACATCAGAAAGAAAGAATATAAGAAGCTGGAGAAATACCAAGACCTCAAAGGAGAACTGGAGAAGATGTTAAGGTGAAGGCAACAGTGATTCCAGTGGTGATAGGAGCACTTAGAGCAGTGCCCCTAAGTTGGAAGAATGACTACAACAGATCCCAGGAGCAACATCTGAGCTCTCTGTTCAGAAAAGCGCAATGGTGGGAACAGCTAAAATCCTGCGCAGAGCCCTAAAACTCCCAGGCCTTTGGTAGAGGACCCGAGAATGAGAAAGGACAGCAAAAACCACCCCCAGTGCGGGTGAGAAGGAAGTTTTATATATATAAATATATATATACACACTGCTCAAAAAAATTAAAGGAACACTCAAATAACACATCCTAGATCTAAATGAATGAAATATTCTCATTGAATACATTGATGTGTACAAAGTTGAATGTGCAGTCAATATAATCACACAAAAATCATCAATGGAAATCAAATTTTTTGAACCAATGGAGGCCTGGATTTGGAGAAACCCGCAAAATGAAAGTGGAAACAAGTCAAAATGAAAATCAAAACAAGACAAAATAAAAGTGGAAACAAGTCAAAATGATGCTCAGTATTGTGTGTGGCCTCCACGTACCTGTATGACCTCCCTAAACCGCCTGGGCATGCTCCTCATGAGGTTGCAGATGTTCTCCTGAGGGATCTCCTCCCAGACCTGGACTAAAGCATCAGTCAACTCCTGGACAGTCTGTGGTGCAACGTGATGTTGGTGGATGGAACGAGACATGATGTCCCAGATGTGCTCAATCGGATTCATGTCTGAGGAATGGGCAGTCCAGTCCATAGCTTCAACGCCTTCATCTTGCAGGAACTGCTGACACACTCCTGCCACATGAGGTCTGGCATTGTCCTGCATTAGGAGGAACCCAGGGCCATTCCAGCATATGGTCTCACAAGGGGTCTGAGGATCTCATCTCGGTACCTAAAGGCAGTCAGGCTACCTCTGGCAAGCACATGGAGGGGTGTGTGGCCCTTCAAAGAAATGCCACCCCACACCATTGCTGACCCACCGCCAAACCAGTCATGCTGAATGATGTTGCAGGCAGCACGTTCACAGAGAGCACATGTGACAGACGTGACAAAGTCTGGAGATGCCATGGAGAGCTATCTGCTGCCTGCAACATCCTGCCTGCAACAGTGGCACAAGACGATCCCAGAATCTCATAGACCTGGAAGAATTTTCCAAGGAAAAATGGATGAAAATCCCTCAAACAAGAATTGAAAGACTCTTCTCTAGCCATAAAAGCATTTACAAGCTGTGAGGGGTGCTATTAGGTGCTAATTTTAAAATGTAAAAGATGAAAAATATAAATATGAAATAAGTTATCTTCAACTATAGGCCTTCCAGAGATCATTTAATCTTCAACTTGCTTAACTGTTCACAATAATAGTTATTTTGAAGAGGGGTGCCCAAACTTTTACATGCCACCGTATATGTCCTTGTATTGGATCAAACCCCTAGAACTGTATTTATCTTGTATTGGTCTTAAGGTAAATATGGCATTTTGTTCAATAAAAGAGAGGGATGCAATATCAGTTGAAGGTTAAACATTGACAGATCTTGCATCATTGTCATATTGCTGGTCTGAGAAAAAATGTTTCTTCACTGTTAACAGTCTGATAAACTTATTGATATCTTTGTAGTATGAAAAAGGTCAAACTCCTGACTGGCAACAAAATTCAACCCTTTGGCTAAGACATCTAATTGAGTAGATGATAAAATGGTTGGAGTGAGACTCAAAATACTTTGCGGAATCTTGCCTAGGGATAGTAGCTCCGCTTCCTGTGTTTCATGGGCTAGCGTCTCTAAGAGTCTCTTCCTTGATCTCCTACACTCCCTCCTCCTGGTACATTTTTTGATGGTAGGTTTGGCCGCTGAAATCTCGCAATAGGACCAGAATTTGATGCATCTGTTTCACAATCAGTGACGTTATGCTCAGAAGAAGAGAAAGAGACTGATTTTCTTTGTGTCCCTTTAGGTTGACTCCATGTATAACAATACTTGAGGATGGACTTATGATTGGATTCTATCACATGTTTACTTTTCCAGGTAAAAACTTTATATTTTTACAGCCTTGAGAATCTCTCCTGAATTTGGATTTTTTGATCTTTATAATAGAATCCTTCTAGGCATTTAATTGATCAGAATCCAAATACATAATCTCCAATAGCGTAACGGAAGGTACAACGAAAAATTGCCAAAAAATACAGAAGATTAAAATTAATCTTTATTAATTGAAATATGCTAAAAAAATGTGAAAGAATAAAATATGTAATGCACATCAAGCTAGTGGAACAATGAAGAAGAGCAAACACTGGATATACAAAAACACACAAACTGCTGTTTCAAAAAATCTGAGGTACAAAGAGAAATGAGGAACATCAAAAAATAAATAAATAAACAGACATGATCACCGAAGATGCTTATTCACATGTAAAGTGCATAATGCAAATAAATTTAGAAAAAACATCACATCATTCTCTAGACATCTCTAAAAAAATTATTAAGCTGATTCCTTTGAATCTCTTGTGCCTAAATTTTTAATGTAAAGAGTTAAAAAACGCAGCATGAAAGGTATAACTATGTATAAATGTGGCACATGTGTTATACTCAAATGATTATGCCAAAAAAGCCATGTACAGGGTTCAAAGTCCAAATGTGATCTATAGGCCTAAAGTGCTTCCATGCACAACCACATAATGCAGGCTAAATGGCAAAAAAGGAGAGAAAAACAGCAAAAATGTAATCATAAAGTTAAACCTCAAAGTGCTTTTGTGCTGAAACTCCCAGTGAGTGTCCTCCAACCCTAACAGTGCCGTTTTGCAAAAAGTGCTTCTTCTATGGCACCCATAGAACCTCACCTTGATTAAGTGCAGTGAAACGCGGCGGGCTCGGGTCCAGTTGGGCACATTATGGGTAAGCAATATGCTTGAAAGATCTAATGCACTTCAGTTTATTTATTCTTTGGTTTACATGCAAGAAACTCTGCTGGTTTGAGAATAGTACATTTACCCTGTTATTGTGCGTCTATTTCTGTCACTTCAGCACTTTTTATATTCTGGATAGGTGACCTTGGCCATCACTACCTGATCCTTATTTGTCTTCATATGTGTAATGTTATTCATGCAATACATGTTCAATAAATTTATATATTTTACATTAATATGGACTCTATACTCCTATGTGGTCTTTTTGTTTTCATGGTTACTTTCAGGAGTGTCCTATAGGGAACTTGCATATTACCCTATTATGGCTGCTGTTTCTATTCCCATCCCATTTAGTATTTTGCCTTTTTTGGTCTGTATTTAACTGTATCAAGAGTAGTGGTGATGCTTATACAGCTGCTAGCTGTTGATTTTTACTAGCCAACAAAAAGGCCAAATGTAACACTGAGTTGAAGTGATCATGTCCTCTTCCTCTAAATGGTATACCAACACTTTGGGGAGCAGAGCAGAATGCTGAAGGAATAGAGAAGCAGACACAGAGTATGAGTTTATTCCATTTCAATAATGGGCCAGTAAAGGCCAATTCCATAAGCTTTCACAATTACCTGAACAAGTTGCATACACTTTATCGCATGTCTATGTAAACATATGATTAATTGCTTGATATCCTTCATTATGAACCGTCATTTCGGACAACGATGGTGGCGGCACTGCATAATTTGTAAAAAAAACAATGTTATTTAATGAGGCAATGCAGTTGAGCGTTTCTGGTTTCAGCATGCACTAGTTTCTTCAGTAGATGAGCTGACACTTGGCCATTTAAGTCTATAGGTGCACTAAAAATTGTATGCAATACTGAGCCACACTATAGAATCTGTTTCTTGTGGATATATTGCAGTTCTGTAACATAGGTAACTGTGAGTGGTCTTATAAATGATTAATAACTGTTGTAAAAAATGGACTGTATACAGACTACACACAGATAACAAGTTAGAAAAAAATGTCCCACTTTCCTGGATGAAACTGTGACAGATTTTTTTATATGCTTGTGTGAACCCACCCTAAAGGTACAGTGACATGTGTAAAGTTTGGGCACCCCTGGTCAAAATTACTGTTATTGTGAACACTAGCTAGTTAAACATGAAATGATCTGTAAATAGCCTCAAGTTTAAGATGACACATTTCCTTTGTATTTTAGGCAAAGCATTATATATTTATATATATATATATATATATATATATATATATATAGGCCACTTCAAAATTTTGAGCACTCTGCATAGTTAGTACCTATCATTACCCTCTATTGAAAGTGTCACAGCTTGTAAATGCTCTTTGTAGCCAGCCAAGAGTCTTCCAATTTTTGCTTGAGGAATTTTCATCCATTCATCCTTGCAAAATTCCTGCAGTTCCGTGAGATTCCTGGTTTATCTTTTATGCACTATTTTGAGGTTTAACCACAGATTTTCAATGATGTTTAGATCTGAGGCCTGAGAGGACCATTGTAAAAGCTTCAGCTGGTACATTTTAAGTAGATTATTGTGGATTTTGATGTGTGTTTAGGAACATTAACCATTTGTAGAATTCATCCTCTTTTCATCTCAGCTTTTTTCTTTTACAGATATTATGTTTGCATGAAGAATTTGTTGAAATTTAATTCTATCCAGTCTTCCCTTTATCAGTGAAATTTTCACTATGCCATTGTTTGGTTGGTCTCAAGTGGACCATAAAGTATATTGGATGGTTTCCAAAATATTAGGATGCTCGAGCAAATGGATTCACAAAGAGACAGGTTGTATCTGTATAGAAAAGCCATACCCATTTCTTGAAAAATGCTCCCATAATATACCCTTTGAGAAGGGTGTATACATTTTAATAAGTGCATGTTATCTTTAGCCATAACCTTTATTTAAGGTATAATCATCATTTTCTATCTATCGAGACATTTCATTAAAAGGCAAAAAGCAAACAGGCTTTGATCATGATCCGTCTTGTGAATCTTTATTCATATTATCTGATATTTGTATTATCTGATTGTTCCTAGCACCAACACCCATAGTAGCCTCCCTTAGTCAACACAGCACTTGGCATCAGCAGTTTGAGCCACGTAGCTTCATGTTTAAGGTCAGGTCAGACAGATATGTCTTGTCAGAATTTTCTTTACATATACAGTATATATATATATATATATATATATATATATATATATATATATATATATAATACAGTATGTATGGAAAACACCCATGGAGGTCCCTGAATCCCCTATCAATCCTTCCTTTTGAGAACAGATAAGATTCTTTCTTTGACCCACAGGAACTTCAAAGGCCTAATGCCAGTGTCGGACTTTACCGAGTTCCGCATAAGGTGGAAAGATCATATTCTATTCTCAATTATAGCATCTTATCATATTCATCATGTCGAGGTTTCAATTCCATGTGCATAGTTTTACTACTGGATGTATCTATCAGTCTTTGGAGAAGTCTTTGGATACAGGGGATACAGCAACATCCACAGATGATCAGTATCGCTGCTACAACTGCCAGAGAAATAAAGAGACTAGACATCAGATGACTCCATTTTCCAAACCATGACTCAAGCCATTCTGAGAACATGTTGTTGATACCAGAATTTTCTGCTAGTTCATGAGACAGTGATGTAAGGCTCTCCAATGCCTTTATGATGCTTCCAACGGGAGCTGTGTTGTTAGGGATGACAGTACAACAGTAAGTGCCAAACATTTTACAAAGCCCCCCTTTTTCTGCTAGCAACATGTCGAAATCCATTCAATTCTGCCATGTCATTAAAGAAGTTGGACCTAGCTGATCTGCTATTCCTTTTATTACAACCCTAGTAAAATTTATAAACCTTTGTTAATTATAGTAAATGTAATTTTTCCAGTCCACATTTTATTGAGTGTAACCTACCAAAAGAGAGCTGATTCAAACCCTGCCGCTATCTGGTTCCTAGCTTTGTATTTATCTGATAACCCTCTAGGAACTCCTATATTATCTATGTAGACTATTGGATCAAAAGATCCAGCAGGTAATGATCTCCAATTTCTGCGTAGAGTTTCACCATTTATCTTACCCCTCTGTATCTCTTCTGACGAGATTATTTGGAACGACATGAGCACCTGGGAGAAAGCATAGCTGCCAATCAAATTTGCTGGTAACCTGGCCCTTAGCTTCATATCCCCACATAATTACCATATATCACTTCTAGCTGCAGTCTGCTCATTAAACCATTTAGCTTCATAACCATCACTATATTTGTCTATGGGGATGGTGTTTTCACAAAATTCTGAAGTTAGGTTTCCTACACAATGCTCATGTCCCTATTCTTTGAAAACAGGTGTAGTTCCTTGGATATGCGAAAACCTTAGGGGGTACTTGACGAGTTTTTACGAGCGGCTACATGTTTGAGAGAGTGTGACACAGGGTATCATTAGTAGGGTCATATGTGGCATCATACAAGGCTAAAATACATCGCAAATCTTCTGAGAGTTTGAGGGGAATTGTCCCTAAATGGGGTTTGGCAGTTGCACATGAAATACAATTGGACTTTTTATTTGGTCTGCAGTGTATTTCATACAAATAAGCCATTAATATATAATATATAATCCTAATACATAATACATAAAGACCTTCGTCTCCACGAGAGGGTTCAGATATAACTATAAGGAAAGGGTTCCAAATGATCCCCAGGTCAGGAATTCTGGATCACAATCCCACCTCAGAGTTGCTATAGCAATTTTTATCCTCTCAAGAAGAAGCTTTCCTGATGAGCTAACAAGAGTTATAGCTTCCTCTGGCTTATATCCCCATGAAGTTCCCGTGTTCCAGGCTACATCTGAACAGGAGTTACAATCTTCATTCACAGGTCTAGTTACACAAAGGTATATTACAGCCCCTTCAATCCATGTAAGAAATTTATAGTTAGGATTGCTACTTTTCCTACCAAATTTAAGATTCCATTGGCATTTCACTATTTTACAGAAATCAAATCTAAAAGTAGCTGATGTCTTAAAAGTATCAAGCCACATAGTTATTGCCATATCATTTTGGGTTATCTTAGCCTTCGGCTAGGATCATCATTCTTTCGCTCCAGGACCTTACAGTGGCTTGCATGGAACCAAGTTTGTTTTCCTTCTAGTTTTACTGATGTGTCTGTATTGAGAAGAACTTGGAAGGGACCATCAAACCTTGGCTCCGGTGGGTTTTCTTGTATGTCTTTTGACCACTACCCAATCTCCAGGCTGGAGAGAATGAATTCCTTCTTGATTCTCTGGGTCTGGAATAGAATCAAAGACTTGTTTATGCATAAGTGAGAGTCTCTTTTGGAGGCTCTGGACATAACTGGTGAGGTTTTCACATTGTAGTTGCAATGTCTGTGGGACATTTTTGTCTTTCTGTTGGGTGTGTACCTAATGGAGAACAGAGCCAAAGGCAAGCACTCTGTCCAAGGTTTCCCCAATTCCTCACTTGCTTTTTCAATCTTTAGCTTACGTGTACCATTTAGTCGTTCAACCTTACCACTTGCTTGTGGTCTATAGGGTGTGTGAAATGCCTGTGTTACGCCTAACATTTGCATGATATTCTGCATTACCTTTCCAATGAAGTGAGTACCTCCGTCGGACTCTACGGTTTCAGGTAGTCCGAATCTACAGAAGACTTCTGACATTAATCACTTTGCAGTGGCCCTTGCAGTGGCTTTCGTCAGCGGGAAGGCTTCCAGCCACCCTAAGAAGAGATCAACACACACGAGAGCATACTCATATATTCCTACCTTGGATAGTTGTATGAAGTCAATCTGCAGTTTTTGAAACAGGTAGAGGGCTTAGATGTGTGTTTTTGTGGTACCTTTACTACATTTCCTGGATTGTGTTATGCATATGTCAGACATGCCTGTGTAAACCTAGTAGCAGCCATTGTGAACCCAGAGGCGACCTATTGCTTATCTACCAGAGCACACATGGCATTTTTGGACAGAAGCGTTGGACCATGAGATGCTTGAGCCATCATATGGTACAAGGATCTTGGCAGGTATACCTGCTGTCCCACCTTCCACAAACCTCCATGCTCCTGAGCTACAGCTTTCAACCAGTCCTTTTTCTCCCATTGGCTTGTCGAGTCAGAGCTAGAGTTGAGCGATACTTTCTGATATCCAAAAGTATCGGAATCGGAATGGTATCGCCGATACCATTAAAATATCGGCGATACCCGATACCGATACCGGAAGTCCCATGTAAGTCTATGGGAACAAAATATCGCAACTAAAAAAACCTCTTTCTTTCCTTGTAAACACTAAATATACACACATAGAATACATATATAATATATATATATATATACATGTCATTGTGACATATATATATACATATATGTATAGTTTATACACTTCTACATAGTAAAATATCCTCTGATTCAATTGCCGGGTAAAGTCGGCTTCTGTGAAAAGACAGAAGCACCCGACATGAAATGACACTTGGTGTACATAGGGTTAACCATGTCTTTTCATGTCGTTTGCTATCTGATTTGCACAAACAATTACATCAGTCTATGTGTGCAAAATTTCACACCTGTAAGGGTCAATTAAAGGTGTAAATTTGTTGTAAAAAAACCAGACTTTTTTGCTACGAATTTACACCTTTAATTAACCCCTACAGGTGTGAAATTTTGCACACATAGACTGATGTAATTGTATGTGCAAATCAGATAGCAAACGACATGAAAAGACATGGTTAACCCTATGTACACCAAGTGTCATTTCATGTCGGGTGCTTCTGTCTTTTCACAGAAGCCGACTTTACTCGGCAATTGAATCAGAGGATATTTTACTATGTAGAAGTGTATAAACTATTGAAATGACACTTGGTGTACATAGGGTTAACCATGTCTTTTCATGTCGTTTGCTATCTGATTTGCACATACAATTACATCAGTCTATGTGTGCAAAATTTCACACCTGTAGGGGATAATTAAAGGTATAAATTCGTTGTAAAAAAAACGGACTTTTTTGCTACGAATTTACACCTTTAATTAACCCCTACAGGTGTGAAATTTTGCACACTTACACTCATGTAATTGTTTGTGCAAATCAGATATCAAACTACATGAAAAGACATGGTTAACCCTATGTACACCAAGTGTCATTTCATGTCGGGTTCTGCATTTTCACAAAAGCCGGCAATTGAATTAGCGGCTATTATACTATGTAGAAGTGTATGAACTATAAATATAAATATATATATATATAAATATATATATATATATGTGTCACAAATTCAATGACATGTATATATATATATGAGGTGTAAAATTGCTGAAAAAAAATGCGTGGGCTCCCGCCCTATTTTCGCAACCAGACAGACAAAGCCAGTGAGTGGGGGCAGATAGTAATAGCCCAGAGAGGGACCATTTTTTTTGGCCCCCCCGGCTACTTAACATCTGCCCCCAGACACCCCAGAAAGGGCAAATCTCTAATTAGATTTGTCCTTTCTGGCACTTTGCCCGTCTATTCCCATTGCCCTGTAGCGGTGGCGAATGGGTTAATAAGGGGTTAAAATGACCTTGCAATTGAAAGGTCACTTTAAGCCAGGTTAATAATTGAGAGCTGTCAATTAGACAACTATCAATTATTAATCCTATTGTATGAAAGAAAAATCAAACACACACACTTTAATAAAAAAGAAGTTTAATGAAATAATCACACAGTTTTTGACCATATTTTATTTACCTGCTAAAACCATTTCCTGTAATAAAAATAAAATAATAAAGCAAAATTATTCTTACCAATCCGATGCACAGTCAGGTCCCACGGTGTAATCCTTCAGAAAGGGTTAATGTTTACTGCAGGGACCGCAGCTAATGCTGCAGCCTCACAGTAAACCCCCAAATGAATGAGTTCCTCTCCTGGCTGACAGGAGAGGAAGTGGAAAGCTTAATTGATTGCTTTCCACTTTCACTTCAGGTCAGCCAGGGACACCATCAGTGACGTCAGAGGGAACTGATTAACAAAAATAGGGGTTCCCTTCGAAAATAAAATGGCGTGGGGTCCCCCCTATTTTTGTTAACCAGCCAGATGAAGCAGACCGCTGAGGCCTGGATTTTCAGGCTGTTAAGGAGCCAAGATCCATGGACCTTGCCAGCCTGATAATACCAGGCCACAGCAGTCTGCATATCTTGGCTGATTAACAAAAATAGGGGATCCCCTCGAAAAAAATTGGCGTGGGGTCCCCCCTATTTTTGTTAACCAGCCAGATGAAGCAGACCGCTGAGGCCTGGTTTTTCAGGCTGGTAAGGATCCAATATCCATGGACCTTGCAAGCCTGATAATACCAGGCCACAGCAGTCTGCTTAGCTTGGCTGGTTAACAAAAATAGGGGATCCCCTCGAAAAAAAAATGGCGTAGGGGTCCCCCTATTTTTGTTAACCAGCCAAGTAAAATGCAGACTGCTGCGGCCTGGTATTAAAAGACTGTCAAGGCCCATGGATTTTGGCCCTCAACAGCCTGATAATACCAGGCTACAGCAGCCCCACATTTGGCGCATCAAAAGATGTGCCAATTGTGGCACTTTACCCGGCTCTTCCAACTGCCCTGTAGCGGTGGCAAGTGGGGTAATGAGGGGTTAATGTCACCGTTGATTGCACGGTGACAATAAGCCCGGTTAATAATGGATAGGCGTCAATAAGACACCGATCCATTATTAATCCCAAAGTTTTTAAATGTGTAAAAAAAAGACACAGCAAGAAAAAAGTATTTTAATGAAATAAAAGAGACAACACAGTTTTCATTTTTTTTATTACTCTCTCATTCCTGCGACACCATCGATCTCCTGTAAAAAAAGAAAAAAAAAAAAAACAACAGTATACCACCTGTCCGACGCAGTCCATAACGACAGTCCATGACGATCCAGCTCTGCTACATCGCAATGACAGGCAGAGCCTGTCATTGCAACGCAGCACAGCTGATTACCTGCTTCCCCGGCGGTGACGTCATCGGACTGACTGCTTTACGGCCGGGATTACCCAGCAGTCACTGCAGTTATCGCGAGAAACTGCATGTGACCGCCGGGGAGAAGAGGATGGCGGCCATGAAGCAGTCCAGGACGTGACCGCCGGAGATCTTCTGCCAGGTAAGTGCCGCTGACTCCTGACAGACCCGACAGACGGACACTGACAGTGAAAGTGACATCCCGATTCCGGTATCCGGTATGACGAAAATATCGGAACTCGGAATCGGAATTCCGATAAAGCCAATATCGGCCGATACCCGATATTTGCAGTATCGGAATGCTCAACCCTAGTCAGAGCCTGTAAGATACTCAAGTCTATCTGGTTACACTTAGTATTTATCATGATCAGTGGAGGTGCCTTAGAAGTCTCGTTTTGCCTTGGCTTCCTTGCTGATTCTTTGGCTGCTCGGTCCGCTTTGTCATTGCCTCCTATTTCATCGGTAGTGAGCTTTGTATGTGCCCTTACCTTTACTATAACAACCTCTTTTGGGAGCAACAACGCCTCCATTAGTTGTTTGATGAGGTGCCCATGTTTAACAGGAGTGCCTGTTGATGTAAGGAAATTCCTTGCGCTCCATATAGGACCATAATCATGGGCCATCCCAAAACAATTTCTGAAGTCGGTGTATATGTTGTATTGCTTACCTTTTGCCCCCCTAAACGCTTCAATGAGTGCCGTCAACTCCGCCTCTTGTGCAGACACGTGAAGGGAGAGTGGTTCTGCTTTTATTACCTCATGCTGTGTGACCACTGCATACTCAGTGTAGAACCAGCCGGCTTCACCAATGCTTCTTGAACCATCTACAGAAAGCTCAACATCTGGATTAGTGAGAGGTACATCAGAAACGTGTGAGAATCCTGCAGTTTCTTGAGCCATAAAAGCTGTACAGTCATGTTCATGGTATGCATCAAATAGTTCATCTTCTGTCAAATTTTGCAATAACAGTGGTTTTCCCTTTCCATCCTTTCCTTCTCCCTCTGTTGAATCCACTACATTAATTGGAATTAGAGTAGCTGGATTCAAAGTCATGTATCTCTTTAAGATTACATTGGGAGGCATTAAAAGTGCACATTGAAATTTGAGATGTATAGCTACAGCAATGTGTTTGGGTTGTACCTGGCTGAGGATGCTATGTAGATCATGTGGAGTGTAGATGGTTACTGGATAGTCTAGTACAATCTCTGATGCTTTGTCTAGTAGAAGTTAGACAGCTGCTACTGCTTGAACACATGATGGGGCTCCTCTTGCAACTGGATCTAATCGGGCTGAGAAATATGCGACAAGCCTGTTCTGTTAGCTGTGTTTCAGGGCTAGGACCCCTGTAACATGTCCTTGCATTTCTGTACAATAAAGAAGGAAAAGTTTAGCATAGTTTGGTGTGCCTAGGGCTGAAGCAGAGATGATTGCCAGTTTGAGTGAGTAAAAGCTATCTAGTGCTTCCTGAGTGAGGTGGAAAGGTTGTGTGGGTGGACAATCATATAGTGGTTGCATGGAAAGGAATGTAGAATGAATCCAAGGCCTACAATATGACGCCAGCCCCAGGAAGGTGCATAGTTGTTGAACCCCTGTGGGTGGCTTTAGCAATTCGATTTCCTTTTTCCTATTCTCTGTCAAATGGCGTGCTCCCTGTGATATGCAGTGTCCCAAAAACTTTTAGCTGACAAAACTGTAATTTTTCCCTGGACACCATACACCCTTTGGAAGCAAGTTGTTGAAGTAATGAGATTGTGGCTTCACAGCACACATCTCTGTTTGGGGCACAAAGAGTAGGTCATCCACATACTGCAGTAGAACAACCTCAGCATGTGTAATAACCCAATCCTGCAAAACAAGTTGCAGTGTATGGGGTGTACGCAAACATGCCTCGATCACACCCATCCTCAAAAAGACCTCCCTTGACCCATCCTCTGCGTCTAGCTATCGCCTGATATCTCTTCTCCCTTATGCATCAAAACTATTGGAACAGCATGTCCATCTTGAACTTTCCTCCCACCTCTCCTCCTGCACCCTCTTTGACGGCTTACAATCAGGCTTCTGACTGCATCACTCAAATGAAACTGCCCTAACTAAAGTCACCAACGACCTACTAACCACCAAGAGCAAGCGACACTACTCTGTCCTGCTTCTCCCGGACCTGCCTTCTGCCTTCGACACTGTGGACCATTCCCTCCTGCTCCAGATTCTCTCATCTCTGGGCATCACAGGCTTGGCCCTATCCTGGTTCTCATCATATCTAACAGACCAAACATTCAGTGTCTCCCTCTCCCACACCACCTCCTCACCACTCCCCCTCTCTGTCTGTGTTCCTCAAAGCTCAGTCCTAGGACCCCTGCTCTTCTCCATCTACACCTTCGGCCTGGGACAGCTCAAAGAATCCCACGATTTGCAGTATCATCTCCACACTAATGACATGCAGATCTACCTATCCGGACCTGACCTCACCTCCTTACTGACAAAAATCCCACAATGTCTGTCTGTTATTTCAGCTTTCTTCTCTGCTCGCTTTCTTAAACTGAACATGGACAAAATAGAATTCATAATTTTTCCCCATCTCACTCTACCCCTCCACCAGATCTATCCATAAATGTCAATGGCTGCTCACTTTCCCCAGTTCTGCATGCTCCGTGCCTCGGGGTGATCCTCGACTCTGCCCTCTCTTTCAAGCCACATATCCAAACCCTAGCCTCCTCCTTCCATCTCAAAATCAAAGATATTTCCCAGATCTGTGAATTCCTTGACCATGACATCATAAAAACACTAGTGCACACCCTTATCATCTCCTGCCTTGACTACTGCAATCTCCTACTCCCTGGCCTCCCCTCTAGCACTGTTGTACCACTCCAATCCATCCTACATTCTGCTGCCCGACTAATCCACCTGTCTCCCCATTATTTCCCAACCTGTCCCCTATGCCAAGCCCTTGATTGGCTTCCTATCGACCAGAGGCTCCAGTTCAAAACCCTAACTATGACATACAAAGCCATCCACAACCTGTCTCCTCCATACATCTGTGACATGGTCTCCCAGTACTTACCCACACGCAACCTTCGATGCTCTCATGATCTCCTTCTCTACTCTCCTTTTGTCTCTTCTTCCCACAACCACATACAAGACTTCTCCGGTGCTTCCCTCATACTCTGGAATTCTCTACCCCAACACATCAGACTCTCGCCTACCATGGAAACCTTCAAAAAGAACCTGAAGACCCACCTCTTCCGACAAGCCTATAATCTGCAGTGATCCTCAGTCTACTGAACCGCTGCACGACCAGCTCTACCCTCTCCTAGTGTATCCTCACCCATCCCCTGTAGACTGTGAGCCCTTGCGGGCAGGGTCCTCTCTCCTTCTGTACTTGTATGTGACTTGTATTGCTCATGTTTATTGTACTTGTCTATATTTTCCTCTCTCACATATAAAGCGCCATGGAATAAATGGCGCTATAAAAATGTATAATAATAATAAAAAATAATAATAATATTAAATTGAGGATTCTCTTACCCTTGCTTGGCACCATGCATGCAGACCTTTCAAAAAGTTCATCCCTGACTCTGCAGACAGAGCATGCTGCATTCCCTACTCAAGAGCTGAATGGTATGATTTCCCCACTTGTTTATTTCCCCCATGACTGACTCCATTCTCGCATCACCAATTTTTCCCCTTAAGATTGACTCTGAATCAGCCCATGTGCATGTGTAGGTGTTGTTTAGTACCACCATCCATTTTTAAAAGGCCATTGGTAGGTCAAATGGGTCTGCAGCATCCTTTATTATTGTCATGTGGTCTTTTGGTCCCCATGGTTTGTCATGGGAGACAGTAGTCGTGGGCACAGTCTGGAATCTAGGTGTGGATGTCATGCCTGCAGGGATGGTTACATCCATTTTTTGAAGGTTGGGAGCATGCTAATCCTCATCTTCCATTGTGACTGCGGCATGATCTTCTGGTTTTATTACCATGGAATTGTACTCAGGCTTATGTGTTCTAGTCTGGGTGTAAATGACAGAATAGTTTCCTGTCCCTCAGTGGGGTCTTGGCTTCTTGCAGGCAGAACATTGTTCGCGCGAATCTGACTTTTGTTGTCCACACACACGTCCATCCCTGTAGGCATGCCAGAGCAGGAGCCATGAGAAGAGGTTGATATGTCAGAGGCATTTTTGCTTTCTTTACATATTTTATTCCTTTCAGCGTCTCTTCCTTAACCCAACAACCTTCTCACACAGTTAATCTTATCATGATCCGGCTTGTGAATCTTTATTCATATTATCTGATATTTGATTTGTATTATCTGATTGTTCCTAGCACCAACACCCATATTAGTCTCCCTTAAAGGGGTATGCCACACTAAACAACATCGCTAACGGGATCGCTAAAAAACGTCACTATTTAGCGATCCCGTTAGCGATGTTGTTGTGTGCGGCATCTACCAGCGACGTGGCCCCTGCTGAGATCCTACTGTGATCTCGCTCGTCGCTGACATCGTTACGGACCCTATTTTATCGTCGGCGCCCCCGCTGGTAAGTATATATCGCTGAGTGTGGCACCTTTTCTTAGCGATTTAGCGGTACTTTTGTACCGCTAAAGTCGTTAAGGAGATTGCTAACCGCGATAGAGTCCTTAACGACATCGCTAAGTTAAGCCGCTATCAGCGATATAGAAACAATCCCGCTAGCGATCGCATTAGTATGAGTCGTTATCGTGATCGCTAGCGGGATTGTTTAGTGTGGCAGTACCTTTAGTCTGCAAAGCACTTGGCATCAGCAGTTTGAGCCACGTAGCTTCATGTTTAAGGTCAGGTCAGACAAATAAGTTTATATCAGTATTCTCTTTATATATACAGCTCTGGCAAAAATGAAGAGACCACCACATCAAAACCCTATAATGGGTTGCCCATTTTCCAGACCTGAACCCCATTTAAAACCTCTGGAATGTAATCAAGAGGATGATGGATAGTCACAAGCCATCAAACAAAGAACTGCTTAAATTTTTGCGCCAAAAGCAGTTTGAAAAACTGGTGGCAAGCATGCCAAGATGCATGAAAGCTGTTTTTAAAAATCATGGTTATACCACAAAATATTGATTTCAGAACTCTTCCTAAGTTAAAACATTAGTATTGTTGTTTCTAAATGATTATGAACTTGTTTTGTTTGCATTATTTGAGGTCTGAAAGCACTGTTTATTTAAAAAAATTTGACCATTTTTCTTTGTCACAAAAAAAAATACAAAATTTATTGCTTGGAGATGCGGTGACATGTCAGAAGTTTATAGACTAAAATAATAATTTACATTTTACTCAAAAATATACCTATAAAGAGAAAAATCAGACAAACTGAACATTTGAAAATGGTCTCTTAATTTTTTGCCAGAGCTGTATATGGAAAGGTCCCATAGAGGTTCCTGAACCCCATGTCACCATTGTCTGCAACACAATCCAAAAGCACGATTGATCCACCCTCTGTTAGGGTTCGAGTTCCCGCTGCTGCACAAGGGGAGTCTCGAACCAGTCCCGCTGCGGTCTCCCATTCATTTCCATCCGCAGTGGAGCCTGCTCAGCTTAGACGTCGGTCCCAGCGTCTCGCCCAGTCTAACAGTGTGCAGAGGATTACTGCTGCTCCTCCAGGCTCTGCTATTGTGGCCAATACTGGTTAGCGGCGAGCAGACGTCTTTAGGACAAAGTCCTTGTTTTCCCCTTCTGAGCATGCCCAGAGTGAGATCTCTCATTGGAGATCAGGGGTCACATGCTCAGGTACTGCAGCAGCTCCTATTGGTCTGCCAGGAAGGTCCTGTGACTACTGTTGTTCTGGAACAAGTTTCATTGGTCCTTGTTTCTGGCAGGTCCTGTAGCTGTTACTATAAAAGGGTAGCATGGCTGGGCCGCCATGCACTGATATCAACCATTATATGCTTTGCGCCAGTGTGGTCATGCGTATGTGTGGTTAGGGCCCGGCTGAAATAAGCCCCTAGAATACCGACTTAATCGGTGAGGAGTTTGGTATGCTAGCTGGTCAGGGTCGGTGTCCTAGATGCCTTAGATTACCGGCATGACCGGTGAGGAGTTTGATTGCCGTATTCAGGGCCTGGCGTTCAGACGCCATAGATTGCGGGTGACTCCCGCGAGGACATTAGCGCATGATCACGTTCTATGTTCGCTTAGCACTTAACTGTGTACCTGGGTGCATGACAGGACACAGAACTTTTTCTCAGCGGCCCTGTGACGTAACAGGGTTCGCTTTCAACGCTAGACAGCGCCCTAGCGTGTTTATTTTGCGACTCAGTTCTGTTTAGTGAGTTCGCACACATCGCCATATAGCGCTGCGGCACTCCTTCTAGCGGCTCTGTGAAATAACAGAGTTCGCACATTTTGCCACAGCGCATTGCGGTGTTTTATTTTGGCGACTCTGCGGGATAACAGAGTTCGCGTCTTGCGCCATTTTACTAGCAGCAGGTTCCGCCTGCACGGTGGACCCCGGACTGCGAACGCACCTCTCTACCTCATATATTTGGTGCGTTCTGCAGACCCTAACATAATATTAGCGCCAGGGTCTGGCTAGTAAAATGGCGGATGATCAGTGTCTACCGCAGTACATCCAGCAGCTGGAGGGTAGGTTGGCGACTCTTGAGCGCACAACCTCAGCTGTGGATGTTACCGCAGTCGCTGTTCAGGCTGCTAGCGTGGCTGCAGCCAGTTTGTCCTCTGCCACCTCTGCCCCTACATTATCCCACCTTCCGCTTCCTGACAAGTTTGCCGGTGACAGCAAGCAATGTCGGGGATTCGTGAGTCAGTGCTCTATACAGCTCGAGCTTCTGGCTGCACGTTTCCCCACAGATCGGGCACAAGTGGGTTTTGTACTGTCTCTATTCTTGGGCAGAGCGTTGGAGTGGGCAACGCCGCTGTGGGAGTGCGACGATCGTGTGGTGCGGAGTGCTCCTCGTTTCCTGGAGGCTCTTAAAAAGGTCTTTTTAGGACCTCAGGTCACCCACGATACGGCGCTACAACTGCTGGCATTGGCACAGGGTTCGTCTTTGGTCAGTCAGTTTTCCGTCCAGTTTCGGACTCTGGCCTCAGAGCTAGACTGTTCGGATAAAGTTCTCATTCCAGTCTACTGGTGAGGACTGGCTGATCATGTTAAAGACGCTTTGGCTACCAGGGAGATTCCCGCCACACTGGAGAAGCTTATCTCCATATCTACCCGCATCGACCTCCATTTTCACGAGCGGAGGTTGGAGCGGAACCAGTGTAGGCAGAGGATTCGGTTGGCTCCCACCTTTGCCACACCTCTCGAATACCCCGATCTGGCGTCCGAATCCCAAAAGGCCACAGAGGTTCCTCATGCAGGACCTAAGTCTCGAGTTGTCCGAGTATCTGTGGTCTGTAACCTTTGTCAGCAGACAGGACACTATGCCAACAAATGTCCACAGCGATCGGGAAGCGATCGCGTCTAGTGGCCCTGGGAGGAGGTTCACTAGAGACAGCGGCATTTTCCTCCAAGATGACATTTAAAGGGACAGTCACTGTGGACTCTTCCACACTTACAGTCGAGCTTTGTGTGGACTCAGGAGCAGAGGGGAATTTCATGTCATCCACCTTTGCTCGTCGCCACGCAATACATCTGGTAGCGCTCGACAAACCAGTGACTGTCCGGGTAGTGAATGGGTTGACATTGCCCTCGCCAATTACACATCAGACTGTCCCTCTTACTTTGTGTGTACCCCTTCCCATCAGGAAATTATTTCCCTTCTCATCCTTCCCGAGGGAATAGACGAAATCCTACTGGGAGTACCCTGGCTCCGTTCCCACTCCCCTCATATTAAGTGGACCTCCGGTAGGATACTGGGTTGGAGTGAGTCATGTAAGGACAGATGTGTCAGGGAGTGCATTCAGGTTACCACTACAGAGATACCAGAAGATCTTTCTCCTCTTCCCAAGTGTTATCAGTCATATGCAGACGTGTTCTCTAAAAAGGCTGCGGAGACTCTGCCGCCCCATCGTCCCTACGACTGTCCTATTGACCTCTTGCCTGGAGCAGAACCTCCTCGGGGAAGGGTCTATCCCCTCTCTCTTCCTGAGACTGAGGCTATGTCTCAATATATCCAGGAGAATCTGGCAAGAGGGTTCATTAGGAAGTCGGTGTCACCAGCAGGAGCGGGGTTCTTCTTCGTGCAGAAGAAGAGTGGAGAATTATGTCCGTGTATAGATTACAGAGGTCTTAACGTCATCACAGTTAAGAATAAGTACCCTTTGCCCCTGATCTCTGAGCTCTTTGATAGGCTCCGGGGAGCAAGGGTATTTACTAAATTAGTTCTGCGTGGTGCTTATAACCTGATCCGCATCCGTGAAGGGGACGAATGGAAGACTGCTTTTAATACCAGGGATGGGCATTATGAATACCTGGTGATGCCCTTCGGGCTCTGTAGTGCCCCAGCCGTTTTCCAAGAATTTGACAATTATATCTTCCGGGATATGCTTTCCACCTCTGTAGTAGTCTATCTGGATGATATTTTCATCTTTTCTCCAGATATTGACTCTCACCGGAGGGATGTCTGCAAAGTCTTCGACCTGTTACGGGCAAACTCCCTCTATGCAAAGTTGGAGAAATGCATGTTTGAGCAGGAGTCTTTACCTTTCCTGGGCTATATCATCTCCGCCCAGGGATTGGCTATGGATCCTGCCAAACTACAGGCTGTGATGGATTGGCAAGAACCCCATTCTCTTAAAGCGGTGCAGCGCTTTATGGGGTTCATTAATTACTATCGCCAATTCATTCCCCACTTCTCCACTTTGGTAGCTCCCTTGGTAGCCCTCACCAAGAAGGGAGCCAATCCCAAATTGTGGTCAGAGGAGGTCTCCAAGACCTTTACTTCAATTAAGTCCCATTTTGCTAGCGCTCCCATCTTACATCGCCCCGAGGTTGATAAGCCTTTTTTATTGGAGGTCGATGCCTAGTCCGTTGGTGCTGGAGCAGTCCTTTTTCAAAATGATGCTCAAGTTCGGAAACATCCTTGTTTCTTCTTTTCCAAGACCTTCACACCAGCGGAGAGGAATTATTCAATTGGGGATAGGGAGTTGCTAGCCATGAAGTTGGCCTTTTCCGAGTGGAGACATCTCCTGGAGGGGGCTCGCTTTCCCTTTCAAGTTTTCACTGACCACAAAAATTTAGTCTTTTTACAGACCGCCCAGCGGCTAAATTCTCGTCAGGCCAGATGGTCCCTGTTCTTCTCCCGGTTTCATTTCACCCTCCATTTCCTCTCCGGTGAGAAGAACATTCGGGCCGATGCGCTTTCTCGCCCCGTGGTGTCCTCTGAGGAGGTGGAGGAGGAGCCTCGGTTGATTGTCCCCACAGAGAGCCTAAGAACTGTGGCCCCGGTTTCACTTGAGTCTGTGCCTCCGGGAAAGACTTTTGTGCCCACCAATTTGCGACAGGAGGTACTCTCTTGGGCACATTCGTCCAGGGTGGGTGGACATTTTGGGGCAAAAAGGACATCTGAGTTGCTGGCGAGGACATACTGGTGGCCACATATGGTCCGTGACGTCAGGGAATGCGTTCAGGCGTGATGGGATACTTTTCCCTTTACCGGTGGCAGACAGGCCTTGGGAGATGGTCGGGATGGATTTTGTGGTGGGTTTACCCAAGTCTCGGGGCTGCACCATCATCTGGGTGATAACCGACCACTTCTCCAAAATGGTGCACTTAGTGGCACTTAGTGCCATTACCACGGTTACCGTCTGCACGGGCCTTGGCAGCATTGCCAGAACAAAATTGTCAGTGATCGAGGTCCCCAGTTTGCGTCTCGGTTCTGGAGAGAGTTTTGTCGTTTACTCAGCATTGAGTTGAATCTCTCCTCTACATACCATCCCGAGACGAATGGGTTGGTAGAGAGGTCCAACCAGACCTTGATCACATATTTGTGACATTTTGTGTCTGCCAGGCAGGATGACTGGGCATCCTTGCTACCATGGGCTGAGTTCGCTCTAAATAATGCTGTGGCTGACTCCACCGGACAGACCCCATTCCTCCTGAACTACGGTCAGCATCCGCGGGTACCAGTGCCCATGCCCGTGTCTTACGCCGATTCAAGGGTGGCAGACTGGGCTGTGGAGGCACAGGACATTTGGGACCGCACCCAGGATGCCATTCAGGCCTCCAAAGAGAGGATGAGGTCTTCGGCCGATGCCCATCGGCGCCCCGCTCCTACATTTGCTCCGGGTGACCTAGTGTGGCTTTCTGCCCGAAACATCAGGCTACATGTAGAGTCCACCAAGTTGGCACCTCGCTTTTTGGGCCCCTTTAAAGTTCTTGAGCAGGTGAACCCGGTGGTTTACCGCCTAGCCCTTCCGCCTCGCCTTTGTATCACCGACACCTTTCACGTGTCCCTCCTGAAACCCGTGGCCATTTCCCGGTTTTCCGAGTCATCTGCCGGGACGTCGGGTTCATCTACCGACGATCATGAGGTGAACGCCATTGTTGGGTGCAAGGTGGTACGAGGCAAAAAATTTATTTGGTGGATTGGAGGGGTTATGGGCCTGAGGATAGGTCCTGGGAGCATGTTCACGCTCCGCAGTTCATCGCTGCCTTTGAGCGCAGCGAGGCCCAAAGAAGGGGGGGCCCTAGGAGGGGGGTAATGTTAGGGTTCGAGTTCCTGCTGCTGCACAAGGGGAGTCTCTAACCAGTCCCGCTGTGGTCCCCCATTCATCTTCGTCCGCAGTGGAGCCTGCTCAGCTTAGACGTCGGTCCCAGCGTCTCGCCCAGTCTAACAGTGTGCAGAGGATTACTGCTGTTCCTCCAGGCTCTGCTATTGTGGCCAATACTGGTTAGCGGCGAGCAGACGTCTTTAGGACAAAGTCCTTGTTTTCCCTTCTGAGCATGCCCAGAGTGAGATCTCTCATTGGAGATCAGAGGTCACATGCTCAGGTACTGCAGAAGCTCCTATTGGTCTTCCAGGAAGGTCCTGTGACTACTGTTGTTCTGGAACAAGTTTCATTGGTCCTTGTTTCTGGCAGGTCCTGTAGCTGTTACTATAAAAGTGTAGCATGGCTGGGCCGCCATGCACTAATATCAACCATTATATGCTTTGCGCCAGTGTGGTCATGCGTGTGTGTGGTTAGGGCCCGGCTGAAATAAGCCCCTAGAATACCGACTTAATCGGTGAGGAGTTTGGTATGCTAGCTGGTCAGGGTCGGTATTCTAGATGCCCTAAATTACCGGCATAACCGGTGAGGAGTTTGATTGCCGTATTCAGGGCCTGGCGTTCAGACGCCATAGATTGCAGGTGACTCCCGCGAGGACATTAGCGCATGATCACGTTCTATGTTCGCTTAGCACTTAACTGTGTACCTGGGTGCCTGACAGGACACAGAACTTTTTCTCAGCGGCCCTGTGACGTAACAGGGTTCGCTTTCAACGCTAGACAGCGCCCTAGCGTGTTTATTTTGCGACTCAGTTGTGTTTAGTGAGTTCGCACACATCGCCATATAGCACTGCGGCACTCCTAGCGGCTCTGTGAAATAACAGAGTTCGCACATATTGCCACAGCGCATTGGGGTGTTTATTTTGGCGACTCTGTGGGATAACAGAGTTCGCGTCTTGCGCCATTTTACTATCAGCAGGTTCCACCTGCACGGTGGACCCCGGGCTGCGAACGCACCTCTCTACCTCATATATTTGGTGCGTTCCGCAAATCCTAACACCCTCATGCTTAATAGTTGGTGAGATGTTTTTTTCCTGAAATTTTGCGCCCTTTTTTCTCCACACATACCTTTGATCATTGTGACCAAAAAGTTATATTTTAACCTCAACAGTCCACAGGTCTACTTTCCAAAATGCATCAGGCTTAGTTAGATGTTCTTTTGCATACTTCTGACTCTGAATTTTATGGTGATGATGCAGGAAAGGTTTCTTCTGATGACTCTTCCATTAAACCACAACTTCAGAGTCTGCTAAATCTTTCTGAAGGTCTTTGACAGTCAAGTAGGGATGCTGATTTGCCTCTCTTGCAATGTTACCAGCAGCTCTCACTGAAATTTTGTTCGGTCTCCTAGACATTATCTTGACCTCCACAGTTCCTGTTAACTGCCATTCATTTCTTAATTAGTTTTGGAACTGAAGAAAAGGCATTTTGAATATGCTTTGCTATCTTCCATAACCTTCTCCGGCTTTTTGGGCCTCCACCATTTTAATTTTCAGAGTGGTAGGTAGCTGCTTAGAAGAACCCATGGCTTATGTTTTTGGTCACAAGGTAAGAGGAAGCATATATCCATTACGTAAAAAAATCCCTCGACCCAAACTGTGCTGCTAACTATAGACCTGTCTCTAATTTTCCCTTCATCTCTGAACTCCTGGAATTCTTGGTCCACACCCATCTTATCCTCTATCTCTCAGATCACTCTTTTCTTGACCCTCTACAATCCGTTTTCTGCTCTTTACAGTCTTCTGAAACTGCCCTGACTAAAATATCTAATGATCTACAAACAGCTAAATCTAACTGTCACTGCTCCTCTCTGATTCTACTGGATCTCCCTGCATCATTTCATACTGTGGATCACCAGCTCCTCCTCACTATGCTCTGTTCAATCGGCTTCAAGGTCACAATTCTTTCCTGGTTCTCCTCCTAGCACTCTGACCACTCCTTCACTGTATCTTTTGCTAGCTCCTGCTCTTTTCCTCTTCCCCTTACTGTCAGAGTTCTTCAAGGATCATTCCTAGGCCCCCTCCTCTTCTCCTTGTATACTGCCTCTATTGGACAAATAATCAGTAGATTTGGTTTCCAGTGCCATCTCTATGCTGACGATACCCAATTATACACCTCTACTCCTTATATCATGGCTGGATTATTACAAAATACCATTGATTATCTTACCAGTGTCTCCAGCAATATGTTCTCTCTCCATCTGAAAGTGAACCTGTCAAAATCTGAACTCCTTGTGTTTCCTCCCTCCACTAACCTATCCATGTTCGACATTGCCATTTCCTTGTGTGGTTCTACAATTACTCGTCAGTAACATACCCTCTGTCTTGGGATCATACTTGATTCAAATCTTTCATTCACGCTCCACATCCGATCACTGGCTCGCTCTTGTCATCTACACCTCAAGAACATTTCTAGAATTCGTCCTTTTTTTACTTTTGACTCTGCAAAAACTCAGTTCAATATAAGCATATCACTCTCACCCACAAAGTGCTCCATGGTTCAGTACCACCCTACATCTCCTCCCTTGCCTCACTCTACCATCCTTCCTTTGCCCTCCATTCTGCTAATGATTAACATCCTCAATAATCCAAACCTCCCACTCCCATCTATAAAACTAGCGTGCTGCACCAATTCTTTGGAATACCAGGACAATTCAATTATTCCCAAATATCCACAGTTTGAAGAGTGCCATAAACACGCATTTCTTCAGACTGGCCTACCACCTCAACATATTTATCTAACTATCCCCTGTGTTGCCCATTCAAACATTTCTTCAAAACCAGCACCCTTATATCACATGTTATCACTTCCTTTGTGCATTGAATAGCCCTCTGTGTCTGTACTTTTACACATACTGGTTGGTTACCGGTTCATGCAACATTCATAAACACCCTATTTATTACATTGATGGATGAACCGTACAATGAAAGCAATTGTTACCTTTCGTGTCTCCCCTATTTCCTCATAGCTTGTAAGCTTGTGAGAAGGGCCCTCATCCTTTTGGTATCTGTTGATTCATGTGATTATTGCTATTCTGTAAAGCCTTTTATTGTCTGTACTAGACACTTCTAAAATGTAAGGTGCTGCGGAATATGTTGCCACTATAGAAATAAAATTATTATTATTTTTATTATTATTATTACACCCGACTGTTGGTTATAGGTTTAAAGAAACAAGTGTTCTGCAGCTAACTTTCCAACCTCATTGTCAATTACCTCTTTGCATGTAACAGTATGAACAGTATGGCAGAGGGTAAGAAGTGTGATGATGATGTCTGTATGTTAAGAAAAAAGATGCTTAGAATCATAGAATCATAGAATGGTAGAGTTGGAAGGGATCTCCTGGGTCATCTGGTCCAACCCCCTGCTCAAAGCAGGATTCACTATATCATCCAAGACAGATGTATGTCCAGCCTCTGTTTGAAGACTTCCATTGAAGGAGAACTCACCACCTCTCGTGGCAGCCTGTTCCACTCATTGATCACTCTAACTGTCAAAAAGTTTTTTCTAATATCTAATCTGTGTCTCCTCCCATTCAGTTTCATCCCATTGCTTCTAGTCTTTCCGTGTGCAGTCATCTTCTAACTGTAACTCACGCTTCTCTTCCCTCTTGATTTTAGTCCCAGCATTAGCACTTTTATGTTTAGCTTAGTGCCCACTATCAGCAGTGGGCTGATCAACTATATCAGTGCTTCGCTGGCACTGCTCAGAAGTCTGGCTGTACCTCAGCCATCAACTATGCTGCAATGCCGAATGAGTAGTGAACTCAGTGAACACTAAAGAGCTGCAGTTACAAACATAGCATTTATTTTTATCATCATTGTCTCCTAGTTTGATATGATAAAGAAATCTAGTCAGTCAGCTACACCTGCCAACTCTTCACTGTGGCCACAAGTTAGCACATAGAAAGAAGCAGAAGAAGCATGGAGGAAATTAAACAGCACTAGAGATGTGAATCTGGCTCTAGAGTGTGGTATAAGATTTTTTTAAGAAAGCTCAGCCCGATCTTTCTGTCTCCCACTTCCTGTTTTCTCATTTTTCTCCTCCGTCTTCCACTCTAGAGTAAGCCGTTTAACCTAACACCTCACTGTGCTAGCTGTCCAGTGAGATGAAGATGAGTTGGGTTTTTTTTAGAATGGATGACAAGTTCAAGAGGAATGGGTGGTGGATAAGATGTAGCACATTTGTGTAAAATTCTCTTATATACGTTTCATTTAAATAATGTTTAAAGTACAGCTCCTATTTAAGATTTCAAGAGAATAGTACTGTTTTAACTGAAAGAATAGCAGTGCATCTATTGTTATTGCTCCAATAAAATCTAAATAAAAAAAAATTGCTGGACGGAAAGAAAGCGCAATAGAGTCTTATCTGGATATTAAAAGATTAATCCAATTGGATTATTTTCACCAGATAGAGCCCAAAACAAGGATCATAGAAATGTCAGCTGCTGCAGATCCACCTATCAGACAAGTGATCAACCAAAGATGTGAAAAAAAGTGGATTCACTCTGCGCTGCTTGAAGGATAAAGTCCAGACGGTTGTTTCAAATGAATATGTGGTTTTATTCTATGCGTTTCGAAGCGCTAAGGATTCTTCATCAGGACACCACAAATGTATTTCTGTTTGAAACAACCATCTGGATTTTATCCTTCAAGCAGCGCAGAGTGAATCCACTTTTTCCCATCTTTGTATCCAATAAAATCTAGACATTTGAGACATGCTCTGAATGTACCAGAAACAAATGTAAACAAACACCTACTGTTTTAAAATATCTCATATCTATTTTGTTAAAAGTAACATATTAGGCTCATTAAAGACATTTGGAGAGTAAAATACCAGCTCTGGCTTGTCAAAGTATGGAGGCTTATTCACCATGCAATGCTCTTCTGGGAAATATATTATGCAAATTGCCTCTTCAGAGAGGATGATTACTTGAACTCTATAGTGCCAACTGTTGGAAGTAGCGATCCTACAAGTCACAATCAACCCTTTAATGAGTCTTGCAATATGACTTAGGATAAAAGCCAAATCAGAATCTCAATTTGCAGACATGGTCTTTCAGGCCCTCATCAGTGTAAAGTATGAGATATGATTTGGCTAGGTGAGAGGCTCTGAACTGGGTTCTAAGGGGTAAGGTTTCTCTTTGTAAAGAGTGACATACCAGCTCTGGTGTGTCGATGTAAGGAGGCTTATTCGCCGTGCAATGCTCCTCTGGGAAATTTAATATGCAAATTGCCTCTTCAGAGAGAAAGAGGATTTGAACTCTGTAGTGCCACCTGTTGGAAGTAGTGATCCTACAAGTCACAGTCCAAGCCTCTCACCTAGCCAAATCAGTTCTCATACTTTGCACTGACGAGGGCCAATAGCCCGAAACACTGTCTGCAAATTGAGATTTGATTTGGCTTTTATCCTAAGTCATATTGCAAGACTTGTTAAAGGGTCTACTGTGACTTGTAGGATCGCTACTTCCAACAGGTGGCGCTATAGAGTTCAAGTCCTCTTTCACTCTGAAGAGGCAATTTGCATATTAAAGACTAGAATGTGATAAGCCACCAATTGGGCTTTTACTAATGTATCTATTTTTCTTGCAGTAATTTTACTTACTTTAGTTAGTACAATATCAGCGTATACTTACTGTATTATTTGGACTATAATATGCCCTTTCCCCAAAAAAAATTTGAGAGAAAAAAGGGGGTGCCTCTTACAGTCTGAATTCACCTTACTGGGTGGACAACAGCAGTGGAGGGGAGTTCCATTCATTTCCCAGCAGTCAGCTTCCGGAAAACAGCCACTTCTGGTGGCGCTTATGCAGATTTAGATCTCGGCTCAATGACTATAAGAAAGACCCCCATTTTATTAAAAAAAGTCCTCCTTTCCTCCCCAAAATTTTGGGCGCATTTTATGGTCGTATAGTCCGCAAAATACGGTATACACTAGAGATGAGTAAATCATTTGATGCAAAACAATTTTAAATTAGCTTTTTTTGATTCAGACAGGTGTATAGCTTCCTTGAAGCTAATATATCACACTGTATAGCACAGTCAATCATAAGAGTCTATAACAATCTGTATAAGATCAGTAGCAGGAATGTGCAGCAGCCATTTTGTTGTGTATTTGGACAGTAAGAAAAAATCTCACCTCAAAGCTTCATAATAGAGATAGGGAGATAAAGCCATAAATCCACTGAAAAAAGTGTATAGAGATGAATGAATCTCTTTACGCAACCCCTGTCTATGGGCCAATTCAGTAGTTTCTAGCCATTGACAGGAGCTGCTTGTGTTTTCTTATCCTCCAGAGATCAGAGGTTTATCATTAGCCAGGATGGCAGACATCATATGTGCAGGAAGTAGCACTAGCAAATGCAGGTGAGAATTGTCCTCCTTTGCCTCTGACAAGCATATAGGTACCCAGGAAGTGGAAGACATCATGGACCATACGGTACATTGTTCATCTCAGCCTTAGCTGCTAAGGATAATATTTCACAGTAAAGTCTTCCAGTTAACATTTTGGATGAGGTCAGCATTTTAATTTAGATGACACAGGAAGGAAAAGTTGGGTGAAATTACTCAAAAGCCTACCTGTATTGATGGTGGTTAATTCTTGAGACATTCTTGATATAGGGGCACTACATTGGCAGCAAAGGTGAAACTAGCACTCAGAGTCATGGAAAATCTAAAGGTTAAAATCAGGAGATGGAATAGGATCTCAGGACATATCCCACACTGAGAAAATTGTCAACTAAATTAGAAATACTGACATTTAAAACTATTATGATGGTTGTGTTGGAGGCAGGACTGGATCCCACACTGATAAAATTGTCAACTAAATCAGAAATACTGACATTTAAAACTATTATGATGGTTGTGTGGCAGGCAGGACTGGAGACTCGAGTAAGGTATGAGCCAACACCACAAAATATATACAAGTGTTGTGCAATACACTAAAAAAGACCAAAAAGAAGACGTGAAATTGAGTGCATAGTAAGGCACTAAGCACAGGGATATGTATACATATAAAGATAAAGAAGATGATGGATTTATAAGGATGATGACAACACAGGATAAGGTGCAATAGACAAAATTTTTTATTAATGCAACACACAAACACTGGTGAAAAAACATTAAAACCATTTAAAAACAGTGAAAACACGATTTTCCCTTGACAATAATCCATAATAGCAACCATGTAACCAAGCATAGAATATTTGGGCAAAAAAGCGAGTCTCGTCCAAAGAGAGTGAAACAGGAGATATTACAGACTGAAAAAAGGTCACAAAAGGAATATGTGAATCCATACAAAAGGACTATGATGAAATAGGCCCCAAAGAAACATCAGGTGGACATAAATTAAACAGTCACAATCCATTTTTGGATTTGTGGCAGCTCAGGTTCCACTCTGTTAAAAAATTTTCCTTTCAGGCCAGGATGGGTTAATGTCAGTTTTTTCCCACTGGCAATCTGGTGTAATTGCAGAGCTGCTGGGTCAGCTGAAGTGAGTGGTGACCAATCCCATCATCCTTTGAAAGGTCACCGAATGCATCAGCTGACTGTCGGTGATAGAGCAATCTTCAGTGACCAAGCCTGTGTAAGGAGCTCTCTGGGTGCAGTGATGCCTCTGCTGAGTTCGCTATTCTGGTGCCTTTATTCTGCTGTGCGGTACTTTGCAGCAGAGAAAGCTAAGTGTTTATTTCCTTGTCCCTTTTGTGCTTGTCACTATCCCCTGTGTGGTAATATCTGGAGTGATAGGGCTTGCGCTCCTTGCTGGCCAGTGAACTAGCCAGGCAGTGTTAGGGGACAGTTAGGGATGAGATATCGTGATGGCAGAGGAGGAAGGACCCACTTAGGTGTTAGGGGAGTGCAGGGACAGGCTCAGGCTTATGCTCAGGGGTATCCCTTCCTTCATTTCCTATTGGTAGGGCCTTCCTCCCCCTTTTCCATCCTGCTGTTTGTGTGTTGTGCCATCCACTGACCGACCACCAGTTGGGTCGTGTCACACCGTGACATATATCATGTAAAGTACTAAGATATAAATTATCAGGGTGGTGATAAGACAGTATAAGAATAATGAAACATTAAATAGGATAATACAAACAAAATATACCAACAAACTACCTGCGCCTCCAAAAAAGAAGAGAGTCCCCGTATTAAACTAAAATTGTCCGTGGAAAAATGTTTAAGCAATATTAAGAGTCATAAATGCCAGTGCAGTCTGCTTACTTGCATGTTTCCAGGGAGGCTGATCAGAGAAGGAGGAAGTGCTTGCTTCGTGCGAGTAGTTTCTGGATCACACACATGAATGAAGCACACAGCAGTGCTGGAGCAGGGAGCGTCCTCCCTGTAGTTAGAATAAGCTTGCTGTGCGCGAGTGATCACGGTGGAAGTACTGAGCGGCGTGCTCCGGCCTCGAGACGCCGCTAGTCCGAAGCGAGCAAGACAGGGGGCAGGGCAAAAAAGTTGGTGACGTCACCTGGGTATAGGAGGCTGGAGGAGTCAAAAACAACCGACGCGTTTCAAAGGTACACGGACCTTCTTCATCAGGGATTCTGACCTGTTGGTAGACCAGCCTTTTATACATGCATAAGCCCCACACCCCTCCCCCTTCTCTAGAAGGCTGAGAAAAAGATATTTCTAGTGAGGGATATGTGAATATTGATGAAATATTGGCCCCCTAAAGGCTAGATATTATTTAAGGGTACAACTAGTACTACCTAATGGATAACTAAAACGTAAAACATTTATTCTTATTTGATTAAAATATACGGTTATATCCTACATAGATATAACTGTACCTGTTGAACAATAAATTATAACATGTGTTAAATAGATAAAATAGATAAAATAAGGTAACGCAAAATAAAACATTTTTGTTTAAAATCCTATTAATACAACATTTAAGATGATTTTCTAAATTATTTTCTACATGTACGTCTACTACCCAAACACTATTATATGGTAGAGTTGTATTATAAAAATATGTTGAGAAAGAACTATTATAAAATACACTACTACCAATAGTGAACACTGATTAAAAAAGATTTTTGTAAGGTTTATTAAGGTGTGTTTAAGAAAACGCGTACAGTTCAATCTCCTGGTTCAGCCCTGTGGGGGCCAGACTATCCAGGGTAAAAATCCAATGGGATTCCATCCTAGACATCTTTTTGATGTAATCTCCACCCCTTTTGCTTTTCTGAATAACCTGTATGCCACAGAAGTGGATTTCCCGTACAGATTTATTATGATATTCAGCAAAATGTTTGGAAAGTGGGTGGCCCATAAAGCCTTTTTTGATGTTATTGAAATGTTCCCTCATGCGATCCAAAAGCCTACGTTTAGTGCGTCCAACGTATAGCTTATTGCAAGGGCACTGGATTATATAGATAACCCCCGCAGTAAGACATGTAATGAGGTTCTTGATTTGGAAAGAATGTTTTTTATGTGCATCTTGGAAAGTCATTTGTTTCGTTTTATGAAAATTAGTCCTGATGCAACATATACATGTACCACACGGTACAAAACCCTTAGAGGAAGTACTTGTTGGAACAACTGTATTGTTTCCAATAGTGGGAGCAATCATTTTTCCCAGAGTCTGGGCCTTCCTAAAAACAAATTTGGGACGGGGTGCTAGAAGCCCACCAATTTTTTTGTCGCCCTGGAGAATAAACCAATATTTTGAAATTATGTTCTTAAACTGTCTGTAATTGTGGTGGAACTGGGTGACAATTGGTAAATCCCAGATTTGTTCTATAATAGTAGGTGGATGCGTGGTTATGGGTTGAGTTTTATGGATCAGGCTGTCTCTCGGTACATTTTCAATTTCTTTACTAGTTTTTAATAACAGTGGTGCAGAATAACCTTTATCTACAAATTGCTGTGTCAAATATTCAGTTTCTTTATGGTAATCCTGGATTTTTGAGCAATTACGTCTCACACGTGTGAATTGGCTTTTTGGGATGTTGGTTAGCCAAACAGGTAGATGACAGCTATTGATGTCAATAAAGCTGTTAACATCCACCTCTTTGTGATGACACTTAGTATTTATAGTGTCGGCTTCAAGAAAAATTTCCAAGTCCAAGAAATTGACACTAGTTATACTAGTGGTAGACGAAAATTCTAGGCCAAATGAGTTCATGTTCAGATTAGAAATGAATATATTTAAGTCTTCCTGTGGTCCCTCCCAGATGAACAGTACATCATCTATAAATCTACGCCACACCACCAGGCCTGGATGTAATTGTCCTGACCGAAAAATGTGTGACTCCTCCCACTTGGCTACATATAAATTTGCATAACTGGGGGCAAAGCGCGTACCCATGGCCGTGCCCCAAGTTTGCAAATAAAATTGGTCCTCATATGTGAAATAATTATGCTGAAGAATAAACCGTATGCAGTCAATGATAAATTGGACTTGTGCCTCCTTATAGGTACCCAATTTGTTGAGAAAATATTCAGATGCTTCACAGCCTTTCTGATGGTCAATTATGGTATAAAGGGATTTAATGTCAAGGGTACCAAGTATAAAGCCTTTTTTCCATGTAATCTCCCCAAGTATCTGTAATGTGTGGCTTGTGTCCTTGAGGTAGGCTGGAACTAAAGTTAAACATTTTTGTAAATATGTGTCCACATATCTAGAAAGATTGGAGGTGAGACAATTGATGCCTGAAATTATAGGTCTCCCTGGTGGGCATTCTTGGTTTTTATGCAACTTAGGGATGTGATAAAACACTGCTATACTTGGGGTTTTGTTCAAGACATAATGAAACTCCTTATTGTTTAATATACCTTCACGTTTTCCTTTGGTGACCAAAATGTTAAGATAATTGATAAATGTTGTAGTCGGGTTGTTAATTAGTTTCCTATAGGTTTGTGTATCGCCCAGGAGTCTCATTGATTCTGTGTGATACATACTTTTATTGAGTAGTACGATGCCCCCTCCCTTATCTGCTGGGCATATAATAATATTGTTATTACATTGAAGATTTTGAATGGCCTTTCGTTCTTTACTGTTTAGATTGCATGGGGTATATTTCCAATTCTTAGATTTTATCTTTCTAATATCTGCTACCACCATCGTTTCAAATGTATGAAAAGCACTGGAATATTCCTGTATAGGGTTGAATGTGGATGGATTAGCCAGATTCGTATGAGTATAATTGGATGGCGTGATACACGCTTGGGTAGATGCTAGTGGTCCTTTTTTCAAAAAATATTTTTTGATGGCTAAATTACGTAGAAATTTCTTTAAGCCAATATATAGATCGAATGGCTTTGATCTAGTAGTAGGGGCAAATTTTAAGCCCTTTTGGAGGAGAGAACAATCAGATGCAGACAGAGTATAGGAACTTAAGTTGTAAATTCTTTGGTTGGAGGAGCTAGAGGTATAATTAGAAGCTACTTTTGTTTTTATTTTTGTTTTTGTTTTGGTGAGTTTCCCCCCTCTTAGTTTGTTTGATCTTACTTGAAAAAAATCCCGATTGATTGAGGTGCGAGAAGTGGGACCCCTGTTGGTTTTTAAGGGTGGTAGATGAGGATTCTTATTTTTATCCATGTTGGTTTTGCTTGTTGTTTTAATCCGGTTAACTGGTGCCCATTTTGATATAGTATTGGGTTTTGATCGAACAGAGGGTTGAATGCTAGTGGATGTTGTGGCAATCTCCTGATCAATCCTACACCTGTTTTGAGGTGTTGGTGATCCCACCTCTGTTTCCATAAGTGTTAGTGGTATATACCTATTTGATACCGGTATTTGCGGGGAGGTAGTAATATTATTATGAATTTCTTCTAACGGTATTGGAGTCAATACTGGCGTGGCACCAATATCAAAAGATAGCTCCAAAACTGTTGAATTTATATGATCCGAAAAATTGACAGCTGTCTGCTTGTTAGTTTCTTTATTATAATGAGACACCGGAGTATATTGAGTGGAATTGGAGTTTGTATATACCGAGAAAACAGACGAATATTCAGGTGCATTATATGGTAATGTAATGTTATATTCATCTATGGTTAGTAGATCATCTGACCTCTGTTGACAGGTGGATGTTTCTAATACCATTTTACCTGATGCATTAAGGTAAGTCTCCCTAGGAATATCATCTCTTTGAAATTTTTTAATTTTTTTAGCTATAATTTCTTGTTCCTTGGTTTTTAACCTTGATAATATATTGTCCACTAATTCATGAAAGTTTCCTAGATGTTCAAGTTGTTCGAGTTGATCAAGTAATTTAACCACTTGGCCACTAGTAGATTGAAGATTGGCAGTCCTCTTTTCAATAATAAATTGCAATACTTTAAAAGAAAAATTAGAGAACATGGCATCCCATTCTTGTTGTATGCCTTCAGTACCGAAGTCACCTGCTAGGGTTTTTTAGATAACCAACCCCTTTGGTATGATTTTGGCTTGAATGTATTTCTCCAGGGTTGCTACCTCCCAGAGGTCCCGTAATTCAGTGAGAAGATGTTTTTCAAGAGATCTTAGTAGATCTTTAACCTGCTGGTCATTTTTAGCCCTAGAGTTTTCAAGAGGAAAACGTGCCTGTACTCGAGAGAAACGTAGTTCCCTATCAGCTCTAATAGCACTAATCGCCATGAGGTGCAGCCTATGTGTGCGTGCACAGCAAACAGATAAGAAAAGAAAAGATAGATAACACTGGCGCTACCTCAGAAGGTGGGGGCTGGGTGAGTGAAGACAATATGAGCGTTCACTATGGATAGAGGCTGCTGGAGATAGGTCAGTAGCTGTGCGGTGACTGACCAGGATGCCCAAAGACTGGAGCAAATAAAAAGAAAATATACCAACAAACTACCTGCGCCTCCAAAAAAGAAGAGAGTCCCCGTATTAAACTAAAATTGTCCGTGGAAAAATGTTTAAGCAATATTAAGAGTCATAAATGCCAGTGCAGTCTGCTTACTTGCATGTTTCCAGGGAGGCTGATCAGAGAAGGAGGAAGTGCTTGCTTCGTGCGAGTAGTTTCTGGATCACACACATGAATGAAGCACACAGCAGTGCTGGAGCAGGGAGCGTCCTCCCTGTAGTTAGAATAAGCTTGCTGTGCGCGAGTGATCACGGTGGAAGTACTGAGCGGCGTGCTCCGGCCTCGAGACGCCGCTAGTCCGAAGCGAGCAAGACATAATACAAACCACAACACAATGAGGAGAGGAGAGTATCTGACCCTATGCGTTATGCCATATTTCTATATCTTCTTCATTGGTAAAAATCATAGTGAGATATGAGGGAACAATCAAGTAAAAATCCTTGTTGTTTAATTGTATATTGACCTCTGAAAGGTATAAGTCAATGGGCCATAGCTCTAAGTTGTCTCCCTTTTCTGCCTCTTTGATGACAAATGAGATTTTTAAAAAGAAACTGGACACCCTAGTGGAACAAACTTACAGACAGGGTGTCATTGATAAAGGTGAACGTGACTTGACTTTACTTTTATTTATTACCAAAGGTCCACAAGTCAATATCCACACCACCGGGAGACCCAGTGTGACAGGTATCTGGACAGACCCTGCCAATACATTGATTTTTACCTACAATCGTTTGTACTAAAATTGAATTCCTGTGTTCAGGATACCATGCAACTGTTGGAAGTTCTGGAGGGACTACACATCCCAGGAAACACTTTTGGTCTCCTTGGATGTGGAGTTCCTCTTTACGTGTATACCACATGAGCTGAAACTTCGGACAGTGGCATCCTTTTTGTTGGGCTCTGAGCCAGTCAATTTTACCCTTTGCACTCTTCTTTTGGGCCTGTTGCCATAAATTCTCAGGCACAACTACTTCGTATTTGACCGTGTGTACTATAGGCAGACTTCAGAGACTGCCATGGGTTTAGATCATTCCCCCTCCTACACCAACCTTTTAAATAGGGTGATGGGTAGGAACACACATGTATCCTCTGGACCTGCACTAGAGACATGTCTATAGGTGGTTGATCAAGATGTTGCTAAAGAGTTGACCTACTCCAGCCTAAACCAAAAACTGAGGACTCTGCTGTTAGATTGATAACCAACTACAACAACCAGTAGAGCAAATTCTACAATTCACTAAGAAAGAATTGGTCTATCTTACTATTTGAGTCAAAACTGCAACATATTGTACCTGGCAGACCACTGCTTTGGGCATGAAGGAAAAGAAAGGGATCACACCCCTGTGGGGACTGCTTGATCTGCTCTTTTATGCCCTCCACCTATACTCTCATCAATCCAGTGGACCATAAAAAAATATACACTGGATAAGTACATAAATTGCCGGACAAAGAACTTTGTGTATGCCCTGATTTGCCCTTGCCATTTTTCTACGTTGGTCAAACCTCACAAGAGCTGCGAAAAAGGGTACAGCAACACTTTTGTAATGTCGCTTTGAGGGAGACAGACCTTAAAGCAGACAAAAAACTGTCAACTGTGGCATCACATCTCATGCAATATCATAGATGCAAAATCGACTGTTACTGGACTAAACTCAATTTTCTCTAATATCTGCAATGGAGATATGACTCCTACCCTTTTGCTTTTAGGGTCCAGTTGAATCTATAAATTGAACTCTGTATCGCCTGGGGGCATCAATGTGCAGTTGTTTACTGTTTTTTTTTATAAAAATGAATGTCCGGCCTCAATCTTTATACCATTAATAATTTATGTCATATTAGTACTGATTTCGTCTGGCCATGCAGTCTTTGTCAGCCTGACAGACACTTCTGTGTTACCTTCTGCTGCTGTTATTTAACAGTCTGATATTCCTAGCTGTACAATTCAATGTTTTAATACATTGGGTATTTGATCTTCAGACAATTTTTATTTTGTCTGGAAACATCCCTAAGCCACCATTATACTCTATGTGTTCTTTCTCCCATACAGGACTCCCAATATTATATTCTGCATATGATATGACACAGTATGCTACCTATACCTTTGTATATTTTTCCAATTTTCTTGTTATATATATGGTTCACTGCGTTTTAGACCCCTGTTGACATTTTGTCTGTCCAGCATGACCTGCATAGTCTGGACCAGAGGTAGCGCTGATTATTGTGCCTTTCTCCGGTAGCCCATTAGGGTGTGCACTATGTTGAGGCCGAGTTTGGCACAATGTGCAAAGCTGGAGACCATTCACTTTGCCTTATGCTTGCTGCAATGCATTGGCATCTCCCTGTTATGGATGGGAACGGACACGACTACTGCCTCGTTACTTCCGGTCACGCGCTTAGCCGAATATGCATCTCCCAGCGGTGCGTTTCATCATGGAACGCATGATCGCGTGACTTCCGGTTGGGTAACTCCTGCCATACATCACTTTCGCCCTCCACTGTGAGACGCACGCCGTACTTTTCATAACCCAAGTCTCCTGCCCACATCATCCCATATGGTAATTACCAACACATGGGGCAATGACCATTTATACTTCTGCACACTTGCACTTCAGTACTTTCACCCCTAAAGAAGCCTTAGGAATGTGGCATAATGCGTAGGTTCTGCTACTCTCCCCTCCACATTTTGTGGTGGTTTGTATTATCCTATTAAATGTTTCATTATTCTTATACTGTCTTATCATCACCCTGATAGTAAATATCTTGGTATTTTACATGATAATCTCTATGAAGGATTTGGCTGTTTCATTCATATTCAACCAATGTTTCTCTGGGGCACATTTCATCATAGTCTTTTTGTATGGATTCACATATTCCTTTTGTGGACTTTTCTCAGTCTATATCATCTCCTTTATTGCCCTTTTTTGAGGAGACTTGCTTGTTTGCCCAAATATTCTATCCATGATTGCTTGGTTGCTATTATGGTTTATCATCAAAGATAAGTCTTGTTCTTACTGTTTTTAAATGGTTTTATAGTTTTTTTCACCAGTGTTTGTTGCATTAATAAATAATTTTGTCTATTGCACCTTATGCAGTGTTGTAATCTTCCTTATCAATGCGTCATTATCTATCTATCTATCTATCTATCTATCTATCTATCTATCTATCTATCTATCTATCTATCTATCTATCTATCTATCTATCTATCTATCTACATATTCATGTTCTTGTTGCCTTATTGCACACTCCACTTTGTTTCTTCCTTGTGGTGGGCAGGACCTCGGAACATGACCAGGGTGATAAGGTGTGGTGATATCAGATAAAGTAGGTGATTGAATGGGCAAAGTGGAGTTGATGTTGGTTCAAAAGTCCACTCAGTAGCAGATCTGCTTAAACTGTGGTCTGCTTGTGAGTAGGTTAAGCTTATGCTATTGGTGGAATAAGCTTATATGCATCTAAAAGCTCTTGTCTTCAACATGTAGGGGTATAAGAAATATTTTTATGTCGGCAGAGTACCAATCTACTGCAGTGTCCAGGGTCTAAACTGTGAATATTTTACCATAAATGAACTAAGAACAACAGCTCTCCATCAGCACTTGTCTAACAATATGAGAAAGGAACAAGCTGTGCTCCTCCTTTTCCTTGTAATCAGGTTTCTGGTTGCCAGACCATTTCTTTAAGTAGTTTTTGCTCTGGTCATTATCATTTTCACCATCATTTACTGCATCATCAGTTAAATATCATTATGTGTCCACTAGTCCTTCGGTGTAGAAACTGAACTCCACATGTCCAAGTTCACCACATTCACAGTATATCATGCAGATTCTAATGCTTTTTGCAAAGTTTTGTCCTCTGCTTCAATAATGTCTCAAAGAAAGTTGGTCTTGCTTTTTACTTTCATGTTGCGAAGACTATCAGCTGTTCCTTGGAATTTTTAATGTGCTGCAATAAGCATTTGACCATTAACAGCAGAAATTTCAGGCAGGGGCAGTATATGTCTTTCATTGCATACTAGGTTTTTTTTAATGTTGCACTACTGCAAGCAGGACATGTGATGACACCTCAATGACTGGGCACTAATTCTGGTTCCAACAGAATCTGTTGTTTACCCACCTTTTTTCACTTCTTCCACATCTATCTCAATGAACATCTCATCATCCATAGCAGCGAAAAGGCAGAAAGATGTATCAAATTTCATGCTGGATGACTCCCCATTATCTACAACTAGGCAATGTAGTAGGTGATAATGCCAAAATATATTGTGACTTCACTACATATGGGCAAATTAACATATGCTTCCAGCATGACACAAATCCTAAATTTGATCATGTAAACTTTTTTAAACAAATATATCCACTTTCAGAAAATGGTACCAATAGCCAGAAGAGTGTGAGTATGTTGACCATTCTTATGTGACATTGAATGGCCATCAGGATTTTCAGGGAAAGAGCATTGTGACTGAGCACGACATTATTTGCCATAATGCAAAGAAATAGAGTTGTATGATGCATATATGTTGGAGTGTCTGTGTGACCAACATAAGGTATTGACTGTTAGAACATGCAGTAGAGAATATGGAGCATGTTTTACCTTGAAATATTCCATTTTCAGGTGGTAAGGAACACATATTACTTACTAAGTCATTGAGGTTTGAACAGTGTGAACTATAGCTTCAACATTGCCCTCATATTTTTGTAGTAGTAATCACTGGCACGGATGCAACAAGGGATTGAGTTAAAATAAGTTTCCAAACTTTCTCCACCTCCCTGTGTCTGTTGGGAACTGTTGTGGTTCCTATTGCTTTCTTATGGACTATAGTTTATACATTTACCATTGCAGTTTCACATTATTTTATGAACATTGTTAATACAATCTAATAGATTTTGTCATATCTTTTTGGACATTGTCAGCAAGTAAGCTTAACATTTTCTGATATCTAATTGCAGAACTGTCAAAAAAGCTTCATACCTTTAAAATAAATGATTATTTCTATGATTATTTGCCATCTTATTTTTGGGTAAAAATGTGAACGTTTATTGTTTATTGACTGGTGAATTACTCTGGCAGACCTCTGCACAGTATTGCTTGGAACTATGATGGTGCTCCACCACAACAACGTAAGTTTTGCCAGATCTAGCTCCAATATTATTCTGTAAACAAGAAAAGAATGGCATCCTAACTAGGATTTATTAAAATAAAGGGTACTTTAGTTATTTTTCTCTACTACCTCACCTTGGTCAGAAAGGATAATTGATCCAGGCATCTATCTCTGATACTATAATAGACGTGATCTAGTCACCATGGTAGTCAATAGAAAACAACATACAAACTTAAGAGGGCAAACAGTGACTTCTGATTGAATGATTGCCATCAAGGCCCCTTTATTGTGCCCATTGTTTTAAAAAATGTATGGTCCAGCTAGGTTTGCCTTTAGCACAGGCCAAAGCAGATAAATTTCACCAGTAGGTTCTTGCACTAGAAATTTCCGTTGTTCTCTTTGACATGACATGAAAAAGCTGCCATTGCAGTTTATTATGAAACAGGCTGCTTGTTATAATTATACTTTACAAGTTGAGGACACTCACCTTTACAGTTATTATGGCTGTGTTTTTATTAAAGAGCTTAAAAGGATTTGGATACAGTCTAGTAGACCTCCGTGTCTCATATATATATTTTCAAGGCAATTGGTTACTCTTCGAGTACTTTTAATTCTCGAGAAATAGTTTCACATAGAACCACATTTTCTGTGAAAATTCTACAAAGCTGGCCAATCCAAATATTTAGATTAGCTAAAATCTCTTACCTAAACAGCTGTTTTTGTGTTACAGATAAAATTGATTTCATAAGCTGCAAATGATTTCAATATACTGTATGGTGGCAAATTCTGGGAAAATAGTTTAAGTGAATATACTCGTATAATTTGTACAGTATGGTCTTGAAAACGTAAGCAAACATCGAGTTAAACATGGAGTACAATGACATCCTTGTTTTGTGTTTCTTCTTTCTAAATGACTCATGCAATATTATCTGTGGGATAAAGGATTTTTCGCAGAATCTAACCTTTATCATTCTGCAAAATCAATTTGGTGTCATTTTTAATAAGTTTATTTTGTCAATATCTCTGTCATATCTTATCTGCTTAATATAGTTTATATCTTTCTTGTGTTAATCATTCAGAAAGCAAAGTTTGTTAATGTGATTTTTAGCACAGTAGTGATAACACAGTAACTTTTTTTTATTGAGTATATTTATAGAAATATATTTTTTTTAATTTTCCTAACAAAAGAGGAAGATAGTGGGTTGATCAAAACATTCTAACATTTCAGGTACAGAAAAACAACATGAACTATGGCACTCAGTAACAGTTTAAATTGAATGTGTCATCTGAAAATTATCTACTATTTAAAAGATGATTTATACTTTAAATATATGTTTTAGACATTTTTGTAATATTTTATTCAATTTCCATATCCATACATATACAGTACAGGCCAAAATTTTGGACGCACCTGCTCATTCAAAGATTTTTCTGCATTTTCATGACTATGAAAATTGTACATTCACACTGAAGGCATCAAAACTATGAATTAACACATGTGGAATTATATACTTAACAAAAAAGTGTGAAACATCTGAAAATATGTCTTATATTCTAGGTTCTTACTGCTTTGCACACTCTTGGCATTCTCTTGATGAGCTTCAAGAGGTAGTCACCGGAAATGGTCTTTCAACAGTCTTGAAGGAGTTCCCAGAGACGCTTAGCACTTGCTGGCCCTTTTGCCTTAACTCTACTGTCCAGCTCACCCCAAACCATCTTGATTGGGTTCAGGTCTGGTGACTGTGGAGGCCAGGTCATCTGGCGTAGCACTCCATCACTCTCCTTCTTGGTCAAATAGCCCTTACACAGCCTGGAGGTGTGTTTGGGGTCATTGTCCTGTTGAAAAATAAATGATGGTCCAACTAAATGCAAACCGGATGGAATAGCATGCCGCTGCAAGATGCTGTGGTAGCCATGCTGCTTCAGTATGCCTTCAATTTTGAATAAATCCCCAACAGTGTCACCAGCAAAGCACCCCCACACCATCACACCTCCTCCTCCATGCTTCACGGAGAGTCCATCCGTTCACCTTTTCTGCGACGCACAAAGACACGGTGGTTGGAACCAAAGATCTCAAATTTGGACTCATCAGACCAAAGCACAGATTTCCACTGGTCTAATGTCCATTCCTTGTGTTCTTTAGCTCAAACAAGTCTCTTCTGCTTGTTGCCTGTCCTTAGCAGTGGTTTCCTAGCAGTTGTTTTACCATGAAGACCTACTGCAAAAAGTCTCCTATTAACAGTTGTTGTAGAGATGTATATGCTGCTAGAACTCTGTGTGGCATTGACCTGGTCTCTAATCTGAGCTGCTGTTAACCTGCGATTTCTGAGGCTGGTGACTCGGATAAACATCCTCAGAAGCAGAGGTGACTCTTGGTCTTCTTTTCCTAGGGCGGTCCTCATGTGAGTCAGTTTCTTTATAGCGCTTGATGATTTTTGCAACTGCACTTGGGGACACTTTCAAAGTTTTTCCAATTTTTCGGACTGACTGACCTTCATTTCTTAAAGTAATGATGGCCACTCGTTTTTCTTTACTTAGCTGCTTTTTTCTTGCCATAATACAAATTCTAACAGTCTATTCAGTAGGACTATCAGCTGTGTATCCATCAGGCTTCAGCACAATACAACTGATGGTCCCAACCCCATTTATAAGGCCAGAAATCCCACTTATTGAACCTAACAGGGCACACCTGTGAAGTGAAAACCATTTCCGGTGACTATCTCTTGAAGCTCATCAAGAGAATGCCAACAGTGAGCAGAGCAGTAATCAAAGCAAAAGGTGGCTACTTTGAAGAACCTAGAATATAAGACATAATTTCAGTTGTTTCACACTTTTTTGTTAAGTATATAATTCCACATGTGTTAATTCATAGTTTTGATGCCTTCAGTGTGAATGTACAATTTTCATAGTCATGAAAATACAGAAAAATCTTTGAATGAGAAGTTGTGTCCAAACTTTTGGTCTGTACTGTATAGAAATCAGAAAGCTTGTACTTTACAAAATGACCATGAGGCAAATGATAGTCTTATAGTTCCTGCTCTCTAAAGATGACTATATCTTATATTATCACAGGCAATACTACAATTACAGGTAACACCTTAATTTACAGTAAATAAGTCAGGATTGATTATTCAACATAGACTTTGTCACAGCTCACCTTCTCCTCCTCACTTCACAATAACTTTTCCCCTGAAGAATGCATGCTATTAAGCACTTCAATAAAATTCATTAGGGTCTGAATCAGTCTACTGCTGCTAATGTCCATATACCCACCATTAAATGAGAGTCCAATAATAGACCCAGTAGCCAGTATGAAATACGCTAGATTATTTTATATATAGCAAAATGGAAAATTAGAAAACATAAAAATGTAACAACAAACACATTTAAAATGTGGCATTATAAGGCTACTATAAATGTTATCTTTAGAACTACTTGCATTTCATTGCTTTGCACCCACAAACATACTGTTTTCTATGCATCGCACATTCCTGTAATATATGGAGATTACTGCAGTACTAGTTTTAGTATGCAACACATGGCACATTTGAAGGTGCTCGGCAGTGAAAAGATACAAATTTTAAAATTGTTCCTTGTTCTTTTATTTCATTTATCATTTTTATTCAGTTTTTATTAGTTTCTTCAGAAGTAAAGTTCACAACAAACAGGTCAGTAGTATAGGTACCCCACCTCTCGTCAAACTCAATCTGACAGGTCGACACACCCCCTATCATTTAATCCGTCTCCCTGTCAGATTGATCTGTCTGGGGAATCAGGACTGCTGAATCTGTGAATTTCAATCAAAGTGATTCATGATTTATTCGTCTCTATTTATATTTTATCCATTTCCTTGTGGATTTGATTAGTCTGTGGTGTTTTAGTGAAATACAGACTCCCCAGTATATAAGGATTTTTTAGTGAATTAATGAGCCAGTAAATTTAAAGGTATTTTCTAGCAGAGAGTGTAGTACAGACTCCAGTATATAAGAATTTTTAGTGAAATACAGACTCTTAGTGAAATACAGACTCCAGTATAAAAGGCTTGTTTTATATGTATGTAAAAGTTTGGAGATGTATATTTAGTGGGGACATCTCAGCTATATTGTGTATAGCCCTCAGCTATTTTCTAGCAGAGTCTGTAGTACAGACTCCAGTATATAAGAATTTTTAGTGAAATACAGACTCTTAGTGAAATACAGACTCCAGTATAAAAGGCTTGCCCATTATCCAGTATAAAAGTCTTGTTTTATATGTATGTAAAAACAGTAAATGTATCTTTTAGTAGGACTGACACATGGGGACATCTCAGCAATATTGGGATAATTAACAAGTACATAGGCTACATAATTAAAGAGCGAATCTTGGCAGGGTTTGTTAAAGATAGCTTACTTATTAGCACGGGGTGTACTGGTCTTGTGTTGTGTTAGAAGTCTAAATATTTTTCTATCTACTGGCTAACACGATACAGAGATATACATCTTTACTGCACCGTAGAGATGGAGTGAAGCAGTGTTGACATGAACTGATTTGCCCTGTAAGTACAATTGCGTGAAGGTCTCAGATTAGCAGATTATTTAGATATGGTAATTCAATTGCTAGAAACCACACATAGTAATTACCACTGTATTGTGTATAGAAGGGATATAGTTTACTAGTGTATGTACAGAGATCAGTCTATTGTGTGTGGAAGTCAAGGCGAGGTCACATTATGAAGTGGTCACGGTGATAATACGTATATGAAATTTGTCAGAAACTGTTAAACAGTAAGGTGAATTCTCTGTGCAAGTCATCTCTGTGTACTGCTAGTCTGCAATTAAAATAAAACTATTTGTTGCCCATGAGAGCCTGTGACAGGATACCCTTCAGCTCTATGACAGTAATTGATTAAATCTCAACAAGTTGTGTTCATGTTTTGTTATCGTCTGCTATCATAGTGATTGTTTCATGTGAGAATACAGGCATAGGATGGGGACATTACTTAGTGTATGACGTTTATGTACAAAGATGATACGGAAAATATATGTTTCCATACTTTACTGACGTGCCTCATGATCATCAACCAACGATGTGTAAGGCTTCCGTCACAAAGCCCTTGGGAACAGTTGATGGTAATATTGCAAGCACATGATCATTAATGTAAAGTTCACAACTAGAGAGGAGCAGATCTGGTGAGAGTCTGTGACGAATTTATCACTAAGAGATTAACATTGCCCGACAAGTCCATCAATTAGATATTTTGGGACTATTTTTTTAATGCTGCTAAGCCCCTCAGATATGAAAGACAGACAGCCCTTTTTCAAGAAAACTGTCACTGTGGTGCTTTTCTCTAGCCTTCAACAGTGTATCCGCTAGGATACACGGACCCCTACAGTTCATCCCTTTAGTGTAGTTTAATGTATGTGGTCAAACAGATCATCGCTTTTGTTTGGAAAATACCATATTTCATAGATGCTTGTGAACCGCTGAATCATTTTTAAACATTTCACGCCACTCATGCACCCATAGCACACTTATGGTGTACCCGCACCGCTGCAGCTAGTGCTTTTTAGCTAAAAAGGCGTGATATAACTGCCCGCAGGTGATGTTTGTGCCCTTATTTGCATCATTTTCATTATAACCCGACGGGGATCCGTGGAAAAAACAACCCTGAAATTCAAAAACTAAGTGCTGTCCGTTAACATATGCATAGTCATCTAGAAAATATTGAGCGAGTTGCTTCACAAACCATCTCAAGGCATGCTGTATGCCAATGTTCTCGGTATGCGCTACATACATGACCCGCTGTATAGCCTGGGATGAGCAGCGTTCTTGCTGCACAGTCCTATTTTTAAAGATGCTAAGCCCCCTCAGATATATAAAAGACAGGCATGTCGGGACGTGTCCCGGCCTATTTTGGCACAGGACCACACCGATGCAACGATTTTGTCCAGCATTCAACAAAAAATTGCGTGCAAACTTTTTAGCATACGCATAGTCATCTAGAAAATATTGAGCGAGTTGCTTCACAAAGCCTCTCAAGGCATGCTGTATGCCAATGTTCTCGGTATGCGCTACATACATGACCCGCTGTATAGCCTGGGATGAGCAGCGTTCTTGCTGCACAGTCCTATTTTTAAAGATGCTATGCCCCCTCAGGTATAAAAGACAGGCATGTTGGGACGTGTCCCGGCCTATTTTGGCACAGGACCACACCGATGCAACGATTTTGTCCAGCATTCAACAAAAAATTGCGTGCAAACTTTTTAGCATACGCATAGTCATCTAGAAAATATTGAGCGAGTTGCTTCACAAAGCCTCTCAAGGCATGCTGAATGCCAATGTTCCCGGTATGCGCTACATACATGACCCACTGTATAGCCTGGGATGCGTAGTGTTCTTGTTGCACAAGCCTATTTTTAAAGATGCTAAGCCCCCTCAGATATAAAAGACAGGCATGTCGGGACGTTGTCCCGGCCTATTTTGGCACATGTTCACCCCTATGCGTCGATATTGAGTACCGTTCAACAAAAATCAGGTACAAACTTTTTAGCATAGTTATGTTTTTGACTCTCATGCCATGCCAGAAAGGCCTATTTTGGCACAGGCCCAAGCCTATGCAACGATTTTGACCAGCATTCAACAAAAAATTGGGTGCAAACTTTTTAGCATACCTGTGTTTCTGACGCCCATGCCGTACCAGAAAGGCCTATTTTGGCACAGGCCCAAGCCTATGCAACGATTTTGACCACTACTCAACAAAAAATTGGGTACAAAGTTTTTAACAGACGTGTTTTGGAACCTCATGCCATACCAGAAGCACCCGGTGCCATGTACTCTAGCTCATAATATTTCACATCGGGTATGGGACCTACATAGCTATGTTTTCTCAGGTATTAAAAAAAGAACAGAATTCAACAAAAACCGGGTACAAACTTTTTAGTATAGCGATGTTTCTGACTCTCATAGCGATATTTGTAAAGCTAGGTTATTTTAAAGATTCCAGCAACTTGATGACAAATTCACAACAATTTCGTTATTTTGGGAGAGGCCTAAGCCTATTTTTTAACGATGCTAAGCCCCTCAGATATGAAAGACAGGCAGCCCTTTTTCAAGAAAACTGTCACTGTGGTGCTTTTCTCTAGCCTTCAACAGTGTATCCGCTAGGATACACGGACCCCTACAGTTCATCCCTATAGTGTACTTTAATGGTGGCAAACAGATCAACGCTTTTGTTTGGAAAATACCATATTTCATAGATGTTGGTGATCCGCTGAATCATTTTTAAACACTCATGCACCCACAGTGCACTTATGTTGTACCCGCACCCCTGCAGCTAGCGCTTTTTAGCTAAAAAGGCATGATATAACTGATCGCAGGTGATGTTTGTGACCTTATTTGCATCATTTTCATTATAGTACGGCGGCCAGCCGTGGAAAAACAACCCTGAAATTCAAAAACTATGTGCTGGCCGTTAACACATGCATAGTCATCTAGAAAATATTGAGCGAGTTGCATCACAAACCATCTCAAGACAGGCTGAATGTCAATGTTCCCGGTATGCGCTACATACATGACCCACTGTATAGCCTGGGATGCGTAGTGTTCTTGTTGCACAAGCCTATTTTTAAAGATGCTACACCCCCGCAGATACAAAAGAACACACAAGAGCACAACACCTCGGACTATCACATTTACCGGTAGTTTTCAAAAACCGCTGCTTTAACAATAAAGAGAGAATCGTGACGACATGCATTGTGGTCTATAAATGTATACCCTGAAAATTTACCGTTGGTAAAGAACAGTAAAAAGTCGTGCGTACAACTAACACCCCCAAACTCTCACCACTATCACAAACACTATTGCCTACAGAGGTCACCCCCACGAGAATTTCTGTATGTGTGTATCAAGATGCTCCATGTTTTGACCGATTGTTTGCTCGTGAATGCTGCCATCTCCAGGGTCATCATAGTTGTATAAATGCGCTGTGGGGCTCGTGTATCGGCCCCTAGGGTGTAATGCGGGAGCATTTTAATTATTTTTCAATTCATAACCAAACGTTCTCAGGCAGACAGGTTTATTTCACAGAAGTTGACTGTACAGTTGCATAATTTTTGTTTAAAATCATACATTTGCATAATTTTGTTTAAAATCGCACAGTTCTGCGATAATGTCGGGTGTTGGACACGCACTTATCAGTCTCTCAGTTCGTAGAACCGGACTATAATCCTCTAACTAGCGCGATACCCTATGCTCCTAAAAGATGGAGTGATTCGCTAAGCACATGGCGCTGGAATAGAAAAGGTATCGGATCCTTGAAACACGGGTGTAATGTGTTTGCATCCTCTGTACCCTGCGTCCCCACTGATAACTAGCGGATATATTTTATTTACGCGCGTTACGGTAGCTTTGCGAAGTTAGCTTTGTGCGTGTGGGCCATGTAGATATCATTTCTGAGGCGACTAATAGTTATATTTTATTTACAGCTGTTAAACTAGCGTGCAGGAGGCTGCAGCTTGAAAAAGAAAACACCCCCATACGACAACGACCGAACAACTCCACACCGTTTAATTCACCAATCTCTGAACTACACTACACGACTCATACTTGTAAGCATATATGTCTACGCAGTTCTATAGTGTACTTATACACACAGATAAAAATTTCTGCGGTAACTAGTTTTATTTACGTGTGTCAAGTTAGCTTTGTGAGTGCTTTGCGCATTCATGTATGTTATATTTTATTTACAGCTGCTAAAGTATCGCCCGTTAGGTTACAGTTTGATGGTGAAATCAGCCCCATACAGCCGCGAGCGAGCAGCGTGATGTCTGTTAATTCAGCATTCTCTGTAGATCAGCACCCGGGGGATACTTGTAAGTATATATGACTAGGCCGCTCTCTAGTGTACTTATACAAACAATCATGCAGCGGTTTCACAGGTAATCGGTGCTGGTAGCTTTACAAATATCGCGTTGAATCAGAGTAAAGTGGAGCATGTAACTTTTCCTATATCTCGCCCGCTTAGCGGTTAACTACACCACGTATCTTTTCTTTAGTTACGGAGGATCGTCATTCGCGAGTTTTGCAACAGCGCAATTATGGATTTGAGAACAGAGCGGAAGTGAGAACGGAGCCTCTTTCACTCAGGTGTGTCGCGGATCGTGAAGAAAGCGTCGCGCCAACCGCACACCCGGGAATACGGAGAGTAGTAGGCTTAAGAATATACGTCTGTGTCAAGCTACAGAATCTGCAAATAGCAACGCGGAAGCCGCAGCTACCAATTCAGCCGATGCAATACCACCAAAGAAACGCGTTGTATCGCGCCGTCGTGTAAGTAAGAAGCAGAAGGATGATGGTCGATCACCTTACACACCAACACCCGTATGGACTGCTGAACATGCCAAAATGTTTCTTGACTTGTCTGCACAGTACGTGCATAATAAACTCTCGCAGAACAGACTAAAATCTTTCTGCGACACGTATGAGAGACTGATAAATGCGTGTCCAACACCCGACATTATCGCAGAACTGTGCGATTTTAAACAAAATTATGCAAATGTATGATTTTAAACAAAAATTATGCAACTGTACAGTCAACTTCTGTGAAATAAACCTGTCTGCCTGAGAACGTTTGGTTATGAATTGAAAAATAATTAAAATGCTCCCGTATTACACCCTAGGGGCCGATACACGAGCCCCACAGCGCATTTACACAACTATGATGACCCTGAAGATGGCAGCATTCATGAGCAAACAATCAGTCAAAGCATGGTGCATCTTGATACACACATACAGAAATTCTCGTGGGGGTGACCTCTGTAGGCAATAGTGTTTGTGATAGTGGTGAGAGTTTGGGGGTGTTAGTTGTATGCACGACTTTTTACTGTTCTTTATCAACGGTAAATTTTCAGGGTATACATTTATAGACCACAATGCATGTCGTCACGATTCTCACTTTATTGTTAAAGCAGCGGCTTTAACGCTGCTCATCCCAGGCTATACAGCGGGTCATGTATGTAGCGCATACCGAGAACATTGGCATACAGCATGCCTTGAGATGGTTTGTGAAGCAACTCGCTCAATATTTTCTAGATGACTATGCATATGTTAACGGACAGCACTTAGTTTTTGAATTTCAGGGTTGTTTTTTCCACGGATCCCTGTCGGGTTATAATGAAAATGATGCAAATAAGGGCACAAACATCACCTGTGGGCAGTTATATCACGCCTTTTTAGCTAAAAAGCACTAGCTGCAGCGGTGCGGGTACACCATAAGTGTGCTATGGGTGCATGAGTGGCGTGAAATGTTTAAAAATGATTCAGCGGTTCACAAGCATCTATGAAATATGGTATTTTCCAAACAAAAGCGATGATCTGTTTGACCACATACATTAAACTACACTAAAGGGATGAACTGTAGGGGTCCGTGTATCCTAGCGGATACACTGTTGAAGGCTAGAGAAAAGCACCACAGTGACAGTTTTCTTGAAAAAGGGCTGTCTGTCTTTCATATCTGAGGGGCTTAGCAGCATTAAAAAATAGTCCCAAAATATCTAATTGATGGACTTGTCGGGCAATGTTAATCTCTTAGTGATAAATTCGTCACAGACTCTCACCAGATCTGCTCCTCTCTAGTTGTGAACTTTACATTAATGATCATGTGCTTGCAATATTACCATCAACTGTTCACAAGGGCTTTGTGACAGAAGCCTTACACATCGTTGGTTGATGATCATGAGGTACGTGAGTAAAGTATGGAAATATATATTTTCCGTATCATCTTTGTACATAAACGTCATACACTAGTAAACTATATCCCTTCTATACACAATACAGTGGTAATTACTATGTGTGGTTTCTAGCAATTGAATTACCATATCTAAATAATCTGCTAATCTGAGACCTTCACGCAATTGTACTTACAGGGCAAATCAGTTCATGTCAACACTGCTTCACTCCATCTCTACGGTGCAGTAAAGATGTATATCTCTGTACCGTGTTAGCCAGTAGATAGAAAAATATTTAGACTTCTAACAAAACACAAGACCAGTACACCCCGTGCTAATAAGTAAGCTATCTTTAACAAACCCTGCCAAGATTCGCTCTTTAATTATGTAGCCTATGTACTTGTTAATTATCCCAATATAGCTGAGATGTCCCCATGTGTCAGTCCTACTAAAAGATACATTTACTGTTTTTACATACATATAAAACAAGTCTTTTATACTGGATAATGGGCAAGCCTTTTATACTGGAGTCTGTATTTCACTAAGAGTCTGTATTTCACTAAAAATTCTTATATACTGGAGTCTGTACTACAGACTCTGCTAGAAAATAGCTGAGGGCTATACACAATATAGCTGAGATGTCCCCACTAAATATACATCTCCAAACTTTTACATACATATAAAACAAGCCTTTTATACTGGAGTCTGTATTTCACTAAGAGTCTGTATTTCACTAAAAATTCTTATATACTGGAGTCTGTACTACACTCTCTGCTAGAAAATACCTTGTACATTTACTGGCTCATTAATTCACTAAAAAATCCTTATATACTGGGGAGTCTGTATTTCACTAAAACACCACAGACTAATCAAATCCACAAGGAAATGGATAAAATATAAATAGAGACGAATAAATCATGAATCACTTTGATTGAAATTCACAGATTCAGCAGTCCTGATTCCCCAGACAGATCAATCTGACAGGGAGACGGATTAAATGATAGGGGGCGTGTCGACCTGTCAGATTGAGTTTGACGAGAGGTGGGGTACCTATACTACTCAGTTCAATTAGTCACATTAATGAGTATACAAATTATTTACTGTAAGAGAAATATGTCACTAAATTATACAAAGTAAGTCATAAATACTGCATTCCGTATCCTAGATTATATGACTAAGATGTAAAGTACAAAACATAAAAAAAAACAATACTTACCTAGAAATAAAAGAAGTACACAGCTAAACAAAGCAACACAGGAACTTCTGTACTGTATCTAGGCAAAGCTGTATTTGCCAAAATGAGTATCACAATTAAAGTTTTGCAATATTCTTTGGATTTTGAAGTCAAACTTTCCATGATGCCCCAAATTTGGGAAATGCTTGGTCTTTAAAAAACAAATATTTTTTTTCATCAAGAACAGCTTCTGTTTATAGTTGCTACTGTATCCTTCTATAACCCAAGCTGTTATCATGGGCTTAATGTGGTCTTAAAGTTCTTAGTAATGGCTATTTCAGTGGCTAACAGCGTAAGCACAGTCTACATTCTACCCTATGCAGGAAACCTAGGTATGCTTCTCCGAAAGACCATTGTTTCTACAACCTGGATGACGAAGGACCACTTCATGCAGTTAAATGCATTCTCAGCATCCAAAGTATACATCAATACATGGTCTACAATATTTAGCACTCAGATCATTTTTCCAGTGGCTTGTTGGACCTTAACTGACTTGGTCCGTTCCAACTAATGTTTGCAGTATTACGGCTATACAGGTGAAAAAACATTTAGCATATATTTTCTTGTTAGTACTCAGGAAAGACATTTGGTTTAATGTTATGTGTGACAACTGGTGATTTGCCTTTTCTAGTAAGGTTACTATAACTGCTGCTAAAATGTCATAGGGAGAAGACCAATGAGATACTGCATTTTACAATGTACTGAGAAGAATTGTTTCTATAAGGTTTTGTAGTAAACATTCAACATTCTGTCCTGATCTAGAGCCTTATGAGTAAAAAAGGCAATTCATTGTTTTAAATAGTTTAATTTTTGCAAGAGGGGCATTAAAAAATTCCAGCTGATCTATAGTGCAGGTAGTCTAAGCTAAGGTGAGAAAAGAGAGCAGACTTGAGGTTAGAGGACAGCAATTGTGTAGTGCTAAACTTTAGATTATGTACAGTAGTGAGAAGTAGAGATGATTGAATCTTTTGAAACTCAAATCATTTTGCCAAATGTTTTTTAAACAAGAGAAAGCTATAAATGAGTGGAAAATTATTTTTTTTATTTTGGGTATCTTCAATAGGTTTGCTATTCTTTTCTCCCAATGACTAAACAAAGCAATTATTTTTTATCAAGCTTTCCAAAAATGATCCCTTTTATTTAGAGAACAGGCACGAGTTATCTGTTTAAAAAAAAAAAGAAGCAATGGTTTGTCAAAAAGTTTATAAAAAAATTTCCCTATTTTGGAAGCTGTTTCATGTTTCCTAACCCTGAAGAAGGTATGCTTCTCAGCAGCAGTACAGTATAGCACCGGACAATCAGAGGAGATGTACTGTATGTGGGCATCTATCAGCAGTGGCAACAGTAAAACTCACACAATGCAAAATAAAAATTGGGCAAGCAAGAAGACAATGACATTCCTAGCATTTGATAACAGCATGGCACTATAAAACACAGTATTATAGTATGTGTGGCTGGCATAATTTATATGTGGCAGTAGCACAAGCAGCACACTAGATTATTATTTCAGGCAGGCAAGGAGATATCAGGTATTGCAGGGCCAGAGAGTGCAGCAGCCTTACAGCATATCACTATAAAACATAGAGGGCAGGAAGCCAGGTAATAGGGTGACTAATGAGGATGTGAAAAAGCCACAAGTTAGAAAATTACAAAGGGGCAGGCAAATTATAAGTTGATTTGATGTTGCAAATCATAAGGCTCAGAGGGATTCACTAAGGGGTCTTTCCGTCAATGTACTCGTATATGATGGAACAAGATTACTCTATAAAACTATATGCGTACTAAAATGATCCCTCGGGGTTTTCGTGTACATGTTTTTCCTGCGTTTCTTGCGGAGGACAATGATGTTAAGGCTAAGTGGGAGGAACCTCAAAACAGCCTGAAATCTAAGGAGCCAGGTTAGCAATTCGGGTGTACATATTTCCTCTGTAGGTAAGTCATGATTCTTTTTACCAGCCGAGATCATTTTGGTGAAAGTTAGGTGGTTATTTCTGCCTTTTTGGACAGTGGTGCGGGGTATAATTTGATTGACTCCCGATTCATCCATGGTCCCTACCTAAGCTATTAATATCAGCCCGCAGCTGTCTGCCTTGCCTTTGCTGGTTAAAAATTATAGGGGGACGCCACATCATTTTTTTGGGTGGTCTCCCATTTTAATAACCAGTAAAGGCTAAGTATACAGTTGTGAGCTGATATTAAAAGCCTGGGAAGCTCCATGATTATTACCCACTTCCCAGACTATAAACATCTGCCCCAAGCTGTCGACTTTCTCTTTGCTGGTTATTAAAATTTCAGGGGCCATTTTTTTCTATAAGTTATTGAATTATTAGCTAAATACATGTACAATAAATTACACATGCAGTGGACTAATTATATCAATGTCACTGACATTGTTCTATCTATCTATGTACAATATATATCTGTTATATCTATTCTATTCTGATGGGTCTCGCTGTGAATTTATGTGTAGCTGTTGAAATGTTGGGTTTTCTAGGAGATGGGTGTGTAAAATGGGTGTGCCATGCAATTTTTTTCTTGCACCCATTTACTTGCATTGGCGGGTCTCAGCCAACTGCAGCATGCTGCGATTTTTTTTTCAGTCCGTTCAGAGCTAAGAAAAAAATCGCAGATGAGCAGGGAATCATAGAAAAACATTAATCAGAGTGCAATCTGATTTGTTATCAGATTGCACTCATTCATTTTTCTCGCAGATGAGAATGAGCCCTCAGGCTACTGCTTCAATTTTCTTGCATCCATTTACTTGCATTGGCGGGTCTCGATCAATAGCAGCATGCTGCAATTTTTTTCTCAGTCCGATCTAAGTGAAGAAAAAAATTGCAGATAAGCCAGGAATCATAGAATAACATTAGTCAGAGTTTTTCTCATAGATGAGTATGAGCCCTGAGACTACTACTTCAATTTCCTATGTTCTTCAGCATTGCACTTTTAAACCACATTCTGATTTAGGTTGTTCCATTCCTATGAATAATCATAAGCTGTGAGTCCAGTCTTTTTATCTATAGGCTGTAAAACCGTAAAATTGATGCTACTTTCTCTGCCCACAGGTTTTATACTGCCTGTTATAGTCCCCCTTGATTGTATGCACTAGACCAGTGGTGGCGAATCTATGGCACGCATGCCAGAGGGGGCACGCAGAGCCCTCCCGCTGGGCACGCGCGCCATCTCCCCGAAACTAGCACCGCCATCACTCTCCTCAGCCCGCTCGTAATCTCCTGGAACCTCTTCACTAGAGCCGACGCAGCGCCCACTCTCCTCTGGCCTCTGCACTCTCCCATCAGGCCACGCGCCGTTCCATCAGTCTGCGCATGGGAAGAGGATGGGGGTATCGCATGTTGTCAGGACGGGGATGTCGCGTGGACTGAGGAGAGTGGCGGCGGCGCTATTGTCAAGATGGCGCGCGTGCCCACAGATAGGATTGATAGATGAAGAGACGAGATCAGCGTTGGAACGGGCAGAGGTGAGTAGTTTTTATTTATTTTTTATGCAAGGTCATTATTCAGTATGGAGCATCATGTGGGGCCATTATACTGCATGCAGCAGTATATGGGGCCACTATACTGTATGTATCATCATGTAGGGGCATTATACTGTATGCATCGTTATGTGGGCACATTATACTGTATGCATCATTATGTGGGGCCATTACACTGTATGCATGATTTTGTGGGCACTTTATACTGTATGCATCATCATGTGTAGCCATTACACTGTATGAATCATTATGTGGGCACATTATACTGTATGCATCATTATGTGGGCACATTATACTGTATACATCATCATGTGTGGCCATTATACTGTATGCATCATTATGTGGGCACATTATACTGTATGCATCATTATGTGGGCACATTATACTGTATGCATCATTATGTGGGGCCATTATACTGTACGCATTATGTGGGCACATTATACTGTATGCATCATTATGTGGGGCCATTATGCTATATGCATCATTATGTGGGCACATTATTCAGTATGCATCATTATGTGTGGCATTATTCAGTATGCATCATCATGTGGCCATTATACAGTATGGAGCATCATATGTGGCCATTATACAGTGTGGAGGATCATGTGGGGCCATTACTCAGTATTGAGCATCATGTGGGGCCATTATACAGTATGGAGCATCATGTGGGCCATTATACTGTATGCAGCAGTGTATGGAGCCACTATACTGTATGCATCATTATGTGGGCACATTAACTGTATGCATCATTATGTGGGCACATTATACTGTATGCATCATTATGTGGGGCCATTATACTGTACGCATTATGTGGGCACATTATACTGTATGCATCATTATGTGGGGCCATTATGCTATATGCATCATTATGTGGGCACATTATTCAGTATGCATCATCATGTGGCCATTATACAGTATGGAGCATCATATGTGGCCATTATATAGTGTGGAGGATCATGTGGGGCCATTACTCAGTATGGAGCATCATGTGGGGCCATTATACAGTATGGAGCATCATGTGGGGCCATTATACTGTATGCAGCAGTGTATGGAGCCACTATACTGTATGCATCATCATGTGGGGCCATTATACTGCATGCAGCATCAAGTGGGGCCATTATTCAGAATGCATCATCATGTGTGGCCATTATACTGTATGCATCATTATGTGGGGCCATTATATTGTATGCATCATTATGTGGGGCCATTATACTGTATGCATCATTTTGTGGGGCATTATTCAGTATGCATCATCATGTGGCCATTATACAGTATGGAGCATCATATGTGGCCATTATACAGTGTTGAGGATCATGTGGGGTCATTATACAGTATGAAGCATCATGTGGGGCCATTATACTGTATGGAGCATCATGTGGGGCCATTATACTGTATGCAGCAGTGTATGGGGCCACTATACTGTATGCATCATCATGTGGGGCCATTATACTGCATGCAGCATCATGTGGGGCCATTATTCAGAATGCATCATCATGTGTGGCCATTATACTGTATGCATCATTATGTGGGGCCATTATACTGTATGCATCATTATGTGGGGCATTATTCAGTATGCATCATCATGTGGCCATTATACAGTATGGAACATCATATGTGGCAATTATAGTGTGGAGGATCATGTGGGGCCATTTTACAGTATGGAGCATCATGTGGGGCCATTATACTGTATGCAGCAGTATATGGGGCCACTATACTGTATGCATCATCATGTGGGGCCATTATACAGTCATGGCCAAAAGTTTTGAGAATGACACAAATATTCATTTTTACAAAGTCTACTGCTTCACTTTTTCTAATGGCAATTTGCATATACTCCAGAATGTTATAAAGAGTGATCAGCTTAACAGCAATTACTTGCAAAGTCAATATTTGGCTAGAAAATGAACTTTATCCCCCAAAACACATTTCAACATCATTGCAGCCCTGCCTTAAAAGGCCAGCTAACGTCTTTTCAGTGATTGCTCCTTTAACACAGGTGTGGGTGTTGATGAGGACATGGCTGGAGATCAATCTGTCATGATTAAGTAAGAATGACACCACTGGACACTTTAAAAGGAGGCTGGTGGTTGGCATCATTGTTTCTCTTCTGTTAACCATGGTTATCTCTAAAGAAACACGTGCAGTCATCATTGCAATGCACAAAAATGGCCTAACAGGGAAGAGTATCGCAGCTAGAAAGATTGCACCTCAGTCAACAATCTATCGCATCATCAAGAACTTCAAGGAGAGAGGTTCCATTGTTGCCAAAAAGGCTTCAGGGCGCCCAAGAAAGACCAGCAAGCGCCAGGACCGTCTCTTAAAAGTGTTTCAGCTGTGGGATCGGGCTACCAGCAGTGCAGAGCTTGCTCAGGAATGGCAGCAGGCAGGTGTGAGTGCATCTGCCCGCACTGTGAGGCGGAGACTCTTGGAGCAAGGCCTGGTCTCAAGGAGGGCAGCAAAGAAGCCACTTCTCTCCAGAAAAAAATATCATGGACAGACTGATATTCTGCAAAAGGTACAGGCAGTGGACTGCTGAGGACTGAGGTAAAGTTATTTTCTCTGATGAATCCCCTTTTCGATTGTTTGGGACATCAGGAAAACGCCTCATTCGGAGAAGACAAGGTGAGCGCTACCACCAGTCTTGTCTCGTGCCAACTATTAAGCATCCTGAAACCATTCATGTGTGGGGTTGCTTCTCAGCCAAGGGAATCGGCTCTCTCACAGTCTTGCCTAAAAACACATCCATGAATAAAGAATGGTACCAGAATGTCCTCCAAGAGCAACTTCTCCCAACCCTCCAAAGAGCAGTTTGGCGATCAACAATGCCTTTTCCAGCATGATGGAGCACCTTGCCATAAAGCAAAGGTGATAACTAAATGGCTCAGGGAACAAAACATAGAGATTTTGGGTCCATGGCCTGGAAACTCCCCAGATCTTAATCCCATTGACAACTTGTGGTCATCTCTTATGGTCTGTGGGGCCCTCTCTCTCCTCTCTCTCGCCTGTGAAGTGTAAGCGCCGATTGTGAGTGGTTTTTCTCTTCTCTCTCCTCTGAATTCCCACCAACCCCACTCCCTCAATTCATATGTATTTCTGAGAAATTACAAGCTTTCCAGTATTAGGATACATATGAATTTATTTGTCACAAAATGATTTTTTTTTTAAATTCGCAGAAGTTGGCTCATTCAAATGTCAAAAGTTCTGCTCATCTCCAGTGCACGTATTTCAAGTAGACTTATAAAACAAGTGTGCAAAAATCCGAAGGATTGTTTGACATGCAAACTTTGTCATTCAGTCTTGCATTTGAATTTAATTTTCAGTAATTGTGTTAGCTTAATTGTGAAAATAAGGTCCCAATTAATTGGAAATCAAGGTCCCAGAGTCTGGAGGAAGAGTGGAGAAACAGACAATCCAAACTGCTCGAGGTCTAGTGTGAAGTTTCCACAATCAGTGATGGTTTGGGGAGCCATGTCATCTGCTGGTGTAGGTCCACTGTGTTGTATCAAGACGAAAGTCAGCGCAGCCATCTACCAGGATATTTTAGAGCACTTCATGCTTCCCTCTGCCGACAAGGTTTTTGGAGATGGAAATTTCATTATCCAGCAGGAATTGGCATCTGTCTACACTGCCTAAAGTATCAATACCTGGTTTTAAACAACAGTATCAGTGTGCTTGACTGGCCAGCAAACTAGCCTGACGTTTACCCTATGGGGTATTGTAAAGAGGAAGAAGAGAGACACCAGACACCACAATGCAGACGAGCTGAAGGCTGCAATCAAAGCAACCTGGGCTTCCATAACACCTCAGCAGTGCCACAGGCTGATCACCTCCATGCCACATCGCATTGATCGCAGTATTTCATGCCAAAGGAGCCCCGACCAAGTACTGAGTGCATTTACTGAACATGCATTTCAGTAGGCCATATTTCAGATTTTAAAATCATTTTTTCAAGCTGGTGTTATAAAGTATTCTAATTTACTGAGATAATGACTTTTGGGTTGTCATTAGCAGTAAGTCATAATCATCCATATTAACAGAAATAAACACTTGAAATACATCAGTCTGTTTGTAATGACTCTATATAATATATGAGTTTCACTTTTTGTATTGAAGAACTGAAAAAAAATTACTTTTTGATGATATTCTAATTTTGTGAGATGCACCTGTATATAAATGTAATTTTGTCAAGCAACATAGCTGGAACTTTCTGGCTTATTTTTGCATGCCAGTTTAAAATACATTATGCATCACATTCAAATTTGTTCCTATAAGCTTTAGATTTCAGCTTTTCAAGATCAATCAAAACTTCTTCACTTTAGAATGTTTCCACACAATCTGCATCAGGGTTAGTAATGATTAACATGAGCTTGTTTCCATTCAACCATAAATGTCTCATCATCACAGTATTAGAGAATCTCTGAGTGAGCGATTGCAATTACTGTAGACTATAATAAAGTGTGAGAAAAAAGAAAATAATCCTTCTGTATAACTTACATCAATGTCTCTCCAGTTAAAATTTAACATTCACTTTGTTTCTCTTTTGAAAATTCCTTCATGTTAGGATCCCCAGTGACCTGCATAATAACACAGCAAAATGTTTGAGGGCATTTTTTAGGGGACCTATGAAAATAAAGTAAAAATTTATTTATTTATTAATTTTCTTTGATAACCACTTTTCCTTTTTACTACTTTTTATAAATGTCGTCTATATTTGTATTTTTTTCATGGGATTAGCATTCATTAATAGGTGGGTGTATCAAAAATGTTTTCTGTTTGAGAAGCTGTCTCATGTTCTTCTTTGGAAGTTGCACTGCCTCCTGGTTTAGTGATTAAATTAGCAACATGGTTGCTCTGGAGGACCAAATCTTGTTATTTTTAATGCTATAATCAAAGGCATATTTGAATCTACAGCATTGTGAGAGTGCAAGGGGATTGATCCAGATCCAGCAATCTGGTGAACTTGTAAGATCTATAGCGAAGAGCTTATAAGCAGTGTAGTCCTTGTACGACCAGCGCTCATAGACTGTAGATGTGGGCAATAATATAGGCAATAAAATCTAAAATAAAAAATCCCTTTTTTCTTGAGAGTTGAGAGGATTTTTAATACAAATAAATGCAAAGTTGTTTGTTTTTATAAGTACTATGCAATTTTATCCATTAAAGAGGATAAAAATAAGCATTTGAGCTGTTATGTTTTGGTAGCTGAGGAGGCAGGAGCAAAAATCCGCATAGGCAGCCTAACACCAGAGAGGTTGGAAATTAATAGGTTGCAGACCCCTAAACTAACCGCACAACTAGAAGCAGCCGTGGGACGTTCCTACGGTGCCCTAGATGCCTCGTCACAGCCTGAGACATAGCTATCCCAGAAGATGGAAAGAGGAAAGCTAACTGCCCCGAAGTAGACCCCAATAGAATAGGAAGCCCCCAAACATATAATGGCGGTTAGACAAGATGAAAACACGAACACAGACAGAAAATAGATTGAGCAAACGCTGGGGCCCAAAACGGTCTAGATAGGACATCACAGGAGAGAATACTGTCTGCAACCCAGAAAAACCCTAGGAAAAACTCCAACACCTCTTAATCCAAAAACACTGAGACCACACAGTCTCGACCACCTATATCAGAACTCTGGTGTGGACACGTAGCTACCCAGCAGTAAAATAACACAAGAAACTGAGCAAATGAACAAATACAAAAAGAGTACGTAGACCAGCCCAAGCCCCCCAAAGGGGACCCGGCCGAACACAAAATCAATGCAGCAAAAAGCAAGGAAACTCAAACCACAGTAAAAATAACCTGAAAGTGACTTATCTGAAAGCAAGCAGGAGACAGCAGAAAAGCAAGCTGAATTCCAACCTCGACCAGGAAGAACAATTGATCACCGTCAAGGACCATGGGTGGTCAGCTCACTTATATCAGGCCATTCCGTCTCACCTGATAACCACTCATCAGTCACAGGTGGTGGATTTTTGCTGTTCAACATAGGTTCAATACCCTCAGCAACCACCAGAGGGAGTTCCAGCTCCGAATTAGTCTCCAACATTTTCACAACATTGAGCCATGGAATTTACTTTACTTAAAGCAATATATTACAAATTTACAGTAGATACCACTGAAATGAGATATTTGAGAATGAATGTCCTAGTTAAAAGAAGAAAGAAATAGACCAGGGATAATTTGTTCATACAGTGGGGTAAAAAAGTATTTAGTCAGCCACCAATTGTGCAAGTTCATCTCCCACTTAAAAAGTTGAAAGGCCTGTAATTGACATCATAGGTAGACCATAACTATGAGAGTCAAAATGAAAAAACAAATCCAGAAAATCACCTTGTCTGTATCACGAACACTGCACTGCACTTGCTCACTGAGCCAGTGCGCGTGTCCTGAATAAGACAGACTGCACTCAATGATACCTGTGGACCGGGGCAGCAGCGGTGAAGATACGTGCTTCAGACTAACAGGAACCGAAGCACGTGACTGCCAAGGGGCGGCGCCAGCCACAGGTATCTCAGAGGGAGCAGTAACAGATAGAGAATGCTTCAGGCCAGAGGACCTGAAGCACGTGACTGCTGGTGGGCGTGGCATAAGCTCCAGAGAGCTATGAGCAGAAGGAAAACTACTGGAAGGGTAACTATGGGACAGAGTAACAAAGAGGCATAGACAAATTGGATCATCAGGATAGCCAGGTCATACACAGAGGGAGCAACGCAGTACAAGAGGAGCAGGCAGAGAATAATCAGAACGTAGCCAAGGGATCCGAAAACCAGAACGGGCAAATACACAGTACCAAGACAGTAGACAAACTCACAACGAAGAGACGGACCGGGTCAAAACCAAACCTTTGGAGAACTGCCCGAAGATGATCAATGTGAGTTTGTTTATCAGGCGAGTAGATAAGAATGTCATCCAAATACACAACCATATAACGCCCAATAAAGTCAGAGAACACATGATTAATAAAATTTTTGAAGACTTCTGGTGCGTTGGTCAGACCGAAAGGCATGACCAAGTTTTCAAACAACCCTTCAGTAGTGAGAAAAGCAGTCTTCCACTCATCCCCCTCCCGGACCCGGATAAGGTTATATGCCCCCGCAGATCCAATTTCGAAAACCACTTAGCCCCAGACAACTGGTTGTACAAATCAGGAATAAGTGGGAGGGGGTAAGTATTTCTCACAGTTATCTTATTTAACTCTCGAAAATCGAGGCATAGGCGCAAACCACCGTCTTTTTTGTTAGCGAAAAAGAACCCCGCCGCCATGGGGGAAACAGAAGGACTAATGTGTCCCTTACGAAGGCTCTCGGAAATTTATTCTTTCATAGCAGCCCGCTCGGGACCCGAGAGGTTATACAAGCGGGCCTTGGGCAATTTAGTACCTGGAACCAGGTCAATGGCACAATCAAATGTGCGATGTGGTGATAAAACTTCAGCCTCTTTTTCAGAGAAAATGTCCGCATAGTCCTTCAGGTACTCCGGAATACCTTCCAGACCAACGGACGACACAGACACAGTAGCAAGACATCTTTCAGAACAATTAGATCCCCATTTAACAATATCACAGGAATCCCAGTCAATAATCGGGTTATGCCGTTGCAACCAGGGAAACCCTAACACCAGGCCAGCAGAGAGGTTATCCAAAACAAAACATGACACACATCCTGGTGAAGGGCCCCCAGCCTGAGGGTGAATTCTTCAGAGACAAAATGAACACCGTCCTTGGTTAGAGGTGTAGAGTCAATGGCCATTATTTTTATAGGAGTCTCCAACCTAACTGTCCCTAATCTACAGCTGGCCACCAGCTTAGAGTCAATCAGGATCAAGGAAGACCCACAGTCCACAAAAGCTGAAGTAAGGAAAAAGCAGTTCTTCACACCAAGTTCCACCTTTAACAGTATCTTAGAAAATGAAGGAAAGGGTACCTGAGAGTCTGAGTGCCCTCCAAGATGATCACCGAGACTCAGTCGCTTGTTAGTAGGTGGGCAGGAGGGACAGTTACATTTTTTCAATGTCCAGGATCACCGCAGTAAAAACACAGCTTATCTAAGCGCCTCAGTCTCTTTTCTTTCTCTTTGAGGTCGATGGCTCCCATCTCCATGAAATCCAATACAGGACTGGCTCCCCTTCCACTGGAGAAAAGTGGTGTCTCAACCTGCATCACACCTCTCGCCCTCAGCCTGCGATCCATTCGGACGGCCTGCGTCATGGAGTCCTCCAGAGAATCAGGCGGAGGGTGAAGTGCCAAGGCATCTTTCAGACGTTCAGACAGGCCTCTATGGAACAAACCCCGGAGGGCGGCATCATCCCAACAGACCTCAGCAGTCCAGCGTCTGAACTCTGAGCAAAACCACTCGGCTGAGTGCTTCCCCTGACATACACTCATCACCATGTCCTCAGCCATCAGCACTCGATCAGGCTCATCATAAATATGCCCCAGGGCCTCAAAAAATGCATCCACAGTCATTCTTTCAGGGGCAGTGGTAGAAGGGAAAAAGCCCAAGCCTGGGGGGCTCCCCTTAACAGAGACATAATGACCCCCACCCTCTGACTTTCATCCCCAGAAGAGTGTGGTCTTATAGAGAAAAAAAGCTTACAGCCCTCTTTGAAAACTTTAAATTCCTTTCTGTCTCTGGAAAAGGTATCCAGTAATTTAACCGGGGGCTCTGGGGAAACTAATGTAACAGCTTGAACCCCTGTCCCATGAGCACCAGATGATAAAGCCCCCTGCCAGCCATCAGCTGCTGAGACTGAGCCAGAACTCGTTGTTCCTCATTCAGTTTCTGAGACATCTGAGTCAGGTGCTTTACCTGCTCAGAAAGGGCATATATAGGATCCATAACACACACAGGAGAAAAAAAAAAAAGGTAGCGGTCAGTTATAATATCACGAACACTGCACTGCACTTGCTCACTGAGCCAGTGCGCGTGTCCTGAATAAGACAGACTGCACTCAATGATACCTGTCGAGCGGGGCAGCAGCGGTGAATATGCGTGCCTCAGACTAACAGGACCCGAAGCACGTGACTGCCAAGGGGCGGCGTCGGCCACAGGTATCTCAGAGGGAGCTGTAACAGATAGAGAAGAATGCTTCAGGCCAGAGGACCTGAAGCACGTGACTGCTGGTGGGCGTGGCCTAAGCTCCAGAGAGCTATGAGCAGAAGGAAAACTACTAGAAGGGTAACTACGGGACAGAGTTACCAAGGGGCATAGACAAATTGGATCATCAGGATAGCCAGGTCATACACAGAGGGAGCAACGCAGTACAAGAGGAGCAGGCAGAGAATAACCAGAACGTAGCCAAGGGATCAGAAAACCTGTCACGCTGTCTAATGATATGTATACAATGTCAGTAAACTATTAATACAGGAACAACACTCTATACAACAACTAGTATAGCAACATCAGCATGTAAGTATAGAATAGATTTACCTGACACGATATCTGCTGAACTCAGGGTTAATCTTGAGGACTTGATGAGCTGAAACAGGAAAGAGGTGGACCGGGATCTAACCTGACCCTAAACTGGGTCCTAACTAATCCCTCACCTTGGAGGTACTGATAATGGTTCAGAGGTCCAAGTCTCCAACCTAACCCTGTCTCCTATCAGACCCTGAACCCTGTAATCAGTCCTAAGAAGGATCCTGACTACCACCAAAGGGATATGGGCTGATCTCAGCTAAATACACAGATTAGACATATAAGACAGACAGGATAACACTCGCTTGCATACACACTCAAACACCAAAGGAACATAAATGGTCTGGGAAATAAACTCTAACCAAGTTGAGCTTAGAACAACTAAGGAGCTCACAACTAAAGTCTATACAGATTCATTCCTATCTGTGGTCTGCATGAAGGTTTCACTGGCAACTCCCCAAGCAGACAACCAGGAATTTAAAGGAAACCAATCAACAAATAATCAATTGCAGCCGGGAGAAACTGCACCCAGTCCCAGCACCGAGCACAGACAGAATTAACTCCCTAGCTGCCAAACACAAAGAAACAGCAGCTCAGCTGTGAGAAGTCAAAATGTGCAACCGCGACGATCTTCGTGGCAATGCACACATGACAAAACCAGAACGGGCAAATACACAGTACCAAGACAGTAGACAAACTCACAACGAAGAGTCGGACCGGGTCAAAACCAAACAAGCAACAAGATCAGACACACAGGAGGTCATCTAACTCAGCTGAGGGCAAGAGTATAACTGACACCAGACCTAGGTCAATTGGCAACTAAATAGCCGCCATCTGCCAGAGAGAGGCTGAAACCATTAACCCCAGTCTGGCCAGGACGGGACAAAGACAAAACCCCGTCCTGGGTCATGACAGTCTGATTTGGCAAGATTTATTTTGCAAATTATGGTGGAAAATAAGTAATTGGTCATTAACCAAAGTTCATCTCAATATTTTGTTATATGTCCTTTGTTGGCAATGACAGAGGTCTTCACAAGGTTGGTACACACTGTTGGTGGTATGTTGGTCCATTCCTCCATGCAGATCTCCTCTAGAGTAGTGATGTTTTGGGCAACACAGACTTTCAAATCCCTCCAAAGGTTTTCTATGGGGTTGAGATCTGGAGACTGGCTGGGCCACTCCGGGACCTTTATATGCTTCTTACGAATCCACTCCTTCATTGCCCTGACAGTGTGCTTGGGATCATTATCATGCTGAAAGACTCATCAACGTTTCATCTTCAATGCCCTTGCTGATGGAAGGAGGTTTTCACTCAAAATCTCACTATACATGGCCCCATTCATTCTTTCATGTACATGGATCAGTCGTCCTGGTCCCTTTGCATTGAAACTGCCCCAAAGCATGATGTTGCCACCTCCATGCTTCACAGTAGGTATTGTGTTCTTTGGATACAACTCGGCATTCTGTTTCCTCCAAACACAACGAGTTTTGTTTCTACCAAACAGTTCTACTTTGGTTTCATCAGACCATATGATATTCTCCCAATACTCTTCTGGATAATCCAAATTCTTTCTAACAAACTTCAGATGGTCCCGGACATTTACTGACTTAAGCAGAGGGACACGTCTGGCACTGCAGAATCTGAGTCCCTGGCGGCGTAGTATATTACTGATGGTAACCTTTATTACGGTGGTCCTAACTCTATCCAGGTCATTCACTAGGTCCCCCCATGTGGTTCTGGGATCTTTGCTCACCGTTCTTGTGATCATTATGACCCCACGGAGTGAGATCTTGCGTGGAGCACCAGATTGAGGGAGATTCAGTGGTCTTGTATGTCTTGCATTTTCTTATTGCTGTCATGGATCTGGATGGGAATTCCTTTCACAGAGCTTAGCTCCTTCTCCAGCCACACCCCCTTTGATCACGTGTCTCAGGTCCTGTTTAGTGCAGTGTGCGCTCAGCAGCAGCCATACACTTCTATTAGTTACTGCAGTCTCCCCACTCACTTCCCCTAGTGTTCATTCCCTGGACACAATCAGTGTCACATTATCACTGACCTAAAAAACTTTTTTTTCCCTTGTGTGAGGGTTGGGGTTTTTCTTGTGTTATCATGGATCCTCTGCGTGCTCTCTCAGAGCATGTCTCAAATTTAACTCAGATGATGCAGAAATTGTCTATGGAGCAGAGGACTTTGGCTCAGTCCCATCATCAGGTTCAGAGGGAGGTTGTTGATGCCATTCGGGGTGCTCCTCTCTCTGGGACTCAGTGTGGGGGAGCTACTGATGTTTTGTTATTTTCTCCTGAACCTCCACTTAAGTTACTCGATACCTTCTCTGGGGATAAGAAAAAATTTCGGGCCTTCAAAGAGGGGTGTAAGTTATTGTTTTCTTTGCGACCCTGTTCTTCAGGGGACAAGGGTTAAAGGGTGGTGGTTGTCACCTCTTTACTAAGGGAGGCTCCGCAGGGTTGGGCTTTCTCTATTCCCCCCACAGCTCCAGAAAGAATGTCTGTGGATCAGTTCTTTGAGGCCCTTGGGCAAATCTATGATGAACCTGATAGTGTGCATCTGGCTGAGGACATGGTTAAGAGTCTGTCCCAGGGGAAGCACTCGGCCGAGTGGTATTGTTCAGAGTTTGGGCGGTGGGTCACAGAGGTGTCTTGGAATGACTTGGCCCTCAGGGGATTGTTCCGCCAAGGTCTGTCTGAACACCTTAAGGACACTTTGCCGTTACATCCTCTGCCGGACACCTTCGAGGATGCCATGACACAGGCCGTCCGCATGGACAGTAGATTCCGTGCTAGAGGAGTGATGCAGCAGGAGACCCCCTCGTATCCCATCAAGGTTGATTCCTCATCATCTGTGGAACCCATGAAGGTGGGAGCTGTGTCCTTTAAGGAAAAAGACAGGAGATGTCACAAGGAAAATAAACTTTGCTTCTACTGTGGGGCTCCGGGACACTGGAGAAAGGTCTGTCCCTCTTGCCCTCTGCTTTCAAGGTGTCAAAAACATCTAAGTCTGGGTAACGGTCGAGGAGGTTACCCAGACCCTCAGGTACACTTTTCCTCAATGTCTAAAATTCTGCCCCTGGTGGAGCTTGGAGTAGATGGTAATCTATTCCCTATTACAACTTTTGTGGATTGTGGTTCAACCATTAATTTGATTGACTTTAACTTGGTTACACTCTGTAAGATAGGGATAGTTAGGCTCGAGACGCCACTAAAAGTCGTGGCCATTGACTCCACTCCCCTCACCAAGTGGCAAACCACCCTTGTCTCGCAAATGTTCTTGCTTAAGGTGGGCTCTTCTCATTTGGAACATATTACTTGCTTTGTTTTGGACAAATTACCTGCAGGGTTGGTTCTGGGTTTTCCCTGGTTACAAAGGCATAATCCTGTTATTAATTGGGAGACCAGAGAAATTGTCCAATGGGGATACAATTGTGTTAAACAATGTTGTAATTCTGCGTCTATTTCGTCTGTTGGTCCGGAGGGTATTCCGGAGTACCTAAAAGATTTCAAAGATGTGTTCTCCGAAAGCGAGGCTGAGGTTTTACCACCACATCGTCCTTTTGATTGCGTCATTGATTTGATTGCGGGTACTAAATTGCCCAAGGCCCGGTTGTTTAAACTTTCAGGTCCTGAACGGGTTGCCATGAAGAAGTATATTGCTGCGAGCCTCTGTAAGGAACATATTCATCCTTCTGTTTCTCCTGTGGCAGCGGGTTTTTCTTTGTTAAAAAAAAAGATGGCTTGCGCCTTTGCCTCAATTTTCGGGAACTCAATAAGATCACGGTGAGAAACCCGCTCCCTCTTATTCCCGATTTGTGTAACCAGTTGTCCGGGGCAAAATGGTTTTCTAAATTAACCCCTTACTGCCATCGGACGTACTATCCCGTCCATGGTACCTGGGCCCGTATGACCGGGGACGGGATAGTACGTCATAGGCGATCAGCTGCGCTCCTGAGGGGAGCGCAGCTAATCGCCGCCGGGTGTCAGCTGATTATCACAGATGACACCCATGACTGTGTGTCAGGAGCGGTCACGGACCACTCCCGGCACATTAACCCCTTGCACACCGCGATCAAACATGATCGCGGTGTACTGGGGGCACAGGGGAGGATCGCGCAGGGTGGGGGCTCCCTGCGCGCCTCCCTGAGACCCTCAGAGCAGCGCGATGTGATCGCGCTGTTCTGAGGGCTTCCTCCCTCCCAGGACCCGGATCCAAGATGGCGCCGGGGTCCTGGAGGGAGGCGGCTACCTCAGTGCTTGCCGAGAGCAGGCACTGAGAAGTCTGCATCTATGCCTGTGCGATCGCTGGTGTGACAGAGTGCTGTGCACACTGTCACACCAGCGATCTGATAAAATACTGTGATGTCCCACCCTGGGACAAAGTAAAAAAGTTAAAAAAGTAAAAATAAACATGTGTAAAAAAAAAATCCAAAATAAATAAAAAAAAAAAAAAAAATATTCCCCAATAAATTCACTTCTTCCTGTAAATAAAAAAAAAAAAACAATAAAAGTACACATATTTGGTATCGCCCCGTCCGTAACGACCCCCCCTATAAAATTGTCCCACTAGTTAACCCCTTTAGTGAACCCCTTAAAAAAAAAAAAAAAAAACGAAGCAAAAAATCAATGCTTTATCATCATACCGCCGAACAAAAAGTGGAATAACACGCGATCAAAAAGACCGATATAAAAAAACATGGTACCGCTGAAAACGTCATCTTGTCCCGCAAAAAACGAGCTGTCATAAAGCATCATCAGCGAAAAAATAAAAAGTTATAGCTCGCAGAATAAAGCGATGCAAAAATAATTATTTTTTATATAAAATTGTTTTTATTCTATAAAAGCGCCAAAACATGAAAAAATGATATAAATGAGGTATCGCCATAATCGTACTGACCCGAAGAATAAAACTGCTTTATCAATTTTACCACACGTGGAACGGTATAAACGCCTCCCCCAAAAGAAATTCATGAATTGCTGATTTTTGTTCATTCTAACCTCCCAAAAATCGAAATAAAAAGCGATCAAAAAACGTCACGTGCTCAAAAATGGTACCAATAAAAACTCAACTCATCCCGCAAAAAATAAGACCTCACATGACTCTGTGGGCCAAAATATGCAAAAATTATAGCTCTCAAAATGTGATGATGCAAAAACTATTTTTGCAATAAAAAGCGTCTTTTAGCGTGACAGCTGCCAATCATAAAAACCCGCTATAAATAGTAAATCAAACCCCCCTTTATCACCCCCTTAGTAAGGGAAAAATAATAAAATTAAAAAAAAGTATTTATTTCCATTTTCCCATTAGGGTTAGGGTTAGGGTTGCGGCTAAAGTTAGGGTTAGGGTTGGCGCTAAAGTTAGGATTAGGGTTAGGGTTGGGATTAGGGGTGTGTTAGGGTTAGGTTTGTGGTTAGGGTTGGGACTAGGGTTAGGGGTGTGTTGGGGTTAGGGTTGGAGTTAGAATTGGGGGGTTTCAGCTGTTTAGGCACATCAGGGGCTCTCCAAATGTGACATGGCGTCTGATCTCAATTCCAGCCAATTCTGCGTTGAAAAAGTCAAACGGTGCTCCTTCACTTCTCAGCTCTGCCATGCGTCCAAACAGTAGTTTATCCCCACATATGGGGTATCAGCGTACTCTGGACCCCAAGAGTTATTGTGCAATTTGTCCTATTTCTTCTGCTACCCTTGGGAAAATAAAAAACTGGGGGCGAAAATATCATTTTTGTACAAAAAAAAAATTTTTTTTTGCTTTTACAGCTGTACATTATAAACTTCTGTGAAGCACTTGGGGCTTCATAGCGCTCACCACACATCTAGATAAGTTCCTTGTGGGGTCTATTTTCCAAAATGGTGTCACTTGTTGGGGATTTCCACTGTTTAGGCGCATCAGGGGCTCTCCAAATGCGACATGACGCCCCCAGACCATTCCATCAAAGTCTGCAATCCAAAACATCACTACTTCCCTTCCGAGCCCCAACGTGTACCCATACAGTAGTTTTCTCCCACATATTGGATATCAGCGTACTCAGGACAAATTGGACAACAACTTTTGGGGTCCAATTTCTCCTGTTACCCTTGTAAAAATAAAATATTGGGGCAAAAAAATCATTTTTGCAAAAAAAAAAAGGATTTTTTATTTTTACGGCTGCTGCGTTATAAACTTCTGTGAAGCACTTCGGGGTTCAAAGTGCTCACCACACATCTAGACAAGTTCCTTGTGGGGTCTATTTTCCAAAATGGGGTCACTTGTGGGGGTTTCCACTGTTTAGGCGCATCAGGGGCTCTCCAAATGCGACATGACGCCCCCAGACCATTCCATCAAAGTCTGCAATCCAAAACGTCACTACTTCCCTTCCGAGCCCTGACGTGGCCCATACAGTAGTTTTCTCCCACATATTGGGTATCAGCGTACTCAGGACAAATTGGACAACAACTTTTGGGTTCCAATTTCTTCTGTTACCCTTGTGAAAATAAAATATTGGGGGCGAAAAAATCATTTTTGTAAAAAAAAAAAAAAGATTTTTTATTTTTACGGCTGTACGTTATAAACTTCTGTGAAGCACTTCGGGGTTCAAAGTGCTCACCACACATCTAGATAAGTTCCTTGTGGGGTCTATTTGCCAAAATGGGGTCACTTGTGGGGGGTTTCCACTGTATAGGTGCATCAGGGGCTCTCCAAATGTGACATGACGCCCCCAGACCATTCCATCAAAGTCTGCAATCCAAAACGTCACTACTTCCCTTCCGAGCCCTGACGTGCGCCCATACAGTAGTTTTCTCCCACATATTGGGTATCAGCGTACTCAGGACAAATTGGACAACAACTTTTGGGTTCCAATTTCTTCTGTTACCCTTGTGAAAATAAAATATTGGGGACGAAAAAAATCATTTTTGTAAAAAAAAAAAAAGATTTTTTATTTTACGGCTGTACGTTATAAACTTTAGTGAAACACCTGGGGGTTAAAAGTTCTCACCACACATCTAGATAAGTTCCTTGAGGGGTCTAGTTTCCAAAATGGCGTCATTTATGGGGGTTTCCACTGTTTAGGCAGATCAGGAGCTCTCCAAACACGACATGGCGTCCAGCCAATTCTGCGTTGAAAAAGTCAGACGGCGCTCCTTCCCTTCCAAACTCTGCCATGCACCCAAACAGTGGTTTACTCCCACATATGGGGTATCAGCGCACTCAGGACAAATTGCACAATAACTTTTGGAGTCTTGTTACCCTTGGAAAAATAAAAATTGGGGTGAAAAGATCATTTTTGTGGAAAAAAATATGATTTTTAAATTTTACGGCTCTACGTTATAAACTTGTGTGAAGCACTTGGGGGTTCAAATTGCTCACCAAAGATCTAGAAAAGTTCCTTAGGGGGTCTAGTTTCCAAAATGGGGTCATTTTTGGGGGGTTTCCACTGTTTAGGCACATCAGGGGCTCTCCAAATGCAACATGGCATCCAATCTCAATTCCAGCCAATTTTGGTTGGAAAAAGTCAAATGGTGCTCCTTCCATTCCGAGCTCTGCCGTGCGCCCAAACAGTGGTTCCCACCCAAATATGGGGTATCAGCGTACTCAGGACAAATTGGACAACAACTTATGTGGTCCAATTTCTCCTGTTACCCTTGAGAAAATAAAAAATTAGTGACTAAAATATAATTTTTGTGGGAAAAAAATAGGATTTTTTATTTTCATGCCCGGGCATTATAAACTTGTGTGAAGCACTTGGGGGTTCAAAGTGCTCACCAAAGATCTAGATAAGTTCCTTAGGGGGTATAGTTTCCAAAATGGGGTCACTTGTGGGGGGTTTCCACTGTTTAGGCTCATCTGGGGCACTGCAAACGGAACATGACCCCATCAACGTCTGCATTCCAAAACGTTACTACTTCCTTTCCAAGCCCTGCCGTGCACCCAAACAGTTCCCCCCCACATATGGGGTATCAGCGTACTCAGGACAAATTGGACAACAACTTTTGGGGTCAATTTCCTTGGGAAAATTCAAAAATTTGGGACTAAAAAATCATTTTTGTGGAAAATTGTTTTTATTTTTTTCACACCCAGGCATTATAAGCTTTTGTGAAACACTTGGGAGTTCAAAGTGCTCACAACAGATCTAGATAAGTACCTTAGGGGGTCTAGTTTCCAAAATGGTGTCACTTGTGGGGGTTTCCACTATTTAGGCGCATCAGGGGCTCTCCAAACACGACATGGCGTCCAATCTCAATTCCAGCCAATTTTAGTTTGAAAAAGTCAAACGGCGCTCCTTCCCTTACGAGCTCTGCCGTGTGCCCAAACAGTGGTTTTCCCCCACATATTGGGTATAGGCGTACTCAGGAGAAATTGCATAACAACCTTATCTGTCCATTTTCTCCTTTTACCCTTGTGAAAAAAAAAAAAAGTTTGTAAAAGATCATTTTTGTGGCTAAAAAGTTAAATATTCATTTTTTCCTTCCACGTTGCTTTAGTTCCTGTGAAGCACCTGAAGGGTTAATAATCTTCTTGAATGTGGTTTTGAGTACCTTGAGGGGTGCAGTTTTTAGAATGGTGTCACTTTTGGGTATTTTCTGCCATATAGACCCCTCAAAGTGACTTCAAATGAGAGGTGGTCCCTAAAAAAAATGGCTTTGTAAATTTTGTTGTAAAAATGAGAAATCGCTGGTCAACTTTTAACCCTTATAACTTCCTAACAAAAAAAAATTTTGGTTCCAAAATTGTGCTGATGTAAAGTAGACATGTGGGAAATGTTATTTCTTAACTATTTTATGTGACATATTTTTCTGTTTTAAGGGAATAAAAATTCAAAGTTTGAAAATTGCAAAATTTTAAAAATTTTCGCCATATTTGCGTTTTTTTCAAAAATAAACGCAAGTTATATTGAAGAAATTTTACTTCTAACGTGAAGTACAATATGTCACGAGAAAACAATCTCAGAATCGCGAAGATCCGTTGAAGCGTTCCAGAGTTATAACCTCATAAAGAGACAGTGGTCAGAATTGTAAAAATTGGCCCGGTCATTAACGTGCAAACCACCCTTGGGGGTGAAGGGGTTAAATTTACAGGGAGCCTATAACCTTATTAAGGTACGAGAGGGAGACGAGTGGAAGATGGCGTTTCTCACGTCTGAGGGTCTTTTTGAATATCTGGTTATGCCTTTTGGACTGACATATGCTTCAGCCGTCTTTCAAAATTTTATACATTTTGTGTTTTCAGATCTCATCGGTCACTTTGTAGTTATATACTTAGATGACATCTTTATTTACTCCTCAGACGATCAAGCTCATGTGGGGCATTTGCGTTCCGTTCTCCAGAGACTTAGAGAGAATCAACTTTTTGCTAAGTTGCATAAATGTTAATTTTTTGTGGTGGAATTGTTGTTCTTGGGGTTTATTGTTTCTAAGGAGGGTTTTCACATGGACCACAAGAAGGTACAGGCTATCGTGGATTGGGTTCAGCCTCGAGACTTGAAGGGGTTACAATGCTTTCTGGGGTTCGCTAATAATTACCATATATACTCGTGTATAAGCCGAGATTTTCAGCACCTTTTTTTGTGCTGAAAATGCCCCCTCGGCTTATACACGAGTCATTGGGCAGAAACCAGCGGGGGATGGGGTGCCGCGGCAGGAGCTGGTGGCTGGGACATCATACTCACTCTCCCAGTGCCATCGCTGAACGTCCCGGCAATCCTCCATTGAACCCAACTTCCTGCAGCTCTCCTGTGCTGAGCGGTGACGTAATACCGCTCATTAAGGTCATGTAATATGGACGCAACGCCCCTCCCATAGGCGTGGTGTCCATATTCATGGCCTTAATGAGCGGTACTACGTCACCGCTCAGCACAGGAGAGCTGCAGGAAGCCGGGTACAACGGAGGATTGCCAGTGGGAGCCCGAGTCCCGAAAGAGGGTAGCAGAGCCACCACTGGAGGAAGTCCAAGGTCCCAAGGAGTCATTTAGGGAGGTGGTAAAGACCTGATCTGCTGGCGGTGTATCAATTCTGGACACATAGGGGCCCGTTGTCATTTGTCTTCCGAGCAGATGGATTGTAGCCTAGACAGGCGCTGCTCATACAATACTTATCCCAGTTACAGTGTGGATCATCAGCCCAGAGAGGAGCAACAGTCATGTCCCGTGACCATAAATGGGGTGCTAGTGTCAGGACTGTTGCAGTCATGGAGTTTGGTGGGCCTGATAACTGTTGTACTCCCCCACCACTTGGTCTCAGAAAAATGCATGGGCTTCCACTGTATCCATGGGGATGCCAAAGACTACCCCATCACCAGAGTGTCAATAAAGACAAGCCAGGAGAACTTAGTCCCATGAGGTTGGGGTTTTTAGAGGCTTGCTACTCCTCATGATAGTCAGCCAGGACTTCAGCCTGTTTTGGGACTTGTGGGGAGAGTCGGGGATGCTAAATAGAGATAAGCGAATATTTCAATTTTCGGTTTGGCTCATGATCTCTGAATTTGCAATATTTGGTGATTTAATCATCAAAGCACAAATGCCGGTGTTTCCCAAGCTGTGTAACAGCATGAGAAACATCAGCGTAGTTCTTCTGATCAGCAATGAAATCATCCCCGCCGGTCATAGAGCCGCAGTTCCCACTCTGGCAGAAGACAGCGTGAGCGCTCAGCTGTGATCGGAGGTATAAAGTTTACCTCCGGTCACTGGTGTCAGATGATGGGACTACAGCTCCCATCTGATAAATCCCCGTCGGAGCCACAGGTGGTGGAGTTCTCTTTGTGTATACTGGTGGGTGAGGAGGACGAGGCGATGGCCAGTGAAGCCAAGGTTCCTGATCTGAGGTTTTCCGGGAAAAATTTTGGCTCTGCACAAATGCGGGATCTTTCCCTAAAAGGGGTATTCAAAAAAGTGTCTGTGATAGATTGGGTTGTTCAAGATCTGGAGGTTGACACCAGGTTCCCACACTTTGCAGTTAATGGTGAGTTACTGTATATTGTGACCACACTGAGGGAAGGGGAGAGAGTGGAGCAGTTGTTGGTTCATGGTCCCTACCTGCGGAAGGTTTTAGACATGGCCCATTAACATGTTTTGGGGGGACATCTGGGGTAGAGAAAATGAAGGAGTGAATAATGCACAGGTTCTATTGGCCGAGATGTTACCGAAAGATCCTAAATTATTGTAAGTCCTACGCAACCTGCCAGATAATCACTTTGTCTACTCATTTTCGACTTCCCCAGTTCCGTCACCTATGATAGAGGTCCCATTTGAGAGGATTGCCATGGATCTAATGGGTCCTCTAGTTAAATCTGCATGAGGGCATAAATACATCTTAGTGGTCATGAACTATGCGACCTGGTACCCTGAAGTAATACCACTAATAAAACTCCTCGGTCAAGAGTATTGCTAGGGAACTTGTACATATTTTTCACGGCATGGTCTGCCAAATAAGATTTTGATCGACCAGGGAACCCCTTTCATGAGCAAGATTATGAGGAAGTTGTGTACTGTCCATCAGATTGCCCAGCTGTGAACCTCAGTCTACCATCCGCAGACATATTCCTAGCAGAGGGCTTCAAAAAGACTTTAAAGGTGGTGCTCAAGAAGGTCATTGAGAAGGATGGTCAAAACTGGGACTATCTGCTTCCATTTCTGCTTTTCTTAGTCGGAGAAATTCCTTGAGCCTCTACTGGCTTCTCGCCATTTGAGCTCCTATTTGGTCAACATCCGTGAGGGTTCTTGGACATCGTTGCCTAGGAAGCCGACATCATGCTGCAGTGGAGCATCATAGAGCATGTTGTCAAGTTACAGGAGAGAATGGTGAAAGCAATGCCAATTGTGAAGGAGCAACTTTTCCAGGCACAGGAGGAACAGGTAAGGGTTTATAACCATTCATCAAGGCTGAGGCAGTTCCAGCCTGAGGATCATGTGCTAGTTCTTATCCTCATGGTGGAGAGCAAGTTCCTAGCCAAGTGGCAAGGCCCATATGAGGTGGTGAAAAAACTGAGCGAGGTGAATTACAACGTACACCAGCCAGGCCGCACCAAATGTACCATGTGAACTTGCTCAAGCCATGGCAAGTTAGGGAGTCACTGGAAACCACTTGCCTGGGAGCCACAGTGGACGATGTCACCATTGCAGAGACTCTATTGCTGGCCCAAAGACAACAGTGTCAGGAACTGTTGAAGCAGAGCCATGACGTGTCCTCGGAGTTGCCAGGGCATACGCATGTGGTCGAGCATGACGTGTTGACAGAGCCAAATGTAAAGTTGAACCTCAGACCCTATAGAATTCTTGCAGCATATCAGGAGGTAATAGTAAATGAGGGGAAGAGGATGTTAGACCTCGGGTGGTTGATTGTTTGAAAATTGGATAGTCGAGTCCCATCATCCTTGTGCCAAAGTGCAACGGTGAGAGGCGGTTTTGCAATGATTACCGCAGGCTGAATGAGGTCTCCAAATTTGATGTGTATCCGATGCCCCTTGTGGATGAATTTATTGAGAGACTGGGAACCACGAGGTGCATTACTACCCTCGACCTGATGAAGGGCTATTGGCAGATCCCCATGTCCCAGAGTGCCAAGGAGAAGACAACCTTCTTGATGCCTTATGGGTGTTTCCAATACACCAGAATGTCCTTCGGTCTGCAGGAGGCTTCAGCAACCTTCCAGAGGGCTATTGGATCGGGTCCTGGCTCCGCATAAGAAGTATGCCGCAGCCTACCTAGATGACATTGTGGTCTTCAGTGTGGACTGGGGTAGTCACCTACCAAAGGTACAGCCTAATCCTGGATTCATTGAGGAATGCAGGGTTAATTGTAAACCCCCAAAAATGTGCCATAGGGAAGGAAAAGGCAAACTACTTAGGCTATATGATTGGAAGGGGCAAAATCAAGCCTCTGATAAACAACATTGAGGCAATCCAAAAGTGTCCACAACCGCTTTCCAAGAAGCAAGTGAGGGCGTTTCTTGCTTTGTGTGTTACTAACCGTGGTTTATCCCGGGGTTCACCATAATTGCCGCACCATTGATTGACCTCCTTCAAGGCACAAAATCATTGACCATTAAATGATCTGCTGAGACTGAGATGGCTTTCCATGAGCAGAAGCAGGCACTGTGAAGATATACAGTTCTTGTCGCACCAGACTTCAGCAAGGAGTTTGTGGTCCTGACAGATGCATCAGAAGTTGGCTTGGGGGCCGTACAGTCTCAGGAAATAAATGGAGAGGAGCATCCCATTCTGTGTCTCTTCAAGCAAGAGAAACTATGCCATCGTCAAGAAGGAGTGCTTAGCCGTAAAATGGGCTGTAGATAACCTGAGGTATTACCTGCTAGGTCAAAGGATTAAACTGATATCTGACCATGCCTCTCTGAGGTGTTTAAGGGAAAAGAAGGGTAAGAATACTTGGGTAAGTAGGTGGTTCTTAGGCCTCCAAAATTTCACTTTTTACTTAGAGCATAGGCCAGGGAAGTTGCACGGGAACGCAGATTCTCTGACCAGACTCCCCTGCTTAGCAAGTGAAGGTGCCAAAACCCTGAATTTGGCAGAGGGGGGATATGTGAAAAAGTTGCTGTTGAAGTGCTGGAGGGGAGATATGTGTCACCATGCAGATTGGTAATGTGAAACCCAGAGTGCTTTTCTTCCAGCACATTAACTGTTGAGAGGATTTAGCTAAGTTGCATAAAGGGCTGGTTTCTATGTGAATATCCATAGAGTGGGTGGGAGGGTGTCCATCTTATTTCCACCTGCAGAGCCAGCACGGAGATGTGCTGACAGGACCTGTGTAATATTACAGTCATGTGTTCAGTCACATGGTGAAGGATTCACATGATCTAGGGCTTAAATAGCAGGGCTACAGAGGCAGTCAGCAAGACTGGAAAATGGACTCTCCAGTGGTTTGTGCCCTGAGGAGGAAAGACTGAACCTGTGTTGCTGCAGAGCGGGTTGCTACCTGCAAACATATGGACTCTGTAATAGCATTTTGTTTTCTTTGTTGTTTTCTGGTTTTAACCTGAAGAGTTGTGCTTATTTTTCCTTCTTGTTGGTTTATGCTGTCACATAATAAACCAACTGAAGATTTATACAGACAGTGTTCCTTTTTTCTACCTCCGTGTACCACCAAGTGAGTTGAACTACCACAGTATATATAAGATCCATCCAGCACGTCTTCGTCTGCTTGCTGTCACTGAATGGAAACATTGATTCTGAGGCTGAAATGACAAGCAAGCAAATCTCTAATAAAATACAACATTATCTATGTAACCGAGGCTCCTTGCGGGGAAAAAAGTCTGCATCTCATAGACTTGTGGACTCCACTCTGCGTTCATTGGTCCAATAGTGTTTAGTCCGTGGCCAGCTCCTCACAATCAGTAATGGAAAAATCTCTCTTCTTTGAATCCAGATTTTACCTATAAATTGAGCGAGATTAGTGTGTTAGGCGCCGGGATTGTTCCACTGCATGGACAGATCCCAAGCCATGTCTGCCTCTGCGTTCTTTCATTCTGCTTCAGCCGCTGTGGGTGCTGCTGAGCATAGACGTCGGTCCCAGCATCTTGCTCAGGCTCGTGATGTTTGTTTGGATACTGCTGGCTTTCTAGCCAAGTCTATGGTAATCAGTGATAGGCAGCGGCGATCGGACGCTCTGGAGTCTAAGTCCAGAGATCACCTTACTGAGCATGTCCGTGAGGTGGCGTCCTCTCATTGGTGCTCATACGTCATGTGCTCTGGTGATGTGGCAGCTCTGGTTTGGTCCGAGGGCAATATCAGTGTGAGTGTTTGGGGTGGAATTTTGGCTTTAAAAGGCTCCCCGCGATACCTGCGGATGCGCTAGTGTCATTTGTGGTGGAGTGTTTGAGAGGATACGCTATCACTCTGACTGCATGTATGTGTGTTGAGATCTTGCTCAGCTTAGTACCAGTAAGGGTTTTTGATTGCCGCTTGGCTTCCAGCATCTGTATCCGGTCATGTGTGTGGTTAGCACAGCTGAGTTACAGAGCAAGTCCAACCATAGAACCTTTTTGCTCCCCTGTGAGTTCTACAGGGTCTTCTTTTAGCTCACTAGTGCCAGCTGAGTGTTTTCTTTTGACTCTGCATCTGGTTTGGCCACGTGTACGATTGGGTCAATTACAGAGCGAGTTCAACCTTTAGCAACTTCTCTCTGTAAAGTTAACAGAGCTGTGTGTTGTGCTTTCCATTCACACTGCATGGAGTTGTATGCTTGCCGTGTGTTCCGACATTACCCTATAGCAGCAGTTTTACATCTCTGAACGGTGGACCCGGGTTGCGATCGCGCATTATTATTATTCTTAATTTAGTGCGATCCGCTAACCCTAACACAGTGTAAGTGGAGAAAGTAGCAGATTTTTCTGATAAAATGTATTGCAATGTGTCTTATTTTCATGTATACTATTGATTTATGAAATACAAATTAAAATGATGGTTACACTTTAAGACAAGTCTGTTTGATGTTCCCTGACTACTGTCAGATTCTAGGAGATAAAATATAGAATAATTGAATAAATTGTATTGTGTCTTTCAAACCACGATGTCAGCATCATAGACAAAAAACTATTGCAGAAATGCTGTGCTTGTTCCATTTCCCCATGAATAAACCATTTTTTAAAACATTATATGTACCCCAAAATAATGCAAACAAAAATAAAAGAGAATGCTGATACCTTTATGCCCAAATTACTTGAACAAGAAGAATAGCATTCAGCAGTTGATATATTGCAGCACGGTGGCTCAGTGGATAGCACTACAGCCTTGCAGCACTGGAGTCCTGGGTTCGAATCCCACCTAGGACAACATCTGCAAGGAGTTTGTATGTTCTTCCCGTGTTTGCGTGGGTTTCCTCCGGGTTCTCCGGTTTCCTCCCACATTCCAAAGACATACTGATAGGGAATCTAGAATGTGAGCCCCATAGGGGACAGCGACAATAATGTGTGCAAACTGTAAAGCGCTGCGGAATATGTTAGCGCTATATAAAAATAAAGATTATTATTATTATTATTGCACAATCATATATTTATTGACAAAAAGATTTCTCTTAAAATTTGCAGCATTTGCATTTCTTATTTCTATAGTTATAGCAAGCACATGTTAGCCACTTTGTGTTAGTAGTTTTGTTTCTTCAGCATACTTGAGATAGGAAATTCCCTTGTGCCATTGGTTTCCTAGCAACAAACATACGAACCTCATTTAAAATCTGTTTCAAATTAATGTGTTGATATAGAATTGGAATATATTTTGTACCATTTTTACTACTTACTAACAAGCCATTTTATGTTCATTGTTCACAGGCTTACTCTGTATACTAAAATCAATCCAGATAGTACTAGTATTACCATACTTAAGATTAGAATTACAGTTTAGAATCAAACTATAATAACCCCTCTCTGCCATCGGATGTACTATCCCGTCCATGAAACCCGTGACAATCTGCCCATGGACGGGATAGTACGTCCCAGCGATCAGCTGCGCTCCGAGGGGGAGCGCAGCTGATTGCAGCCAGGTGTCAGCTGTTTATCACAGCTGACACCCGGCACTATGTGCCAGGAGCGGTCATGGACCGCTCCCGGAACATTAACCCTGGCACATTGCGATCAAACATGATCTCGGTGTACCGGGGGCATAGGGGAGCATCTCCCCTTAGGCCCTCAGAACAGCGCGATGTGACCGCGCTGTTCTGAGGCCTCTTCCCTGCAGGACCCCGGATCCAAGATGGCCGCCGGGTCCTGTAGGGAGGCTGCTTCCTCAGTACCTGCTAAGAGCAGGCGCTGAGGAAGCCTGCAGCACTGCCTGTGAGATCGCTGGTCTCACAGAGTGCTGTGAACATTGTGAGACCAGCAATCTGACCCTATACTGTAATGTCCCACCCTGGGACAAAGTAAAAACGTTAAAAAAATAAAAATAACAAGTGTAAAAAAAAAATTCCAAAATAAAGGAAAAAAAAAATATTCCCCAATAAATTCATCTCTTCCTGTAAATAAAAAAAAACAAACCAATAAAAGTACACATATTTGGTATCGCCGCATCATAACGACCCGCCCTATAGAACTGTCCCACTAGTTAACCCCTTTAGTGAACCCCTTAAAAAAAAACAAAGCTAAAAATCAATACTTTATCATCATACCGCCGAACAAAAAGTGGAATAACACGCGATCAAAAAGACCGTTATAAATAAACTTGGTACTGCTGAAAACGTCATCTTGTCCCACAAAAAACGAACCACCATACCGCATAGTCAGCGAAAAAATAAAAAAGTTATAGCTCGCAGAATAAAGCGATGCAAAAAGAATTGTTTTATATAAAATTGTTTTTATTGTATAAAAGCGCCAAAACAAAAAAAAAATGTCACTATTTCCCTTCAGAGCCCCGACGTGTGCCCATACAGTAGTTTTCTCCAACATATTGAGTATCAGCGTACTCAGGACAAATTGGACAAATTTTGGGGTCCAATTTCTCCTGTTACCCTTGTAAAAATAAAATATTTTGGGCGAAAAAATAGTTTTTGTAAAAAAAAAAAAAAAAAAAAGATTTTTTATTTTTACGGCTGTACGTTATAAACTTCTGTGAAGCACTTCGGGGTTCAAAGTGCTCACCACCCACCTAGATAAGTTCCTTGGGGGGTCTATTTTCCAAATGGGGTCACTTGTGGGGGGTTTCCACTGTTTAGGCACATCAGGGGTTCTCCAAACGCGACATGACGCACACAGACCATTCCATCATAGTTTGCAATCCAAAACGTCACTACTTCCCTTCCGAGCCCTGACGTGTGCCCATACAGTAGTTTTCTCCCACATATTGGGTATCAGCATGCTCAGAACAAATTGGATGACAACTTTTGGGGTCCAATTTCTCCTGTTACTCTTGGGAAAATAAAAAAGTTGGAGATTAAAAGATCATGTTTGTGGAAAAAATATGATTTTTTTATTTTCATGCTCTGGCGTTATAAACTTTAGTGAAACACCTGGGGGTTAAAAGTTCTCACCACACATCTAGATAAGTTCCTTGAGGTGTCATTTGTGGGGGGTTTCCACAGCTTAGGCACATCACGAGCTCTCCAAACACGACATGGCGTCCAGCCAGTTCTGCGTTGAAAAAGTCGAACGGCGCTCCTTCCCTTCTGAGCTCTGCCATGCACCCAAACAGTGATTTAACCCCACATATGGGGTATCAGCGTACTCAGGACAAATTGCACAATAACTTTTGGGGTCTTGTTACCCTTGGGAAAATAAAAATTGGGGTGAAAAGATAATTTTTGTGGAAAAAATATGATTTTTTAATTTTACGGCTCTACGTTATAAACTTGTGTAAAGCACTTGGGGGTTCAAATTGCTCAACACAGATCTAGAGAAGTTCCTTACGTGGTCTATTTTTCAAAATGGGGTCACTTGTGGGGGGTTTCCACTGTTTAAGCACATCGGGGGCTCTCCAAATGCAACATGGCGTCCAATCTCAATTCCAGCTAATTTTGGTTGGAAAAAGTCAAATGATGCTCCTTCCATTCCGAGCTCTGCCGGGCACCCAAACAGTTGTTTCCCTCCACATATGGGGTATCAGCATACTCAGGACTAATTGTACAACAACTTTTGTGGCCCAATTTCTCCGGTTACCCTTGGGAAAATAAAAAAATTTTGTGGGAAAAAAATAGGATTTTTTATTTTCATACCCGGGCATTATAACCTTGTGCGAAGCACTTGGGGGTTCAAAGTGCTCACCACAGATCTAGATAAGTTCCTTAGGGGGTCTCGTTTCCAAAATGGGGTCACTTGAGGGGGTTTCCACTGTTTAGATACATCTGGGGCACTGCAAACGGAACATGACCCTCATCAATGTCTGCATTCCAAAATGTTATTACTTCCTTTCCAAGCCCTGCCGTGCACCCAAACAGTTTCCCCCACTCACATATAGGGTATCAACGTATTCAGGACAAATTGGACAACAACTTTTAGGGTCCAATTTCCTTGGGAAAAATCAAAAATTTGGGTCTAAAAAATCATTTTTGTGGAAAATTGTTTTTTTTTTCTCACTCAGGCATTATAAACTTTTGTGAAACACTTGGGGGTTCAAAGTGCTCACAACAGATCTAGATAAGTTCCATAGGGGGTCTAGTTTTCAAAATGGTGTCACTTGTGGGAGGTTTCCATTGTTTAGGCGCATCAGAGGCTCTCCAAATGCGACATGGCGTCCAATCTCAATTCCAGCCAATTTTGTTTTGAAAAAGTCAAACGGCGCTCCTTCCCGTACGAGCTCTGCCGTGTGCCCAAACAGTGGTTTTCCCCCACATATGGGGTATTGGCGTACTCAGGAGAAATTGCACAACAACTTTTTCTGTCCATTTTCTCCTTTTACCCTTGTGAAAATGAAAAAAGTTTGTAAAAGGTCATTTTTGTAACTAAAAAGTTAAATATTCATTTTTCATTCCACGTTGCTTCAGCTCCTGTGAAGCACCTGAAGAGTTAATAAACTTCTTGAATGAGTTTTTGAGTACCTTAAGGGGTGCAGTTTTAGAATGGTGTCACTTTTGGATATTTTCTGCCATATTGACCCTTCAAAGTGACTTCAAATGTGAGGTGGTCCCTAAAAAAAATGGCTTTGTAATTTTGTTGTAAAAATGAGAAATCGCTGGTCAACTCTTAACCCTTATAATTTCCTACCAAAAATTCCAAAATTGTGCTGATGTAAAGTAGACATGTGGGAAATGTTATTTATTAACTATTTTGTGTGACATATTTCTCTGTTTTAAGGGAATAAAAATTAAATTTTGAAAATTGCTAAATTTTCAAAATTTTCACAGTATTTGCGTTTTTTCAAAAATAAATGCAAGTTATATCGAAGAAATTTTACCACTAACGTGCAGTACAATATGTCACGAGAAAACTGTCTCAGAATCGCAAAGATTCGTTGCAGCGTTCCAGAGTTATAACCTCATAAATGACAGTGGTCAGAATTGTAAAAATTTGCCCAGTCATTAACGTGCAAACCACCCTTGGGGGTGAAGGGGTTAATAAACCGCATTTAAAGATGGGCGAACCGATATATGTTCAGGTTTTTAAAAAGTTTGGTTCGGGTGGAAAAACGGTACCAGAACTCAAGCCCAAACCTCATTCAAGTGAATGGGGGCCAAACATCGGGTGTTTCACACAATGTCATTTGCATGAAAAACTCCAACTTTGATCAGTGGTAAGTTTGCCAGTTAGAGAGCTGCAGTTCCCACACTGTCATGTAGATGACAGAGTGTGAGCCAGCAGACATGACCAGTGGTAAAAAGGTTACTGTCAGTCATAGGCATCAGCTGATGAGAGTACTACTTTCATCATCCTACACTTGGTCTCATTGATAGAAGCGAGAACAGATGTACAATGATGGGAGTATTCACCAGCCCTCGCCTGTGCAATAAATAAAAAAAAATACTGTGCAGTCCTCTGTATTTTGACAACCTGTGCTGGCAAAGCTGACAACTGCGGGCTCAGAACTGCAGGCTCACACGCTGTAATTTGTATGAGAGCATGGAAACTGCAGCGCTTTGGCTGGTAGTATTGAACTTACCACTGATCAGTGCTGCTCTTTCTCGCACTGTCACACAGATGACAGCATGGGAAACAGCTGATGTTTGGGGCTGCTAGACTTGAACAGTAACGCAGACTTCCTGGAGAAGTCCGTGTTCGAGGTCTGTGCACGGACACTAGGTTTTGATACGGACTGCAAACTTTACTTTATTGTTTGGGTTTGCCCTTCACTAACTGTATTTCCAGTAAAGTTTATTTAAAGGGAATTTGTCTTCACACTCAACCTTTTTATATATGCATGTAGCTCTTACATAGAAAAGTCCAGTAATACCTTTAGCTAGACAATTACCGTATATACTCGAGTATAAGCCGAGATTTTTACCCCTCCGCCGACGCGGTCTCTGCAGCCCCTGCTCTTCTCCCACGGTCTCCGGCGCCAGTGTTCAGCGGTCAGGTGGTACCGCTCATTAAAGTCACGATCATGACTTTAATGAGCGGTACCACCTGACCGCTAAACACTGGCGCCGGAGACTGCGGAGAAGATCAGGGCAGACACGCGCAAGCGGAAGGGTGAGTATAAGCGATATTTACCTCTCCCGTTCCACCGCTGCTCGCCGCTGTGTCCTCGGGTCCTCTTGCTGAGATGTTCAGGCAGAGGGCGGGATGATGTGGTTACTGCGGGCTGCGCCCTCTGCCTGAAATTGTTCACTGCTGGAGGACCCGGAAGACAGCGGCAGAACAGGTGACAGGTAAATATCGCAGGTGCTGTGGCCCTGAGAGAGCGATGACACCGGCACCTGGCCCCCAGCGGCGAGAGGTATGTCTTTTTTTCTGTTTTTGTTGCAGCAGCTGCCGCAGCATAAGGGGCCTATTCAATGCAGCATCTATGGGGGAATAATCTATGGGGGCACAATCTATGGAGCATCTATGGGGGCATAATCTATGTTGGCACAATCTATGGAACATCTATAGGGGCATAATCTATGGGGGCATTGTTGTGAATGTGCTAGAGATGGTTTCTGAGCAGAGGCTCCCTCTGGTGGTTACAGACAGTACTGAACCTTTCAGCGAGGAGTGGCAATCTGGAATCACGGACTGGTCCGATATAAGGGAGGTTCCCTCCCATGATGGTTGCCGGTGATTAATTGTTCTTGTCTCAATTGTGGTTCCTGGTTCATTTGGAAGTTTGCTGGAGTCCTGCCTGCATCTCCTGCTTTCAGATAAGATATATTTTGCTTTTCTTTTTGTGCTTGCTTTTTGCATTGTTTTCTGCACTTTTGTGGAGGTCAGCCAGGTCCCCTCCTGGGGCCTGAGCTCCTCACAGTTTTTCTGCAGCCACTGTTATTTGCTCATTTGCTTTTTCCTGTGTTTTCAGCGGCTGGGCTTGGTTTTTGTTCACACTGAGATCTGATTTAGTGGGTGGTGAGATCGTGTGATCTCAGTATTTTTGTAATCAGAATTGTTGGATTTTTGTAGGGTTTTCTGGGTTGCAGAAAGTAATCTCTCCTGTCCTATCCTATTTAGTCAGCTTGTGGCCCCAGCGTTTGCTCAGTTTATTTTCTGGCTATGTTTGTATTTTCATCTTGTCTAACCGCCATTATATGTTTGGGGGCTTCCTATTTTCTTTGGGGATCTGCTCCGGGGCAGATAGCTTTCATCTTTCTGCCTTTAGGTGTAGTTATCTCTCAGGCTGTGACGAGGCGTCTAGGATCAACCTAGGAACGCTCCACGGCTACCTCTAGTTGTGTCGTTAGTTTAGGAATCTGCAACCCATCAGTTACCAACATCTCAGGTGTTTGGCTGCCCTGCTGTTGTTCCTGTCCTCCTCAGCTACCGAAACACAACAGTATTACCGGCCATAACAGAAAATTATATGGTACTCACAGAAGGGAAAAAAAAGTGTGGAAAGAAAAAAGTTGTCAGAGTTGTCAGAGATTTTTTTTTTCTGTGTGTTGCATTTTTTCCCTCTTTTTCTCTGGGTGCTGAGGAGGATTTTTTTTTCTCTCAATGGAGTTTGCACAGTTATCTGGCCGTGTGGATCAGCTTGCCACTAAGGTTCAGAGTATTGCTACCTATCTTGCTGGGTTGCCTGTTGTGGAATCTAGGATTCCCATGCCAGATTTGTTTTTGGGGGATCGGGCTAAATTTCTGAATTTCAAAAATAACTGTAAGTTGTTTTTTGCCTTAAAGCCTAAGTCTTCAGGTAACGCAGCACAGCAGGTTCAAATTGTCATCTCTCTCCTGCGCGCGATCCTCAGGATTGGGCTTTTTCTCTGATACCTGGGGATCCTGTTTTGAATGATATTGATGCATTTTTTCTTGCTCTGGGGTTATTGTACGATGAACCTAATGTCACTGATCAAGCTGAAAAGATCTTTTTGGCATTAAATCAGAGTCTTGAAGACGCTGAGTTGTACTGTCAGAAATTCAGAAAGTGGGCAGTCCTGACCAAATGGAATGATGATGCTTTGGCAGCCCTTTTTCGAAAGGGGCTGTCAGAGAATGTAATGGATGTTATGGTGGGATTCCCTGCTCCCTCTGGTCTCAATGATTCTATGTCATTGGCTATTCAAGTTGACAGACATTTGCGTGAGCGCAGAGGTATGCGTGAGATAGTGTTGCCTTGTGAGCCAGCTTCTGGGCCCATGCAGTGTGATGGAGAGACTTCTGGGGCTCAGCGTCATGAGTTTCGAAAGCGCAATGGGTTATGTTTCTACTGTGGTGATGCCTCTCATGCTATTTCAGTCTGCCCCAAGCGGGGAAGACAATTTGCATGCTCAGTTGTCTTGGGTAGTGTTCAGACTAAATTTCTGTTGACTGTTACCCTGATTTGCTCCCTGTCCACATTTTCTGCTCAGGCTTTTGTTGATTCAGGAGCAACTATTAACTTGTTGAATTTTGACTTTGCCAAACGTTGTGGGTTTCCCATGATACCCCTGCGGTAGTCTATTCCCCTACTGGGCATTGATTCTACCCCTTTGGCTGAGAATAAACCCCAGTTTTCTACTCAGGTGATAATGAGGGTTGAACCAGATCATCAGGAGAGTTGCAAATTTCTGGTGCTGTATAATCTGCATGACATTATTGTGCTGGGTTTCCCTTGGTTGCAGTCTCATAATCCTGTTTTGGATTGGAAATCTGTGTCTGTGACCAGTTGGGGCTGCCAATGTGTTAATGCCAACACTCCTGTATTTTCTGCCTCTCCCAAGTCTCAGGATGTTCCTGACTTTTTGACTGATTTTTCGGATGTATTTAGAGAAAGTAAATCTGCATCTTTGCCCCCTCACAGGAGCTACGATTGCACTATTGAATTGGTGCCTGGTGGTAAATTTCCTAAAGGTCGCCTTTTTAACTTGTCTGTACCTGAACACGATGCTATGCGATCTTATATCAAGAGTCATTGGAGAGGTCATAGAAAAACCTGAAGACCCACCTGTTCCGACAAGCCTACAACCTGCAATGACCTCAGTCTACTGAACCATCGCCGACCACTCTACCTCTCTTGTATTCTCACCATCCTGAGACTGTGAGCCCGCGGGCAGGTCCTCTCTCTTCTGTATTGTGTGTCCCTTGTCTAGCACAGTTATTGTATCTGTCTAATTTCCTTTTTATTAAAGCGCATGGAATAAATGGCGCTATATAAATGTATAATAATATAATAATAATAATATCAGACCATCCTCTTCACTCTTGGTGCCGTTTTTCTTGTGGCCAAAGATGTTCATTGAGCGTGTATTGATACGTCTCTTGAATAAGATCACTGTGAAGTATCAATATCCGTTACCCTTGATTTCTTTCCTATTTTCCAGGGTGAAAAGTGCTAGTTGGTTTACCAAGCTTGACCTCAGGGGGGCGTATAACCTTTTTCGCATTAAGCACGGGGATGAATGGAAGACAGCGTTTAATACCCCAGAGGGGCATTTTGAGTACCTAGCGATGCCCTTTGGGCTCACTAATGCTCCATCCGTCTTCCAATCCTTCATGAATTATATTTTCAGGGATTTTGTGGATAAATTTCTGATTGTTTATTTGGATGATATCTTGATTTTTTCCAATGACTGGGACTCTCATGTGAAACATGTTCAGACTGTGTTCCAGATTTTGAGAGAGAATGCACTGTATGTGAAGGGATCAAAGTGTCTTTTTGGCGTACATAAGGTCTCATTTCTGGGATTCATTTTGTCTCCATCTGTTATTGAAATGGACCCGGTCAAGGTTCAGGCCATCTGTGATTGGGTCCAACCTACTTCATTAAAGGCTCTTCAGAGATTTTTGGGTTTTGCCAATTTTTATCGTAAATTTATTGGTAATTTCTCCGGTATTGTTAAACCATTGACTGATTTGACCAAAAAGGGTTCTGATGTGGTGAATTGGCCTCCTGAGGCAGTCTCTGCGTTTCAGGAACTTAAGCAGAGATTCACTTCTGCTCCTGTTTCTACGGCAGCCTGAAGTTTCTCTACTGTTTCAGGTGGAGGTTGATGCCTCTGAAATTGGGGCAGGTGCCGTTTTGTCCCAAAGAGATCCAGAGACCTCTAAGAGTAACCCTTGTGCCTTTTTCTCTCGAAAATTTTCTCCAACTGAACGTAATTATGACGTGGGTAATCGGGAGTTATTGGCCATGAAGTGGGCCTTTGAAGAGTGGAGACATTGGCTGGAAGGAGCCAAACATCAGGTGGTGGTCCTCACGGACCATAAGAATCTGGTTTATCTTGAATCAGCCACGCGACTTAATCCTAGACAGGCCAGGTGGGCCTTGTTTTTCACACGTTTTAATTTTGTGGTTTCTTTTCTTCCTGGCACTAAGAATGTTAAGGCAGATGCCGTTTCGATGAGTTTCTTGGCGGACTCTCCTGAGTTATCTGATCCTACTGTTATTTTGAAAGAGGGTGTAGTTCTTTCCGCCATCTCACCCAATTTGAGACTGGACTTAGAAGGGTGTCAGGAGGATAAACCTGAGCGCTGCCCTATTGGGAAATTGTTTGTCCCAGACCAGTGGAAGAAGAGTATGATGTCTGAGATTCATTGTTCCGCGTTGGCTGGTCATCCCGGGATTTTTGGTACCAGAGACTTGGTGAATCGGTCCTTTTGGTGGCCTACTTTGTCTCGTGACGTCAGGGAATTTGTGCAGTCCTGCGGGACTTGCTCTCGCTCCAAGCCTTGCTCTCGCTCTAGTGGTTTGTTAATGCTATTACCTGTGCCCAAGAGGCCATGGACCCATATCTCTATGGATTTTATTTCCGACCTCCCTGTTTCTCAGAGAATGACCGTTATCTGGGTAATCTGTGATAGGTTTTCCAAGATGATACATCTTGTGCCATTACCTAAGTTACCTTCCTCCTCCGAATTGGTGCCTTTGTTCCTTCAGCACGTGGTTCGGTTACATGGCATTCCGGAGAACATTGTGTCTGACAGGAGTCCAGTTTGTTTCCAGATTTTGGAGGACATTTTGTTCTAAACTTGGTGTTCAATTATCTTTCTCCTCTGCTTTTCATCCTCAGACCAATGGACAAACCGAGAGAACAAACCAGACCTTGGAGACTTATTTCAGATGTTTTGTGTCTGCTGATCAAGATGACTGGGTCTCTTTTTTGCTTTTGGCTGAGTTTGCTCTTAATAATAGGGCTAGCTCTGCCACCTTGATGTCTCAATTTTTCTGCAATTTTGGGTTTCACCCTCGATTTTCTTTGGGACAGGCGGAGGCTTCTGTCTGTCCGGGTGTTGACTCTGTTGTGGAGCGAATGCAACAGATTTGGGACCAGGTAGTGGAGAGGTTGTCTCTCTCTCAGGAGAAGGCCCAACGGTTTGCCAACCGGCATAGGACTTTATGGTCCTCGGTTTAAAGTGAAGGACTTGGTTTGGTTGTCCTCAAAAAATATCCATATGAGGGTTGCATCTCCAAAGTTTAAGCCCAGGTTCATTGGACCTTATAAGATCATGGAGATTCTTAATCCTGTTTCCTTCCGTCTGCTTCTTCCAGGGACAATTAAGATCCATAACGTGTTCCACAAGTCCTTATTGAAGAGGTTTGTCGAGCCAGTGGTTCCTATGGCTGCGCCTCCTGACCCTGTTTTGGTTGAGGGCAATCTGGAGTATGTGGTTGAGAAAATATTGGATTCTCGTTTTTCTAGACGGAAACTCCAGTATTTGGTTAAGTGGAGAGGTTATGGTCAGGAGGACAATTCTTGGGTGTTTGCTTCGGACATCCATGCTAGGAGACTGATCCGTGCCTATCACCGAGCTCATCCTGATCGGCCTGGTTGCACAAGTGAGGGTTCGGTGACCCCTCCTCAAGGGGGGGGTACTGGTATGAATGTACTAGAGATGGTTTCTGAGCAGAGGCTCCCTCTGGTGGTTAAAGACAGTACTGAACCTTTCAGCGAGGAGTGGCAATCTGGAATCACGGACTGGTCTGATATAAGGGAGGTTCCCTCCCATGATGGTTGCCGGTGATCAATTGTTCTTGTCTCAATTGTGGTTCCTGGTTCATTTGGAAGTTTGCTGGAGTCCTGCCTGCATCTCCTGCTTTCAGATAAGATATTTTTGCTTTTCTTTTTGTGCTTGCTTTTTGCATTGTTTTCTGCACTTTTGTGGAGGTCAGCCAGGTCCCCTCCTGGGGCCTGAGCTCCTCACAGTTTTTCTGCAGCCACTGTTATTTGCTCATTTGCTTTTTCCTGTGTTTTCAGCGGCTGCGGCTTGGTTTTTGTTCACACTGAGATCTGATTTAGTGGGTGGCGAGATCGTGTGATCTCAGTATTTTTGTAGGGTTTTCTGGGTTGCAGAAAGTAATCTCTCCTGTCCTATCCTATTTAGTCAACTTGTGGCCCCAGCGTTTGATCAGTCTATTTTCTGCCTATGTTTGTATTTTCATCTTCTCTAACCGCCATTATATGTTTGGGGGCTTCCTATTTTCTTTGGGGATCTGCTCCGGGCAGATAGCTTTCATCTTTCTGCCTTTAGGTGTAGTTATCTCTCAGGCTGTGACGAGGCGTCTAGGATCATCGTAGGAATGCTCCACGGCTACCTCTAGTTGTGTCGTTAGTTTAGGAATCTGCAACCCATCAGTTACCAACATCTCAGGTGTTCGGCTGCCCTGCTGTTGTTCCTGTCCTCCTCAGCTACTGAAATACAACAGGGCATAATACATGGGGACACAATCTATGGAACATCTATAGGGTATAATCCATGGGGCACAATCTATGGGGGCACAATCTATGGAGCATCTATAGGGCATAATCTATGGGGGCATAATACATGGGGCATAATCTATGGAGCATCTATGGGGGCATAATACATGGGGCATCTATGGGGGCATAATACACGGAGCATCTATGGGCCATAATACATGGGGCATCTATGGAGGCATAATCTGTGGAGAATCTATGGGGGCATAATCTGTGGAGCATCTATGGGGGCATAATCTATGGAACATCTATGGGGCATAATACATGGGGCATCTATGGGGCATAATACATGGAGCATCTATGGGGGCATAATCTAAGGAGCATCTATGGGGAATAATCTAAGGAGCATCTATGAGGGCATAATCTATGGAGCATCTATGGGGCATAATACATTGGGCATCAATGGGGGCATAATCTGTGGAGCATCTATGGGGGCATAATCTATGGGGGCACAATCTATGGAGCATCTATGGGCACAATACATGGGTAGCATATGGGGCACAATCTATGGAGCATCTTGTGGGGCATAATACATGGGGCAGCATATGGGGCACAATACATGGAGCATCTTGTGAGGCATAATACATGGGGCAGCATATGGGGCATAATCTCATATTCCACCCTAGGCTTATACTCGAGTCGAAAAGTTTTCCCAGTTTTTTTGTGGCAAAATTAGGGGGGTCGGCTTATACTCGGATCGGCTTATACTCAAGTTTATACGGTAGTTCCTTTATTGCTGAGAAATGAGCATTTGAATTGATATCCAAAAATTAGCGGCAGACACAAGGAAAAGTGGCATCAATTGACCCAGAGTAGAAATTTGATAATGGCACAGCAGCAGTCAGACATGGGCCATGCATGACATATCAGGGTCTGGGCCGACTTTTTACAGCTTTGAATTCAAGTTTAAATTAAGTCGAAGTGGGTGTGGGACATGTGTAAGCCTGCTTTTCTGGGAACACTGATGCCTCATGCAACAGCTCAAACTGGTTTTCTCCTCAGTCACACTCAGGTGCCACAAAGATCAGTTTTGTAAACTAATATTGGTTGAAAAAATTAAGGTAGTTGACTGAGGATCAATGTTAGGTACCAGGGTCTGGATTTGCATTTAAAGCTTTCAATTGAAGTTTTAATTAAGACGAGGTGGATGAGGGAGTAATGTAAGCCTGCTGTGCTGGGAGCCCTGATACTTCATGCAACAGCTCAAACTGATTTTCTGCACAGCCACACTCAGTTGGCACAAATATCAGCATGGTAGACCACTAATGTTATGAAAATATAAGGATAGTAACACAGGTCGTTGACTGAAAGTTAGTGCAGGCCTGCCGGTCTGGAAGCCCTACTGCTCTAGGTAACACACATGAGGAAGTCCCAACTTGGAGTGCAAACATTTCAAAAAATTATTGGCACACACCACTAAAGTGGCATCAATTTCTCCACAGTACAAATAGTATAATGGGCTTCTGACACACCTTACACAACAGGCTACCCACCAGATTGAAACACAACTTAGAGTCTCTACATTACAAAAAAATTTATATAGAGACATCCAATTCCCCAGAAATAGCATAATGGTGCTATGAAACCCATTCCACTACAGGCAATCCACTAGATCAGTGTTTCTCAACTCCAGTCCTCAGGACCCACCAACAGGTCATGTTTTCAGGATTTCCTTAGTATTGCACAGGTGATAATTTTATCACCTGCTCAAGCATTAATTCCATCACCTTTGCAATACTAAGGAAATCCTGAAAACATGACCTGTTGGAGGGTCCTGAGGACTGGAGTTGAGAAACACTGCACTAGATGGAGACCCAACTTGGTGTCTCCACATTTCAAAAACATTTTGTCCCACACCACTAAAGTGGCACCAATTTCACCAGAGAAGAAATAGTATAGTGGGCCTCTGACTCCCCTTACACTACAGGCAACACACCAGATGGAGACCCAACCTGGATGCTCCTCACAGGGTTATCGCAACAAAGAGAAGCCAGAAGACTGCAGCATCTGATTTCTTCTACTCTATAACTGATTACAAGCACTTCACCTTCGTATTAAATGATGCAGGTTTATTTTATTTACGTAGGGGTTAATCTGCTATCAGCTGTTCACTCTTAGCCACTCCCCTCTCCTATGTATTCTGGGCCTTGGCGAGCACTCATTGCCAGAGCCAGCTTCATGCTGCATAGTTAGGAGATGTTGGTTAGTTTTTGTTGTTTGAGAAGGCTTTTGTTGGATTTATCTAAGACTGTTGCGAGGTTTTGCTTCTGTGGTAATCCCCTTCATCTCCTAATTTAGTTTTTCCCCATTCTACACTCCCCGGTGTTTACTGTTGTTTTTTGTGTGAGTATTTTTGTATGAGTGGTATTTTGCTTTATCCATGTTTGATTTACCTTGTTAGTCTGGTTGTTGTTTTACGGTACACTACTACTCCCCTCTTCCCTGGATGGGGGAAGAGTAAAGACTGAGGGTAATCAGACTATCTGAAGTAATCTGGGTTAAGAGTGCAAGCTAGGGAGCCTCTAGCGGTAGGGACAGAGAAGGAGACCCTGGTCCCGGAATATCTGACAACAGAGTCTTGACCCCATATTTCCAAAAATTATTGTCACACATCATTAAAGTGGCATCAAATTCCCCAGAGTAGATATAGCATAATGGTGCTCCGAGACAAATTCTGCTACAGGCAACTCAGCCTGTGTAAGGTTCTATGTATATATTCCTGAAACTCAGTTTGTTCGTCAGCCATTTTACTTTCTGTCTTGCTGCAGCTATCTTGCCCTCAGTCAAAATGGAGTTTCCAGCTTGCATGTTCCCGCCCTGATTCTCTCCTTTGCTTCTTAAGCAGCCACAGCTGAGCAATCAGTGCTTCAGAATCTAGCCTGCAGTGAACCTGTGACTTGACTCCTGTAAGCCTTGGACCTTGTACTCCAGCTATTCCTACTGAGGAACTCTGAAGCACTTGTGGACTCTGAACCCTGCTCTTTGAAAGACCCACGTTTGCATGGACTTACGGTAACAGAGAAGAAGATCCTGAATCTGTATTGGAGAGTGATTGCTGAGCTTGGATTACTCTGGCCTGCTGTGTCTCCTGTTTCTGTGTCTGCAAACTGTGTGACTATTTCTGCCAACTTGTATGAAGTAATACAGGACTTTTCTATATCAAACCTGTGACTCCTGTGTTTTCATCGCACCCAAGCACAAGACGCTATATGAACTGTACTACATACATTACAAGATTCTGAAGACAAAACGTTAGTGTCTGCTGGGTCTGGAAGGCTGTGTCTGCTGTACTGTGGATATCAGACGTCCGGTTGTACTTTCTGTGATGACAGTGGTTGTGACTTCTCACAACCATTCCAGGTGAGCAATTCCCTTAAGTTTTTGCTTTTTGCAGTGTTACCACAGGTAAAAACTATTGTTTTTTTTTTTTCCTTTCTTTTCTCTTTTTTGTCTGCTGTAACTCTGGATATCAGATGTCTGGTTGAAACTTTCTGTGATGATAGTGATTGTGACTTCTCACAACCATTCCAGGTGAGCAGTTCCCTTAATTTTTTTTTCTCTCTGCAGTGTTGCCACAGGTGAACACTATTGTTTTTTTTCTCTCCTCTTCTTCCAGTAATCCGTCTTAAAAGATCTGGAAAATGGAGGCCCGCATAAAGGAACTTTGCGGAGTGACTGATAATATCCTTGCAGATTTGCAGAATATAAAGACCCTTTTTACAAATCTACAGGATCTCAATAATCACAATTTGCAAGTGGTTGGACAGACTACCCAGGATTTGCGAGCCAGGATTGAGGTTCTAGAGGGGCGAGTCCAGGCTCCTGCCGTAGCCCCGAGTGCTGGGATTCCCAAGTTGCCCCCTTTTCGTTTTGGCGGTGAACGTGAGAAATTCAGGGGATTTATTAATCAATGCAATCTTTTTTTTTCTGCACATGCTTCACAATTTCCCACTGAACGATCTAAGGTGCTTACTATAATTATGTTGCTTACCAACAAGGCTTTAATGTGGGCAAACCCTCTGATTGAGACTGAGGATGATTGTTTGAATCACCTTGATGATTTTATTTCAGCCATGGGGCAGGTGTTTGATGACCCCAATCGAGGTGCAACAGCTGAAGCAGCCATGTTAGCTTTGCGCCAAGGTAAGCACTCGGTAGCTGAATATGCCTTGGATTTCAGGAGATGGGCCCTTGATACCACCTGGGACAGTTCCACCAAAAAATCTATTTTTCGAAAGGGGTTATCTCCACTGATTAAGGATGAACTTGCTCGTGCCGACCCTCCCACTGCGTTAGGTGACTTTATTAACTACTGCATCCGTATTGATACTCGTCTGACTGAACGCAGGCAAGAGAGATGGTTCGAAAGCAATCGTACTAACCTTTTCCTACCTTCCTCTCCAGCTAAGGAACCTTTGAGTAGGATTACACGGGAACCTGAACCTGAACCCATGCAGGTAGACTCTTTACAACGACGGGTTAGTGATGCACGCAAGGAACATCGTTTTAAGGAGAATCTATGTTTCTATTGTGATAAGTCAGGGCACTTCATTATAAACTGCCCCAGCCGTTCTCGTAAGACTACTGCAGCACTCATTCATTGTGAGTGTTGCGAGAGGGGATCTGTCAGGTCCGAGCCTCAGGCTCCAGAGAGATCTGCAGCAACAGATCTTGATTTCTCGGACTTAAACTCCGTTACCTCTGAGGACGTTGACTGTGTAAACGCTGCCATTTTTCAAGTTTCCTCAGCGGTGTCCCAGCTGAGTTGTAAGAAAAACAATTCTCATTGCTTTCTTTCCATCAAACTCTGGGTTGACTCAGCTTGGGTGTCTAGCTCTGCTATGATCGACTCAGGGGCAAGTGGAAATTTTATGGATGTCTCCTTTGCTCTGAAACAGGGAATACGTTCAGTGAAGAAGGCTACTCCAGTACAGATGGAAACTGTGGATGGCTCCCTGCTGACCTCTGGACCAGTGGATCAGGAAACAGAGCCTTTGAGGGTTCTTATGGGTAAAGATCATCAAGAGAAACTGTCCTTTATGCTTATCTCTTCTCCCCACTTTCCCATTATTCTAGGGCTACCATGGCTGCAGGCTCAGAATCCTACCATTAACTGGGAGACCAAGGAATTACACTTTCCAGAGAAACAGATGAGTCCAAAAGTTTCAGCTTGCTCTGTTCCTAAAGGAATCATGTCAGTCCC
>JARQOD010000002.1:192281675-192349674 GCA_033576555.1 Oophaga sylvatica
AGCAAACGTAGGAGCGGGGCGCCGATGGGCATCGGCCGAAGACCTCATCCTCTCTTTGGAGGCCTGAATGGCATCCTGAGTGCGGTCCCAAATGTCCGTGCCTCCACAGCCAAGTCTGCCACCCTGGAATCGGCGGAAGACATGGGCATAGGCACTGGTACCCGCGGATGCTGACCGTAGTTCAGGAGGAATGGGGTCTGTCCGGTGCAGTCAGCCACAGCATTATTTAGAGCAAACTCAGCCCACGGTAGCAAGGATGCCGAGTCATCCTGCCTGGCAGAGACAAATTGTCGCAAGTATGTGACCAAGGTCTGGTTGGCCCTCTCTACCAACCCATTCGTCTCGGGATGGTATGCAGAGGAGAGATTCAACTCAATGCTGAGTAAACGACACAGCTCTCTCCAGAACCGAGACGCAAACTGGGGACCTCGATCACTAACAATTTTGTCTGGCATACCGTGTAGGCGGAAAAATATGCCTAATGAATAATGCTGCCAAGGCCCGTGCAGACGGTAACCGTGGTAACGGCACCAAGTGCACCATTTTGGAGAAGTGGTCGGTTATCACCCAGATGATGGTGCAGCCCCGAGACTTGGGTAAGCCAACCACAAAATCCATCCCGACCATCTCCCAGGGCCTGTCTGCCACCGGTAAAGGAAAGAGTAACCCAGCTGGCCGTTGTCGAGGGGACTTATTCTTGGAGCAGGAGACGCATGCCTGAACGTATTCCCTGACGTCACGGACCATATGTGGCCACCAGTATGTCCTCGCCAGCAACTCAGATGTCCTCTTTGCCCCAAAATGTCCACCCACCCTGGACGAGTGTGCCCAAGAGAGAACCTCCGGTCGCAAATTGATGGGCACAAAAGTCTTGCCCGGAGGCACAGACTCAAGCGAAACCGGGGCCACAGTTCTTAGGCTCTCTGTGGGGACAATCAGACGAGGCTCCTCCTCCACCTCCTCAGAGGACACCACGGAGCGAGACAGAGCATCAGCACGAATGTTCTTCTCCCCTGAGAGAAAATGGAGGGTGAAATGGAATCGGGAGAAGAACAGGGACCATCTGGCCTGACGGGAATTTAGCCGCTGGGCGGTCTGTAAATAGACCAAATTTTTGTGGTCAGTGAACACTTGGAAGGGAAAGCGAGCCCCCTCCAGGAGATGTCTCCACTCAGAAAAGGCCAACTTCATGGCTAGCAACTCCCTATCCCCAATGGAATAATTCCTCTCCGCAGGTGTGAAGGTCTTGGAGAAGAAGAAGCAAGGATGTTTACGACCTTGAGCATCCTTTTGAAAAAGGACTGCTCCAGCACCAACGGACGAGGCATCTACCTCCAATATAAAAGGCTTATCAACCTCGGGACGATATAGGATAGGAGCGCTAGCAAAATGCGACTTGATTGAAGTAAAGGCCTTGGAGACCTCCTCTGACCACAATTTGGGATTGGCTCCTTTCTTGGTGAGGGCTACCAAGGGAGCAACCAAAGTAGAGAAGTGGGGAATGAATTGGCGATAGTAATTAATGAACCCCATAAAGCGCTGCACCGCTTTAAGAGAGTGATGTTCTTGCCAATCCATTACAGCCTGTAGTTTGGCAGGATCCATAGCCAATCCCTGAGTGGAGATGATATAGCCCAGGAATGGCAAAGACTCCTGCTCAAACACACACTTCTCCAACTTCGCATATAAGGAATTTGCCCGCAAGAGGTCGAAGACCCTGCAAACATCTCTCCGGTGGGTGTCCATATCTGGAGAAAAGATGAGAATGTCATCCAGATAGACTACTACAGAGGTGGCAAGCATGTCCCGGAAGATGTCATTTACGAAATCTTGGAAGACGGCTGGAGCATTACAGAGCCCGAAGGGCATCACAAGATATTCGTAATGTCCATCTCTGGTATTGAAAGCTGTCTTCCATTCGTCCCCCTCACGGATGCGGATCAGGTTATAGGCACCACGAAGATCCAGCTTAGTAAATACCCTTGCTCCCCGGAGCCTATCAAAGAGCTCAGATATTAGGGGCAAAGGATATTTGTTCTTAACGGTAATGGCGTTAAGACCCCTATAGTCTATACACGGTCGTAATTCTCCATTCTTCTTCTGCACAAAGAAAAATCCTGCCCCTGCTGGTGACACTGACTTCCTAATAAACCCTCTGGCCAGATTTTCCTGGATGTATTGTGACATGGCCTCCGTCTCAGGAAGAGAGAGAGGATACACTCTTCCCCGAGGGGGCTCCGTTCCAGGCAAGAGGTCTATAGGACAGTCATAAGGGCGATGAGGCGGCAGAGTCTCCGCTGCCTTTTTGGAGAATACGTTTGCGTATGACCGATAAACCTTGGGAAGGGAATCAAGATCTATGGTTATCTCCATTGTGGAAACCTGAACGTCCTCTCTGAGACATTTGTCTCTGCAATGATCACCCCAACCCAGTATTCTCCCAGAGCACCACTCAATATGGGGAGAGTGGTGGCGAAGCCAGGGTAATCCCAACAAAACCTCATCTATTCCCTCAGGAAGGACAAAAAGGGATATATTCTCCTGATGTGAAGGAGACATAGACAGAGGTAGAGTGACAGTCTGGTGGGTGATTTGTGAGGGCAGGATTGCTCCATTCAACACTCTCACCGATATTGGCTCGGCGAGCGTCACCAGCGGTATGGAATGGCGAGAGGCAAAGGAGGAGGACATAAAATTCCCCTCTGCCCCAGAGTCCACACAAAGCTTGGCGGGAAGGGTGGATGAACCTAGAGAGATTAACCCTTTAAGGAGCATCTTCGGAGAAAAATCCCTCGCGTCTAATGACCCTGCACCCATGGTCACGGAACATGACCGTTTACTTATTCGCTGGGGACATCGGTTGGCATAATGTCCTGACTGCTGACACACTCTACAGACCACGGATACTCGAGTGGTCCGAGACTTAGATCCCACTCGAGTATTCTCCACGGTCTCTGGGGAGTCAGACGCCCGAACGGGAAATTCCAGAGGTTTGGCAAAGGTGGGTGCCAGCCGAAACCTCTGCCTACACTGGGTCCGCTCTAACCTCCGATCGTGAAAACGGAGGTCGATGCGGGTAGATATAGAAATGAGTTTCTCCAGTGTGGCAGGAATCTCCCTGGTAGCCAAAGCGTCCTTTACATGGTCTGCCAGTCCTCTCCAGAACACTGGAATAAGAACTTTATCTGGCCACTCTAATTCAGAGGCCAAAGTCCGAAATTGGACTGAGAACTGGCTGACCATGGACAAGCCCTGTGACATTGTCAGCAGTTGGAGTGCCGTATCGTGCGTGACCTGAGGTCCTAAAAAGACCTTTTTCAGAGCCTCCAAAAACCGAGGAGCACTCCGCACCACACGATCGTCACGCTCCCACAGCGGTGTTGCCCACTCCAACACTCTGCCCGAGAGTAGAGACAGTACAAAACCCACTTGTGCCCGATCCGTGGGGAAACGTGCAGCCAGAAGCTCGAGCTGTATAGAGCACTGACTCACGAATCCCCGACATTGCTTGCTGTCACCGGCAAACTTGTCAGGAAGCGGAGGTGGGATAATGTAGGGACAGAGGTAGCAGAGGACAAACTGGCTGCAGCCACGCTAGCAGCCTGAACAGCGACTGCGGTAATATCCACAGCTGAGGTTGTGCGCTCAAGAGCCGCCAACCTTCCCTCCAGCTGCTGGATATACTGCCTTAGACGCTGGTCATCCGCCATTTTACTAGCCAGACCCTGGCGCTAATATTATGTTAGGGTTTGCGTAACGCACCTAATAGATATAATAGAGAGGTGCGTTCGCAGCCCGGGGTCCACCGTGCAGGCGAAGCCCTCTGCTAATAAGATGGCGAAAGTAGCGAACTCTGTTATCCCGCAGAGTCGCAAAAATAAACGCCGTAGCGCGTTGTGGCAGTAAGTGCAAACTCTGTTAATCCCCAGAGCCGCTAACGGGATGCCACTGCACTATATGGCGATAGGTGCGAACTCACTTAACTTCAGTGAGCCGCAAAGTAAAATGCTAGGGCGCTGTCTAGCGTCAAAAGCGAACCCTGTTACGTCACAGAGCCGCTGAGAAAAAGTACCGTGTCCTGTCAGGCTCTCAGGTACACGGATAATTGCTAAGCGAGCATAATACGTGGTCAAGCGCTAATATCCTCGCGGGAGTCACCCGCAATCTATGGCGTCTGAACGCCAGACCCTGAATACGGCAATCAAACTCCTCACCGGTTATGCCGGTAATCTAGGGCATCTAGGACACCGACCCTGACCAGCTAGCACACCAAACTCCTCACCGATTAAGTTGGTATTCTAGTGGCTTATTTCAGCCGGGTCCCTAACCACACACACGCATGACCACACTGGCGCATAGCATACAATGGTTGATATTAGCGCATGGCGGCCCAGCCATGCTACCATTTTATAGAAACAGCTACAGGACCTTCCAGGAACAAGGACCAATGAGAAACCTGTTCCAGAAGACTCGTAGCAACAGGGCCTTCCTGGCGGACCAATAGGAGCCGCTGCAGTACCTGAGCATGTGACCCCTGATCTCCAATGAGAGATCTCACTCTGGGCATGCTCAGAAGGGAAAATGCAGTACTTTGTCCCAAAGACGTCTGCTCCAGCATTGGCTATAATAGCAGATCCAGGAAAGGCAGCAACAAGTCACTGCCCAGTAGTGGAGTGGGTAAGACGCCTGGACCGACGCCTCTGCTGAGCAGGCTCCACTGGGGCCGGAGATGAATGGGAGACCGCAGCGGGACGGGTTCGAGACTCCCCTTGTGCAGCAGCGGGAAATCGAACCCTAACACAGACTCTAGCGAAACAGGGGCTACAGTTCTCAGGCTTTCTTCAGGGACAATAAGCCGAGGCTCCTCATCCTCCTCCTCTGATGACACTAAGGAGCGAGAGAGAGTGTCGGCCCGAACATTCTTCTCACCGGAGAGAAAATGGAGGGTGAAATGGAACCGAGAGAAGAATAGGGACCATCTGGCCTGGCGAGAATTTAGCCGCTGAGCCGTTTGCAAATATACCAAGTTCTTGTGGTCGGTGAAGACTTGGAAGGGAAAACGAGCTCCCTCCAGAAGATGTCTCCACTCTGAGAAGGCCAATTTCATAGCCAGCAACTCCCTGTCCCCGATGGAATAATTCCTCTGCTGGTGTAAAGGTCTTAGAAAAGAAGAAGCAGGGATGCTTCCGACCTTGAGCATCCTTTTGATATAGGACTGCTCCAGCACCAACAGAAGAGGCGTCCACCTCTAAAACAAACGGTTTATCAACATCAGGGCGATGTAATATGGGAGCACTGGCAAAATGCGACTTTATGGAAGAGAACGCCTTGGAGACCTCCTCAGACCACAACTTGGGATTTGCTCCCTTCTTGGTGAGGGCTACCAAGGGAGCTACCAAAGTCGAGAAATGGGGAATGAACTGGCGATAATAATTAATGAACCCCATAAAGCGCTGCACCGCTTTAAGAGAATGGGGTTCTTGCCAGTCCATTACAGCCTGTAGTTTGGCAGGATCCATAGCCAATCCCTGGGCAGAGATGATATAGCCCAGAAAAGGTAAGGACTCCTGCTCAAACACACATTTCTCCAGCTTGGCATAGAGGGAGTTTGCCCGTAAGAGGTCGAAGACTTTGTTGACATCCCTCCGGTGAGAGTCTATATCTGGTGAAAAGATGAGAATATCATCCAGATAGACTACCACAGAGGTGGAGAGCATATCCCGGAAGATATCATTGACAAAGTCTTGGAAAACAGCGGGAGCATTACAGAGCCCGAAGGGCATCACCAGGTATTCGTAATGCCCATCCCTGGTATTAAAAGCTGTCTTCCACTCGTCCCCCTCACGGATGCGAATTAGGTTATAGGCACCACGTAGATCAAGCTTGGTAAATACTCTTGCTCCTCGGAGCCTATCAAAGAGCTCAGAGATTAGGGGCAACGGGTACTTATTCTTGACGGTGATGGCGTTAAGACCCCTGTAGTCAATGCATGGACGTAATTCTCCGTTCTTCTTTTGCACAAAGAAGAACCCTGCCCCTGCTGGTGACACCGACTTCCTAATGAACCCTCTTGCCAGATTCTCCTGAATGTACTGGGACATGGCCTCCGTCTCAGGGAGCGAGAGGGGTATACTCTCCCCCGAGGAGGTTCTGCTCCAGGCAAGAGATCAATAGGACAGTCGTAGGGGCGATGAGGTGGAAGAGTCTCCGCCGCCTTCTTGGAGAAAACGTCTGCATATGCCCAATAACACTGAGGAAGAGAAGTGAGATCTACGGGTATCTCTGTGGTGGTGACCTGAACGCACTCCCTGATACACCTGCCTCTACATGAATCACCTCAACCCAGTATCCTCCCAGAGGACCACTCAATATGGGGAGAGTGGTAACGGAGCCAAGGTACTCCCAGCAACACCTCGTCTATTCCCTCGGGCAGGACAAGAAAAGAAATACTCTCCTGATGGGACGGGGACATAGATAATGTGAGAGGGATCGTCTGGTGGGTGATTTGGGAGGGCAGAGTTGATCCATTCACTACTCGCACAGTCACCGGTTGGGCGAGCATCACCAGAGGTATAGTGTGGCGGAGAGCAAATGCAGAGGACATGAAATTCCCCTTGGCTCCGGAATCCACACAGAGCTCAGCGGAGAGCGTGGATGGACCTACTGTAATTGTCCCTTTAAAGGACAACTTGGTGGAAAATGCCGCAGTGTCTAGTGAACCTCCTCCCAAGGTCACTAGACGCGACCGTTTTCCCGACCGCTGTGGACATTTGTTGGCATAGTGTCCTAACTGCTGGCAGATGTTACAGACCACAGGTACTCGAGCGGCCCGGAACTTAGGTCCCGCTCGAGAAACCTCCATGGCCTCATTGGAGTCGGGCGCCTGGCTGGAAGATTCCAGAGGTCTGGCGAAGGTGGGAGCCAGCCGGAACCTCTGCCTACACTGGGAACGCTCCAACCTCCGCTCGTGAAAACGGAGGTCGATGCGGGTAGATATGGCGATAAGCTTCTCCAGTGTGGCGGGAATCTCCCTGGTAGCCAAAGCATCTTTAACATGATCAGCCAGTCCTCGCCAGTAGACTGGAATGAGTACTTTATCCGACCAGTCTAGCTCTGAGGCCAGAGTCCGAAACTGGACAGAAAACAGACTGACCAAAGATGAACCCTGTGCCAATGCCAGCAGTTGTAGCGTCGTATCGTGGGTGACCTGAGGTCCTAAAAAGACCTTTTTTGGAGCCTCCAGAAAACGAGGAGCACTCCGCACCACACGGTCGTCACGCTCCCACAGCGGGGTGGCCCACTCCAATGCTCTGCCTCACAGAAGCGAAGTTATAAAGCCCACTTGTGCCCGATCCGTGGGGAAACGTGCAGCCAGAAGCTCGAGTTGTATAGAGCACTGACTCAAGAATCCCCGACATTGCTTGCTGTCACCAGCAAACTTGTCTGGAAGCGGGAGGTGGGATATTGTGGGGGCAGAGGTGGCAGTGGACACACTGGCTGCAGCCACGCTAGCAGCCTGAACAGCGACTGCGGTAACATCCACAGCTGAGGTTGTGCACTCAAGAGCCGCTAACCTACCCTCCAGCTGCTGGATGTCCCGTAGTAGACGCTGGTCATCCGCCATTTTACCAGCCAGACCCTGGCGCTAATATTATGTTAGGGTCTGCAGAACGCACCAAATATATGAGGTAGAGAGGTGCGTTCGCAGCCCGGGGTCCACCGTGCAGGCGGAACCTGCTGCTAGTAAAATGGCGAAAGTAGCGAACTCTGTTATCCTGCAGAGTCGCTAAAATAAACGCCGTAGCGCATTGTGGCAGTAAGTGCGAACTCTGTTAATGCCCAGAGCCGCTAACGGAAATGCCACGGCACTATATGGCGATAGGTGCGAACTCACTTAGCTTCAGTGAGCCGCAAAGTAAAACGCTAGGGCGCTGTCTAGCGTCGAAAGCAAACCCTGTTACGTCACAGGGCCGCTGAGGAAAAGTGTGTGTCCTGTCAGGCTCTCAGGTACACAGTTAAGTGCTAAGCGTACATAACGCGTGATCATGTGCTAATGTCCTCGCGGGAGTCACCCGCAATCTATGGCGTCTGAACGCCAGACCCTGAATACGGCAATCAAAACTCCTCACCGGTTACGCCGGTAATCTAGGGCATCTAGGACACCGACCCTGGCCAGCTACCATACCAAACTCCTCACCGATTAAGTCGGTATTCTAGTGGCTTATTTCAGCCGGGTCCCTAACCACACATACGCATGATCACACTGGCGCATAGCATACAATGGTTGATATTAGCGCATGGCGGCCCAACCATGCTACCCTTTTATAGCAACAGCTAAAGGACCTTCCAGGAACAAGGACCAATGAGATGCTGTTACAACCACACGTAGCTACATGACCTTCCTGGCGGACCAATAGGAGCCGCTGCAGCACCTGAACATGTGACCCCTGATCTCCAATGAGAGATCTCACTCTGGGCATGCTCAGATGGGAAAACGCAGGACTTTGTCTCAAAGACGGCTGCTCCAGCACTGGCTATAATAGCAGATCCAGGAAAGGCAGCAGCAAGTCACTGCACAGTAGAGGAGTGGGCAAGACGCCTGGACCGACGTCTCTGCTGAGCTGAATGGGAGACCGCAGCGGGACGGGTTTGAGACTCCCCTTGTGCAGCAGCGGGAACTCGAACCCTAACATTCCCACACATGGATCACATCAAAGTTCGCTCAAAATTCAGTTTGTAGTGAATGTGGAAAATATTGTAGTCCATTTTAAATTGGTAAGGCATGTGGCAAGGGTCGGGGAAGTGGATGTGATGGTGATGATGCATGCAGAGGCCAAGGCCGTGGGTAAGCTGAAATTATACCACAATAAACATCCACATCTTCTCGCATGACCTTCCTGTCCGAATCAGCAAGATTAGCAAAACTACCAGACTGACCACCCCCAGCATGATCAGGCACATGGCAGAAAAGCAACCGACTTTGTGGGCCGAAATCCAGGCTCCAGGAACACTGTCTATGGGTGACACCACTGTTTCTTCCGCTGTTGTGCGTGGAAGCCAATCCCCTGTCCATAGTGGTTGCGAAGATGCCTCCTGCCCTGCACCTGTCGTTGCACAAACTCAACTAGCACCATCATCAAGCATGTCCACGTCCTTGTCCCAGCGCAGCCTTCAGTTGTCCATACCCCATTCAATGGAACGCAAGCGGAAATAAGCAGCCAACACCCCACATGCCACAGTAGTAAATGCACACATTTCTCATCTGCTTGCACTTAAATTGTTGCTCATGGAGACGGAAGCTTTCCGCAACATTATGGCAGCGGCCTTCCCAAGGTATTCGGTCCTCAGCCGCCACTATTTCTCCCGTTGTGCCATCCCGACATTACACAAGCACATGTCTGTTATGATTTGGTAGCCGAGGAGGACAGTAGCCAAAATAGCCTAGGCAACCAGAAACCCAGGGAGGTTGGTAACTAGCGGATTTCAGACCCCTAAACTGACAGCACAACTAGAAGCCACCGTGGGACGTGCCTACAGTGCCCTAGATGCCTCGACACAGCCGGAGAGATAACTAAGCCTAAAGAGAGAAAGGGGAAAGCTAACTGCCCTGGAGTAGAGCCCCCTAAGGAATAGACAGACAGCCCCAAACATATATTGGCAGTGAGACAAGATGAAATACAAACACAGGCAGAAATAGAGCAAGCAAACTGTCTAGATAGAACAGGACAGGAAAGAACACTGTCTGCAATCCAGCAAAAACTCCAACCCGTCTGATAAACATAAATACTGAGACCACACGATATCTCCCCCGCAAGATCAGAACTGTGGTATGAACTGGTAGCAAATAAGCAGAAACTGATATAACAGAGAACTGAAAATACATAAACTGTCTCTGGTGTGAACAGGTAGCAAATCAGCAGATATTGATATAACAGGGAACTGAAAATACATAAACAGTGGCAAATGAGAAACAGAGTCCAGCGCAGGCCCCCGCAGGGGAACCTGGCTGTACTAACTTCAGAAGGGAAGAAAACGGAAATAGACATAAACAAATGCCACAGAAATAAACAGCAAATAACTTATCTGAAAGTTGCAGGACAAAGCAGGAAGTAAGCTGACTTCCAAAAGGGACCAGGAAGAAACAAATCACCGGCAAGGATTAATGGGAAGGTTGCTTACTAATATCTCCCCAGTCAGCAACACCTGATTGCCAATCATTGCCCCCAGGCGATAGACTCCTGTTAGCCAAAGCAGCTTCATTACTATCAGCAGCCACCAGGGAGAGCCCAAACTCAGAAGTCAGATCAAGAGCGATCACAATACATGTCCCTCAACATTACTCATGCACTCAACAATGCTGTTACTGGGAAAGTCCACCTAACCACGGACACGTGGACAAGTGCTTGTGGGCAGGGATGGTACATCTCGCTGACGGCACAATGGGTTAACATAGTGGAAGCCTATACCCAGTCGAACCTTGTGATGGAATATGTCCTCACGACGCTGAGGATTGTGGGCCTTATGTCAGTCATGGTTGCCCCCAACAGTCTACAGCTCCAGCACCTCCTCCTCCTCTTCAGCCTCCATCTCCAAAATGAACACATCAGTCACAAGCTGACAGCACTGCAGTACTGCCTCAGCCAAGCAGCAACAGGCTGTGCTGAAGCTAATATGCTTAGCTGAAAATCTGCAGAATGCTGATGAGTTATGGACCGCTCTGAGAGAGCAGGCAGATATGTGACTGACACCGCTGAACCTACATCAAGGCATGGTCCTCTGTGACAATGGCCGGAACCTGGTGGCGGGTCTGAAGCGAGGCAAGCTCATACACGTACCATGCCTGGCCCATGTGCTTAACCTCGTGGTTCAGGGGTTTATACAAACCTACCCGGATCTTCTTGTGAAAGTATGCTGCCTGTGTGCCCATTTTAGAAAGTCAGCTACAGCTACAGCCGCCCTTGCCCTGCTTCAGCAGTGTTTTCAGCTTCTAGCTCACCGACTGGTTTGTGATGTCCCCATGCGTTGGAACTCTGCACTGCATATGTTGGAAAGGATTTGTGAGCAGAAGAGGGAAGTTGTTTACTACCAGAATCAACAAGTCCATTAGTATTCAGTTCAGACTCCAAACATAAGACCTTAGGAGTGAACATGGATGTCAGACATATGTACCATCATACAAAACTTTGAGTACTCCACCAAGATGGTGAGTGGCTATGAAGCCAGAATTAGCATCACCATCCCGCTTTTCTGCATTCTGAAAAGCTCTCTGCTCACAATGAAAGAGGATACATTGCAGGCGGAGCATGATGAGATGGAGCAAGGAATTATACAGGGTGATTACACACAGCCCAGCCTGATGTCATCCCAACGTGGATTAGTTGACAATGAGGAAGAGGAGGAGGAGGAAGAACAAGAGCAACTTTGATGTGCTATAGACAATACTACAAGCACAACTGTCATACTGTCTGATCTGCGTGGATGGCCTGAGGACAGAGAGGAGGAGGACAGCATGGTCAGTCGGCCTGTTGGTGAGGACATGGAAGTCTTGCCTGTTAGCAGTCTGGCACGAATGGCAGAATTTATATTGTGCTGCCTTTCCTGTGAACTTCGCATTATCAAAATTTTCTGTGACTCTCATTACTGGTTGGTGACACTTCTAGACCTATGCTATTAGGAGAACTTTCAATCTCTTCTTCCAGAGGCAGATATATGTACAAAAATGTTGCAATACCAGAGGGCCATCATTGCGGAATTATTAAAAAACTTCCCATCTGATAATGCTGGCGTTAGAGGTCACAGTTCATTGAACAGCAAAGGCGAGAGAGACACAACTCCAATCCAGCTGAGGCAGGGGAACACTGGCAAAGTTCTGGGAGACTTTTCTCAGACCCTCCCATCGCCCTGGCCCACAGGCGCGAGGTAGTCTCACAAGAAGTGCAAAGTTTGGGAAAATGCTGAGTGAGTACTTTGTTGACCGTACCAAAGTACTCAGTGATTCCTCTGTGCCTTTTAAAGGGAATCTATCACCCCATTTTTGAACTATGAGAAACGGCCACAGCCATCAGGGGCTTATCTACAGCATTCTGTAATGCTGTAGATCAGCCTCTGATGTCACCTGAAAGAGAAGAAAAACAAGTTATATTATACTCAACCTGGGGCCGTCCGCCATCCGGTCTGGTCCAATGGGCGTCGCGGTCCTGTTCGGCGCCTCCCATCTTCTAGCGAAGCCGGCCTCTTCTTTCCGTCCTGCGGCTCCTGCGCAGGTGCATTTATCTGCCCTGGTAAGGGTAGACCAGAGTACTGCAGTGCGCAGAAATGTCAGAGAGGTCCGGCGCCTGCGCACTGCAGTACTCTGCTCTGCCCTCACCAGGGCAGATCAGTGCGCCTGCGCAAGAGCCACGATGGGACGGAAAGAAAAGGCAGGCTTTGCTAGAAGATGGGAGGCGCCGAATCGGACCGCGACGCCCATCGGACCGGACCGGACGGCGGACCGCCCTGGGTGAGTTTAATATAACTCGTTTTTCTTCTCTTTCAGGTGACATCGGGGGGTTATCTACAGCATTCCAGAATGCTGTAGATAAGCCCCTGATGGCGGTGGCCGTTTCTCATAGTCCAAAAATGGGGTGAAAGATTCCATTTAATTATTGGGTATCCAAGCTGGAAAAGTGGAATGAACTAGCTTGCTACACCTTGGAGGTCCTGGCCTGACCTGCCGCTACCGTTTCGTCAGAGTGGGTTTTTAGTGCCGCTGGTGGAATTATAAATTATAAGTACATCCACCTGTCAAGTGAAAATGCTGATAGGCTGACTCTTATAAAAATGAACAAGGGCTGGATTGGGCCAGACTTCTCTACACCACTTAATGATAACAGCGAAACATAACGTCCAATACTGTGTCTTTTTTAGAGAGGTGTATTCACATGCACCTCTTAACCCACATATGGGTGTATGCTTCCTAATTGTGGCTATTTGGTGTTATCCTCCTCCTTCTCTTCATCCTAATCATCCATCTCCCCTAGATCACCATGGTGACCATGGTCCGTGATGCAACAGCCAACTTATTGTGTAATAGGGTGTTTTTGATGCTCGTTAAAAAAATGTTTACACAGTATGTTGATGTGTACCCCCCAGGTGGAAATGTTTATCAGCCCATACACTTAGTGTGTGGGGATTCCAAGTTTAGGAGACCAGCTCCTTTAGACTGTGAAGACATATTTCAGAGGCCATCCTCCATGTCTCTTCAGATACTACCACTTAAGCACGATTGTTAACGTGTTCTGTGACACAACAGCCACTATATTTTTTTGCACGGGTATTTATGATGGCCGTAAAAAAAATATTTACATAGTAGGTTGATGTGTACCCCCAGGGGAAAAATGTTTTTCAGCCCATACACTTAGTGTATTGGCATTCCATGTATAGGAGACCCGCTCCTTTAGACTGGGAAGACATTTCTTGAAGGCCATCCTCCACGTCACTTCCAATACCACCACTAGATAACAAGGGTGAACGTGTTCAGTGATGGAACAGCCACGTAATTTTTTTGAAGGGTGTTTATGATGCCCATAACAAAAATGTTGACGTAGTATGTTGATGTGCACCCCCAGGGGAATTGTTTGTCAGCCCATACACTTACTTTATGGCCATTACAAGTATAGGAAACCCGCTCTTTTGTAATGGGAACAGATTTTTAGGAAGCCTTCCTCCACCTCTCTTCAGAAAGCACCATAAGAACACGAGGGTGGAACGTGTTCCATGATGCAACAGCCACTATATTTTTTGCAAGAGTATTTATGATGGCCATAAAAAAAATATTTACACAGTAGGTTGATGTGTACCCCCATGGGGAAAATGTTTGTCAGCCCATACACTTAGTGTATGGGCATTCTAAGTATAGGAGACCCGCTCCTTTAAACTGGGAAGACATTTTGTGGAGGTCATCCTCCATGTCACTTCCGATACCACCACTAGATCACAAGGGTGAACGTGTTCAGTGATGGAACAGCCACGTAATTTTTTTGAAGGGTGTTTATGATGCCCATAACAAAAATGTTGACATAGTATGTTGATGTGCACCCCCCAGGGGGAATTGTTTGTCAGCCTATACACTTACTTTATGGGCATTACAAGTATAGGAAACCCGCTCTTTTGTAATGGGAACAGATTTTTAGGAAGCCTTCCTCCACCTCTCTTCAGAAAGCACCATAAGAACACGAGGGTGAACGTGTTCCATGATGCAACAGCCACTATATTTTTTGCAAGAGTATTTATGATGGCCATAAAAAAAATATTTACACAGTAGGTTTATGTGTACCCCCCATGGGGAAAATGTTTGTCAGCCCATACACTTAGTGTATGGGCATTCTAAGTATAGGAGAACCGCACCTTTAAACTGGGAAGACATTTTGTGGAGGTCATCCTCCATGTCTCTTCCGACACCACCACTAGATCATCAGGATGAACGTGTTCCGTGATGCAACAATTTTTTCAAGGATGTTTATTATGCCCATAACAAAAATGTTCACACAGTATGTTGATGTGTACCCCCCTGGGGGAATTGTTTGTCTGCCCATACATTTAATGTATGGGCATTACAAGTATAGAAGACCCACACCTTTGTAATGGGAACAGATTTATAGGAGGTCTTCCTCCACATCCCTTCCAACGGTATTGGACTGTGTCCATATTTGGGGCAGGCCTTGCATTCACTACATAGGCAAACAGTATGAGAGACCCACTTCCTAATAATGGGAACATTGTTTTCAGGAGGCCCTCCTGTACATCTCTTCAAAGAGGTATTGGGGTGCATTAAAATTTGGGGCAGGCCTTGCATTCCCTGCATATGCAAACAGTATGGGAGACCAAATTCCTTTTAGTGTGAACTTTGTTGATTGTTCATCTTCAAGAATGCAAATCTCCACAGCCAGTTCATCAGCCTCAACACTGCAATGCTACAATGCAGGGTCTTCAGCCTCAACACTGCAATTCTCCACTGCTGGGTCTTCAGCCTCAACACTGTAATTGTCTACTGCAGTTTCTTCAGCCTCAACGTTTCAGTTCTCCACTGCTGGTTCTTCAGGCTCAACACTGAAATGCTCCACTGCTGGTGTGTTATTCCTCAACACTGCAATGCTACAATGCAGGTTCTTCGGGGCTAACACTGCAAAGCTCCACTGCTGTGTGTTCATCCTCGAAGCTGCAATGCTCCACTGCTGTGTGTTCATCCTCAACACTGCAATTATCCACTGCCATGTCTTCAGTCTCAACACTGCAATTGTTCAATGCAGGTTCTTCAGGCACACCACTGAAAAGCTCCACTGCCGGGTGATCAGCCTAAACACTGTAATGCTCCATTGGAGGTTGTTCAGCCTCAACACAGCAATAATCCAACACTGAATTGCTCCACTGCTGTGTGTTCTTCCTCAACACTGCAATACTACAATAAAGATTCTTCAGCCTCAACACTGCAATGATCCACTGCTGTGTGTTCATCCTCAACACTGCAATGCTCCAATGCTATGTGTTCATCCACAACACTGCAATTTACCACTGTGGAGTCTTCAGCCTCAATACTGCAATTGTCCACTGCAGGTTCTTCTGGCTCAACACTGAAATGCTCCACTGCTGGGTGTTCAGTCTAAACACTGTAATGCTCCAATGCAGGTTCTGCAGCCTCAACACTGCAATAATCCAATGCTGGTTATTCAGGCTCAACACTGAAATGCTCCACTGCTGTGTGTTCATCCTCATCACTGCAATTCTCCACTGCCAAGTCTTCAGCCTCAACATTGCAATTGTCCACTGCAGGTTCTGCAGGCTCAACATTGAAATGCTCCACTGCAGGGTGTTCAGCCTAAACACTGTAATGCTCCAATACAGGTTCTACAGCCTCAACACTGCAATAATCCAATGCTGGTTATTCAGGCTCAACAGTTTAATGTGGCCATCCAGTACATTGCTTCAAAGGTTACTGGGGTGTGTGTAATGTTGGGGCAGTGCAAGCCTTGCATTCAATGCAAAGGCAAACAGTATACCTGTACCAAATAAATAAGAATGGAAACTTTGGTTTAATGTGGCCATCTAGTACATTGCTTCAAAGGGTCATTAGGATGCGGGAAATGTTAGGGCAGGACAAGCCTTCCATTTACTGCATAGGCAAACAGTATGCCAGTACCAAATAAATAAGAATGTGAACTTTGCTTTAATATAGCCATCCAGTACGTTGGTTTAAAGGGTTATTGGGGTGTGTGTAACTTTGGGACAGGGCAGCCCTTGCATTCAATGGCATAGGCAAGCAGTATGGCAGTACCAAATAAAGCTTCATGGGAACTTTGATTTGATATGGCCATCCAGTACATTGGTTCAAAGGCTTATTGGGGTGTGTGTTAACTTTGGGACAGGGCGGGCCTTGCATTCAATGCATAGTCAAACAATATGGCAGTACCAAATAAAGCTTAATGGGAACTTTTGTTTAATGTGGCCATCCTGTACGTTGGTTCAAAGGGTTATTGGGGTGCGTGTAACATTGGGGCAGGGCAGGCCTTTCATTCAATGCTTAGGCAAACAGTATGGCAGAACCAAATGAAAAAGAATTGGAGCTTTGTTTTAATGTGTCCATCCAATACATTGGTTCAAAGGGTTATTGAGGTAAGTATAACATTTAGGCAGGGCAGGCCTTGCATTCAATGCATAGGCAAACAGTATGCCAGTACAAAATAAATAAGAATGGGAACTTTGATTTAATGTTTCCACCCAGTACATAGGTTCAAAGGCTCATTGGGGTGCGTGTAACTTTGGGACAGAGCAGGACTTGCATTCAATGCATAGTCAAACAATATGGCAGTACCAAATAAAGCTTAATGGGAACTTTGTTTTAATGTGTCCATCCAGCACATTGGTTCAAGGGGTTATTGGGGTGCATGTAACGTTGGTGCAGGGCAGGCATTGCATTCAATGCATAGGCAAACAGTATGGCAGTACCAAAAAATCTTAATGGGAACTTTGTTTTAATTTGGCCATCCAGTACGTGGGATCAAAGGCTTATTTGGACGCTTGTAACTTTGGGACAGGGCAGGCCTTGCATTCTATGCATAGGTAAACACTATGGAAACACCAAATAAAGCTAAATGGGAATTTGGGTTAATGTGGCCATCCAGTACATTCATTAAAAGGGTTATTGGGGTGCTTGCAAAGTTGGAGCAGGGAAGTCCTTGCGTTCAATGCCTAGGCAAACAGTATGACAGCACAAAATAAAGCTTAATGTGAACTTTAGTTTAATGTGGCCATCCAGTACGTTGCTTCAAAGAGTTATTGCGGTGCATGTAACACTGAGGCAGGGCAGGCCTTGCATTCAATGCATAGGCAAACAGTATGGCACTACCAATAAAGCTTAATGGGAACTTTGGTTTAATGTGACCATCCAGTACGTGGGTTGAAAGGCTTATCGGGGTGCGTGTAACTTTGGGACATGGCAAGCCTTGAATTCTATCCATAAGCAAACAGTATTTGAGAACCAAATGAATATTTGGAACTTTGGTTGCATCCAATCTTGTGGTCTTCCATGACGTCTGTTCAAAGGTTTGCTATGTTGTGTACAAATTTTGAGCAGCCCTGCCACTCACTGCATATGCAATAACTATATAAGGTACCCACCGATTAATAATGGGAGCAACAAAGCATAGCTGGCTGATGGCTCTTTAAGAAAAGTGAGGGCCCACTGCTAGCACCTTAAAAATAGACTTTGTGACTTCCAGAATCCCTCCTTCATAAATGAAGCAGGATGCTTCTGATTTGTTGTGAGTTATTTATTTTGCAAAAATCATAAAGAAACCCCATAAAAATATGTACTTTATTGGTTAAAAAAACAGACGCTTAAAACACAAAACAATCAAAAAACAAACCAACTTGGAAAAAACCTTCACCCAGAAAAATTCTAGATAAGGGGTTAGCCTAGTAATCCCTGATATGTAGATTAAGCTCACACCTTCATGGCTGCGGAGGTTGGCACCCTATGGGGGAACGTTGTGGCGCCCCAGCTCAACGTAGACTGTCCCTAGGGGCCCTGGTAAACCCTGCAGCCAATCTCTCCACCCGGATACTAAGGGAACCCCTAGCAATATACATAGATCAATCCTATGCCTAAAGAGACCCTAAACCCCCAAAGAAAAAATTAAACACAAAGTGAAGAAACACATTTGGCAGAATATGGCATTTAATTCATGAAGCGAGATGATCTTTCCATGCAACAGGTCTTTTATATAAAAAATACTATATTCAAGGAAAAAATCCTCCCAAGTTCCACTTTTCAACAGACCTGAGAAAGATCAATTGGCACGCATAAGGTCAGTTATTTAGACCTATAACAAACAAGATGTATAAAACATGTGCAATTCATTAGAAAGATATTGAGATGGCATCAAAGTCTCAGTTGCTAGATATATATAAAACCCTTTACAGGGTAATACTGTTGTTCCTCAACGGTGCACCCAGCACATAATTCAACAGTATATAAGTAAATGCTTGCCATCATATTCAATAGAGAGGGGACACCACCGGCCGCTTTTAAACAATCAAATGATTATCAAACATAACCAAATGATGATCCATCAACTGCTGTATTATTGGTACTCATCTGCCAACTGCCCAACAAAATCACCGCCTCAACGCGTTTTGCCTCTCTTGGCTCATCAGGAGGCCAGATATAGCAACATCATGTGTCCCAGTGTGAGATAAAATGAACACCGATACCTTATTCATTTAAATAAACCGCTAGGATATCTCCTTCCTGCGTCCTGGACCGGAAGTTCCCAACTGCGCAATAGCACAATGAAGAAGTTCAAACACGCATGCCCAGGTTGAAACGCACATTTTTTTCTCTCATGTCTGGTACCTCCTTCCTGCGTCCCTGATAGGAAGTTCACACTGCGCAGTAGCACCAGAAGGACTACAATGTGGGCAAGCCCAGGCTAGAGCACATCTCTTTCACTTCAGGTATTAATTAAACTGACTCCGGGTGACAGATATATAACATAACACAGGAGCAGATAGTCTACTGCGCATGCCCCAGCTGGAACGCATATAGATCGCGTTCAGCGCGCCGCAGCTTTAGGGTAGTGCTTGTATGATATAACTTCTGAAATACTGAGCCGACTCGGACCTCACCCTAGAGACGCAGATAGCAACACATAATGGGAAGTAAAACCCTAACACATACGCCCCAAATGGGACACCCACATGCAATCATAACAACCAATGAGCTCCATCACAGTGCACAAACAGATGAAAAAAAGCACAGATAAGGTCGAACCTGTGATAGTTGATAAGCTACAATTAAGTTCCTACTCAAAATTAAATACTCTATCCATGATATTAAATAATTCACAGCAAATGACAAATAAAATGATAAAATTCAGTTACTTGCCATATTTCATCTCATATCCATAAACAAGGTGATTAAACAATTACAGATGGACATCCTTAAGTAAATGGAGAGATCTCAATTGTCAACTGATACTTCACACTGATCTGTGAGTCCACTATCTAGACCAGGGTTCCCCAACTCCAGTCCTCAAGGCCCACCAACAGGTCATGTTTTCAGGATTTCCTTAGTATTGCATAGGTGATAATTGCATCATCTGTGCAATACAAAGGAAATCCTGAAAACTTGACCTGTTGGTTGGCCTTGAGGACTGGAGTTGGGGAACCCTGATCTAGACTAGTGGAACAAAAAACAAAGCTTGAAAATGCCGGCTCTCTATAAATTTGCCCAAACCAATACCATGCTGTGTAATCCTCACGATGTTCCAATGTCATTTGAGCACTGTTTGCACAATAGTGAACACAATATGTTGAGGAAGGCCATGGACACGAAAAATATGGTGGATGAAAACTTTCACCAACTCAGTTGCCGAGGATAAACCAGGAAGAGAGATGAAATGAGCCATCTTGGAGAATCTGTCCACGACCACGAGGATGACGGTGCAGCCCGAAGAACGAGGCAGAATGGTAATAAAGTCCATTGCAATGTGCTGCCATGGAGCTGATGGGACTGGAAGCGGGTGTAGGAGACCTGAGGGTAGCTGTCTAGGGACCTTGTTCTTGGCACACGACGGACAGGAAGCTATAAAGTTTTGTACATCCTGGAGTAGGGTAGGCCACCAGTAGTACTGGGACACGAGGATGAGAGTCTATTTGAGGCCGACATGACCTACAAGTTTGGAGGCATGCCCTCAGCGCAAGACACCCCTCCTGTTGTTCTCAGGAATGAAAGTTTTACCCCGGAGGTAGAAAAGTTAGACTGACAGGTGCTACCATGATGACCTTGGAAGGGGCCATGATGTGAGTGGGTTCTTCCTCAGTAACAGCAGACAAAAAGGACCTGGACAACGAGTCAGCCTTAAGGTTCTTATAGCAAGGACGGAAATGAAGCTCAAATCAAAATGGGCAAAGAACAAGGACCACCTAGCTTGCCGGGGGTTAAGTCTCGGAGCCGATTGGATGTATGCAAAGTTCTTATGGTCCGTGTAGATCTTAAAAGGATGTACGGCTCCCTCCAGTAAGTACCTCCACTCCTAATGCCAACTTGATGGCCAACAGCTCACCAATGGAATAGTTCCGTTCCGAGGTGAGAAATTTTTGAGAAGAAACTGCAGGTGACAAGTCACCCGGAGGAAGACCTCTGAGAAAGGACTGCTCCGGCCCAGGTGGCTGAGGCATCTACCTCAAGAATGAAAGGTTTGTTAGCCTCTGAACGATGGAGTACGGGAGCTGTGGCAAAGGCTTGTTTCAGGGACAGGAAGGTGTTTTTGGCCTCCGATGACCAGACATGAAGGTTGACCCCCTTGCCAATCAGAGAGGAGATGGAGCCGGTCAACAAGGAAAAGTGAGGGATGAACTGTCGGTAGTAATTTGCTAAACCAAGAAATCGCTGGATTGCCTTGACACCATAAGGACGCGGCCAGTTGAGCACTGTGGAGACTTTCTCCGGGTCCATGCGTAAGCCTGAGTCAGAGATGATGTAACCCAAGAACGGGAGTGACGACTGTTCAACGGCACACTTCTCCAGCTCAGCATTAAGGCGATTCTACCTCAGGGACAGCAGCACTTGATGGACGTTTCTTCTATGGGTAGGCAGATTAGGAGAAAAAGCGAGAATATCGTCCAGATACACCATCACACAAGAGTACAGTAGATCTCAGAAAATATCATTCACAAATTCCTGGAACACTGCGGGGGCATTGCACAAGCCGAAGGGCATGACCAAATACTCATAGTGCCGGTCCTTGGTGTTAAAACGGTCTTCCACTCATCTCCGGAGCGAATGCGGATTAGATTGTAGGCCCACGGAGATCCAGTTTAGTGAAGATTCGTGCTCCCCGCAGCCGGTCGAATAGCTCCAGAATGAGAGGTAGCGGGTACTTGTTCTTAATTGTGATGTCATTGAGGCCCAGGTAGTAGATGTAGGGACAAAGAGATCCATCCTTCTTCTTGACAAAGAAGAAACCCGCGCCTGCGGGTGAGCGGGTGAAGAGTACTTCCAAATAAAGCTTCTGGCCAGATATTCCTGGATGTATTCGGTCATAGCTTGGGACTCGAGAGGATTCAGCAGATAAATTCGGCCACTGGGTCGAGTAGAGCCTGGAACAAGATCCATCGGGCAATCATGTGGACGATGCAGGGGCAAGCTCTCTGCCTCCTTCTTGTTGAAGACATCCGCGAAGGACCAGTAGACCGAAGGAAAGTCTACAAGCAACGTGGTAGGCCGAGAAGACTTTACTAGCTGAGCGGGAAGCAGGCACCAAGTCTGGCAAGATTGACCCCAACGTAGAATGTCATGAGATTGCCAATCAAGGATGGGTTCGTGAATTCTTAACCAAGGAAGGCCTAGGAGGAACGTATGGGACAACGAGGGCAGCTCCTAGAAGGCTATCTTCTCCAGATGCAAGACTCCGATCTGTAGCTCCACTTCCTCAGGGACCAGAGTAACAGTCTCCTGCAAAGGCTCGCCGTCGACCAAAGCTATCTGCCGAGGAGTCTCCAGGGACCTGACAGGAATCTGAAATTTTCTGACCGCCTCGAGCTGAATGAAGTTCCCTGCTACTAAAGAATCCATATAGGCCACCTCCGAGACGCGACTAGAACCAGATTCAATATAACAGAGAGGGTCAAGGGTATAGAGGTATCACTGAGACCTAGGGAGGCATCTCTTACCTGTCCTAGGCGGAGGCGTTTCCCGGCCTCTCCGGACAAGAACGCAGAAGATGGGAGGCGCTGCCACAAAGCAGAGACCCTGTGTAAGTCTCTCTTTACGGAATTGCTCTGCTGGCTTGAGGCGATCTACCTGCATGGGCTCTGATGTTGAGGCCGCAGAGGCAAGGGTGAGTCACGAGCAGGGGGGCTGCGTGTTGCCGGAGATTGACAGGGAAGTCTTCTCTTCCTACCTACCTCGCTGGAACGTTCCTGGAAGCGTAAGTCAATGTGATTAGCCAGGGAAATGAGATTCACCAAAGACGTTGGTGTATCTCGGCCCGCCAGCTCGTCCTTAATACGAGCAAACAAACCCCACCAAAAAGCTCCCATCAAGGCCTCATTGTTCCATCCCAGCTCGAAGGACAAAGTACGGAAGCGAATGCCGTACTGGCCCACAGAGAGAGTGCACTGGTGGAGATTAAAAAGAGACTCGGTAGTAGAGGCCAGGCGTCCAGGCTCATCGAAGACTTTGCGAAAGGTCTCCAGAAAGATGAAGAGCTGGGAGACCAGAGGATCGTCTTGCTCCTAGAGGGGGTTCACCCAGGCCAAAGCCTCACCCTCCAAGTGGGACACCACAAAAGGCCACATTAACTCAGTCGGTGGGGTATTGTTGTGGCAGCAATTCAAAATGTAATTGGCATTGGTTTAGGAACCCCCAACACAATTTGGGATCTCCACTATAAGGCGGAGGATTAGCCAAACGGGGCAGAGGGTGTGGAGCCGAAGCCTTGGCCGGAGCTGAGGCGACGGATTGTAAAGATAGAAGTTGGGTATACTCCGAGGCCATATAATTCAAGATGTAGGCTTGGGTGCTGCGTTGCTGGGTGAGTTCCTCATGGAGACTTGCCAGCTGGGAAGAATTCCCTGGATCAGAGGGCTGTAACGCCGATAAACGGGAGCCATGGTCTTTAAACAGGCCATGATCCTGGTCAGATTTTCCCGTAGGAATACCAGTTCCTTTTGGGCGGAGGCTGAGGTACCAGCGGGGTCCATGGCCTAACTGTGTTGTGAGAACTAGAGGAACTCCTAGGGTGGACCCGCTGGACACGCAACAAACCTCCCTCGGGCTAGCTGACCTGGTGGTCCACCCCCTATACAGGAAGCGTTAGGGGCAGGCCCAGAGGAGACTATAGCCACGGCTGCTAGTACTCAGAGGCGAACAACAGGAATCACAGCAGGAAATAGGGAGGACAGGTGGGAAGACTGAAATGGCAGGGACACAGGAAGACAGGCAGGACTTGGATGCAGGTAGGCACGGCTGTGACACGAGATAACAGGCAGAATGGAGACACTGGCAGATAAGCACGTCTTATACTCGAGAACATGGGCAGGAAGGAAACACTGGCTGACAGACAGGCACGGCTGAGACACGGGAACACTGGCAGGATGAAGACACTGGCTGGTAGACATGCACGGCTGAGACACTGGAACTTTGGCAGGATGAAGACACTGGCTGGTAGACACAGCAGGGACATGGGAGCTCGGACAGGATGGCAACACGGGCAGGCAGGCAATAGGAGAAAGCAAAACGGAGGACGTAGGTAAGGGCAGGGGATAGGCAGCAAAAGATTGCGGCAGGGAAGGCAGAGAGCGCAGGGTGACGTGCGGCCAGAATCACTTGTGGGGCACAAATGACAGTCAGGCACAGCCAGGAGGAAGAGGCAGCCTGATAAGCAGAGTGCGCGGTGGGACTTCCGGGTCAGGGTCCTACAGGAACATAGAGCAGGCTGGAAGGAGCGGCAGACCTCACAGAGATAGGTATGCGCGTGCACCGCCAAACTCATGCACGTGCGCACCCGACAGGAGCTGGAGTATGCGCCAGGGACACGCTGAAGTGCATCGGGATGCTGAGGACCCGTAAGTATGCCAGGGTTCAGGGGGCGGCAGCATGACAGGCGGGGACAGCAGCAGCATGACTGGCAGTGGCAGCGGCTGTGTGACAATAAGAAAATAGGCCTCCCATGGTGTTAGATTATGCATTAAATGCATGGCTTGCCCTGCAGCTAAGTAGCATGCACCTCAAAAAGCCTTTGAACCCAGGTACTGGACGACTGCAGTAAAACCAAGTTCACATTACTCTTTTGCCACTGCCATACTGTTAGCTTCTTCATTGAATGCAAGGCCATCCCTACATCAAATTTAAACGCTCCCCGAAAAGGCTTAGAAGTGACCTGGTGGATGTACACAGGAAAACCATGTTCACATTACTCTTTTGCTACTGTAATACTGTTAGTTTATGCATTGAATACAAGGCCCTGCTTGCTTCAAATTCAAACACACCCCAAATAGACTTTGAAACCATGTACTTGATGGCTACCTGATAGCATTCATCCTATTAATTTGTTACTTCCATATTATTTGGTTATGCAGTGAATAGTTGAGCCTGAAGACCCGGCAGTCGACAATTGCAGTGATGATGCTAAAAACCCAGCGGTGGACAATTGCAGTATTGACGCTAAAGACCCAGGGTGGACTATTGCAGTGTTGGTGCTAAAGACTCTGCGGTTTAAAATTACATTGTTGACGATTAAGAACCGGCTGTGGACAATTGCAGTTTTGTCACTAAAGAACTCGCAGTGGACAATTGCAGTGTTGATGCTAAAAACCCAGTGGTGGACAAATGCAGTGTTCACGCTGAAGACCCAGCGGTGGACCATTGCAGTGTCGTCGCTAAAAACCCTGCAGTTTAAAATTGCATTGTTGACACTGAGGAACCGGCAGTGGACAACTGCAATGTTTATGCTAAACACCCAGCGGTGGACAATTGCAGTGTTGACGCTGAAGACCCAGCGGTGGACCATTGCAGTGTTGAGGCTGAATAACTGGCAGTGGACAATTGCAGTGTTGATGCTAGAGACCCAGCGGTGGACAATTGCAGTGTTGAAGCTAAAGACCCTGCAGTGGAGCATTTCAGTGTTGAGTCTGAAGAACCATCAGTGGATAATTGCACTCTTGAGGCTTAAGAACCTGCATTGATTAATTGCTGTGGTGTGTCTGAAGACCCTGCATTTTAGCACTGCAGTGTTGAAGATGAAGAACTGGCATAGAAGAATTGCATTATTGAAGAATATTAACAACAAAGTTCACATTATTATGAAGTGGGTCTCCCATACATTTTCCTATGCATTGAATGGAAGGCCTGCCCCAAATTTGGTCAAACGAAAATACAACTTTGAAGAAAAGTGTATGAATTCCTCCATAAAATCAGTTTCTATTACAAAGTAGCAGGTCTCCTATACTTGTAATGGCAATACACTAAGTGCATAGGTTTAAAAACATTTTCCCCTGGGGTGGGGCACATCAACTGACTGTGTAAATATTTGTAGTTACGGACATCCTAAACACCCTGGCAAAACAATATAGTGGCCGCTTCATCATGGAACACGGTCACCCTGATGATCTAGGGGTGGTGTATGAAGAGCCGTGGAGTATGTCCTGTGAAAAAGGTCTTCCCAGTTTTAAGGAGCGGGTCTCCTATACATGAAATGCTCAAACACCAAGTGAATAAGCTGAAAAACATTTTCCCCTGGGGTGGGGCACATCAACCAACTGTGTAAATATTTGTAGTTACAGACATCTTAAATACCCTGGCAAAACAATGTAGTGGCTGTATCATGATGAAACATGTACACCCTGGTGGTTTAGTGATGGTGTCTGAAGAGACATGGAGTATGGCCTGCAAAAAAAGTCTTCCCAGTTTAAAGGAGCAGGTCTCCTATTCTTCTAATGCACATACACTTAGTGCATAGGCTGAAAAACATTTTCCCCTGAGGTGGGGCACATCAACCAAAAGTGTAAATAATTGTAGTTACGGACATCCTAAACACCCTTGCAAAACAATGTAGTGGCTGTATCATCATGGAACACGTTCACCCTGGTGATCTAGGGTGGTTTAGGACGAGACGTGGAGTATGGCCTGCGAAAAAGGTCTTCCCAGTTTAAAGGAGCGGGTCTCCTATACTTGTAATGCACATACACGAAGTGCATAGACTGAAAAACATTTTCCCCGGGGTGGGGTGACACCTCAACACCTCAACATAAAGTGTAAACATTTTTGTAAGGGGCATCAAAACACTCTTGAAAAAATTTCTACTTGTTACATCACAGAACACGGTCACCCTCGTGTTCTAGTGGTGGTGGATGATGAGGATGAAGAGAAGGAGGAGGATAATTACACACCAAATCGCCAAAGTCAGGAAGCATATACCCATGTGTGGGTGTGAAGAGGTGCATGGAAATACAACTCCTAAAAAAGTATACTGTATTGAAGGTTATTTTTCACTGTTCTCATTTTGTGATGTACAGAAGTCCCCCCCCAATCCATGCTTTGTTCATTTTTATAAGAATCAGCCTGTCAGCATTTTCAGTCGACAGGCGGGTGCACTTATCAGTTATTATTCCACCAGCGGTACTAAAAACCCGCTCTGACAAAATGCTAGAGGCAGGGCAGGCCAGAACCTCCAAGGTGTAGAAAACCAATTCATGCCATGTGTCCAGCTTGGATACCCAATAATTAAAAGGCACAGAGGAATCACGGAGGGCGCTGGTACAGTCAGCAAGGTACTCCTTCAACATCTTTCCAAACTTTCCAGGCCTTGTGAGACTACCCCGCGACTCTGGGCCAGGGCGACGGGAGGGTCTGAGAAAAGTGTCCCAGAACTTTGCCAGTGTTCCCCTGCCTCTGCTGGATTGTAGTTTGGTCTCTCTCGCGTCTACTCCTTGGTTGGCCAACGAACTGTGACCTCTACCGCCAGCATTTTCAGACCGGAATATTTACAGCAATACCGCAACAATGGCCCTCTGGTACTGCATTATTTTAATACACCTATCTGACTCTGGAATAGGAGATTAAAAATTCTCCTTGTAGCGTGGGTCTAGAAGTGTCACCAACCAGTACTGAGTGTCCGCAAAAATTCTGATAATGCAAGGGTCACGGGAAAGGCAGAGTAACAAAGTCTGCCATGCATGCCATACTGATAACTGGCAAGCCTTCCGTGTCTTCACCCTCAGAATGACTGACCATGATGTCCTCCTCCTTCCTGGCTTCAGGCCAGCCAAGCTGAACAGACGGTATGACAATTGTGCTTGTAGTACGTCTATAGCGCAGGAAAGTAGCTCTCGCTCTTCCTCCTCTTCCTCATTGCCAACCAATCCACATTGGGATGACATGAGGCTGTGCTGTGTGTAATCACCATGTATGGTTCCTTGCTCCATCTCATCGTGCTCCGCCTCCAATGCATCCTCTTTGATTGTGAGCAGAGAGCTTTTCAGAATACAGAGAAGCGGGATGGTGATGCTAATTATGGCATTATCGCCGCTCACCATCTTGGTGGACTCCTCAAAGTTTTGCAAGATAGTATATAAGTCTGATATCCATATCCACTCCTGAGGTTTTATATGTGGAGCCTGAACTGAATATCGAAGCCCTTGTCGATGCTGGAACTCAACAATGGCCCTCTTCTGCTCACAAATCCTTTCCAGCATATGTAGTGTAGAGTTCCAATGTGTGGGGACATCACACACCAGTCGGTGAGCCGGAAGCTGCAAATGCTGCTGAAGCACGGAAAGGGCGGCTGAAGCGGTAGCTTACTTTCTAAAATGGGCACACAGGTGACGTACTTTCACAAGCAGATCCGGCAGGTCCGGGTAGGTTTTGAGAAACTGCTGAACCACCAGGTTAAGCACATGGGTCTGACAATGGTACGTGTGTGAGCTCGCCTCGCCTCAGAGTCACCATCAGGTTATGGCCATTGTCACACACTGCCACGCCTGGCTGTAGGTTCAGCGGTGTCAGCAACATATCTGCCTGCTCTTTCAGAGCTGTCCACAACTCTTCAGAATTGTGAGGTTTGTCACCTAAGCATATTAACTTCAGCACAGCCTGTTGACGATTGGCAGAGGCAGTGCTACACTGCTTCCAGCTTGCGACTGATGTGGTAATTTCAGAGATGCAGGCTGAAGAGGAGGAGTATGAGGATGACGTGCAGGAGCTGTAGACTGTGGGTGTAATCCTCACCGTTGGTAGGACGTGTTCTATCCCAAGGTCAGACTCGGTCCCGGCTTCCACTATGTTAATCCAGTGTGCCGTCAGCGAGATGTAAAGTCCCTGACCAGAAGTACTTGTCCACGTGTCAGAGGTTAAGTGTACTTTCCCTGTAACTGCATTTTTCAGTGCAAGGGTAATATTGTGGGACACGTGCTTATGTAATGCCGGGATGGCACACCGGGAAATATTTTGCCGGCTGGGGACAGGAGTACCTTGGGACGGTCGCCCCCATTAGGTAACGAAAATCTTCGGTCTCTACGAGCGTAAAAAGCAACATTTCGAGCACAAGCAGATAAGAAATGTGTGAATTTGGTACTGTGGCTGGGGGGGCGTTAGCTGCGTATTTCCGCTTTTGTTCCAATGACTGGGTTATGGACAACTGAAGGCTGCGCTGGGACATGGATGTGGACGTGCTTGCTGATGGTGGTAGTTAGGTGTGTTCAACAACAGGTGCAGGGCAGGATGCATCTTCGCAGGCACCTTGGACAGGAGATTGGCTTCAAAGCACAACAGTTGAAGAAGCTGGGGTGTCACCCGCAGCCACTGTTCCTGGGGTTCAGGCACAAAGTCGGGTGCTTCACTGCAATGTGCCTGATCATGCTGGTAGTGGTCAGGTGGTAGTTTTGCTACCTCTCCTGATGCAGGCATGGCAGCTGGTGCAAATGGCCTGTTTGGGGTTATTGGCAGAGTCATTATAAAACAACCAGACTCGGGAAGACCGAACAGTTGTAATGAAAACTTCCGTCGTGTTGGTGTTACGAGAATTGGTTGCCCGTTTTCTGTCTGTGGCCATCACAGTGCTTCTTCCTGACTGTTTTGGTGCTATGCCTCCCTCCCCCTGTGTGCTGCTGTCCTCACTCTGCATGTCCTCCTGCCAGGTTGGGTCAGTTAATATATCATCCACCAACTCCTCTTCCACTTCCACACCCTGGTCCTCCTCCTGACTTTCTGGCAATTGAGTCTCATCATCATCCAACTCTTATGACACATTCCCACAGTCGCTTTCATGTGAACGTGGCTGCTAAAAAAATTTGGCATCGCTACATGCATTCTCAGTTTGCCCCGCTTTAACTGGATCAGGCAAGAGGCCAGAATCTATAAATGGACAACTGAACAGCTCTTCAGAGTGTCCAAGTGTTGGATCAGTTGTCTGCTGGCACTGGGCATGGGAGGTGGAAGGAGGATCAGGGTGAGGAATATGCGGTCCAGACTCACGGCTACTCCGACTTGACGGTGTGGAAGACATGGTGCTGTTGGTGGTGCCAAACTGACTGGAAGTATTATCCGCCATCCAACCAATTACCTTTTCATGCTGCTCTGGTGTCAAGAGTAGTCTTCTGCAGTCCCCTATGAATTCTGACAGTTATCTGTTGCGAAAATATGTGGGTGTTTGTTGTGGCACAATTGCAGCTTGCCCTCTGCCTCTGCATGCACCATCACCATCACATCCAGTTCCCTGTCCCTTGCCACGCGCCTTTCCCATTTTAAATGCAGTACAATATTTTCCACGTTCAATAAAAAGACACAATTTGGAGCAAAATGAGATGTAATCCATGAGCAGGCAAAACGCACTTTCAAATATCTGGAATATACTTTATTTGTTTAACAAACTCTTGTCACTGTCTATAACTGTGGTAAGATGAGGAAAAAATTATCTAATGTAGCACTGAAATGCCACAATTTTTAGCACACACAGAGATAGGAGTCTGACACAGATACCATACTGGTCACTCTATATAGCCGATATTTTTCTAGTTTATACCCCAAAATATTGTACAGAACAATGGCAACAGACAGCAAATACAGTGGAATGTAGGGCTTACTTGCAGCAATTTGTAGACCACAAACAGCTCAGCCGTCTGATAGCGATAACCACACTGTTCAATATGTGGGCAGTATTTTTAGCCTTAAATATTGTTTACAGCTAGGGTCACACAGCAAATAAAGGTGAATGGAAGCCTCAAAAGCACACTTTGTAGCCCTCAGATTCATGAGACGTGTCACAGAGATACCAGACTGGTTAATATGTCACCAGTCTTTTTGTATTTTTTACACCAAAAAAACTGTTTTGAGCTACGGTAACACACAGCAAAAAAAGGTGAAGGGAATGCTCAAAAGCACACTTTCTAGCCCACAGATAGATGAGACGTGCCACTTAGATACCAGACTGTTCAATATGAAGCCGGTATTTTTATATTTTTTAGGCCAAAATAGTGTATACTAGACCTAGGGGAGCAGACAGATAACAAAAGGGCAAGGAAGGCCAGAAAAGCCACTATTTGAAGAGTACAGATACAACTGGCGTCTGATGGAGATAACAGACTGTTCAATATGTGGCCTGGAGTTTTTAAAAAATTTTTTTACCAAAAAAGATTGTCTAGAAATAGGGTAAGACACAGCAAAAAAGAGTAACGTTTCCCTGATATGCCAAAATATTGTACAGAACTATGGTAACAGAGAGCAAATACAGTGGAATATACAACGGAAATGCCACAATTTGCAGACCAAAGATAGATCTGGCGTCTGACAGAGATAGAACACTGTTGCATGTGTGGGTTTGATTTTTTTTGACCACCAAAATTGTGTCAATAACTAGGCTATGATACTAAAAAAAAATTGTTGGAGTACTAAAATTGTAAAATAGTTATCGCAATGATATGCGATGAGTGGGGCGTTAAAATCACAGTGATAAAAATAAGAACTGTAGATAAATATTTTTTGGCCACCTAAAGATTTTTTGGTCAGCAAAATGGTGGCCAAATATGTTGTAAGACACTTAAAAAAATACTACAGTAACAAAACAAAAAAAATAATTTTCTGCGCTCTCAGATCTGATACCTGGGGCAAAAAAAGCAGTTTTAAATTGCCAGATTTTCACGCTGTTGTATTAAAATGACCTAGCTGTAGTCTGCAGTGTGACCAAGCAAATAAATGTAGAAAAAAATGAGGTCTCTGGATTGCTTTGTAATAAAATGATCAAGATTCAAGTGCAAAAAAAAAATCATTGCCACGGATACCTGCAGCTAGGTATATATACAGTATAATAGGCAGCACCAGACAGAAAAGGACCCTTTTGAAGTATGCAGTCAGATCTATACACTCACATACAGTACAGTGCCTGCATGTCTTGCACTGATGTGGATATAGCAAAACCACACGAAAAACAGCCTTAAAGTCTCAAAAATACATCTTTATTAATTCAACATAATACATATATGAATAAAAATAAGGACAAGGATGGCACAGGAAAAGGAATCCAAAGTGGTGGCAATCACATAAAGGTGGAAATAGTAGGCCTGACAACAAAACTCTGCTCTCCATATATATTATATATATATATACACAGTTAGGAATAACAAATATAACAGCTCAAGGTATACAGGTGAACATAGGGTAACTATGGGTGCTATGAGCTAGATAACATTTATAGGAAGGATGGAAAAAATAATAATAATATATTGGCACCAAGATGCAGGCGATGTGTTAATGTAAACACATAAAAGGAGTAAAGCACTTATGCCCATATCTGGGTGCAATGTAACATGGCTAAAATTTAGTGCAACACACTTGTCATAAAGAGACCGCTAAATTACCTCAAGGCAGAGCAGGAAATGCCCCTGAGGAAGGAGCATTGAGGCTCCGAAACGCGCGTTGGGGAGGGCTGGAAGGCTTTCCTGCTCTGCCTTGAGGTAATTTAGCGGTCTCTTTATGACATCATGCTTGTGATTTATGTATACCAACCTTGTACCGCTGTGCTCTACCAGGGTTCTATGGTTTCTTATATATTCTATCTGCATTGTGCCGCGATATGACTTGCTTTTACCTATGGGATTATGATGTAGAATACATATGGGCTTTATATATCTCTCTGGCATCATTTTGATAGTTACCCTATGTTCACCTGTATACCTTGAGCTGTTATATTTGTTATTCCTAACTGTGTATATATATATATATATATATATATCTGGAGAGCAGAGTTTTGTTGTCAGGCCTACTATTTCCACCTTTATGTGATTGCCACCACTTTGGATTCCTTTTCCTGTGCCATCCTTGTCCTTATTTTTATTCTTATATGTATTATGTTGAATTAATAAAGATGTATTTTTGAGACTTTAAGGCTGTTTTTCGTGTGGTTTTGCTGTATTTGGTACAGCTTGTCTCAGCACCATGTCCATTATCCACATGCTTTGATGAATAACCACTGGGTATACTAGATACATAATATCTGCATGTGATATGTTGGTTACTAACTATTTTTGCATACTGATGTGGATATGCGCACATAGACTCCACTGCCTACCTAGCACTGCAATCTATATACCCCCTAACTGGCCTTTGAAAGGACTGTTAGTTTAGCTGGATTTGTGGATTGAACAATAGTAGACCCACACTAATAAAAGCACAAATCTCTCCCTATCTCAGCAGGAACTCTCCCTACACTGAGCACAGTGTACTCACAAACAGAAAGTAAATCAGATCCTCCTGATCACAGGCGGGAAAACAAATATTGCCCATGACCGGTTGCCTTGGGTAACTGCAACAACATGTATTCTGAAGGTGCCAGGCCTTTTGGCTCCGCGGGCCCTGTGTTGCTACACACAGGTTGAGCTCTGCAAAGCCTTCTGTTTTGCCTGCTTGCAAACAAAAACTGACACACCCAATCCTCTGCTGCAGGGGGTTTTACAAACAAACCTGTGGCCTTAAGCCACATGGAAACCATGGGGCTAGGGAAGGAAATGCACCACCCCATTACCATCCTGCAGTCCATTTAAAAAATGAAAGCCCATGGCAGGTTTTCTTAAATCTGCCTTGGACAAATAGCTTGCCCAAGACTGATTCACTTCTATTCTGCCTCGGAATCACAGCTATGCCTTTGACTGCAATGTACTCCCCAGTCTCCGTATGCTTCTTTGCACATCCTGGGGGACACATAGTGACCCTAGCATATAACACCGATCACACTGTCTCACTGGCCCATAGGGGAACAGGGGAATCACCCGGTGGGGCCCTTGTGCAGATCTGGGCCCCCAACCATACTGTAAGGGCAGTATTTGGCATAATTCACTTTGTTCACTCTGTACAGAAAAAGAAGCATCTCATTCATTAACCAAACTACCCAGTTTTTTTAGTATATAGAAATACAGTTAAATTTGTGAATGAGGGTGGTGTAAAATTTGTATGCAGGTGAAATGTGGGCCTCCCTTAAAGTAAATGTTACTGGTGGGACCTTGGCACCCAAGTCCGACACTGTTTATACAGTGGGTTCAGAAAGTATTCAGACCCCTTTAAATTTTTCACTCTTTGTTTCATTGCAGTCATTTGGTAAATGCAAAAAAGTTAATTTTTTTTCTCATTAATGTACATTCCGCACCCCATCTTGACTGATAAAACAAGAAATGTAGAAATGTTTGCAAATTTATTAAAAAAGAAAAACTGAAATATCACATAGTTATAAGTATTCAGACCCTTGCTCAGACACTCATATTTACGTCACATGCCGTCCATTTCCATGTGATCCTCCTTGAGATGGTTCTACTCCTTCATTGGAGTACTGCTGTGTTTAATTAAACTGATAGGACTAGATTTGTAAAGGCACACACCTGTCTATATAAGACCTCACAGCTCACAGTGCATGTCAGACCAAATGAGAATCATGAGGTCAAAGGAACTTGCCAAGGAGCTCAGAGACAGAATTTTGCAAGGCACACATCTGGCCAAGGTTACAAAAGAATTTATGCAGTACTGAAGGTTCCTAAGAGCACAGTGGCCTCCATAATCCTTAAATGGAGGAAGTGTGGGATCACCAGAAGTCTTCCTAGACCTGGCCGTAGATCTAATATGAGCAATCGTGGGATAAGAGCCTTGGTGAAAGGTAAAGAAGAACCCTAAGATCACTGTGGCTGTGCTCCACAGATGCAGTGGGAAGATGGGAGAAAGTTCTACAAAGTCAAGTATCACAACAACCCTCCACCAGTCGGGCGTTTATGGCAGTGTGGCCCGATGGAAGCCTCTCCTCAGTGAAAGACATATGAAAGTCCTCATAGAGTTTGGAAAAAAAACACATGAAGGACTCCCAGACTATGATAAATAAGATTCTCTGGGCTGATGAGATGAAGATAGAACTTTTTGGTGATAATTCTAAGCGGTATGTGTGGAGAAAACCAGGCACTGCTCATCACCTGCCCAATACAATCCCAACAGTTAAGCATGGTGGTGGCAGCATCATGCTAGGGGGGTGTTTTTCAGATGCAGGGACAGGATTACTGGTTGCAATTGAAGTTAACATGAATGAGGCAATGTACAGAGATATCTTGGATGAAAACCTCTTCCAGAGTCTCTGGACCTCAGACTTGACCGAAGGTTCACCATCCAACAAGACAAGAAACTCCAAGCACACAGCTAAAATAACAAAGTAGTGGCTTCAGAACAACTCTGTGACCATTCTTGACTGGCCCAGCTAAAGCTCTGACTAAAATCCAATTGAGCATCTCTAGAGAGACCTGAAAATGGCTGTTCAACAACATTCACCCTCTAACCTGACACAACTGGAGTGGATCTGCAAGGAAGAATGGCAGAGGATCCCCAAATCCAGTGCTTCTACTCTATATTGAGCAAAGGGTCTGAATACTTATGATCATGTAATATTTAAATTTTTCTTTTTTAATACATTTGCAAAAATTTCTACATTTGTTTTTTTTTTCAGTAACGATGGGGTGCAGAGTGTACATTAATGAGATAAAAATGAACTTTTTTTGCATTTACCAAATGGCTGCAGTGAAACAAAGATTAAAAAATTTAAAGGGGTCCGAATACTCTCCAAACCCACTGTATAGATACTGTAATATAATATATATATATATATTATATATATATATTTATACAGTATATGTCAGGTTCTGACGTGATGTGTGATGTCTATACAAATATTATTCATAGGCATGTCGGTAGACAATATCAATCAATGTGCAATGGAAATAATGGTAGATTTCTCATAGATCCGCTACAGTCTTCTGAATATAAGATTAGGACTCCTTTTATAACAAAAGCTTCAGCTCATTTTCAATCTTACTTCTAATACTTTTATTTGCTCTTATGATTTATGGCATCAGACATGTTTACTTATCACTGATGTTTCATTCACTTTGGCTTATGATCTCTGTAGAGGTTCACCTCTAGTGGATTATTTGAACCATAGAGGGATAATAAACTATTACTAGTATAGATCATCAGATTTCATGTAACCCAAGTCAATAAAAACAGAAAAAGGAATACCGTAATGTAGAAAAAAAGGCTGCTGCAAATGTGTAGGTTTGGAGCAATTTTAGCAAGTCAAAGCAAAAATTGTACCTATCTGTTTATTATGTTCGTAATAACATTTCAGTATTTAAAATAATAGTTACACTGCTTTTAGTTAAAGGCATTTTTATATTTTCTGTTAACCACATGATGGCAGCAAATATCTATAAAATTGTATTCTAAGCAAAGCAATACGCAAGAGACTAAAACATTTATATTTTGCTAGCGAAAATATAGAAATTGCTACATATTGCTTTATCATATAATAAATATATGGAAACTAAAGATTGTCCACTTTCTATAGTAAACACCTTATCACTACAATATTTAGCCTAATATATTTTCACTGTCTATAAAATTTTAAAGGGAACCTGTCACTTAGAAAAAATCTATTTACTGGCCAATCGAGGAGTAATTTATAAGGATATAGCAGTTAAATCATATTAGACTGGTGTATATGGAAACACGGCAATAAGGTGAAAAATAAGCTATATTCTTGCTGTGGCCGCTCACCTCCAGTCTGGGCAGTAATAGTCAATGCTCGGTCTATAGTGAGAGCACTGTTCTGACTCTTGACTTGACTGACAGCCGATTTTGCAGCAGTCAAAAGTTTGGACACACCTGTTCATGCTATTCTTTTTCTTGGTATTATTAAAATATGCATATTGTAGATTCAGATTGTAGTAAGCAAAACCAAGAATGAAGACATGAAATTAACGCGTAAAGAAATATGCGAAAAAAAGCAACAAAAAAACTAAGCATGTTTTAATCATTGGATACATCAAGGTACCCCTCTTTTGCTCTGATAACAGCTTTACACACCCTTGGTATTTTCTTAAGAAACTTCGTTAGGTATTACCTGGAATGGTTTCCAATGAGCAGGCATGCCTCATCAAATTTCCATTGATAAAGTCACAAGCCTTCAGAAAGCGTTTGCGATAATCAGGTGTGATTTGCGGAGGCAGTTATGGGACACTGCTCCACAAGGTGCTATGACCTTTTCAAAATCTGTTCAATGTCAGAATATGGCAAGAACCTCTCACCTAAGTAAAGAGAAATGACAGTCCGTCATTACTCTAAGGCCGGGATCACACATGCGATGAAAACGTCCGACACTCGCATGTGAAATCCCAGCTCTGGCGCCGGCACTCGGGAGTGGAGTGAGCAGCTACATAGAAATACATGCAGCCGCGTGCTCCACTCCCGAGTGCCGGCGCCAGAGCTGGGATTTCACAGGCGAGTGTCGGACGATTTCCTCGCATGTGTGATCCCGGCCTAAGGGGAATCTTCCATGTACTGTGTTCATGTCATGTCCATATTCTATGTACTGTATATATGCATGTAGCTCTTTCACAGACAAGTCCAGCAATACATTTATATGGCCGATTCGTTCCTTTGATACTGAGAAATCAGTATTCAAATTGGTATGCAAATGTCTTTTGTAGATCTGAAGATTCTGTCATTCCTGCATTATTTTTTTCGCCCAGTGCTACCTCCATCTACTTGACTAACAGCCTCTATGCTGTGTGACTTTCGGCAACAGAGTTGTCAGTTAAGCAGAAGGAGGCAGATCTAATTGGGGAATAGAGTTGCAGTGGCACAGGCTTCAGATTTACTACATGTGCATCTCAAAAAATTAGAATATCAACAAAAAGTAAATTTATTTCAGTTCTTCTACGCAAATATAATATATAGTCATTACAAACAGAGTGATGTATTTCAAGTGTTTTTTCTGTTAATGTTGAATATGGCTTACCCGCAATGAAAACCCAAAGTCATTATCTTTGTAAATTAGAATACTTTCTAACTACAGCTTGAAAAAATGATTTTAAAATCTGAAATGTTGGCCTACTGAAATGTATGTCCAGTAAATGCACTCAATACTTGGCCGGGGCTCCTTTGGCATCAATTACTGCGATCAATGCGGCGTGGCATGGGGGCGATCAGCCTGTGGCACTGCTGAGGTGTCATGGAAGCCCAGGTTGCTTTGATAGCAGCATTCAGCTCGTCTACATTTGGGAATTTGGTGTCTAGAATCTTCCTTTTTACAATACCCATAGATTTTCTATGGGGTTTAGGTCAGGCCAGTTTGCTGGCCAATCAAGCACAGTGAAACTGTTGTTTTTAAAAAGGTATTGGGACTTTCGGCAGCATGGACAGGTGCCATGTCCTTTTGGAGAATTAAATTTCCATCTCTGAAAAGCTTGTTGGCAGAGGGAAGCATGAAGTGCTCTAAAATTTCCTGGTGGTCGGCTGCGCTGACTTTGGTCTTGATAAAACACAGTGGACCTATTCCAGCAGATGAAATATCTCCCCAAACCATCACTGATTATGGAAACTTCACATTAGACCTCAAGAAGCTTGGATTGTCTGTCACTTCACTCTTGATTTCCAAGGTCTAGTGTGAAATTTTCACAATCAATGAATGATACACACATGGTCAAAATTTCTGCTATCCCTCGAGTAACGACAGAAAAACACACAATTGTCACACAACTAACTTGAATCTGAAAAAAGTAATAATAAATAAAAAATCTATCAAAAGGTACAAATGAAAGACAGACATTGCTTTTCAACCATGCTTCCACAGAATTAAAAAAAATAAAACTCATGAAATAGGCCTGTACAGAAATGATGGTACCCCTGAAAATAATGTGACAAAAGGGAAATGTTAAATCAAGGTGTGTCCACTAATTAGCATCACAGGTGTTAGGGATCGAGTTCATAATTTTGTCAGATTAAAGTTATTTATTTCACCATTGTGGGTTTTTCTGCCATTAAACAAGTGGTACCAACAATTTTGACCACGTGTACATTTTAATAGGCCAACATTTTGGATTTTAAAAATTTTTTCAAGCTGGTGTTACAAAGTATTCTAATTTACTGAGACAATGACTTTGGTTTTCATTGGCTGTAAGCCATAATCAGCAATATTAACAGAAATAAACATTTGAAATAGATCACTCTGTTTGTAATGACTCTATAATATATAAGTTTCACTTTTTTTATTGAAGTACTGAAATAAATTACATTTTTGATGATATTCTAAATTTGTGAGATGCACCTGTATAACCATTTGTATACTAATTCAAATGCTGATGTCTCAGTAACAGAGTAACAATTATCGCTAGAGATAAGCAAATCTTTCAAGGTTTAGTACTTGTACGAATCTCTGAATGTTTAGACGTTTGCTGAACATGTTTGCAGAACAGTTCGAAGAATGTGCCCGAACATCATTAAATTTAATGGGAGGCCAAACCAAAAATATAAACAACACATTAAGACACTACGAAAAGCTTCTCAAACAGCTAAAATTAAGGATAGACAGCAGGAAAAGTGGTATCAATTGACCCACAGTAGAAATTTGCAATTGGCATTGCAGCAGTCATCCATAGGCAATGCATGAGGAATGAAACCCCTGATGGATCCATTCACTATGATGAGGCAGCAGAGTTACTCTGGACTCAGTCTGACCTCTGTTCAGCAGTGTTCTTCTTTTCAGAAGTGCAGTAAACTGTAGCCGACAGCACTTTTATGCAATCCTAGAAAGATGGACACCGCCAGATCACAGGTCCTAAGGCGTCCACAGTGCCTCCACCTGCTTAATTAAAGGGAATCTTCCACTGGGGTTCTGTCTGAATCACATATTTCAGAGATCTACATGGAAACCCCTGCGTAGAGCGCAGGATAATTGTGCGCAGAGTCTTCCTGCGATCTTTGGGAGGCAGAATGTAAAAATCAACAGCATGTGAAGAATTGGTTTTATTTAATTTTTACGCCATTCCTCGTGTAGCAAAGTGATTAGGCGACTTTATTCTTCGGGTCGGTGCGATTACAGCGATACCAGATTTATATTGGGTTTTCATGTTTGGCGCTGTCACGACACCCACTAAAAGATGCTTCAATTGAGAAAACTAGTTTTTGCATCAACATATTTTTAGAGCTATAATTTTTCCATATTTTGGCCGACAGAGTCATATCATGGCTTGTTTTTTTGTGGGAAGAGCTGACGTTTTTATTGGTACCATTTTCGGGCACATTACATTTTTTGATCGCTTTCTATTCTGATTTTTGGGAGACAGAATTAACAAAAACTAGCAATTCAGGAATTGCATTTTGTTTTCATTTTTATACTGTTTATACCACGTGTGGTAAAATTGGTAAGGCAGCTAAATTCTTCTGTGCTAGTTTGATTACAGTAAAACCCAATTTACCGTAATTTTTTCGTATTATTAGACGCACCAGATTATAAGATGCACCCCAAATTTTGAGGAGAAAAATAGGATTTTTTGTGGTGCTTCTTATAATCCATGCGTCTTATTGCTTACCGAGGATGGTGGCTGTGGTGAAGCAGGTCCCAGGGTCGCTGCTGGAGGAGGCAGGAGTGGGGTGATGCTGCAGTCTACAGGCTGGGTTGAGGGGGTGTTCGGCGCTGCTGCCCAGTGCTGCTTTGGGTGTCTCTGGTGCTACGAGGGTGTCTGGCGGTGCTGCTGTGGGTGTCTCCGGTGCTACGGGGGTGTCTGGCGCTGCAGTGGTGTCTGGTGCTACTGCCAGGTGCTGTTGCGGGTGTCTCCAGGCCAGCTGGGGCCCTGCTGACATTTTGTGAAAGGCCAGAGCTCTGGCAGTTGCATGGTTTCATGTGCGGTGGACTCTGGGAGCTGAAATCTCATCTTCCGAGATCTTGATGCTGAGATCTCCATCTGCGCATGCGCCGCCCCCTGTGACCATTTTCCCGGAGTCCACCGCACAGGAAAAGATGCAACTGCTGAGACTCTGGCCCTTCAGAAAATGTCGGCAGAGCCCCAGCAGCATCGGAGACACCTGGGGCAGCAGCGGGAAGCAGCGCCCGACACCCCTGTAGCACTGGAGACACCCGCAGCAGTAATGGGCAAAACCGCTAGACACCCCCTCATCCCAGCCTGCAGCAATTGTATCGGTAAGGTATATAGGCATTATAAGACGCACCCCCATTTTGCCCCAAAATTTTGGGAAAAAAAGTGCATCTTATAATCCGTAAATACGGTATGTCATTTTTTGCTTTGGCGCTTTTACACAAAAAAAGCTATGTTATAGGAAAAATAATTATTTGTACATCACTTTATTCTGAAAACTATAGCTTTTTTATTTTTCTGCTGTTGAAGCTGCATGGTTGCTTGTTTTTTGCTGGACCAGATGACATTTTCAGTGTTACCATTTTTATTTACAGGTCCTTATCAAAAAATTATCATATAGTGCTAAATTTCATTATTTTCCATAATGTAATGATTACAATTAAACTTTCATATATTTTAGATTCATTACACACCAACTGAAGTTTGTCAGGTCTTTTATTGTTTTAATACTGATGATTTTGGCATACAACTCCTGATAACCCAAAAAACCTGTCTCAAAAAATTAGCATATCAAGAAAAGGTTCTCTAAACGACCTATTACTAGTGTTGAGCGATACGATACTGCAAATATCGGGTATCGGCCGATATTAGCTGTATCGGGCTTTCGATTCCGAGTACCGATATTTCGTCATATCGGATACCGGAATCGGATTTGTCACTGTCACTGTGAGTGTCCGTCGGTCGGGTTTGTCAGGAGTCAGCGGCACTTACCTGGCAGAAGATCTCCGGCGGTCACGTCCTGGACTGCTTAATGGCCGCCATTATCTTCTCCCTGGCGGTCACATGCAGTTTTTCGCGATAACTGCAGTGACTGCAGGGTAATCCCGGCCGTAAACCAGTCCGATGACGTCACCGCCGGGGAAGCAGGTAATCAGCTGTGCTGCGCCGGGATGACAGGCTCTGCCTGTCATTCTGATGTAGCAGAGCTGGATCGTCGTGGGACACTCGTTACTATGGACTGCGTCGGACAGGTGGTATACTGCTGTTTTTTTTTTTTCATTTTTTTACAGGAGATCGATGGCGTCGCAGGATGAGACTGTAATAAAAGTAATGAAAACTGTGTTGTGTTTTTTATTAAAATAAAAAAATTTTTTTATGAACATTCACCCGTCCGGGTACATCAACAATTTAACTATTTACATACAGGGACCCTGTCCGGGTTATTTATAATTCTTTGGCAGGGGTGTTCCAGGTACCACCTGGTACTCTTCTGATGCTTGCCAAACATCCGAGACACCAAGGACCACCAGGACCTGATGACGTCGTGTGGCCTGTACAGTCAAGTCGTGACCCGCTATCTGTGTCTGTGTGGCCACCTCTTTCATCTCCCTCCGGGTCTGGAGCCCTATGTCACGGACTGAACGAACCCCAGGGGGCCTAACAGGCGCCGGGTACGGGCCAGCTATAGTTATCATGTCCATAGCTGGGGCTGCTGAGGAGACCACTGAGGGAGGCTGGGGAGATTTACGGTGTGGGGTGGGCACTTGTGCAGAGGCCTGGATGTGGGAGGCTGAAGGCTCCGAGGGTCTCACAGGTTCCTGACACTCTGGGGAGTAGGGGTCGCACCTGGTAACATTTAGGGCGTACCATCCATTGTAACCCCAGTGTCGGGTGTAAGTCACCAAGTCTCCTGGCAACAGGTCCCTCCCCGGGTGTCCTTCTGGGAGATGTGTCTCCACGTCCCGCCGGGTCACAAAGACTTCTAAATAAAGTCCAGGCTCCTGGATGAAGCCCCAACCACCTTTCAATTTAAAGCTCCGTACTGCACCCTTACACCGCGGCTCCCACAGGGTTCCTTTATCTTTTCTCATCCGGTCCTTATCTGCCCGGTCTTTCTCCAGTTGACGTTGCCGAAGCTTTTGGGATTCTCGCTGCTCCCTTTGTCGCTCTGCTTCCCGCTCCCAACGTCTCCACTCTTCCTCCTGACGCCGGTTGTAATTCTCCTCCACCAGCTGCTCCATGTCTCCACCATTAAATGCCAGCTTACGATGTCCGGTTTGCGGCAGCTCTCCTGGCGCCCCCCAGTCCTGGCGGCGCTCACCTGTGGCGGAAGCAGCCAGCTCTGGAACAGATGACAGTCGGGGCTCCGGTACAGACAGGTAGACCTCTGGTGCCTGCGCGGCCTCCTCCATGAGGACGGGTGTCGCTTCTTCTGTCTCAGCGACGGGGGCAGACAGCGGATCTGGGGTGCTGCCGGTGCAGAGTTTTTTGCAGGAACGGGTGCCTCCACTGCGACAACGTCAACCGGATCACATTGCAAGGGCTGGGATGCCCGCACGGACTCCTCTACTAGAACGGGTGCCTCACCTTCCGGTACAGACACTTCAGGTAAGAGGGATTGGCGCCGCTCCAAGTTTAGTTTTAGGGCACGCCAGCTGGCTTCCATCCTGGCGACCTCCTCCCGGTGCCGGGCCAGGCCTCTTAGGGTATCCTCCGCTTCTTGCAGCGTAGGAGGGTTTCCAGGCCGGGTGCCCAACTGTGGTTCCGTGGCGATCGGGTCGCTTCCGTGGGGGGAGAGCTCTGACTGCTCCATCCCTTCACACTTCTGCTCGTGTCCATTAGCCATCTCTGCCAAGTCACATGTGTCATTAGCATCTGGAGAGGGCCCTCTTTTGTAGGGAGGCGGGACCTTCGTGTTAGTTTCCGCACACTGAGGAGGATGAGGAGGCGGAACTGAAGAGCTGTGGGGCACGATCTTACATTGCAGTACCATTTAGAGTGGTCGGCCATCGTTTTCGCGCCACTGAGTGAGTGTACACCCACGAAGAGCACGCCCTTCTTCTTCACCAGTGCCTCGTCGTGACGCAGATATAGCGGAAAAATGGCAAATACATTCTCTGATGATTTTAGCAATTCTCAAGCACAAAACCAGTTCAATTCAGGCACACAGGACTCGCTTATAGCGAGCTACAGAATCCTGTTCGTGACGCCCAAGTTGAGTCGCACAGAGCCAGAGGTTTTGGGGGTACTCGGCACCGAGCCCGTCGACTTCTATGGGGTATGTCACGGCTTTACCCGGCAATTGAATCAGAGTCTATTTTACTATGTAGAAGTGTATAAATTATAAATATATGTATATATATATATATGTCACAATGACATGTATATATATATATATATATATATATATATATATATATATATATGTATTCTATGTGTGTATATTTTGTGTTTACAACGAAAGAAAGGGTTTTTTTTGTTGCGATATTTTGTTCCCATAGACTTACATGGGACTTCCGGTATCGGAATCGGATATCGACGATATTTAGTGATATCGGCGATACCATTCCGATACGATATTTTTAGATATCGAGCAGTATCGCTCAACACTACCTATTACCCTAATCTTCTGAATCAACTAATTAACTCTAAACACATGCAAAAGATTCCTGAGGCTTTTAAAAACTCCCTGCCTGGTTCATTACTCAAAACCCCCATCATGGGTAAGACTAGCGACCTAACTGATGTCAAGAAGGCCATCATTGACACCCTCAAACAAGAGGGTAAGACCCAGAAAGAAATTTCTCAACAAATAGGCTGTTCCCAGAGTGCTATGGGAAGTCTGTTGGAAGACAACAATGTGGCAGAAAACGCTGTACAACGAGAAGAGGTGACCGGACCCTGAGGAAGATTGTGGAGAAGGACCGATTCCAGACCTTGGGGACCTGAGGAAGCAGTGGACTGAGTCTGGTGTAGAAACATCCAGAGCCACCGTGCACAGGCGTGTGCAGGAAATGGGCTACAGGTGCCATAAACAGCGGCAGAAGCGCCTGACCTGGGCTACAGAGAAGCAGCACTGGACTGTTGCTAAGTGGTCCCAAGTGCTTTTTTCTGTTGAAAGCAAATTTTGCATGTCATTCGGAAATCAAGGTGCCAGAGTCTGGAGGAAGACTGGGGAGAAGGAAATGCCAAAATGCCTGAAGTCCAGTGTCAAGTACCCACAGTCAGTGATGGTGTGGGGTGCCATGTCAGCTGCTGGTGTTGGTCCACTGTGTTTCATCAAGGGCAGGGTCAATGCAGCTAGCTATCAGGAGATTTTGGAGCACTTCATGCTTCCATCGGCTGAAATGCTTTATGGAGATGAAGATTTCATTTTTCAGCACGACCTGGCACCTGCTCACAGTGCCAAAACCACTGGTAAATGGTTTACTGACCATGGTATTACTGTGCTCAATTGGCCTGCCAACTCTCCTGACCTGAACCCCATAGAGAATCTGTGGGATATTGTGAAGAGAAAGTTGAGAGATGCAAGACCCAACACTCTGGATGAGCTTAAGGCCGCTATCGAAGCATCCTGGGCCTCCATAACACTTCAGCAGTGTCACAGGCTGATTGCCTCCATGCCACGCCGCATTGAAGCAGTCATTTCTGCAAAAGGATTCCCGACCAAGTATTGAGTGCATAACTGAACTTTATTATTTGATGGCTTTTTTGTTTGTTTTTAAAAAACACTTTTATTTTATTGGACGGTTGAAATATGTTAATTTTTTGAGACAGGTTTTTTGGGTTATCAGGAGTTGTATGCCAAAATCATCAGTATTAAAACAATAAAAGACCTGACAAATTTCAGTTGGTGTGTAATGAATCTAAAATATATGAAAGTTTAATTGTAATCATTACATTATGGAAAATAATGAAATTTAGCACTATATGCTAATTTTTTGAGAAGGACCTGTACATTCATCTTCTTGATCGCGTTTTATTGCAATTTTTGTTGGTCAGCATAATGATAAAGCATTGTTTTTCATTTATTTTTTAAAGTGTTCACTGAGTAACTAGTGGGACAGTTTTACAGAGCGGGTCGTTAAGGTGTGGCGATACCAAATATGTGTATTTTTATTGTTTATTTTTTATTTACATAAATAAATGTATTTATTGGAAATATATTTGATTCATTTTTTTTCTTTATTTGGGTATTTTTAAAAAAATATTCTTACACTTTTTAATGTTTCTTTATACTTTTTTACATTGTCCCATACTGGAACATCTCTGTTTAGTGTCAGATCTCTGATCTGATACTCTGCAATGCTTCTCCACTGCAGAGAATCACATCAGCATCTGACCAGCAGGGAAGGAGGCATGCTCACAAGCCACCTTCTATGTAGCACCCCGAAGGACGCCACAGTCATATTGCTGCTGGAAGTCTCCATGGAGACCATTAGGACAACACGATCAACATGATCACATCACATTGTCCTGATGGAAGTGCGCAGGGAATGAGTTCCCTGCACAAAGCTTCTGTATGTTGCTGTCACTACTGAAAGCGGCATCAGAGGGGTTAAATGCCAGCGATTGGTGCTAGCACTGAACATGGGCATTGCTGCATGGTGTCAGCTCTCACACAGAGCTGACACCTGCATCCGATCGTCGCGACATTAATCGTGATGCCGCACGATTGTGCAGCCATACATATACTGTTGCTTGCAGGAACGCTGCTCCTGCAGAACAGTATATGTACGGCGCATGTCTGGAAGGGGTTAATATTGAATATAATTAGCCCTAAAAAGGACTGTTGTCGTACTTAACATGAATTTAAATGTGGTTAAATTCCTAGCTAACATGCAGCCACAATTCTATCCCTCTTTTATCAGCACTTCTCACTACACTGCCTGTGTCTGGGGTATTGAGTGCCGAGTAGTGATGGGCGAATACTAAAATGCTCGGATGCTGGTTGCTTGGGTCGAGCAAGTTGGAATGCTCTGGTGCTCGACCCAAGCAACAAGCCCAATGTAAGGCAGGAGTCACACTAGAGAGAAATATGGACGAGTGCTATGCATGAAAATAATTGCATAGCACTCGGACCAATGTTAAGCTATGGGGCAGCTCCCATCACCGTTTTTTCTCTCGACCGTATTATAAAAACACACCGGTGTCCGTGGAACAGCTGGCAATTCAGTGTGCTATACTGTAAAATCACACTGAAAGGTTAAAATAGAATAGATATATATATATGCCATTGACACATATATATATATATATATATTATATATATATATATATATATATTTATATAAATACAGTACAGACCAAAAGTTTGGACACACCTTCTCATTCAAAGATTTTTCTGTATTTTCATGACTATGAAAATTGTAGAATCACACTGAAGGCATCAAAACTATGAATTAACCCCTTCACCCCCAAGGGTGGTTTGCACGTTAATGACCGGGCCAATTTTTACAATTCTGACCACTGTCTCTTTATGAGGTTATTACTCTGGAACACTTCAACGGATCTTCGCGATTCTGAGATTGTTTTCTCGTGACATATTGTACTTCACGTTAGAAGTAAAATTTCTTCGGTATAACTTGCGTTTATTTTTGAAAAAAACGCAAATATGGCGAAAATTTTTAAAATTTTGCAATTTTCAAACTTTGAATTTTTATTCCCTTAAAACAGAGAAATATGTCACATAAAATAGTTAAGAAATAACATTTCCCACATGTCTACTTTACATCAGCACAATTTTGGAACCAAAATTTTTTTTTGTTAGGAAGTTATAAGGGTTAAAAGTTGACCAGCGATTTCTCATTTTTACAACAAAATTTACAAAGCCATTTTTTTTAGGGACCACCTCTCATTTGAAGTCACTTTGAGGGGTCTATATGGCAGAAAATACCCAAAAGTGACACCATTCTAAAAACTGCACCCCTCAAGGTACTCAAAACCACATTCAAGAAGATTATTAACCCTTCAGGTGCTTCACAGGAACTAAAGCAACGTGGAAGGAAAAAATGAATATTTAACATTTTAGCCACAAAAATGATCTTTTACAAACTTTTTTTTTATTTTGACAAGGGTAAAAGGAGAAAATGGACAGATAAGGTTGTTATGCAATTTCTCCTGAGTACGCCAATACCCAATATGTGGGGAAAAACCACTGTCTGGGCACACGGCAGAGCTCGTAAGGGAAGGAGCGCCGTTTGACTTTTTCAAACTAAAATTGGCTGGAATTGAGATTGGACGCCATGTCGTGTTTGGAGAGCCCCTGATGCGCCTAAACAGTGGAAACCCCCACAAGTGACACCATTTTGGAAACTAGACCCCCTAAGGTACTTATCTAGATCTGTTGTGAGCACTTTAAACCCCCAAGTGTTTCACAAAAGCTTATAATGCCTGGGTGTGAAAAAAAAAAAAAGCAATTTTCCACAAAAATGATTTTTTAGTCCCAAATATTTGAATTTTCCCAAGGAAATTGGACCACAAAAGTTGTTGTCCAATTTGTCCTGAGTACGCTGATACCCCATATGTGGGGGGGGGAAACTGTTTGGGTGCACGGCAGGGCTTGGAAAGGAAGTAGTAACGTTTTGGAATGCAGACGTTGATGGGGGTCATGTTCCGTTTGCAGTGCCCCAGATGAGCCTAAATAGTGGAAACCCCCACAAGTGACCCCATTTTGGAAACTAAACCCCCTAAGGAACTTATCTAGATCTTTGGTGAGCACTTTGAACCCCAAAGTGCTTCACACAAGTTTATAATGCCCGGGCATGAAAATAAAAAATCCTATTTTTTTCCCACAAAAATTATCTTTTAGTCACTAATTTTTTATTTTCCCAAGGGTAACTGGAGAAATTGGACCACGTAAGTTGTTGTCCAATTTGTCCTGAGTATGCTGATACCCCATATGTGGGGGGGAACCACTGTTTGGGCTCACGGCAGAGCTCGGAATGGAAGGAGCACCATTTGACTTTTTCCAACCAAAATTGGCTGGAATTGAGATTGGATGCCATGTTGCATTTGGAGAGCCCCTGATGTGCCTAAACAGTGGAAACCCCCCACAAATGACCCCATTTGGGAAACTAGACCAGCTAAGGAACTTTTCTAGATCTTTGGTGAGCAATTTGAACCCCCAAGTGCTTCACACAAGTTTATAATGTAGAGCCGTAAAATTTAAAAATCATATTTTTTCCACAAAAATGATCTTTTCACCCCAATTTTTATTTTTCCAAGGGTAACAAGACTCCAAAAGTTATTGTGCAATTTGTCCTGAGTGCGCTGATACCCCATATGTGGGGGTAAACCACTGTTTGGGTGCATGGCAGAGTTTGGAAGGGAAGGAGCGCCGTCTGACTTTTTCAACGCAGAATTGGCTGGACGCCATGTCGTGTTTGGAGGGCTCCTGATCTGCCTAAACAGTGGAAACCCCCATAAATGACACCATTTTGGAAACTAGACCCCTCAAGGAACTTATCTAGATGTGTGGTGAGAACTTTTAACCCCCAGGTGTTTCACTAAAGTTTATAACGTACAGCCGTAAAATAAAAAATCCTTTTTTTTTTTTTACAAAAATGATTTTTTCGCCCCTAATATTTTATTTTCACAAGGGTAACAGAAGAAATTGGAACCCAAAAGTTGTTGTCCAATTTGTCCTGAGTACGCTGATACCCAATATGTGGGAGAAAACTACTGTATGGGCGCACGTCAGGGCTCGGAAGGGAAGTAGTGACGTTTTGGATTGCAGACTTTGATGGAATGGTCTGGGGGCGTCATGTCACATTTGGAGAGCCCCTGATGCACCTATACAGTGAAAACCCCCCACAAGTGACCCCATTTTGGCAAATAGACCCCACAAGGAACTTATCTAGATGTGTGGTGAGCACTTTGAACCCCGAAGTGCTTCACAGAAGTTTATAACGCACAGCCGTAAAAATAAAAAATCCTTTTTTTTTTTGCAAAAATGATTTTTTTGCCCCAATATTTTATTTTTACAAGGGTAACAGGAGAAATTGGACCCCAAAAGTTGTTGTCCAATTTGTCCTGAGTACGCTGATATCCAATATGTGGGAGAAAACTACTGTATGGGTACACGTTGGGGCTCGGAAGGGAAGTAGTGACATTTTGGATTGCAGACTTTGATGGAATGGTCTGGGGGCGTCATGTCGCATTTGGAGAGCCCCTGATGCACCTAAACAGTGGAAATCCCCAAAAAGTGACCCCATTTTGGAAAATAGACCCCACAAGGAACTTATCTAGATGTGTGGTGAGCGCTATGAAGCCCCAAGCGCTTCACAGAAGTTTATAATGTACAGCCGTAAAAACAAAAAAATAATTGTTTTTGTACAAAAATGATATTTTCGCCCACAGTTTTTTATTTTCCCAAGTGTAACAGAAGAAATAGGACAAATTGCACAATAACTCTTGGGGTCCAGAGTACGCTGATACCCCATATGTGGGGATAAACTACTGTTTGGACGCATGGCAGAGCTGAGAAGTGAAGGAGCACCGTTTGACTTTTTCAACGCAGAATTGGCTGGAATTGAGATCAGACGCCATGTCACATTTGGAGAGCCCCTGATGTGCCTAAACAGCGGAAACCCCCCAATTCTAACTCCAACCCTAACCCCAACACACCCCTAACCCTAGTCCCAACCCTAACCACAAACCTAACCCTAACACACCCTAATCCCAACCCTAACCCTAATCCTAACTTTAGCGCCAACCCTAACCCTAACTTTAGCCGCAACCCTAACCCTAACCCTAATGGGAAAATGGAAATAAATACTTTTTTTTAATTTTATTATTTTTCCCTTACTAAGGGGGTGATAAAGGGGGGTTTGATTTACTATTTATAGCGGGTTTTTATGATTGACAGCTGTCACGCTAAAAGACGCTTTTTATTGCAAAAATAGTTTTTGCATCATCACATTTTGAGAGCTATAATTTTTGCATTTTTAGGCCCACAGAGTCATGTGAGGTCTTATTTTTTGCGGGACGAGTTGACGTTTTTATTGTTACCATTTTTGAGCACGTGACGTTTTTTGATCGCTTTTTATTTCGATTTTTGGGAGGTTAGAATGAACAAAAATCAGCAATTCATGAATTTCTTTTGGGGGAGGCGTTTATACCGCTCCGCGTGTGGTAAAATTGATAAAGCAGTTTTATTCTTCGGGTCAGTATGATTATGGCAATACCTCATTTATATCATTTTTTCATGTTTTGGCGCTTTTATAGAATAAAAACAATTTTATATAAAAAATAATTATTTTTGCATCGCTTTATTCTGCGAGCTATAACTTTTTTATTTTTTTGCTGATGATGCTGTATGATGGCTCTTTTTTTGCGGGACAAGATGACGTTTTCAGCGGTACCATGTTTTTTTATATCGGTCTTTTTGATCGCGTGTTATTCCACTTTTTGTTCGGCGGTATGATGATAAAGCATTGATTTTTTGCTTCGTTTTTTTTTTTTTTTTTTAAGGGGTTCACTAAGGGGGTTAACTAGTGGGACAATTTTATAGGGGGGGTCGTTACGGACTCGGCAATACCAAATATGTGTACTTTTATTGCTTTGTTTTTTTTATTTACAGGAAGAAGTGAATTTATTGGGGAATATTTTTTTTTTTTTTAATTTATTTTGGATTTTTTTTTTAAACATGTTTATTTTTATTTTTTTAACTTTTTTACTTTGTCCCAGGGTGGGACATCACTGTATTTTGTCAGATCGCTGGTGTGACAGTGTGCACAGCACTCTGTCACACCAGCGATCGCTCAGGCAGTGAAGCAGGCTTCTCAGTGCCTGCTCTCGGCAGGCACTGAAGTAGCCGCCTCCCTACAGGACCCCGGCGCCATCTTGGATCCGGGTCCTGGGAGGGAGGAAGCCCTCAGAACAGCGCGATCACATCGCGCTGCTCTGAGGGTCTCAGGGGGGCGCGCAGAGAGCCCCCACCCTGCGCGATCCTCCCCTGTGCCCCCAGTACACCGCGATCATGTTTGATCGCGGTGTGCAAGGGGTTAATGTGCCGGGAGCGGTCCGTGACCGCTCCTGACACACAGTCACGGGTGTCAGCTGTGATAATCAGCTGACACCCGGCTGCGATCGGCTGCGCTCCCCCCGGGAGCGCGTCCAATCGCACGAGACGTACTATCCCGTCCATGGTCATACGGGCCCAGGTACCATGGACGGGATAGTACGTCCGATGGCAGTAAGGGGTTAACACATGTGGAATTATACATTACACTTTAAAAAAAAGTGTGAAACAACTGAAAATATGTCTTATATTCTAGGTTCTTCAAAGTAGCCACCTTTTGCTTTGATTACTGCTTTGCACGCAGAAAAGGTGAACGGATGGACTCTACATGCCTGGTTCCCACCGTGAAGCATGGAGGAGGTGGTGTGATGGTGTGGGGGTGCTTTGCTGGTGACACTGTTGGGGATTTATTCAAAATTGAAGCGGTGAGCGGTCCAGCTCACCCCAAACCATCTCGATTGGGTTCAGGTATGGTGACTGTGGAGGCCAGGTCACCTGGTACAGCACCCCATCACTCTCTTTCTTGGTCAAATAGCCCTTACACAGCCTGGAGGTGTGTTTGGGGTCATTGTCCTGTTGAAAAATAATTGATGGTCCAACTAAACGCAAACCGGATGGAATAGCATGCTGCTGCAAAATGCTGTGGTAGCCATGCTGGTTCAGTATGCCTTAAATTTTCAATAAATCCTCAACAGTGTCACCAGCAAAGCACCCCACACCATCACACCACCTCCTCCATGCTTCACGGAGGGAACCAGGCATGTAGAGTCCATCCGTTCACCTTTTCTGTGTGCAAAGCAGTAATCAAAGCAGAATGTGGCTACTTTGAAGAACCTAGAATATAAGACATATTTTCAGTTGTTTCACACTTTTTTGTAAAGTGTATTGTATAATTCCACATATGTTACTTCATAGTTTTGATGCCTTCAGTGTGATTCTACAATTTTCATAGTCGTGAAAATACAGAAAAATCGCTGAATGAGAAGGTGTGTTCAAACTTTTGGTCTGTACTGTATATATATACATATATATATATATATATATATATATAAATATATATATTTATATTTCATAGAGATATAGGTAGCAGAATAGGTGAAAACTCAATTGTCTGCCACTGTAAAATCATTACAGAACCTGACAGGAAATGAGACATGGTTTACATACAGTAAACCATGGCATATCCGTTAGATTTATATATGTCCCTCATTAATAATGTTAGCTGTGTGTAAAATTTTGGAGCTGTAGGTGTTAAATTAAAGGATTAATTCACAGAAAAAACTTGCTTGGGCTTCCGTACAATTTTCTCCACCAGAGAGGGCAAGCAAGTGACTGAGGGCAGAAATTAATAGCCTAGAGAGGGACCATTTTTTTTGGGCCCCCATTGGCTAAAAATTCTGTCCTCAGCCACCCCAGAAAAGGAGCATCTGTAATTCTGGCACTTACCCTCTCTCTTCCCATTACCCTGTAGTGGTGGCATATGGAATAATAAGGGGTTAATGTAACCTTGCTATTGTAAGGTGACATTAAGCCTGGTTAATAATGGAGTGGTGTCAATAAGACACCTATTCATTATTAATCCACTAGTCTGAAAGGGTTAAAAAAAAACACTTTGAGGGTCTGTGCACACGTTGCAAATTTTTCTGCAGATCCGCATCAGATTTGACCCTGCGGATACGGAGCAGTTTCTGCTGCGTTGTACAGTACCATTACAATCAATGTAAAAAAAAAAAGTTGTGCACATGCTGCGGATTTGAATCTGCAGCATGTCAATTCTTTGTGCTGAATCCGCAGCGGTTTTACACCTGCTCCATTATAGAAATCTGCAGTAAATATGCACTAAATCCGCAGGTAAAACGCAGGTAGTTTTACCTGCGGATTTAGAAAAATCCGCAAGTGAATCTGCAACGTGTGTACAAACACTTAAAGTAAAGAATTTTAATGAAATAAACACATTTTTATATCTTTATTTAACCCCCAATCCATTTGAAGCCATCGTTCTCCTTGATGTGATGGTCCTTCTTTTTGTCTATTTTTATCACAGCCTTTTGGACATGTGCACTCCCACTCCCTATAGCCACAGGTGATTTTAAGCAGATTAGCTGGTCCATTCCTGCCCCAAAAATTGTAGGCTGTTTTGCCCAAGAGAGGTGACATTACAAGACAGGGACCCAATTTACGAAGGACACCTTGACATGGTAATTGGGCACACATATATTGGCCAATCTATGCGCTAAGAACCTTCCTTTTTTCATCGCAATTTTTGCAGATACATTTTTCATATATACACTACATAACACTTTTTTCAATTTTTTTCTCCCAATTTCTATGGCAGCAATGCAATTCCTATGCTCTAGAGCAGTGTTTCCCAAACTCCTGTCTTCACGGACCAACGAGTCATGTTTTCAGGATTTCCATAGTGTTGCACAGATGAGAGAATTCCTGATGCCTTGATGATACTTCCACCATCTGCGCAATACAAAGGAAATCCTGAAAACATGACCCGTGTTGTCCGTGAGGACTGGAGTTTGGGAAACACTGCTCTAGAGTAATCATTCTTGGTAAGTTATGGAGCAAACCTTAATCTTTTTGACTTATATGCTTTCTTTGGTTGGCGCCTATTCACACTAGCTTAGATATGCTGGTCCTTCTTTTTGTCTAATTGATCTCAAATTTAGAACAGTCACATTGGGAGATGTGACCGCTCCACCCAGGCCCCGGTAATATGCTGACAGGAGATAATCGCTCCTGCAGTGTATCAGCTGATCAGCTCCGTGTTGTCACTTGCAGTACCGCTGCGTGGGAAAGTTCTCACACAGCGGTAATGCCACAAGTGAGAGCACCAGAGTGATGAACTCTGGTGAACTCTCACTGCAGTGCAGTGATACACTGCTGAAGATATTACCTCCTGTCAGTGTATCACCAGTGGCTAAGTAGAGCAGTCACATCTTCCGATGTGACTGTTCTACACGTGAGATCGCTGTGGGACACTCAGTAAATGGACAGGGAGTATTATATGTTGGTTTATTATTTTACTTTTATTACAGGAGATGTGCAGCATCTGAAACAATGGATACTGGAAGTCTGTGCTAGCATTTCTTCTGCAGTGTTGCTATCAGTATGTCAAAAGTGGAAGAAGAGGGTTGCATTGACAATCCAACACAATGTGCAGCACTTCGAACACATTTTATAAGTGGTCATAAACTTGTAAATAACTCATGAAAGAATAAAGGTACATTAAATCCAAGCACACCATCATTTTTCTTGGAAATTCTCAGTAAGTTTGATGTGTCACATTGACCCTCTTACCATTGGAAAAAAATAAAGTTGGATCCAAACTGCCCGACTTCAAAATGGCCCCCATGGTCACCACCCATCTTGAAAAGTTTCCCCCTCCCATAAATTAATGTGCCACAAACAGGAAGTTGAAATCACCAACCATCTCCATTTTATTTAGGTGTATCCATATAAATGGCCCACCCTGCATAAACTACTGACAAAACATGTCTCTGAATTTCCAAGCAATAAATTTTGTATTTATTTTCAGAAAATGAGAAATGGTCAAAATAGCAAAAAAATGCAGTGCTTGCAGACCTCAAATAATGCTAAGAAAACAAGTCCATAATCATTTAAAAACAACAATACTAATGTTTTAACTCAGGAACAGTTCAGAAATCAGTATTTTGAGAAATAGCCATGATTTTTAACCACAGCTTTCATGAGACTTGGCATGGTTTCCACCAGTCTTTCACACTGCTTTTAGGTAACATAGCAACATAGTTATTAAGGTTGAAGGAAGACTTTAAGTCCATCTAGTTCAACCCATATCCTATCCTAACCTGCCCTAACATGTTGATCCAGAGGAACGTAAAAAAAACCAAGTGGCAAACAGTAAGCTTCACATTGGGGAAAAAAATTCCTTCCCGACTCCACATACGGCAATCAGACTAGCTCCCTGGATCAACGCAATATCTAGGAAACTAGTGAATATAGCCTGTAATATTATATTTTTCAAGAAAGGCATCCAGTCCCTTCTTAAATTTTAGTAGGGAATCACTCATTACAACATTAGACGGCAGAGAGTTCCATAGTCTCACTGCTCTTACAGTAAAGAATCTGCATCTGTGATTATGACTAAACCTTCTTTCCTCCAGACGTAGAGGATGCCCCCTTGTCCCCGTCACAGGTCTAAGAGTAAAAAGATCATTAGAAAGGTCTTTGTACTGTCCCCTCATATATTTATACATTGTAATAAGATCACCGCTAAGCCTTCGTTTTTCCAAACTAAATAACCCCAAGTGTAATAACCTGTCCTAGTATTGCAGACCCCCCAGTTCTCTAATAACCTTGGTCTCTCTTCTCTGCACCCGCTCCAGTTCAGTTATGTCTTTCTTATACACTGGAGACCAGAACGGTACAGTATTCTAAGTGTGGTCGCACTAGTGACTTGTATAGAGGTAAAATTATGTTCTCCTCATGAGCATCTATGCCTCTTTTAATGCATCCCATTATTTTATTTGCCTTTGCAGCAACTAAATGTGAGTTTGTCGTCCACCCATACACCCAGGTCTTTTTCAGTGACAATTTTGCCCAGTGTTTTACAATTAAGCACATAATTATACATCTTACTTGTTGTACCCAAGTGCATGACCTTACATTTATCCCCATTAAAGCTCATTTGCCATTTATCAGCCCAAGCTTCTAGTTTACATAAATTCTCCTGTAATATAAAATTGTCCTACTCTGTATTTATTACCCTGCAGAGTTTAGTGTCATCTGAAAATATTGAAATACTACTCTATGCCCACTACAAGGTCATTAATATATATGTTAAAGAGAAGCGGCCCCAATACTGACCCCTGTGGTACCCCAATGCTAACTGTGACACAGTCCGAGTGTGCTCCATTAATAACCAACCTTTGCTTCCTATCCATGAGCCAGTTCTAAACCCACTTACACATATTTTCCCCTATCCCCATTGTTCTCCTTTTATGTATCAACCTTTTGTGTGGCACCATATCAAAAGCTTTTGAGAAGTCCATGAACACCACGTCCACTGCATTCCCTTGGTCCAGTCCGGAACTTACCCCTTCATAAAAGCTTATCAGATTAGTCTGACAAGAACGGTCCCTCGTAAACCCATGCTGATACTGTGTCATGAGGTTATTCAGCCTCAGATGCTCCAATATAGTATCCATTAAAAAACCCTCCAGGATTTTACCCACGGTAGATGTTAAGCTCACTGGCCTATAATTTCCAGGTTCAGTTTTTGCCCCCTTTTTGAATATTGGCACCACATTTGCTATATGCCAGTCCTGTGGTACAGACCCCGTTATTATAGAATCTTTAAAGATTAAAAATAATGGTCTATCTATGACTGTACTTAATTCCTGCAGTACTTAGGGGTGTATCCCATTCGGGCCCAGGAATTTGTCAATTTTAGTGATTTTTAGACGCCGCCATACTTTCTGCTTGGTTAAGCAGGTGACATTTAATGGAGAAAATTTTTTTTATCACTGATCATGTTATCTGTCATGGGATTTTCTTGTGTAAATACAGTTGAAAAAAAGTCATTTAGCATATTGGCTTTTTCCTCATCCTCATCCACCATTTCATCCAGACTATTTTTAAGGGGACCAACACTATCATTTTTTAGTTTCTTGCCATTTATGTAGTTAAAGAATATTTTGGGATTATTTTTACTTTCTCTGGCAATGAGTCTCTCTGCCTCAGTCTTTGCTGTCTTGATTTGCTTTTTACAGAATTAGTTCAATCTTCTGTATTGCCTCATCACTACCTACTTACTTTAATTCTCTAAACGCTTTCTTTTTGTCACTTATTTTGCCCCTTACAGCTCTATTTAGCCATAGTGGTTTCCTCCTATTTCTAGCATGTTTATTCCCATAGGGTATATATTGTGCACAGGTCCTATTCAGGATGTTAATAAACGTCTCCCATTTTCTTTGTGTATTTTTATGTCTCAGGTGATCGTCCCAGTTTATTGCACTAAGATCATCTCTCATCCTTTGGAAATTTGCCTTCCTGAAGTTTAGTGTCCTTGTAACCCCTCGATTACACATCTTATTAAAGGATACATGAAAGCTTATTATTTTGTGATCACTATTACCCAAGTGACCCCCAACCCTTATATTTGATATGTGGTCTGTCCTGTTGGTAAATATTAGGTCTAGCAGTGCCCCCCCTCTTGTTGGTTCCTGAACTAGTTGTGAAAGGTAATTGTCTCTCATAGTTGTCAAAAACCTATTACCTTTGCTGGAACTGCAGGTTTCTGTTCCCCAATGTATTTCAGGGTAGTTGAAGTCCCCCATAATAATGACTTCCCCTTGAGTTGCTGCTTCATCTATTTGCTTTATGAGGATATTCTCTGTTGCTTCCATTATTTTAGGAGACTTATAACAAACCGCTATCAGTAATTTATTATTTTTCCCCCTCCCCTAATCTTCACTCACAGAGACTCTACATATTCATTAGATCCACAAATATCATGCAGGATGGGTGACTTCATTCACTCCTGGTGCAAAAATGTATGCAGTTCTTTGCTTGATGGCTTGTGACTTTCCATTTTCCACTTGATTACATTCCAGAGGTTTTCAATGGGGTTCAGGTCTGGAGACAGGGCTGGCCATAACAGTCATTTGATGCTGTGGTCCTTCATCAACACATTGATTGAACTAGCTGTGTGGCATTGACCTGCTGGAAAAACCAGTCCTCCGAGTTGGGGAACATTGCCTGAGAAGAAGGAATCAACTGTTTTTCCAGGATAACCTTGTATGCTGCTTGATTCATATGTCCTTCGCAAAGATTAACCTGCCCAATTTCAGTCTTGCTGAAGCATCCCCAGATCATCACAGATCCTCCACCAAATTCCACAGTGGGTGCAAGACACTGTGGCTTGTATACCTCTCCAGGTCTCCATCTTACCATGAGACGACCAGCTGTTGGGCAAAGCTGACAATTTGACTCATCAGAGAAGATTACCTTACTCCAGTCCTCTACAGTCCATTCCTAATGGTCTTGGGAAATTTCAGCCTGGCTCTCCTTTGCTTCTCATTGATGAAAGGCTTTATTCTAGCTTTACATGACTTGAGCCCTGCCTCTAGTAGCGTGTTACAAACTTTTCTTGCCATACACTTCACCCTAGCTGCCAATTGCCATTCCTTTTGTAGGTCACTTGATATCATCCTGCTGTTGATGAGTGACATTCCAATAAGATGACGGTCATCATAGTCAGTGGAGATTCTGATTTGCCCTCTGAAGGTCTGCAGCTTTGTTGTCCCCAATGTCTGCTGCTTGATCTTGTTGTAATGGACTGCCGTCTTAGAAATTTTAAGGATGGAGGCAATATGACGATCAGTGTATCCCTGAAAGTAAAGCCAGAATTGAGCCCTTCGTTTCCTCACTCAAGACTTTTCTTTTGAACTCCTCCATGGTTAAAAGTTAAATTTCCATTCCTATTACTTTTGGGATATTGCTAGCACTTGTTTTGCCATCCAGCTTTGCAAGAGGATTGTGAATGAGGTGTACTCTGAAAACCTCTGGAATGTAATCAAGAGGAGGATGAATAGTAACAAGCCATCAAACAAAAAGAACGGCTTACATTTTTGAGCCAGAAGAAGTATGAAAGACTGGTGGAAAGCAAGCCAAGACGCATGAAAGCTGTTTTTAAAAGTCATTGTTATTCCACAAAATATTGATTTCAGAACTCTTCCTGATTTAAAACATTAATATTGTTGTTTCTAAATTATTATGAACTTGTTTTCTTTGCATTATTTGAGGTCTGAAAGCACTGTTTTTGTTTTTTTTAATTTTGACCATTTTTCTTTGTAAAAAAATTGCTAAATTTATTGCTTGGAAATTCAGAGACATGTTGTCAGAAGTTTATAGACTAAATGAACAATTTACATTTTGCTCAAAAATATACCTATAAAGAGAAAATCAGACAAGCTGAGCATTTGAAAGTGGTCTCTTAATTTTTGCCAGAGCTGTGTATATATAAATATATACATATACAATACAGACCAAAAGTTTGGACACATGTTCTCATTTAAAGATTTTTCTGTATTTTCATGACTATGAAAATTGTAAATTCACACTGAAGGCATCAAAACTATGAATTAACACATGTGGAATTATATACTTAACAAAAAAGTGTGTAACAACTAAAATTATGTCTTATATTCTAGGTTCTTCAAAGTAGCCACCTTTTGCTTTGATGACTGCTTTGCACACTCTTGGCATTCTCTTGATGAGCTTCAAGAGGTAGTCATCGGAAATGTTTTTCACTTCACAGGTGTGCCCTGTCAGATTTAATAAGTGGGATTTCTGGCCTTATAAATGGGGTTGGGACCATCAGTTGTGTTGTAAAAAAGTCTGGTGGATACATAGCTGATAGTTCTGCTGAATAGACTGTTAGAATTTGTATTATGGCAAGAAAAAAGCAGCTAAGTAAAGAAAAACGAGTGGCCATCATTACTTTAAGAAATGAAGGTCAGTCAGTCCGAAAAATTGGGAAAACTTTGAAAGTGTCCCCAAGTGCAGTTGCAAAAACCATCAACCACTACAAAGAAACTGGCTCACATGAGGACCACCCCAGGAAAGGAAGACCAAGAGTCACCTCTGCTTCTGAAGATAAGTTTATCCGAGTCACCAGCCTCAGAAATCTTTACAGCAGCTCAGGTTACAGACCAGGTCAATGCCACACAGAGTTCTAGCAGCAGACACATCTCTACAACAACTGTTAAGAGGAGACTTTGTGCAGCAGGTCTTCATGGTAAAATAGCTGTAAGGAAACCACTGCTAAGGACAGGCAACAAGCAGAAGAGACTTGTTTGGGCTAAAGAACACAAGGAATTGACATTAGACCAATGGAAATCTATGCTTTGGTCTGATCAGTCCAAATTTGAGATCTTTGGTTCCAACCACAGTGGTTTCCTAGCAGCTATTTTACCATTAAGGCCTGCTGCACAAAGTCTCCTCTTAACAGTTGTTGTAGAGATGTGTCTGCTGCTAGAACTCTGTGTGGAGTTGACCTGGTCTCTAATCTGAGCTGCTGTAAACCTGCGATTTCTGAGGCTGGTGACTCGGATAAACGTATCCTCAGAAGCAGAGGTGACTATTGGTCTTCCTTTTCTGGGGCGGTCCTCATGTGATCTAGTTTCTTTGTAGTGTTTGATGGTTTTTGCAACTGCCCTTGGGGACACTTTCAAAGTTTTCCCAATTTTTAGGACTGACTGACCTTCATTTCTTAAAGTAATGATGGCCACTCATTTTTCTTTACTTAGCTGCTTTTTTCTTGCCATAATACAAATTCTAACAGTCTATTCAGTAGGACTATCAGCTGTGTATCCACCAGACTTCTGCACAACACAACTGATGGTCCCAACCCTATTTATAAGGCCAGAAATCCCACTTATTAAACCAGACAGGGCACACCAGTGAAGTGAAAACTATTTCCAGTGACTACCTCTTGAAGCTCATCAAGAGAACGCCAAGAGTGTGCAAAGCAGTCATCAAAGCAAAAGGTGGCTACTTAGAAGAATCTAGAATATAAGACACATTTTCAGTTGTTAACCCCTCTCTGACATTAGACGTACTATCCCGTCCATAAAACCCGTGCCATTCTGCCCATGGACGGGATAGTACGTCATAGGCGATCAGCTGCGCTCCTGAGGGGAGCGCAGCTAATCGCCGCCGGGTGTCGGCTGATTATCACAGCTGACACCCGTGACTGTGTGTCAGGAGCGGTCACGGACCGCTCCCGGCACATTAACCCCTATCACACCGCGATCAAACATGATCGCGGTGTACTGGGGGCACAGGGGAGGATCGCGCAGGGTGGGGGCTCCCTGCGCGCCCCCCTGAGACCCTCAGACCAGCGCGATGTGATCGCGCTGTTCTGAGGGCTTCCTCCCTCCCAGGACCCGGATCCAAGATTGCGCCGGGGTCCTGGAGGGAGGCGGCTTCCTCAGTGCCTGCTGAGAGCAGGCACTGAGAAGCCTGCTGCACTGCCTGAGCGATCGCTGGTGTGACAGTGTGCTGTGCACACTGTCACACCAGCGATTTGATAAAATATAGTGATGTCCCACCCTGGGACAAAGTAAAAAAGTTAAAAAAATAAAAATAAACATGTTATAAAAAAAAATCCAAAATAAAGAAAAAAAAAAAAATATTCCCCAATAAATTCATTTCTTCCTGTAAATAAAAAAAACAAAACAATAAAAGTACACATATTTGGTATCGCCGCGTCCGTAACGACCCCCCCTATAAAACTGTCCCACTAGCTAACCCCTTTAGTGAACCCCTTAAAAAAAAAAAAAAAAACGAAGCAAAAAATCAATGCTTTATCATCATACCGCCGAACAAAAAGTGGAATAACGCGCGATCAAAAAGACCGATATAAATAAACATGGTACCGCTGAAAACGTCATCTTCTCCCGCAAAAAACGAGCCACCATACAGCATTATCAGCGAAAAAGTAAAAAAGTTATAGCTCGCAGAATAAAGCGATGCAAAAATAATTATTTTTTATGTAAAATTGTTTTTATTCTATAAAAGCGCCAAAACATAAAAAAATGATATAAATGAGGTATCGCCATAATCGTACTGACCCGAAGAATAAAACTGCTTTATCAATTTTACCACACACGGAACAATAAAAACGCCTCCCCCAAAAGAAATTCATGAATTGCTGATTTTTGTTCATTCTAACCTCCCAAAAATCGAAATAAAAAGCGATCAAAAAATGTCACCTGCTCAAAAATGGTACAAATAAAAACGTCAACTCGTACCGCAAAAAATAAGACCTCACATGACTCTGTGGGCCAAAATATGCAAAAACTATAGCTCTCAAAATGTGGCGATGCAAAAAACTATTTTTGCAATAAAAAGCGTCTTTTGGCGTGACAGCTGCCAATCACAAAAACCCGCTATAAATAGTAAATCAAACCCCCCTTTATCACCCCCTTAGTTAGGGAAAAATAATAAAATTAAAAAAATGTATTTATTTCCATTTTCCCATTAGGGTTAGGGTTAGGATTGCGGCTACAGTTAGGGTTAGGGTTGGCGCTAAAGTTAGGATTAGAGTTAGGGTTGGGATTAGGGGTGTGTTAGGGTTAGGTTTGTGGTTAGGGTTGGGACTAGGGTTAGGGGTGTGTTGGGGTTAGGGTTGGAGTTAGAATTGGGGGTTTTTCCGCTGTTTAGGCACATCAGGGGCTCTCCAAATGTGACATGGCGTCTGATCTCAATTCCAGCCAATTCTGCGTTGAAAATGTCAAACGGTGCTCCTTCACTTCTGAGCTCTGCCATGCGTCCAAACAGTAGTTTATCCCCACATATGGGGTATCAGCGTACTCTGGACCCCAAGAGTTATTGTGCAAGTTGTCCTATTTCTTCTGTTACCCTTGGGAAAATAAAAAACTGGGGGCGAAAATATCATTTTTGTACAAAAAAAAATGATTTTTTATTTTTACGGCTGTACGTTATAAACTTCTGTGAAGCACTTCGGGGTTCAAAGTGCACAACACACACCTAGGTAAGTTCCTTGTGGGGTCTATTTTCCAAAATGGGGTCACTTGTTGGGGATTTCCACTGTTTAGGCGCATCAGGGGCTCTCCAAATGCGACATGACGCCCCCAGACCATTCCATCAAAGTCTGCAATCCAAAACGTCACTACTTCCCTTCCGAGCCCTGACGTGCGCCCATACAGTAGTTTTCTCCCACATATTGGGTATCAGCGTACTCAGGACAAATTGGACAACAACTTTTGGGGTCCAATTTCTCCTGTTACCCTTGTGAAAATAAAATATTAGGGGCGAAAAAATCATTTTTGTAAAGAAAAAAAAGATTTTTTATTTTTACGGCTGTGCGTTATAAACCTCTGTGAAGCACTTCGGGGTTCAAAGTGCTCACCACACATCTAGATAAGTTCCTTGTGGGGTCTATTTTCCAAAATGGGGTCACTTGTGGGGGGTTTCCACTGTTTAGGTGCATCAGGGGCTCTCCAAATGTGACATGACGCCCCCAGACCATTCCATCAAAGTCTGCAATCCAAAACGTCACTACTTCCCTTCCGAGCCCCGACGTGTGCCCATAGAGTAGTTTTCGCCCACATATTGGGTATCAGCGTACTCAGGACAAATTGGACAACAACTTTTGGGTTCCAATTTCTTCTGTTACCCTTGTGAAAATAAAATATTGGGGCAAAAAAATCATTTTTGTAAAAAAAAAAAAGATTTTTTATTTTACGGCTGTACGTTATAAACTTTAGTGAAACACCTGGGGGTTCAAAGTTCTCACCACACATCTAGATAAGTTCCTTGAGGGGTCTAGTTTCCAAAATGGTGTCATTTATGGGGGTTTCCACTGTTTAGGCAGATCAGGAGCTCTCCAAACACGACATGGCGTCCAGCCAATTCTGCGTTGAAAAAGTCAGACGGCGCTCCTTCCCTTCCAAACTCTGCCATGCACCCAAACAGTGGTTTACCCCCACATATGGGGTATCAGCGCACTCAGGACAAATTGCACAATAACTTTGGAGTCTTGTTACCCTTGGAAAAATAAAAATTGGGGTGAAAAGATCATTTTTGTGGAAAAAATATGATTTTTAAATTTTACGGCTCTACGTTATAAACTTGTGTGAAGCACTTGGGGGTTCAAATTGCTCATCAAAAATCTAGATAAGTTCCTTAGGGGGTCTAGTTTCCCAAATGGGGTCATTTGTGGGGGGTTTCCACTGTTTAGGCACATCAGGGGCTCTCCAAATGCAACATGGCATCCAAACTCAATTCCAGCCAATTTTGGTTGGAAAAAGTCAAATGGTGCTCCTTCCATTCCGAGCTCTGCCGTGCGCCCAAACAGTGGTTCCCCCCCACATATGGGGTATCAGCGTACTCAGGACAAATTGTACAACAACGTATGTGGTCCAATTTCTCCTGTTACCCTTGGGAAAATAAAAAATTAGTGACTAAAAGATAATTTTTGTGGGAAAAAAATAGGATTTTTTATTTTCATGCCCGGGCATTATAAAATTGTGTGAAGCACTTGGAGGTTCAAAGTGCTCAACAAAGATCTAGATAAGTTCCTTAGGTGGTCTAGTTTCCAAAATGGGGTCTTTTGTGGGGGGTTTTCACTGTTTAGGCTCATCTGAAGCACTGCAAACGGAACATGACCCCCATTAACGTCTGCATTCCAAAACGTTACTACTTCCTTTCCAAGCCCTGCCGTGCGCCCAAACAGTTTCCCCCCCCCACATATGGGGTATCAGCGTACTCAGGACAAATTGGACAACAACTTTTGGGGTCCAATTTCCTTGGGAAAATTCAAAAATTTGGGACTAAACAATCATTTTTGTGGAAAATTGATTTTTTTTTTTTCACACCCAGGCTTTATAAACTTTTGTGAAACACTTGAGGGTTCAAAGTGCTCACAACAGATCTAGATAAGTACCTTAGGGGGTCTAGTTTCCAAAATGGTGTCACTTGTGGGGGGTTTCCACTGTTTAGGCACATCAGGGGCTCTCCAAACGCGACATGGCATCCAATCTAAATTCCAGCCAATTTTAGTTTGAAAAAGTCAAACGTCGCTCCTTCCCTTACGAGCTCTGCCGTGTGCCCAAACAGTGGTTTTCCCCCACATATGGGGTATTGGCGTACTCAGGAGAAATTGCATAACAACCTTTTCTGTCCATTTTCTCCTTTTACCCTTGTGAAAATAAAAAAAAGTTTGTAAAAGATAATTTTTGTGGCTAAAAAGTAAAATATTCATTTTTTCCTTCCACGTTGCTTTAGTTACTGTGAAGCACCTGAAGGGTTAATAAACTTCTTGAATGTGGTTTTGAGTACCTTGAGGGGTGCAGTTTTTAGAATGGTGTCACTTTTGGGTATTTTCTGCCATATAGACCCCTCAAAGTGACTTCAAATGTGAGGTGGTCCCTAAAAAAAATGGCTTTGTAAATTTTGCTGTAAAAATGAGAAATCGCTTGTCAACTTTTAACCCTTATAACTTCCTAACAAAAAAAAATTTTGGTTCAAAAATTGTGCTGATGTAAAGTAGACATGTGGGAAATGTTATTTCTTAACTATTTTGTGTGATATATTTCTCTGTTTTAAGGGAATAAAAATTCAAAGTTTGAAAATTGCAAAATTTTAAAAATTTTCGCCATATTTGCGTTTTTTTCAAAAATAAACGCAAGTTATATCGAAGAAATTTTACCACTAACATGAAGTACAATATGTCACGAGAAAACAATCTCAGAATTGCGAAGATCCGTTGAAGCGTTCCAGAGTTATAACCTCATAAAGAGACAGTGGTCAGAATTGTAAAAATTGGCCCGGTCATTAACGTGCAAACCACCCTTGGGGTGAAGGGGTTAAACATTTTTTGTTACGTATATAATTCCACATGTGTTAATTCATAGTTTTGATGCCTTTAATGTGAATGAAAATACAGAAAAATCTTTAAATGAGAAAGTGTGTCCAAACTTTTGGTCTGTACTGTATATGTACAGTCATGGCCAAAAATTTTGAGAATGACACAAATATTAATTTTTACAAAGTCTACTGCTTCACTTTTTCTAATGGCAATTTGCATATACTCCAGAATGTTATAAAGAGTGATCAGCTTAACAGCAATTACTTGCAAAGTCAATATTTGGCTAGAAAATGAACTTTATCCCCCAAAACACATTTCAACATCATTGCAGCCCTGCCTTAAAAGGACCAGCTAACCTCTTTTCAGTGATTGCTCCATTAAGACAGGTGTGGGTGTTGATGAGGAGATGGCTGGAGATCAATCTGTCATGATTAAGTAAGAATGACACCACTGGACACTTTAAAAGGAGGCTGGTGCTTGGCATCATTGTTTCTCTTCTGTTAACCATGGTTATCTCTAAAGAAACACATGCAGTCATCATTGCAATGCACAAAAATGGCCTAACAGGGAAGAGTATCACAGCTAGAAAGATTGCACCTCAGTCAACAATCTATCGCATCATCATGAACTTCAAGGAGAGAGGTTCCATTGTTGCCAAAAAGGCTTCAGGGCGCCCAAGAAAGACCAGCAAGCGCCAGGACCGTCTCTTAAAAGTGTTTCAGCTGCGGGATCGGGCTACCAGCAGTGCAGAGCTTGCTCAGGAATGGCAGCAGGCAGGTGTGAGTGCATCTGCACGCACTGTGAGGCGGAGACTCTTGGAGCAAGGCCTGGTCTCAAGGAGGGCAGCAAATAAGCCACTTCTCTCCAGAAAAAACATCATGGACAGACTGATATTCTGCAAAAGGTACAGGCAGTGGACTGCTGAGGACTGGGGTAAAGTTATTTTCTCAGATGAATCCCCTTTTCGATTGTTTGGGACATCAGGAAAACGCCTCATTCGGAGAAGACAAGGTGAGCGCTACCACCAGTCTTGTCTCATGCCAACTGTTAAGCATCCTGAAACCATTCATGTGTGGGGTTGCTTCTCAGCCAAGGGAATCGGCTCTCTCACAGTCTTGCCTAAAAACACAGCCATGAATAAAGAATGGTGCCAGAATGTCCTCCAAGAGCAACTTCTCCCAACCCTCCAAGAGCAGTTTGGCGATCAACAATGCCTTTTCCAGCATGATGGAGCACCTTGCCATAAAGCAAAGGTGATAACTAAATGGCTCAGGGAACAAAAATAGAGATTTTGGGTTCCCTGGCCTGGAAAACTCCCCAGATCTTAATCCCCTTTAGAACTTGTGGTCAATCATCAAGAGACGGGTGGACAAACAAAAACCTAAAAATTTGACAAATGAAAGCATTGATTGTGCATGAAGGATGCTATCTCGGGTTTTTTGCCCAGAATTTGATTGAGAGCATCCCAGGGAGAATTGCGGGGGCCCTGAAGAAGAAGGGTAAAAACCTGCAAATATTGACTTGCTGCTTTAATCATTCTAACTGTAAATAAAAGTTTTGTTACCATTTTTTGCAATTATATATTTCTGTCTGTGAAAAAAAAACATCTGCAAACACACATAAAAACCCGACGGCAGCAGTTTATGTGAAAATAAATATTTTTGTCATTCTAAAATTTTGGCCTACTGTAATTTCCAAGCTGAGGTTTTAATGTATTGGTTTTAGACAGAAAAATTTATTAATTTAACGGACATAAAGAGTTAAGTAAAACACACAAACACATATGAAATCTAAGTGAAACTCAATAAATGTTTATTTTTATTTTTTTGTCAAATTTTTCTGAGCATGCGATACCCCCTTTTGTCGGGGAAATTGTTATGATTCGGTAGCTGAGGAGTGAGGGAAAAGCAAAACACAGAGCAGTTGGAATCTTGAGATTGCAGTACCTGCTAACCACCACAATAAGGCAGCCCGGGGGTTCCCCCGTTGGTCCCCGACGCCCGTCACGCCCCGAAAACAACTACACCCAAAGATGAAATAGGAAAGCATCTGCCCCCGGGGCAGAACCCCCCAAAATAATTTGCAAGCCCCAAACATTATGGGGGGTTAGACAAGACGAAAACTGACCAGACAGGAAATGTATGACAAACTTTGGGGGCCCCAAAATAAAAAAATAGAAAAAGGTAGGAAGGGTACTTACTGCAATCCCCAAAAAAAAACCCCCAAAGCACCAACTCAAATTTCAAAACACCTGAGATCACACCCTTCCCCCCCTAAATTGCTCTCTGGTTTTAACAAAATCAAAACAGCACCACTGAAAAAAACGGAAAAAGCAAAAGTACCCCAAAATCAGGGCTGAAATAAAATGAGAGGGGAAAAGC
>JARQOD010000002.1:192349774-192389482 GCA_033576555.1 Oophaga sylvatica
AATTTTTTTGATGTGTATTGGATCTTAAACCCCACGGTGGTTACAGAATTTTTGGGGGTTTTGAGCAGGGGAAATAAAAAAAAAATAAAATTTTTAAAAAAAATTTTTTTCTCCATATTTTGCTTTTTCATAAGGGTAACGGGAGAAATAGCTTCATACAATTTATTTTTCGTTTTCTCCTGAGTAAGCCGGTACCCCATAAATGTGGGAAAAACCCCACTTGGGGCACAAAAGGGACTTTTTATGGCAAAAACTATTTTTTTGCTTCACCATTTTTTTGAAGTTTTTAATTTTTTTCATATTTCAGCCAACAGAGTAAAGTGGGGTTTTGGGTTTTTGCAGGACGATTTGCGTTTTTTTTGGGTACCTTTTTTGAGCACGTAATTTTTTTTGATTGCCTTCTAACCCTTTTTTTTTGGGAGCCCAAAAGGAAAAAAAACTAGAAATTTGGGGGAATTGATGCAATGGAAGTCAATGGGTAAAAAATTTGCTGCGGGATTCGCAAAAAAATTTTGATTTTGCTGCGGAAAAAAAAATTGCTTTTAATCAGGACAGAATTTTGCGCATCATTGCAAAACAAATCTTTTTTTTAAATTTTAGATTAACCTTGTTTTTTTGGGAATCCTTTGCGTTTTTGCTGCAATTCCGTGCAGAAAAAAACATACTGATCCGCAACAAATCCCATCGTGTGCACTAGCCTTAAAAAATAGAAACCTACAAGCCAGCTTTTTAAAAAATTGGTTTGTCCACACACAGATCACATATCAGGGGCATCAAAAAATTTACCATGCCTGGCCTCCTTTAAAGTTTGTTGCAATTTTTTACAAAATTAATGACACCAGTTTTTCTGTTAAAAAAAGTTACCTAAAGGCCAGTATTTAAAACTGTGGGTTTTTCCCGTCACTTTGGGGCACATATAAGGGGAAAGTTCCCATGGTCAGTAAACGCTGTGGGACATCTGCAGTATTTAAACCCCCAGCGACCTATGTTACATCCCTAGTGGGCTTCGTGCAGGGGCACCCGCGGCTTCCCTGCGTTTAAAAGGACATGCGGCACGTCTTTCCAGTCCACACATGTCTGTTTTTTTATGCGGAGACGTCATTCTTCACAACATAACTATCACCATCCAATTTTATAGGACCCCTGATTCCGCACGGGTTTAATAACACAGGCGGAATCACCTCATTCAAAAGCCGGCAAGCTTTGGATTTAGCAGACATTGCGCATCCCCAAAACACTGCGGTTTTGACCCTGGGAACGTACCCTAAGCATTTCGCACTTGCCCTGTTTGCTTGTTGAAATTTTCCCGTGTGGTTTCTGCCTCTCTTGGCAAAAACGGAGTTTTAAATTCCACGCGGATTTGTTGTGGTTTTTCATGCATATTTGCAAGCTAAATAAAGATATATTATTTTTTAAAAAAAAAGAATTGTGATGTCATTTCCTTGTTCAACCTCTTTTTCATTCTCCATTTAAGACCACAATATCATTACATACAATGTTCAAATATAATGTTTACACACACAAAACAAATATTAGTGAATATTATATATATAGATAGATCTATCTAACTATCTATCTATCTAATACCAAGCACATACAGCTGACACCCACACCTGATCACTGCGTCGCTCAGCATGAGGCCGCGGTGTTCGTGCCACCGTACTAGTACTGCTCCAGGCAGAAATGCAGTTCCCGCAGAGCAGTACTAGTACGGCAAAGGTAGTGAAGGGGTTATTTTTTTTACTCCAAAATAATGTATACAAATAGGGTAACAGACAGCAAATACAGTGGAATGTAGCCCTGAAATGCCACTATTTTTAGCCGACAGATAGATCAGGAGTCTGACAGAGATACCACACTGTTCAATATGGGGTCTGTAGTGTAAAAATTTTTACCTCAAAATAGTGTATAGAAATAAGGTAAGACACAGCAAAAAAAAGGGGAATGTAGTCCTGAAATGCCACAGTTTTTAGCCCACAAATAGATCAGGCATCTGCCCTGTATTTTTTTTGGGGGGGCAGCAAAATTGTGTCAATAAGTTGACTATGACACCAAAAAATAAATTCTATGGAGGCCTGAAATGGTATACCAACACTAACTTTGAAACCCTAAATCTGACCCTATTTCGGCAGCATCTCTCCCTACACTATCTAAATCTGGAGCTGAATGTGATGAGCAGGGTGTCTGATTTAGACCTGATCATGCTCTGCGGCCAGCCAATCACTGTAATGCCACAAACAACATGGCTGCAGCATTACAGTGCATGGCAGACAATCCTTGCATGTACAGTAGATTGGTGCTCTTAAAAGCGCCAATTATGCAGTGCAGGGACCCGAACTCCCGCTGAGCTATAAAGGAAATGCTCGGAGCGATACTCGGGCAAGCACCGAGCATTACCGAGTATGCTCACTCATCAATACTGATGACAATTATTTTTTTCCCAGACTACTAGAAAATGCACATCGGTCTTGAAAAATGTTTTCTTTGGCCTACTAATGGCAATAAGATGGCTTATGTCAAATATTTATTTCTCAGACTACTAGAAAACACACAGTGGCTTAAAAGGATATCAATCCCACAGACGGGTTTGCAAAGTACACACAGCAGCTTAAGGGACAGTACATCCACAGGTGGGGGTTGCAGAGTACAGACAGTGGCTTAAAGAACAGTTCTCTCACAGGCAAGGGCATGCAAAATACACACAGAGGCTTAAAGGACAGTACTCACACAGATGGATTTGTAGAGTAAACAAGGTGGCTTAAATTACAGTATTCCCACAGGCAAAATGGCTTAGGCCTCTTGCACACACCCGGCGGGCGCCTTGCGGCGCCCGCGGCATTTTGCCGCAGCGCCGCATCAGAAAACCTGATGCGCCGCCGGCGGCCGCATGTGGTTTTTTGCCGGATGGTTTCTGATGCCCGGAGACATCAGAAACCATCCGGCAAAAACAAAAAACGTTACATGCTGCGTTTTGTCCGGCCGCCGCAATCTACATTTGCGCCGCATCCGGACAAAACCGCATGCAACGCACTGACATGCGGCGCCATCCGGCGCTAATGCATGTCAATGCGAAAAAAGCCGCATGCGGCGCATCAGGTTTTCTGATGCGGCGCTGCGGCAAAATGCCGCGGGCGCCGCAAGGCGCCCGCCGGATGTGTGAAGCCAGCCTTAAAGGATAGTGCTCCTTCTAGTGGGGGGGTGGAGAATACAAACAGAGCTTGTAGCACAGTACTCACACAGATGAGACTGCAAAGTATACAGACCGACTTAAAGGACAGTACTTCCACAGGCGGGATGGTGCAGAATACAAACAGCGGCTTAAAGGATGATACTCCCACAGCATGTGGGGCAAAGAGTACAAACATCAATTTTTAGCATAATAGTAACACAGAAGGGTCTGCAGAGTACATGCTGCTGCTTTTACCACACTACTAGCACAAATAGGAGTTGCAAAGAACACACAACACACAGCTTAAATTGCAGTACTCCAACAGGCTGAAAGGATAGTACTCATTCAGGCAGGAGAGTGCAGAGTACACACAGTGCTTTTAGCATAGTACTCTCATAGATGAGATTACAAAGTATACACAGTGGTTTAAAGGACAGTACTCCACAGCGGGGTAGTGCAGAATACACTCAGCAGCTCAAAGGACATTAGTCCCACAGGCTGAGGGGTGTAGAGTACACAGAGCGGTTTTTAAGTATTTTAGCATAGTACTCCCATAGAAGGGACTGCAGAGTACATACAACGCCTACATTATGACCCATTACCTTTTTGTACCACGGATGTCCATATATTTCTTTACCTTTTTTCATTTGTACAGACTTTACACCTTTCAGCTTGAAAGGTCCTAAACGCCATTTATGTAACAACCATCCAGGTAATTACGTTGTACATATTTTATTAGTTTCCTTTTCATCTTGAGTTTACTTCTCTAATTCTCTATTCTTCCTACATTTGTACACCCCAGGCCCTAACTTGGGGAGACACCTCCTTCTAATTTGACTCTTGGCTATTTCATTGCAACAGGTATTTATCACCATACATACCTCTCACCAGTGTTTAACCTCTACAGCGTTCATTTAAACTAACTTTGCACCAATTTCCCTTTGTCTAGCAATGCATTTATTGCCTCACTTTAAAAACTTCGTCTAAAGCAATTTTCAGGTATAATTGTCCTTTATTGTTTTAACTTCTCGTTTGTCCCATCTATACTCAGACTTTGGGTGGATTCTAATCACCACTTTACTATTCACTTCTTTACTCTCGGCATACGGTTGGTACTTGTTAGTCTCCATGGTAAAGGCACCTTCCATTGTATATAATTGGTGAAATGTTTGCATTATACAGTATTGATGAAATGTTTTCTTTATTATGTTATTTTTACGTTTATTTTTTCTGTTTATTTCAACCATATTTTGTTACTTTTTTCTACATAGCGGCGTTTGAAAAAGACTCGGGAGAGTCGAAACGTTATGCTTATGACGCTGTAATTATTATGCTTCTCACTTTGGTTGGTTGGATCAATAAAAGTTGTTCTATTTTGCATGGAAATTCCCTCTTGAGTGTGCAGTGCAATTTACATTACTAGTTTGGGATTTATTCCATGACACTAGCACCTCGCCATTTTTAAATTCGAGTGCACAACAATAATCTTCTATTGTATTCTCTCTGTTGTTGCACCGAAATTGCCAAATGTCTAATAATACTTTTGCATATGATACCGAGACTAGTGCTAGCATCCTTTTCTCAAGTCACTAACTCTACCGAGTTCCTTAAAACACCAGCGGTAGATTTAAGGACACGTGATTATGAGAAGACAAGACGCAAACTAGTCTCTTCGACTTACACTGCACCACCCTAGCCGAATAATCACCGGCAGAGCAAGATCCCGAGGGTCTTAGGTGCCATTTACGCCCTACCCTTTTTTCTGAGAATAAGGAATTCTGTGAAAAATACCAGAAAATTTTGAACAAGTGTTCATTAGACATAATTATCCTTACTATCGAGTTTCTACAGAAGGGAATTACTGAAACCCGTAACTATATTGATTCTATTGAAACCCAATTGAGTAGTACTTTAATCCTCTACTGACTGGACTAATTTGAAAAGTAAAACGGACAAAATCATCGCGGAACACCAAAAAGTCCTTCAAGAACGCAAGAGACTTAAATTTCAGAGGGACCAGGAGGACTACTCCCACAATAGAGTTTATAGATGGAACGATTCAACCGGACCAGGCAACTGGCAGCGACCACGCTCGAACCAGAGGAGGGGATCTTTCAGTTCTGGCAGCGAGTCCTCTACAGGGTCAACCAGACAGCCTTTTTTATCCAGAGGTCGCAGGGGAGGTTACCACACTACAAGCGCACTAGAAGATCGCAGCGAAAAAATGACCACTCGTTCACAGGTAGGCCACCCAATCAGGTAGTAAATATCTCCAGCTACTCCCTTACACCATCGGAACTTTCAGTTCTCCAAAAAGGACTATCATTCTGCCCTACCCGAACTGGAACTCTTTTCAATTGGAACAGGACCTGCAACGTTTCTATAGAAATTTAAGATTAAAAACGCATTTTTCTAAGTCACCTCTTGATACCTCTACTCACCCTCCTCTTGAATTGTCTATTCTAAACCTGGGTCTTCGTAATCCAAGTACATTCTCTCCACCACACGTATACCACCCGGTGGAAACGTTTATCTCCTTAGTTGATCAAGAAGTGAAGTCACTATCACATCAACATAGATTGGGTTTCTTTCCTACTCATTCAAACTTCTCCTCAGATGAGAAACAAGCAGTAACTTCCTTACGCTCTAACTCTCAGATTGTGATCAAACCAGCGGATAAGGGGGGCGCCATCGTGGTGATGGACCAAACCCAATATCGCCATGAGATTGACAGACAACTCGCAGACACAGACACATATATGGTGGTCTCCAGGGATCCAACTCCTATGATTAAAATGAAAATACAGGGTCTTATTCAATCCGCCTTGGACAACTCCATCATTGACTCTAAAACCGCCACTTTTCTAAAAAACGATCATCCTATCACCCCGGTGTTTTACACCTTACCCAAAATTCACAAAGATCTCAATAATCCTCCTGGTAGGCCGATTGTGGCTTCCACCGAGTCAATTTTAGCCCCGCTCTCCATTTATTTAGAAAAGATCCTCACACCCCTGATCAAGAACACAAGGTCCTTCCTTCTAGATACAGGTCACTTCCTTAAAATTATTAGGCAACTGGGCACTATACCAACTACGAGCTTTTTGGTTACACTTGATGTATGTAGCCTATATACATCCATCACCCACGATAAGGGAATTAGGGCCACTAAACTTTTGCTAGATAGGTCTGCCTATCACCTAACTCCATCCAGTTCAGTCTGGACCTTCTCCATTTGGTGCTACATGAGAATTTCTTCTTATTTGGAGATACCTTCTATGTACAGAAGCGGGGGACCGCTATGGGGTCCAACGTAGCTCCGGCATACGCTAACGCCTACATGGATTGTTTTGAGTCTGAATACGTGTATAACCATGCACTCTTTTTACAAAACGTGTCACTCTACCATCGATACATCGATGATATTTTTCTCATCTGGGATGGTTCATTGGACAATCTGATAAGTTTTTTTCCATTACCTTAATTCAATCTTCCTTGAATTACAGTTCACTATTCACTATGACGACTCACTTATCCCATTCCTTGACACGATGGTAATAAAGGACCAAGCAGGAAACTTGACAACCGACATCTTTACTAAACCTACAGACTGCAATAGTCTTCTTCACTATTCGAGTTGCCATCCGAAGTCCACTAAAAATAGTTTACCCCGCTCCCAATTCAAGCGGGTCACACGGATAGTGACAAATTCCACTACTTGTGACACCAGACTCCAAACCATGGCTGAGAGATTCAGAGAAAGGCATTACCCGGAAAAATTACTCGACACAGAGATGACAATAGCAAGGTCTCCCCCATCCCCTCCCCCTCCACGACAACCCCTTGACAGATTACCATTTGTACATACGCACCATCCCTTTATGCCCAAGATCTACGCCACAATCAAGAAACACTGGCCCCTTCTAGCCCAGTCATATCCGGATATTACTCCCTTTCAAAACCCAGTCTTGATTAGCACCAGAAGACCGACCAACATCAAGGACCAGCTAGTGAGGGCCGACATTGGTAGCTCTAATCCTATTGCAACTCAAAAACTATTACACACCCGACGCAAGGGCACATTCCCGTGTCTAGGCTGTGCGGCCTGTTCCAACGTGATCAAATCTGACAGTGTACTACATCCACGAACAGGAAAATCGTACCCGATCAATGGGTACTTTACATGTGACTCCAACTTCGTAATCTATATCATCAAATGCCCTTGTGGTCTCCTCTATGTAGGGGAGACCACTCAGCACATCAGGGATAGAATAGCCGGACACAAGTCCACTATACGATGTGGTAAAACGTGGCTTCCATTGCCAGATCACTTTGCCAAGTCGAAACATACGGTCGCACAGCTTAAATTTCAGGTTTTAGAACACGTCCCACGCCCCCGCAGGGGTGGTAACCACATCAAATTACTTAAACGTAGAGAGACTTTTTGGATATACACCCTGGATACATTATCACCACGAGGATTAAATCGTGAAATTGATTGGTCTGTTTAGTTACAATTGGGATATATTGTACTCGTTTATTTTACTAACTATGTCTCCTATCTTTTTTAGACCCGCTGACTGTAGATAACACTGGTGAGTTTATATCACTTACACCATAGTATTAGTCATTCCATACGACCCATGTCATCCCCTTTAGGAGATCTCACCCCTTTATATTTATTTCTCCAAGCCTCTTGCATTTTTTCCCCCCCTCCCCTCTCCCTCTTTTCTGTTTATCCTCTTTCCCCTTTTCTTTTACTTTATTCCATAATTCTTCCACTACCGCATCGTTCTCATAAACCAGTTCCGTCTACTTTCTCTTTTTTTCTCTTTTTTACACCGTTTCCCCTCCTCCCTTTAACACATGCGCAGTACACCATTCAGGGCTCACATCCCCAGGGCTTTCTGCGCAGCCGCAGTGGCATTTACTTTACCTCCTATGGTACTTCCGGTCCGGATGACGCACATCCGGTCCGGCGGTACACGCCGGCTTTTATTCCCGACGTGCTCACTCTTACAGCACACCACAGCCCAGCAAGACGCGGGAGCGTCGCTGTCCCACACCAGCATAAGGTAAATCTGCTTTTCACAGGACAATTCTTAGGCCGGCTTGTTAAATAACTTACCGCCACCGCAGCCCTTACCCGGGGACCTTGAAGCACTCTTGACAATAAATTTAACCTCTGCATATATGTTAGTGCCCACTATTTTTAACGCCTACATTATGACCCATTACCTTTTTTGTACCACGGATGTCCATATATTTCCTTACCTTTTTTCATTTGTACAGACTTTACACCTTTCAGCTTGAAAGGTCCTAAACGCCATTTATCTAACAACCATCCAGGTAATTACGTTGTACATATTTTATTAGTTTCCTTTTCATCTTGAGTTTACTTCTCTAATTCTCTATTCTTCCTACATTTGTACACCCCAGGCCCTAACTTGGGGAGACACCTCCTTCTAATTTTGACTCTTGGCTATTTCATTGCAACAGGTATTTATCACCATACATACCTCTCACCAGTGTTTAACCTCTACAGCGGTTCATTTAAACTAACTTTGCACCAATTTCCCTTTGTCTAGCAATGCATTTATTGCCTCACTTTAAAAACTTCGTCTAAAGCAATTTTTCAGGTATAATTGTCCTTTATTGTTTCTAACTTCTCGTTTGTCCCATCTATACTCAGACTTTGGGTGGATTCTAATCACCACTTTACTATTCACCTTCTTTACTCTCGGCATACGGTTGGTACTTGTTAGTCTCCATGGTAAAGGCACCTTCCATTGTATATAATTGGTGAAATGTTTGCATTATACAGTATTGATGAAATGTTTTCTTTATTATGTTATTTTTACGTTTATTTTTTCTGTTTATTTCAACCATATTTTGTTACTTTTTTCTACATAGCGGCGTTTGAAAAAGACTCGGGAGAGTCGAAACGTTATGCTTATGACGCTGTAATTATTATGCTTCTCACTTTGGTTGGTTGGATCAATAAAAGTTGTTCTATTTTGCATGGAAATTCCCTCTTGAGTGTGCAGTGCAATTTACATTACTAGTTTGGGATTTATTCCATGACACTAGCACCTCGCCATTTTTAAATTCGAGTGCACAACAATAATCTTCTATTGCAGAGTACATACAACGGCTGTGTAGTCAGAATCTGTCCCTAACTCCAGCTATTCCTACAATAATGAGATTAGTAAGACAATAGCAGAGAAGTAAATAATTATTCAAGATAAAATTAAAAAAATATTCTATATACCTCTCTGCATAAAGAGAATGGCAGACCATTCGGTATTAAAAGAAGCCTATAACAAAAAAAAATTTTAAAAAGGTTTTTTTATTTAAAATAAATTCATAAAAAAGTATAAATGAATAAACTCAATAGATGAAGTTCATAGACATATAGACATAATTTATTAAAAAAAACCTTTATTAAATCATGGTTTAACACAATATATAAAGAATAAAATTAAGCAAATAAAACATATTGTAGTAAACACACCAAGGAATTAATCATATAAGGCCGGCGTCACACTGGCGACAGAATCGGACGACTGCAATGCGATGAAAAATCGTATTGCAGTCTGCCCTATGTTAATCTATGGAGCAGCTCCCAGTATCAGATTTTTTGTGGTCCGTTTTAAACGTCCGTGTGCAATCGCAGCATGCTGCGATTGTCACCGATTGTGGGTCGACTATCGCCAATGCAAGTCTATGGGAGCGATGAAAAATCTGATTACAAACGGACTGCATGTGTGACTTGCGATGAAATCGCATCGGTGTCCTTTAGAAAAGCCGGCAATTCATCCCCGGCTATACTGTAAAATCACACTGACAGCTTTAATAAAGACTAGAAAGAATAGATATACACACATAGAATACATAATATATATATATATATATATATATATATATATGTAATTGTGACATGTATATATATATATTATATTTATATTTCCTAGACTTCTACATACTGTAATAGCCGCAAATTCAATTGCCAGCTTCTGTGAAATCACAGAAGCCGACATGAAATGATGCATTGTTTCCACACAGTTAACCATGTAATTTCCTGTATTTTGATATTTGTTTAGAACTTACAATTACATGAGTGTATTTGTGCTAAATTTCAGACATGTAGGGGTTAATTAAAGGTGTAAATTTGTTGAAAAAAAATGCGTGGGCTCCCGCTGTATTTTCTCCACCAGACAGACAAAGCAAGCGAGTGGGGGCAGATAATAATAGCCTAGGGAGGGTACTTTTTTTTTGTGCCCCCCCTGGCTACTAACATCTGCCCCCAGACACCCCAGAAAGGGCAAATCTATAATTAGATTCGCCCTTTCTGGCACTTTGCCCGTCTATTCCCATTGACCTGTAGCGGTAGCGAATGGGTTAATAATCTCACCTTAATGTCACCTTAGTATTGAAAGGTGACCTTAAGGCAGGTTAATAATTGAGAGCTGTCAATTAGACAACTATCAATTATTAATCCTATTGAAGTAAATAAAAAAACACACACACTTTAAGAATAAATAATTTTAATGAAATAAAAACACATATTTTTGACCATCTTTTATTTCACTCTTAATCCGTTCGAAGCCCTTGTTCTTCTAAAATAAATATAAAATAATAAAACAACATTATTCTTACCTATCTGGCAATCTGTCATGTCCCACGATGTAATCCTTCACAAAGGGTTAACTAGCAATCAGATAAGCTGCGCAAGTAATCCTGCGTGCTCATCTGATAGCTCCTGAATGAATGAGCTTATCCCCTGCCGACAGGAGAGGATATGATTAATGAATGAAGCTTAATTGATTGTATCCACTTTCACCTTAGGTCAGGTCACTCAAGTGAAAGTGGCAATAAATCAATTAAGCTCCATTCATGAATCTATTCCTCTCCTTTGGCTGGGAGAGTAACTGATTCATTCAGGGGAATACAGGTCTGAGACAGCATTATTAGCTCTCTGCGACCTGTAACCTGTTAACCCTTTCTGATGGATTACAGCGTGGGACCTGACTGTACTTCGGATTGGTAAGAATCATTTTGCTTTTTTATTTTATTTTTATTACAGGAAATGGTTTTAGCAGGAAAATAAAATATTGTCAAAAACTGTGTGATTATTTCATTAAACTTCTTTTTTATTAAAGTGTGTGTGTTTGATTTTTCTATCATACAATAGGATTAATAATTGATAGTTGTCTAATTGACAGCTCTCAATTATTAACCTGCCTTAAGGTCACCTTTCAATACTAAGGTGACATTAAGGTGAGATTATTAACCCATTCGCCACCGCTACAGGGCAATGGGAATAGACGGGCAAAGTGCCAGAAAGGGCGAATCTAATTATAGATTTGCCCTTTCTGGGGTGTCTGGGGGCAGATGTTAGTAGCCAGGGGGGCACAAAAAATGTACCCTCCCTAGGCTATTATTATCTGCCCCCACTCGCTTGCTTTGTCTGTCTGGTGGAGAAAATACAGCGGGAGCCCACGCATTTTTTTTCTACGAAATTACACCTTTAATTAACCCCTACATGTCTGAAATTTTACACAAATACACTCATGTAATTGTAAGTTCTAAACAAATATCAAAATACAGGAAATGACATGGTTAACTGTGTGGAAACAATGTATCATTTCATGTCGGCTTCTGTGATTTCACAAAAGCCGGCAATTGAATTAGCGGCTATTACAGTATGTAGAAGTCTAGGAACTATAAATATATGTATATATACATGTCACAATGACATGTATATATATATATATATATATATATATATATTATATTGTGTTCTATGTGTATATATCTATTCTTTTTTTTGTGATTGAAATACTATTCTTTTGGATCCATTATATGTCAGTTTTGCAAGCCTGCGAGAAAATCTCGCAAGTCGGATGAAAATCGGATGTTACAAGGTACACACACATGCGACTAAATCGCATCTTTGAAGGAAAATCGGATGCCAGAAGGATGTGTGATGTTTGCATTTTGATCCGACAATCGACCGTCTAAAACGGACCGATTTTTTGTCGTTGTGTGTGACGCCGGCCTCAGTGGCATAAAAGTATATATGGTCAGAGAAAAATAATAATAATGATATTCAACATGGAATAACTATCCACAAGGAGTTATTTATGAGAGACAATAAATAATAAAAAGGAGATAAGTGCTATATAAAATTAATATATAATTTAGTATAAGTAATTTATTTTTGTATTTTTTGGCACAGGTATATGTTTGATATAAATAAAGGGATTGTTTTGATTAATAGCACTTGTTGCACTTTAATGCACAATCAATTAATGCATGTTATGATATATTAATTTTATATAGCACTTATCTCCTTTTTATTATTTATTGTCTCTCATAAATAACTCCTGGTGGATAGTTATTCCATGTTGAATATCATTATTATTATTTTTCTCTTACCATATATACTTTTATGCCAGTTATATGATTAATTCCTTGGTGTGTTTACTACAATGTGCTTTATTTGTTTAATTTTATTCTTTATATACTGTGTTAAACCATGATTTAATAAAGGTTTTTTTTTTATAAATTCTTTCTATATGTCTATGAACTTCATCTATTGAGTTTATTAATTTAGATATTTTTATGAATTTATTTTAAATAAAAAAATCTTTTTAAATTTTTTTTTGGATATAGGCTTCTAATAATGAGAGCTGTGATGGCTCTGTGAAGTGTCCACAATCTAAAAGCATGTTGATTGGCTGCAATGCAGCCATTCAACAAGCTTTATTATAATGGCGAACCTGACCACTAAAATTAAAGTACAGTAAATTGTCCATGTTCAGCTATCAGTAACAAACAAAAGAAGTCCAGTACGGATACCAAACTTTCAGTTCACTCATTCCTACTGGAAGTCAAATGGTGCCAAGGGGAAAAACGTTAATTTCCTCCAAGCAGCAGAGTCCTCAGTGCTGGCACCACATGGTATCAGAATGCTCTTAAGGCCGGGATCACACATGCGAGAAATACAGCCGAGTCTCGCATGTTAATACCCAGCACTGCCGCCAGCACTCAGGAGCGGAGTGTGCGGCTCCATGTATTGCTATGCTGCCGCACGCTCCACTCCCGAGGCCGGCGGCAGTGCTGGGTATTAACATGCGAGACTCGGCCATATTCCTCGCTTGTGTGATCCCAGCCTAACCTGCAGGGTAACTCCATGTGTACAGGTTAATAGAGTTATTTTACGTGACAGATTCCCTTTAAGCTTCATGAATGGGAATTAAATAAATTCATATTCATGTGAAGCAAGGGGTTTTCAAATTGAAAGTATTTGATACAAGCAAAAAAAATTCCAAAGGAGTTTTTTTTAAGCAGTCCTATTCTGCAGCAAAAGAAAATAATATTAAGTAAAAAAATCCACATTTTGCTCTACATAAAACTTTTACATCTGGCAATAAACAAGACCTCACAACTATTCGCACTTATTGCTGTTTTTTGTTACCTTTTATACACATGGAAACTTCCAAAGTTCTTTGCAGTTTTCACTATATAACACCAGCAGGCTCCTGGCCTGTCTTTTATAAGGTCAGAGCAGACACCCTGCTGCAACTGGACTAGTATAGTTAAGTGAATGAATGTGTTATATTCAAACACTATAATTTGTACAGATTGTTATATACATGTATATTTTTGTGGTATTGGTACATTGTTCCTAGCTGGCAACACAGAAAGAGAAGGAAAGTACATTAGATGGCCAGACAAATAAGAAAAGTAGGTGATAAGAAGCATTCACACACACTGTCAGACTGCAAAGCAGTGAGTATTCATTGCACACTAGCGAGCATAGTGTCAGCCGAAGACTTCCTGCAGCTGACGGTGATCACGTGTGCTGATACTTAAGAGAAATAAATATTCATGGAATGGGGTGAATATTTATTTCTCTTAAGTATCGACACATGTGACCGCCGGGCAGCTGCAGTAAGTCTCCGGCTGACACTGTGCACGCTAGAGAGCAATGAATACTCACTGCTCTCTGCGCACACAATCCCGGCGTACAGAGCATTGTGTATTCCGGCAGCTGCCCTTTCGCTTGCAAGCAACGTATGACGTTCCCGCCATGCACTGCTTACAAGCATTAAGCAGTTGCTGCCATCGGAACAGGATGCTGCGAGGGAGCGCCGGGAAGGTAAGTGTAATGATGTTTTTTTGTTTTGTTTTTTGCTTTTGTTACCAATGACTGCATCTTGAGAGAGGGGAACCGCTCATCAAGGGCAGAAAACCTTCAAGATAAAAAGGGCTGCTCCTCTCTCTGCATCAGTTGGTCTCCTATTCTTGATTAGGAACCCTCGAGATGAAGATAGAAGAGGATGCCTGAGACGGATGAGGTTAAGCAGGCATATGTCTGCTGTATCCGTCAACAGGTGCCGGTAGCGCCTCAGAGGCCACAGTTTTTTGTGCCCTCCCTGAGCGAGCATGAGGAGGCTTTCTGCCAGGTCACGCAGCCCAGGAGCACATTGGTTCCCTGGTGAAATCGATGGAAGAGGATGTCTGGGCCTGGGGCAGTCGGTTTTGTAGGTAGATGAAGGTCTTCTGCTGCCGTAGCTAGGGTTCTGGTAGCACCAATTCTTTTCCTGCCCTCCCTGAGCATTGGAGCCTGGACACAGAATGGGGTGTTCAGGCCTTGTTCCCGGACAACCGGGGAGTATGCGAGCAGCAAAAGCAACTTGGAGCTGTGCGTGTATAGGAGCACAGCTCACAGTACATTGCGCAGGGTTCCGGTGATGTGCATGGCCAAGGGGCACACTAGAAGGGGCAGTTCCTGACCTCTGCAGGCAGGCCGGCGGTTCCCAGAGTATATGAAAGGGGGCCGCGGGCAAGCCAAAAGCTTGAAACATGGAGGTTCTATCACTGGAGCAATTACAGCCAGAGCAGCAGGAGCAACAGAAGCTGCACCAGAAGCTGGACAAGAAGTGCCCATCGCGTCCACATGATAGGAGGAAGCAAGATCCCAGCAGCCATGCCGCAGCAGCAGTGGGGGCCACTCGGGCAGTATACGGGTGGACCCAGATGGGATCTCAAATAAATCATTTCCAGTGCAGAGCGCTCCTCTTTTGGCTAGTGGTAGCCCCCTGGATGTTCACGAAACTGATTTCAGAAGTAGCTGCTTATCTCCAAGAGAAGGACATTTTAGTAATACGGTATCTGGATGATTTTTTGATTGTAGGGAATTCTCTTCTCACACATTTCAGGAACAAGTCATAATAGTTAGGAATGCGTTGGAGACTCTGGGGTGGCTTGGGAACCTGAAAAAGTCCAAATTGGAGCCAGTGGCAGTGCAAGTTTTCTTAGGTTTGGTAATAGACACAGTGAGACAGGAATGTCGACTCCCAGAGGAAAAAGAAGAAAATCAAAGAACTGGTCTTGTCATCAATAGAAAATCCAAAGATGACCTCAGAAGAGCAATGTAACTATTGGGGTCTCTAACGGCCTGTATACCAGCAGTGAAGTGGGCCCAGTTTCACACAAGAGATCTTCAGTGGTGTGTTCTAGAGAATGAACTAGTTCTGCAAGGTGGCTCAGAAAGGGAGTTACCTCTCCCAGACACAGCTATTCTGTCACTCAGATAGTGGTTACAGATCAGTTCAGCTCCCAGAGGAGTGTATTGGGTAAGCAGAGTGTCAAAGGTAGCAACAACAGATGCCAGTCCCGGGGAGTGGGGATCCCAGCTGGACAGCCTATGGCTTCAGGGAGCCTGGTCTCGGAAAGAAAGAAACCTTTTGTCAAACTGTAAGCTCCTGGCTGTCAAAAGGGCACTAATCTACAGGGCCACCATGTGAGGGTGTTGTCAGACAATCAAGCTACATTTGCCTACATAAACCACCAGGGATGTACTCGTTCTCGTCCTCTAAAGGCAGTAGCAGGAGAAATTTTTCTACTAGCAAAAAGACATTTCATTTCCTCTCATTATCAGCCCTGCATATCCGAGGAACAGAGAATATAAGAGCAGACTTCCTAAGTCGCAACCGGCTAAAAGAGTAAGAATGGTCCCTAAAGAAACCAGTGTTCAACCAAATTGTAGGCAGATAGACCTCTTTACCACAAAAGACAGCAGGAAGGTCCAGAGCTTCTGTTCCTTGAGCCCAGCAGACAGACTGTATGTGGTAGATGCTAGGGCTCCTCTATGCCTTCCCATCAATATGCCACATACATCAGTTTTAAGGAAGATCAGGGAGGACAGAGCCACAGTAATTCTAATAGCTCCATTATGACCAAAGAGGCCTTGGTTCTACTGGCTGAAAGTAATGTCTATAACAGATCCATAGGTCCTCCCTGATTCCAAGATCTCTTGTCCCATAGGCCCTTCCTCCATCCTCAGATGTCCAGGCTGCGTTTAACAACCTGGTATTTGAGAAGTCTCTTCTAGAGAGAAAGGGTTTATAGGCAAGGTTAGTCTCCATCCTGCTTAAAAGCAGAAAGCCGGTAACCACTAGAATCAATGTAAGATCTGGAGGAAATTCTTATCATTTTCAGGACCGGTATGGGATGGGGAGGTCCCGTTAGTATCCATACAGGAGTTCCTTCAGAAAGGACTAGAGCTCGGCCTAGTAGTTAGTACATTTAAGATACAGGTTTCAGCCCTGGAGCCTTATATAATTGTGACCTGGCAAATGATAGATGGGTAGCCAGGTTCATTAGAGCCTGTAGTAGATCCAGCTCAGTTCCATCACCTAGGCTTTATCCATGCGATCTGAATTTGGTATTGTCAGCATTGGCAGAGAGTCTCTTTGAAACATTAGACTCAGTCTCGGAAAAAGTGATTTAATTGAAGACAGCCTTATTAGTAGCACTCATTTCAGCCGTAGGGTAAGTAATTTGTATGCTTTGTCAGCAGACCCTCCTTACACACAGGTTATGGAGGATACTGTTGAGGTTAGACCTGTCTTACCTCCCCAAAATAGTGACAAAGTTCGACAGAACTCAGGAAATAGTTCTACCATCCTTCAGTCCTAACCCGAGTAACCAGAAAGAGGAAAAGCTACATTCCCTAGATGTTCGGAGGTGTCTTCTCCATTATTTAGAAGTAACAGAGCCTTGGAGGAAGCAGAGAGCTCTGTTTGTGTCCTTTCAGGGGTTGAGGAAGGGCCTCAGTGTCCAAGAAAACTATTGCAAGGTGGGTGAGAGACGCCATAATACTAGCTTATGTCAGTGCAGTCAGGGCTATTCCTGAAGGTCTGAAGGCCTATTCTATGAGATCCATGGTGACGTCCTGGGTGGAAAAAGCAGATGCCTCCATAGACCAGATTAGTAAGGCAGCCACATGGTCCTCCCCTTCTACTTTTTTCAAATGCTATAGGTTAGTCCGGTCTGCCTCCTCTGACCTCACATTTGGGAGAAGGGTGTTGCAGGCTGTGGTCCCTCTCTAAAACTACAAGTGTCTGAAATTCTCTCGTGGTGATGTCATGGGTGAGGGGAAAACACAGGTATTACTTACCTGGTAATGTGTTTTCTCGTAACCCATGATGGCACCCTTATATTCCCTTCCTATTTTTTGATCACTTCTTTGTTCGGTATATCCTTCTAGTTCCAGGGTGGGCAATTAAATTTCCTGAGGGGCCACATGAGAGACCATGACTGTTGTTGAGGGCCGAACCAATAGACTGAAATTAATTCTACTCAATATTAATATCAATATATTATAATTATATTATTGATAATTATATTATTAATTGTATCACTTAATATTGAGCAGAATTAAGTATGCTGACATCCTCCTAAATATCATTTGAACCCAAATACAACCCCTTCTGTATATCATATTAGCCCCCCTTATATACTGCAAGAGCCCCCACACAGCCTCCGGATGTAGAGCATAAGCCCCACACGGCCTCCCTTTATATACTGCATGAACCCCACACAACCGCCCTACATAAACTGCATGAGCCCCACACAGCCTCCCTATATATACTGCATGAGCAACACATACCCTCCTTATATACAGCACAAGCCCCAAACAGCCTCCTCATATGGTGCACGAGCCTTATACAGACTCCCAATGTGCCACACAAGGCCCCATAGCCTCCCCTTGTGCAACATGATGCCCCATAGCCTTCCCATGTGCAGCATGATTACCCATAGCCTCCCCATGTGCACCATGTCAATCCCATAGCCTCCCTATGTGCAGAACAACATTCCCATAGCCTCCCCTTGTGCAGCACGACACCCCCATAACCTCCCTTTGTGCAGTACAACACTCCCATAGCCTCCCCTTGAGCAACACGACATCCCCATAGCCTCCCCTTGTGCAGCACGACACCCCCATAGCCTCCCCTTGTGCAGCACAACACCCCATAGCATCCCCTTGAGCAACACGACACCCCATAGCCTCCCCTTGAGCAGCACGACACCCCCATAGCCTCCCCTTGTGCAGCACGACACCCCCATAGCCTCCCCTTGTGCAGCACGACACCCCCATAGCCTCCCCTTGTGCAGCACAACACTCCCATAGCCTCACCTTGAGCAACACGACACCCCCATAGCCTCCCCTTGAGCAGCACGACACCCCCATAGCCTCCCTTGAGCAACACGACACCCCCATAGCCTCCCTTTGAGCAACACGACACCCCATAGCCTCCCCTTGAGCAGCACGACACCCCCATAGCCTCCCCTTGTGCAGCACGACACCCCCATAACCTCCCCTTGTGCAGCACGACACCCCCATAGCCTCCCCTTGTGCAGCACAACACACTCATAGCCTCCCTTGTGCAGCACAACACCCCCATAGCCTCCCCTTGTGCAGCACGACACCCCCATTGCCTCCCCTTGTGCAGCACGCCACCCCATAACCTCCCTTTGTGCAGCACAACACTCCCATAGCCTCCCCTTGTGCAACACGACATCACCATAGCCTCCCTTGAGTAGCACAACACCCCATAGCCTCCCCTTGTGCAGCGCAACACCCCATAGACTCCCCTTGTGCAGCACAACACACTCATAGCCTCCCCTTGTGCAGCAAAACACCCTCATAGCCTCCCTTGTTAAGCACAACACCTCCATAGCCTCCCCTTGTAAAGCTCAACATCCCTTTAGCCTCCCCATGCCCACCCAAACATCCCATACACATGAAAAAAATGAACACCACATACTCACCTTGGTCCCGTTCCCTGGCACTCTGCTTCTTCCCTGCCTCTGGTGCACTGACTCTCCATACCGCAGCAGACAGCTGACATGATGAAATAAAGTCATCATGTCAGCTGTTTCACACGCTGATTGGTGGAGGAAGTGGCCAGAGGCCCCTCCTCCAGCAACGCAGTCAGCAAAAATGGATACAGTGTGCGAGCAGGTGGGTGGGCATGGTGCAGCACGTGGACCGCTGTTTTCCAGCTCCTCGGCTGTCGCGGTCCGCGGGCCGGACTGAGACAGCCAAAGGGCCGGATGTGGTCCGCGGGCCGCACTTTGCCCAGGTCTGTTCTAGTTAGACACTCCTTTGAGTGTTCGTAATCAGGGTTGAGTATAGATGGATGTATTTTTTCATGTACACTAATCCGCAGAGTTCCTTTCATGCTCTGTAAAACAACTGATGCGGAGAGAGGACCCTCCCTTTTTATCTTGAAAGTTTCCTGTCCTTGAATGGCAGATCTCCTCTCTCGTGGTGCCATTATGAGTTACGAAAAAACACATTACCAGGTAAGTAATACCCGTGTTTTCTTATGGGGCCATGCATACCAGAATGGGGATGGGGCCAATCATACCAGGATAAGGATGGGACCATGCATACCAGGACTGGGATGGGGCCCTGCATATCAGGATAGAGATGAGGGGGGCCATTTCTACCAGGATAGGGATGAGGGGGACCATTCTACCAGGTTAAAGATAAGAGGGGCATGCATACCAGGCTAGATATGAGGAGGCATGCATACGAGGATGGGTATGAGGGCGATGCACACCAGGATAAGAATAAGGGGGCCATGCACACCAGGATAGGGATGAGGGGGGGGCATGCATATCAGGGTGAAGATAAGTGGGGGACCAGTCCTACCAGGATAGGAATGAGGGGGACCATTCCTACCAGGATAGGGATAAGGGGGCTTGTCTACCAGGCTAGATATGAGGAGGCATGCATACCAGGATAGGGATGAGGGCCATGCACACCAGGATAGGAATAAGGGGGCCATACATACCAGGATGGGGAAGAGGGCCATGCACACCAGGATAGGAATACCAGGGTAGGGATGAGGGGGGCAATGCATACCAGGGTAGGGATGAGGGGGCCATGCATACCAGGGTAAAAATGAGAGGAGCCATGCAAGCCAGGATAGTGATGAGGGGGCTATGTGATTCAGGATGGGTTTGACTGGACCATAAATAACAGGTTAGGGGATAAGTACATTATTGAACACATTTTTTGCTTCAATATTTTTCCTAATTTCCTTCTCTAAAACCTAGGTGCGTCTTATGGTCTGGTATGTATTATAGTCCTAAAAATACGGTACATATAAATTGTACAAGCACTAATACTTTAAGAGCAATTACAGGTATGTCACTAGCAATGGTTTGCCTGTCGAGAGCAGCCATGGTCAGCATAGCATGGAGACTGATATAAGCACATGATGTTTCACAGCATGATGTACAGGTGAGTTGCAAGCTTCCCTGCAATCCAACATTGATTTACAATTTTCTCCCTGAAATAGAAATAGAAAGAGGCTCTTAATCAACTCTGGTATGCCGGGAGAACCTGTATCTTAGAAATACATTGGACTCCTGCCTCACAAGGCTCACATCCGGTGGCACCAATTAAACTGCAAGTTATGCAAAACTACAGCCCATGAGTCTGGAACTAAATCCCATTGGACACCTGTGGAGAGATCTTAAAATTGCTATTGGGAGAGGGCACTCTTCAAAAATGAGACATGGAGCAGTTTGCAAAAGAGTGGTCCAAAATTCCAGTTGAGAGGTGGTATGAAGCTTGTTGATGGTTATAGGAAGCAATTCATTGCAGTTATTTATTCCAAAGGATGTGCAACCAAATATTAAGTTTAGGGTGTCAAAAATTTTGGCTGGATAATTTTTAAAGTTTTGTATAAAATTATGTTCAATTTCTCTTTTTTTGTGTTCCAATACACACAAAGGAAATAAATGTGTGCTTTTAACAAAACCATGCTATTGCAATAATTTTCTTGGAGAAATGCTTCATTTTCTGCAACAATTTCAAGGGCACTAACACTTTTGGCCATGACTGTAAGTGACTATCAGTAAAATAAGAGTCTGTGCCCCTGTTATGCTGCCCATAGAGTGGACAACATAAATTCCAGACATATTCCCTTAATAACTTAAAAAAAAACCTCTTACTATATTGCAATCATCATATTATATGGAACTGTGTACTTTCAAATGTTCATTTTGCCTTTCTATCCAGTTAATTCTTCTGCTTTTCATTAGGTTTATGACATCATGTGGTTAAATATTGGCTAGCTGAATCCTTCTAATCTATACTGTATGTAGAAACAAGAGGTTAGTTTTCCCTGCATGAGTCATAATCACTGCAAAAGTCAATGGCAGGGGCAGGGCGAAGCAGCTGGTTCAGTAGTTGAAGAATGATTTCAAGAACTTGACACTTCCTGCTTCTACAAAGGGCAGAGAAAAGAGAAGAATTAGCTGGGTAGAAAGGCAAGATGAACAATTGTAAGTACACAGTGCTATATAATATGATGATTGCAATACGGAAAGAGGACACAAACTTTGATGGGAGTTCGTCTTTAAACAACTCCCTTAATAAATTGCCTTATGTGAATATATTTCGAACTGTACAGATGCAAGCACAAGTAAACATGATACAGTACAATGTTTTAAAAATATACGAGCTCTCCTGATGTGTTCTGTAGATGTTAATTCCCTGTAAAACCACAATAATAAGCAACTTTTTTCATTCCTCTGTAATTACTCCTAAAAATGTGTGAATACATTGGCAGCTGGGTCTTTCAATTTACCTTGTCAATAGGATGTGTTCCAATACAGTTTGACACTGGTGACACTGATTGAACTGCTTCAGACCGACCTGTATTATAAGAGGAATTGTCAAGTTTTTGTACATTTCCAGGAGCTGTACCTGTGGGATGGCCTATAACAGAGTTCTAAGAAAAGAGACAACGAAAATGTTATTTTCATAAGCAGTACAAGTATTTACTGAAATAGATATGTCAGGGAAACTGAAATGTTCTTTTTAACAGACTTGAAATACTGGATTCTTCAAAATTATGACAAAATGTGTATTCTTGAAAGACATTCCAAATGCAAGAGTCATTGCACGATAGTTCATAAGTGAAACCATAGTAAATCAATTTATTTTAATTATAATAGATACATTATAATGAAAAATGTGTGGACTTTAGAAGATTCAAATTCATCAAATTGTGTGGATTTTAATGGAAAATTTGATTTGATATGTTTTGAAGGTCTGTCAAAACTCCTGGGCTTAACAGACATAACATTTAGAAAACAAAAAAGTACTAATACCTCATTGCTCACTTCCTCTTTTCACTGCCCTCCATACTGTCCTCAGTATCTCCTCTTTCCACCCATACACCATCCCAGGCTTCTTCACAGTAGGCCCAGGACTCCCATGTGCATGCAGATGTCAAAGATGGAAGTCCTGGTCTAAAAAGCATGTTGTAAAGACATAGCGCATTTAATGATGTCGTAAGATCGCTACCACCTTACAAAGTGCATAGTCAGATTTGTCCCAGGCCTAGTTATGATGGGAAGCCCTTTCATAGAGTGCACGTCCTAAAGTCATAGCTTGTGACATTCCCGTTATGCATGCTGAAATGTTGCCGTGATGTCGTGACATTGCATGCGCATGTACAAGGACATTCTGAGTCAGGAAGTCCTGTTTTAGCTTGAAGATGATCATGGTTTCAGTGTGGTGGCTGTAAGAAGAGTCACTGAACCATCCCTGTGCATGAGCATTGTAAAGTCACGGCGATCTTTTCATGACACCTGCGTATGTACATACCAGGTCTAGTCATAGTTCAGCAGGAAGATGTAGAGGGCAGCCCACTGTAGCTGTAAGAAAAGGTGCCGAAGACCTTATTAGGGAGAGCGATCAACAGTGTTGGCCAGAGATAAGTGGTGAGGTATTAGCTTATTTTTTTAAAGTTTTGCTGGCCTTCTATCATTCAACAAAATGGTGTCCAACCAGCTGCCATTTTGCTGACTTTGGGAGGATCAAATTAATAACCACATTGTGGAGAATTTTGAAAATGGTTAGTATAATTCAATTCCACTTCAATAAATTCACCCAACTCTACTTATAATGTCTAAACTTATCATATACTACACAAAGCCATAATATATAATATATTAACCCCTAAAGGACCAGGGTATTTCCATTTTTGAGTTTCCATTCTTTGCTCCCCTTCTTCCCAAGGCCATAACTTTTTAATATTCCATCAATATGGCCATGTGAGGGCTTGTTTGTTGCGGGACGAGTTGTTCTTTTGAATAGCACCATTAATTTTACCATATCATGTAACTGAAAATGAGAAAATGAGAAAAAATTCAAAATGCAGTGAAATTGCAAAAAAAATACAATTACACAATTGTTTTTTGGATTTTTTTTTACCATGTTCACTAAATGCTAAAACTGACCTGCCATTATGATTCTCCAGGTCATTACGAGTTCACAGACAACAAACATGTCTAGGTTCAATTTTATTTAAGTGGTAAAAAAAATTGCAGGTTAATGAGCCCTGCAACACTGCAAAATTTGTTCCAGAATGGATTGTGACAAAAAGTTCACCTTGTTGGCTTGGATTCCAGATTCCCTAAATTCTAATCTGATAAAGCATTACAGGTTTAGAGATTTTAATGAATTTGCTGCTAATATCATACCAGATACAACAGGATACCTCCAGAGTTCTTGTGGAGTCCATTCACCTGGGAGACTTGGACAATATTGGACAGATTTTTATGATCCAGGAAGTATATAAATTATCCAGAAAGATCTATAGTGTTAAATCCTCATGTTTTATTTTTGTTCTGAGAATTTGAGTAATAAAAAATGAAATCAACACAAATATACAGTATGTGCAACTGCATATACCAAACTGTTAGCAATTTTGATGATTGAAAGTGGACATCTAGTTATTAATTAAAAGAATTGTCTATGCTAAAGTGAAAAGTAACTATTTTACTGCAGACTGCTGAATTGTTACACTGTCATGATTCTTCTGTATTTCCCATTCCGGTAGGCCATCACATTAGTGCATATATAAAATTTGCAAACTTGTTATTAAGTGCCAGCTAGACTCATCTAGCTTCCTTCAATTTGCTTTTATTAACAGAAGCATAGGAAACTAATAAGTAAATAACTGAAAGTATACGAATCATTGCAGACTTGCAGTCATGTTACCACCCAGCTACTTGGGATCGTGACAGTGTGCACTTCACACATAGTCATGATTTGGCAATCTGTTTTCCCTTAGAGTAACTGCTAACTTTTCATTTCAGTCTGAACAATCCCTTTAAATATATTTAAATGGTCCTTCCATTATATATTTTCTATATTTTCTAATCCAACTCTGCTTAGTTTTTTTAAAATATCCACTTTGCAGACATACAGCAGTTTATTTATTAACCAGCCTCTTTACAATGACAAGTTATACCTTAGATATTCTTGTCTAGAGTGAACTTGATACAGACAAATGGTTGTGCTCCAAGGGTCAACTTACAGAGAGGGGAGCAAATCATCCGTGAGATTGGTCCTGAAGTGATACTGTTGTATTTCTCGCACAGCTATAATATACCTCCACTTGCATTTCTATCAGGCTACCCATTAAATCTAGTGAAGTTGCTAAAGTGTAAAGAAGAGGTATGTTAAAATGACAAGTATTTCCATGCTTCACTAGCACAAAGCTTTCTACTTAAAAGCTACTTACAGACGTTTTGCTTGATATACTACAGTATTTTACATCAAATCTAAAGACAGCATATACATAAATGGCTAAGACTCTTTAAGTAAAAAAGATTGTAGTCATTTTAGGATTGTGACTAGAGATGAGCGACTTTGCCTTATTCAGGGTCGAGTCGGGTTTCGTGAAACCCGACTTTCTCAAAAGTCGAGTCGAATAAAGTCGGCCGATTAATGGAAATGGTCGGGTCGGAGTCGAAAATACGACCCCAATGCAAGTCAATGGGTAATAAAAGTCGGCAGGGAGTGGAGGACAGTAAACACACCTACAGTGCCTATTTCAATGCCAACGACATCAATTCTTATTACTTAAGCTTGTCAACCTTAATTAACTTTATAATAATAGTAAGTAGTGTTGAGCGATACTGCTCGATATCTAAAAATATCGTATCGGAATGCTATCGCCGATAACACTAAATATCGTCGATATCCGATTCCGATACCGGAAGTCCCATGTAAGTCTATGGGAACAAAATATCGCAACAAAAAAAACCCTTTCTTTCGTTGTAAACACAAAATATACACACATAGAATACATATATATATATATATATATATATATATATATATATATACATGTCATTGTGACATATATATATACATATATTTATAGTTTATACACTTCTACATAGTAAAATAGACTCTGATTCAATTGCCGGGTAAAGCCGTGACATACCCCATAGAAGTCGACGGGCTCGGTGCCGAGTACCCCCAAAACCTCTGGCTCTGTGCGACTCAACTTGGGCGTCACGAACAGGATTCTGTAGCTCGCTATAAGCGAGTCCTGTGTGCCTGAATTGAACTGGTTTTGTGCTTGAGAATTGCTAAAATCATCAGAGAATGTATTTGCCATTTTTCCGCCATATCTGCGTCACGACGAGGCACTGGTGAAGAAGAAGGGCGTGCTCTTCGTGGGTGTACACTCACTCAGTGACGCGAAAACGATGGCTCTAAATGGTACTGCAATGTAAGATCGTGCCCCACAGCTCTTCAGTTCCGCCTCCTCATCCTCCTCAGTGTGCGGAAACTAACACGAAGGTCCCGCCTCCCTACAAAAGAGGGGCCCTCTCCAGATGCTAATGACACATGTGACTTGGCAGAGATGGCTAATGGACACGAGCAGAAGTGTGAAGGGATGGAGCAGTCAGAGCTCTCCCCCCACGGAAGCGACCCGATCGCCACGGAACCACCGTTGGGCACCCGGCCTGGAAACCCTCCTACGCTGCAAGAAGCGGAGGATACCCTAAGAGGCCTGGCCCGGCACCGGGAGGAGGTCGCCAGGATGGAAGACAGCTGGCGTGCCCTAAAACTAAACTTGGAGCGGCGCCAATCCCTCTTACCTGAAGTGTCTGTACCGGAAGGTGAGGCACCCGTTCTAGTAGAGGAGTCCGTGCGGGCATCCCAGCCCTTGCAATGTGATCCGGTTGACGTTGTCGCAGTGGAGGCACCCGTTCCTGCAAAAAACTCTGCACCGGCAGCACCCCAGATCCCGCTGTCTGCCCCCGTCGCTGAGACAGAAGAAGCGACACCCGTCCTCATGGAGGAGGCCGCGCAGGCACCAGAGGTCTACCTGTCTGTACCGGAGCCCCGACTGTCATCTGTTCCAGAGCCGGCTGCTTCCTCCGCAGGTGAGCGCCGCCAGGACTGGGGGCGCCAGGAGAGCTGCCGCAAACCAGACATTGTAAACTGCAGTTTCATGGTGGAGACATGGAGCTGCTGGTGGAGGAGAATTACAACCGGCGTCAGGAGGAAGAGTGGAGACGTTGGGAGCGGGAAGCCGAGCGACAAAGGGAGCAGCGAGAATCCCAAAAGCTTCGGCAACGTAACCTGGAGAAGGACCGGGCAGATAAGGACCGGATGAGAAAAGATAAAGGAACCCTGTGGGAGCCGCGGCGTAAGGTTGCAGTACGGAACTTTAAATTGAAAGGTGGTTGGGGCTTCATCCAGGAGTCTGGACTTTATTTAGAAGTTTTTGTGACCCGGCGGGACGTGGAGGCTCACCTCCCAGAAGGACACCCGGGGAGGGACCTGTTGCCAGGAGACTTGGTGACTTACACCCGACACTGGGGTTACAATGGATGGTACGCCCTAAATGTTACCAGGTGCGACCCCTACTCCCCAGAGTGTCAGGAACCTGTGAGACCCTCGGAGCCTTCAGCCTCCCACATCCAGGCCTCTGCACAAGTGCCCACCCCACGCCGTAAATCTCCCCAGCCTCCCTCAGTGGTCTCCTCAGCAGCCCCAGCTATGGACATGATAACTATAGCTGGCCCGTACCCGGCGCCTGTTAGGCCCCCTGGGGTTCGTACAGTCCGGGACATAGGGTTCCAGACCCGGAGGGAGATGAAAGAGGTGGCCACACAGACACAGATAGCGGGTCACGACTTGACTGTACAGGCCACACGACGTCATCAGGTCCTGGTGGTCCTTGGTGTCTCGGATGTTTGGCAAGCATCAGAAGAGTACCAGGTGGTACCTGTAACACCCCTGCCAAAGAATTATAAATAACCCGGACAGGGTCCCTGTATGTAAATAGTTAAATTGTTGATGTACCCGGACGGGTAAATGTTCATAAAAAAGTTTTTTAATTTAATAAAAAACACAACACAGTTTTCATTACTTTTATTACAGTCTCATCCTGCGACGCCATCGATCTCCTGTAAAAAAATGAAAAAAAAAAACCAGCAGTATACCACCTGTCCGACGCAGTCCATAGTAACGAGTGTCCCACGACGATCCAGCTCTGCTACATCAGAATGACAGGCAGAGCCTGTCATCCCGGCGCAGCACAGCTGATTACCTGCTTCCCCGGCGGTGACGTCATCGGACTGGTTTACGGCCGGGATTACCCTGCAGTCACTGCAGTTATCGCGAAAAACTGCATGTGACCGCCAGGGAGAAGATAATGGCGGCCATCAAGCAGTCCAGGACATGACCGCCGGAGCTCTTCTGCCAGGTAAGTGCCGCTGACTCCTGACAGACCCGACCGACGGACATTCACAGTGACAGTGACAAATCCGATTCCGGTATCCGATATGACGAAAATATCGGTACTCGGAATCGAAAGCCCGATACAGCTAATATCGGCCGATACCCGATATTTGCAGTATCGTATCGCTCAACACTAATAGTAAGTAAGGCATTGAAAACTGGGGGTAATTTGGCAAAGTTGTGGGGGGGGCAGTGCTGGCTCCAGGTTTACCTGGGCACCGGGCCAAAGAGTCTCAGTGGGCCTCTTTAACACATACCACAATTCATGAAGCTTCGATACGGTAGAGAAATATAGGTATAGTACAATGCCAAATACTTCACTTCTTACATTACATGAGTGATATCTATTTTAAATTGTACAATAGCTCAAAAAACAGTATAGTCCTCCATACAGTATTATGGGCACCACATAGTGCGCCATACTGAATAATGAGCCCCATATATTGCTCTATACAGAATAATGAGCCCCATATATTGCTCAATACAGAATGGGCTACATATAAGGCTCCATACAGAATAGGCCCCATATATGCTCCATATGATGCTCCATATACAGTATAAAGAGCCCCATATGATGCTCCAGTATATGATGTGCCCCATGGATGATGCTCCAGTGTTTAATGGACCCTATCTATGATGCTCAAGTGTATGATGGGCCCAATATATAATTCTCCAGTGTATAATGCTCCATATATATTGATTCAAACATTAAAAGAAAAGTAATACCTCTCCTCGCTGGGCACTGCTCTACTCTGGACTCCTCAGCGTCACCATCTTCCAGCTCTCTGCACTGTGACTGTTCAGGCAGAGGGCGCACAGACGTGACATCATCGCGCTCTTTGACCTGAATGTCACTGTCAGGAAACGCGGAAGACGTCACAGCGGTGGAGCAGGGTGGAGCAGGGAGAGGTAAGTATTGCAAGTGCTGGGACCCTGAGCTAGCAGGGGGGCACACTTGTGGGCTCCGGGAACTGGCACAGGGCCCCTCAAAGTATGCCGGTGTCTCGGACGGCGAGTGGGCCCCCCCACTTGCTCAGGTCACCGCCAAATGCCTGGTTGCGCCAGGTGCTGACCCCGGCCCTGGGGGGGTACAGCCCAGTTAGGGAGGTGGAAAAACTGGCATATGTTGAGGTGTAGGCTGGACATTCAGCAGCTGCAAATGGAGGAATTGGAGAAGCCGGAGGAAAAGGAGGACAAAGCGAGCCATTTTGCTGGCAACCTATGTGTCATCAGGGGAAGGTGGTACAAAATCCTTTGAAACCCAGGCATGGTTCATTTTAATGAAGATGAGATCACCTACATTTTGGGTCGACAGCTGGGTTCTTTTTCTGTCAGGATAGATCCAGCAGCACTGAAGACTCTTTCTGATAGCAAACTGCCAGCAGGGCAAGCGAGCTCCTGTAAGGCATATTGCGTTAATTCAGCCCAGGTGTCCAGTTTATAGGCCCAGTGGTCAAAGGGGAATGAACTGTGAGGGAGAACATCGATAGGGGAGGAGAGGTCATTTTGAACCATAGTTGACAACTGTTGTCTCCTGTCTGTTGCAATCGATTCCGTATTACCAATTGTGTGAGCGTTACACGAGAAATCAGTCCACAACATGGTCATGAAACCCCTGTCTCCAACACCACTTCGGCTGTGTGCACCACGAACACCTCTTCCGTTTGGCCCAGTACGGCTCGTGGTAGAAACTGAACTGCTGCTGTGTGCTGGGAATGCCTCTAACAAACGGTTTACCAGAGTTGCTTGTTTGTTCGCCAATATTAGCTCTAGGTTCTCCTGTGGCATGATGTTCTGTAATTTGCCTTTATAGCGTGGATCGAGGATGCTGGCCAACCAGTAGTCGTCATCCTTCATAATTTTGGCAATGTGGGGGTCCCTTTTTAGGATCCACAAGACATAATCACACATGTGGGCCAATGTTCCAGTGGTGGGTGGAGGAGCACTTTCTGCCAAATCCACATCCCTCCATTCACACACAAACCCTGTACCTGACCTTGGCAAGCCAACATTTTCTCTTGCCCCCTGAGAAGCATCATCCTCCCCAAAATAATCATCCCCCTCATCATCATCCTCCTACTTTTCCTCTTCTTCCTCCACCTCATCCAGGAAACTTCTCTGAGGAGACAATGCCTGACTGTCATTAAGGCTTCCCTCCTCCTCTTCCGCTGCAGACACCTGATCCTTAATGTGCGTCAAAGTTTGCATGAGCAGACGCATAAGTGGGATGCTCATGCTTATGATGGCGTCGTCTGCGCTTACCAGCCATGTGCATTCCTTCAAACACTGAAGGACTTTACAGAGGTCTTTCAGCTTTGACCACTGCACACCCAACAACTCAAATTCTGCCCTCAAACTGCCTGCCCGTGGATCCTCCCACAAATGCATTACAGCCTGCCTCTGTTCGCACAGCCTCTCAACCTTGTACATGGTGGAGTTCCACCTTGTCGCAACATCTGTGATTAGGCAGTGCTTGGGGAGGTGGAGCGATCGCTGCAGCCTCTGCATACGACTGGAGTCTACGGGCGAGCGACGGATGTGCGAGCACAGTCATTGCACCTTATGGAGCAGGGCAGGTAACTCCTGATAATTATTTAGGAAGCACTGCACCACCAGTTTCTAGGTGTGAGCCAGGCAAGGTATGTGTCTGAGTTTTGCCAGGGTTATGGTCGCCACAAAATTACAGCCGTTATCACTGACTACCTTGCCTGGCTCAAGATGTAGACTGCCCAGCCATGACTCAGTTTCTCGCTGCAAGTAGTCGGCCAGTACCTCCGTGGTGTGTCTGTTGTCGCCCAAAGACATCATCGGTGGGCTCTGCTACACTCGACTAATATGTCACTAGGTAATTTACCCCTTTATTTTCTGTGACTGATATCCTTTACTGCCTTTTGTTATCGGCTTCTGCTGACTTACAGCATAGATTGATTTTGTTACATATGATTAGGTGTAGTTGTGATTTATAGGATCATTGTACCATTTATGGATTCATTTAGCATCGCTAATTTTCCTATATTGTATACATGCTTGACCTATATAGACCCCTCTTGGGCAATTCATGGCAAGTTTGCTATATGGCAATGACAATGTATTCATACTACGCATAAGTGAATTGCTTCTTTCAATCAATCTAAATAGATAACTACCGTCTTTCCTTACTTGTGAAATAACTAAGGCATGTTGTAGCATACCCACGGGGCCTACGTTCCTGTCTATTTGGCTTATAATTAACATCATATCCATTTTTTGCCAATTTCTGTTAGTTGCTTATATTGTCTTCCTCACACTTATACACTGTATCTTTGTCTTTATTATTGATGTAATAAAATAAATTTTGATATTTTTCTATAAATCCTCCTACTTTTGTAGAATCTTTATTTCTAGAATTATTTAATTTTTGTTCGATAATTATATTTATATTATTTATCATTGTTACAATCGTTTTTCTTCTTGTTTGGTATTCTTATTGGTCTAGGAGGTTTTTTCCGTCAAACCACGGTATTTTTTGTTGGATGTATCATCTTTAAAACAGCCTGCTGACGCTTACCACTAGCTGATCGATAGTGGGACACCTCGTGTGCAACACTGACAGCATCAGATGGAGTGCTTGTGCGACTGCGCTCTGTCGACGAGCTATTGCTTCTGTAGGAGGAGAAGGTTTGAACGCCTACAGCCAACTGTTGCCTATACAGTGGGCTAGGCAGAACTGTCCCACCGCCATTGTCCCCTGTGGACCCTGTATCCACCACATTAACCTAGTGCGCAGTGATGGACACGTAACGGCCCTGGCCTTGCCAACTGGCCCATCCATCTGTTGTAAGGTGCACCTTTCTCTCACTGATTGTTTGAGTGCATGGACAATGCGGTCTTTCACCTGCAGGTGGAGGGCAGGGTTGGCTTTTCTAGAAAAGAAGTGCCGACTGGGTAGGTCATAGCGTAGGACAGCGTACGCCATGAGCTCTCGGAATGCTGCGCTTTCAACCAAACGGAAGGGCATCATCTCTAATGAGATCAGTTTGGTAATGTAGGCGTTCAAAGCCAGTGAGGTTTTGTAGTCCATCCACGCTTTCAAGTGCATGTTGTTTAAATGTCTAAGCATGCAACTGGTATTCAATATTCTGAGATTTTTCCCTCGGCTAAAGGTTCTTACACACTTCTTACAGATAACCTTTGCCTCATCAATAGGATTTTGGTCAAAAAAGTGCCACACTGCACTCTTCCTAGTATGGGATAAATTTTCAGGGCTTGCACGCAGTGCTAATTTGACCGTCTGGCCAAGCTGTCCTGCAACTCTTTTTGTTTTTTTAACACATTTTTGGACTGCTACGGGCCTGCCAAATAGCCGCAGCTGCAATGTCGATGCCTGCCGCGGATCCTACTCCTCTTCTGAGCTATTGCCAGCGGTAACCTCTTCCCCAATAGTTGCCAATCCGGGTCAACAACTGGGTCATCCATCACCTCCTCTTCAATTTCATCTGCACCTTCCTCTGTGTCACCGTGTAAGGTGTTAGAGTATGCGACAAGGGACACCTGAGTCTCATCAGGGTCTGATTCGGGCTCAGTAGACTGCGAGGGCAATGTAGTGTTCTGGGTGAATGTACCAGCAGAATCAGATAGCAGTGGCTGTGCAACAGTGCACTCCATGTCATATTCATCTTGGACTGGGGAATTCAGTATTTGACTTGATAACCCAGGCATGGTATGTGAAAAGAGCTCCATGGAGTAATCAGAAGTGTGGCCTGCCACAACCTTCACTTTTGGTGGGGGTGAAGGACACAAGGAAAGGTGTCATTCCTGACCAGGAACGTGCACTGACGACTCAGTGCTTGCATTTTTTGAAAGTTCAGAAGAGGAGGCGATAGAGCTGGAAGCTGTTTCGGCAATGTAAGCCAAAACCTGCTCCTGATGCTCCGGCATTGAAAGCGGTTTACCTACTCCCAGAAAAGGGAGCCTTCCAGGCCTTCTAGAGCCAGATGATGATGCAGGCTCAACACCTCCTGCCTTAGGTGCTATTGGGCTTTTGGCACTACCAGCAGATGCACCACCACCACCTCCATCATTCCCAGATGGCCCCCCCTTTCACGTCCGCGGCCTCTTCCACCTTACTTCCTCATGTTTGGGAAAATGTACCAAAAATACCAGCAGATATATGGTACTGTATGAGGAGCATACAGCTGTATATGGCGTAGGGGAAAATTTAAATCTCCGTATATATTTCCAGAGTCACATACAGACGCTCACTCAGTATGGATTTGACCGTAATACAAAGAGCAGATATGCGGTACTGTCTCAGAAGAGGACAGCTGTATACAGTGTAGGGGAAAATTGCAATCTCAATATATATTTCTGGAGTCACACACAGATAGTCAGCATGTATTTGTCCATGATACTAGCCGGTACACGGTAGTGTGTGAGGAGCGCACAGCTCTGTACGGTTTGGGATAAAATGAACGGTCGGTAGGTGTACAGAAAAAAAAGAATATAAGTATTAGTGCTGTGTAAAAAGCAGTCTGCACAGCAGTGTACACACAGCAATACAGCTATCAGGCAGCCTAATAAACAGCGCTGCTGCACTCAAGAAAATCCTCCCCTGTCACTGCACACTAACTGTACAGCACAATTGCTATCAGCACAAGCACAGAAAAACTTCTCTTTCCTGCCTAACTCTCTCCCTACTGATAAACAGCATCAGCAACCTCTCCCTACTGTTAATATCGGCAGAAGTAAAATGGAGGTCGGTGCTCATGGCTTTTATAGACACTATGATGCCCCCCTAAGCAAGCCAATCACTGCAATGCCCTTCTCTAAGATGGTGGTGGACGCTGCACATGTCATCTCGTTGCCCACAGTGTACGTTCTTGCTCATTGGCTGAAAAAAGGCGCCTGCAAGCATTATGGGAAAACTGACTTCGGCGCTGGGGTCGACGACCGCATGGCCGACTACACGCTATGGTAGGGTTTCGACCAACGAAACCCAACTTTGGCAACAGTCGGTGACTTTTGAATGTGACCGACCTATTTCGCTCAACTATAATTGTGACAAAATGTTTGAAAGGTACACCATAGGTGGTGTATTACACCCACGTTTACGGTATCTTCCATTTTTGTTTTACTTAGCCCTCATTCAGAAGTTCTATGTGCAAGTTAGACAATTTCTTCACAGATCCATAATACTGCATTGGAAATTTTGTTCTGACCTTCGGATCAAAATTAGACATGTCTCCGTAATTTTCCACAGCTCAAATCACGGATATATGAATGGACCCTAAGACCATTACAGGTACGAGTTTTATCTGTGAAAAACATCGTACCTGTCAGTTTAAGGGTCCATTCACTTGTCCGTGATTTGGACCACGGAAAATCCCGGAGACATGTCTAATTTTGATCCCAAGATCAGATCAAAATCATAAATGATTACTTATGGATCTGTAAAAACTTGGACCTCACTCTGTTGCCTTCTGAATTTGATCAGATTTTCAAAGACTTTAACATAAAAGAATGTGAAGAACCATTTTTTTCTCCACATTCAAAATAAACGGATGACACTTGGATAAAACACTGATCAAACGCTAATCAAAGTCTGATCAAAATAATTTTTCTCGTATGTGAGTAAAACAGATGTCTGAATGATGCCTTAAATTGAGGTAAGACTATAAGTTTGGTTCAATGGAAGTCTTCCGATATTGTGTGTATACTGCAATTTCTAAGGTATTTTACAAATGTCTAATTGGTAGAAGATTACTGCTTGAAAAATTAAAAGCAGAACTAAAAAATCAGTGCCCAATTTTCTTGCGGTCATTTCCAAGCAATGATGGGGTTGACCACAATCAGCCAAACATCAGACCACCTAAATTGTGATAGTAATGGATCAGTCTTTGGTGATATATGTTAGCAATGTGCCTTAAAAAGTTATACTGAGACAATTCCTCAAAAGTGACATGCAAGCAACAAAGGTAATATACTTTAACTGCTATTGTTTTTTCACAAGTCATTTCCTTTCTTTTTTATGCTGTATGAAGATAAAAAGAAACCTTAGCTGCCACACATAGAACTAAAAAATGTTTTTCATTCAATAAACTTGACAAAGTGCGTTCATGCAACCAAGTATGTGTGGTTTTCCAACTTCTGTGTAACTCATGTAAAAGTACTTATCTTCTTAGATGTCAAAATGTAGAATCAAAGCTTGAACTTTTGCAACAGATATAACAAAAAATAGACGTAACATTACTTTTTGTAATATACCGTACATAACAAAGGAAAATCTATGTGCATTTCTACACTGTCCTCCAAAACTGTTCTCATTTTTTAAGGTATCAAGCACAACAGGCAAAAGTCAAAGCATACAAATATGCCATTACTTTATTAATAAGAACAACGCTCTTTTTAGTCACATCGCAGAAAAAATACAGGCGCTGATTCATTAACATTGGCATTTGGTATGACAATCTTACTGAGGGCCATGCAGAAATAAAGAAAAGGCTTTAGCACTGGCAATTTGAAAGTGGGAGTACTCTTCTCTAAGGACTTGATCCAACAGTCACCAACAGGAATAGGATGCATTAAATTCATTAAGAGGAACAATCTACTCTACCAATTATGTAGACCCTAATATGGGAAGCATGATTTGGACCATATATAAATGCAAAATTAAACAACTTTACTGAAAGATAAATAAAAATATTCAGAGAACACAGTACAAGAACATATAAAGGATATGAACCATTATCCTGATGAAGGTAGCAGGCACCACTATATGTATATGTTTACCTTATTACTGTATCATTCACCTTTGACTATTGTACCTTCTTTTATTTATATATATACACTGCTCAAAAAAATAAAGGGAACAGTTAAAAAACAGAATATAACTTCACGTAAATCAAATTTCTGTAAAATCAAACTGTCCACTTAGGTAGCAACACTAATTGACAATCAATTTCACATGCTGTTGTGCAAATGGAAGACAACAGATGGAAATTATTGTCAATTATCAAGACACACTCAATAAAGGAGTGGTTCTGCAGGTGGAGACCACAGACCACATCTCAGTACCAATGCTTTCTGGCTGATGTTTTGGTCACTTTTGAATGTTGGTTGTGCTTTCACATTCGTGGTAGCATGAGACGGACACTAAAACCCACACAAGTGGCTCAGGTAGTGTAGCACATCCAGCATGGCACATCAATGCGAGCTGTGGCAAGACAGTTTGCTGTGTCTGTCAGCTTAGTGTCCAGAGGCTGGAGGTGCTACCAGGAGACAGGCCAGTACACCAGGAGATGTGGAGGGGGCTGTAAGAGTGCAACAACTCAGCAGTTGGATCACTACCTCTGCCTTTGTGCAAGGAGGAACAAGAGGAGCGCTGCCAGAGCCCTGCAAAATGACCTGCAGCAGGCCACAAATGTGCATGTGTATGCACAAATGGTTAGATACCGACTCCATGAGGATGGTCTGAGTGCCTGACGTCCCCAGATGGGGGTTGTGATCACAGCCCAACACCATTCAGGTTGCTTGGCATTTGCCACAGAACAACAGGATTGGCAAATTCGCCACTGGCGCCCTGTGCTCTTCACAGATGAAAACAGGTTCACACTGAGCACATTTGACAGACGTGACAGAGTCTGGAGATGCCATGTAGAGCGATCTGCTGCCAGCAACATCCTTCAGCATGAACGGTTTGGCAGTGGGTTAGTAATGGTGTAGGGTGGCATTTCTTTGAAGGGCCGTACAGTGCTCCATATGCTCACCAGAGGTAGACTGACTACCATTAAGTACCGAGATTAGATCTTCAGACCCCTTTTGTTACCATATGCTGGTACAGTTGGCCCTGGGTTCCTCCTAATGCAGGACAATGCCAGACCTCATTTGACTGGAGTGTGTCAGCAGTTCCTGCAAGATGAAGATATTGAAGCTGTGGACTGGCCCATCCATTCCCCAGACCTGAATCCGATTGAGCACATCTGGGACATCATGCCTCGCTCCATCCACCAACGTCACATTGCACCACAGACTGTCCAGGACTTGGCGGGTGCTTTAGTCCAGGTCTGGAAGGAGATCCCTCAGGAGACCATCTGCCGCCTCATCAGGAACATACCAAGGCATTGCAGGGTGGTCATACAGGCAAAAGAAGGTCATACAGACACGTGGAGACAACACATACTACTGAGCATCATTTTGACTTGTTTTAAGGACATTACATTCCACTTTAAATTTGTGTGTGACTCCAAATCCAGGCCTCCATTGGTCAATAAATTTGATTTTTATTGATGATTTTTGTGTGATTTTGTTGTCAGCACATTTAACTTTGAACAAAACAAAGTATTCAATGAGAATATTTCATTCATTCAGATCTAGGATGTGTTATTTGAGTGTTCCCTTTATTTTTTTGAGCAGTGTACTTCATTCACTTATCATTTCTTCATGCATGCCCTTCTACTTTGTGCTATTAACTTGCATGCCCTTTTTGACTTTTGTTTAGTTATTAACCTTGTATTGATTCCTTGTACTGTATTTTTTATGTTTTTATCAATTTTTCAATAGGTTTGTTTACTTTTGCATTTTTATATGGTGTTAGTCATACTTCTAATGTTAGTCTTTATGCTATGCTGCATGACACTTTTGCGTGGTTCTTTACAGGTAGTTTTACTCTATTAGGAGCATCTTGTTAGTGGCACGTGCATTCATGCCTGAAATGCTCTTACAGTCAAGCATTGGAGTAACATTTCTCTCATAACTTTTGCCTTAATTTCTGTTGAATTTAATGGGTGCGTGTAGTGACACCCTTTCCAATCTGGCTCCTCCTCAGTTCTGCCAATTTGTACATAGCTACCTAAAGCTAATGTGAAAATGACAAAAGTTACATAACCTTTATGTAACTTTGCATTGAGCAAAAATTGTTTTTTTTTTCAAATTGTTTTAAATTGTTTTTTTTGGTTTAAACAATTTTGATGAATAAGAACCATTGTATTTTGATTGGATTTTGATAGTAGTCAATTTGCTGGAAAAGTAGAAACAATCTGGGACCGTTACTATTTTTCAGCAGCTACTGTGGGTTACAATATGCTGATCTCGAATAATAGATTGTGTGATGTGCACAAAAGGCTTAAGGAACGATTGCTGCCAACGTATGAGCCTTTATCAAGACCCCCAAATTGCAAAAATCCCAACAAGAATTTTCTCCACTTCTCATTTACAGTAGCTTATAGACCTTGTAGAGAGAAGAAACAAAATGACTTGTATGCTGTTGTATATCTAACAGTTAACTTTGGGTCTATTCCAAATAGAACATACCGTATTTTTCGGACCATAAGAAGCACTTTTTTTCCTCCAAATTTGGGAGGAAAGTGTGGGGTGCGTCTTATGGTCGGAGTGTAAGGTGGGGAGGGGGGCGAGGGCAGCGGTGGAGTGAGATCGCAGGAGGCAGGAAAATATCCCCTCCACTGCAGGAATCCAGCCCTGGGGAAACCACTGGTCCCGATACTTAAGCGCAGTGAATATTCATTAGCCACTTCACTGCCCACCTATCAGTTGAGCAGTGAGCGGGGAATGCAAATGACAGAGCCACATGGTTCCCCAGCACCAGATTCCTGCAGCAGCTGGGGAGATGTGTGTTGGAAGGAGAAGGAGGCGGCAGGTGTAGAGTGCAGCAGGAGGCATCGCTTACCTGACAGCCTGGGGGCTGTGCTGATGCGATGCTGAATGCTCCTTTGGAGGACCTGTGATGTGGTCATGAAGAGGGCGGGCTGGAGCATCACATGACCACACAAAGCCCTGCCTCTTCATAATGTCATCAAAGGTCCTGCAGACACACTGTACAACAGAGAATTAATTAAAAGGTTAGTAATGACAGCACATAAAAAATTACTCTGCCATCCTGTGGTGGACTATAACTCCCAGCATGCCATAGGATCTGCAGGATATGCTGAGAGTTATAGTTCTTCCATGGGATCTTAAAGCAGCACTCCAGTGTTATTTTTCAGTGCTGGAGTGGTGCTTTAAATATAAGCCCCGTGCCCCATTCATATACTCACCCTCCAGCGTCTTCACATAGTACTTTACAGACACCACACTGGTCCCGCAGCATCATCTCCTACCCGTAGCTTCCAACATAATAACATACTAATATATAGAATAACACCACATATAATAGTATGTTATTTATGTTATTAAATATTTTACTACATTTTTTGCTTCAAATATATTTTTCCCTATTTTCCACCTCTAAAACCTGGTTGCGTCTTATAGTCCGGTGCGTCTTATAGTCCGAAAAATACGGTAGTAAATTATTAATTGGGACAATTTTTTTTTTATATTATCATACTGAAATCAAACTTAGTCCACTCTATGCTTAGTGCAAGAACTAAATCTGGTAATATGCCAAAAAAAAAAATGCCTCCTTTTTCCTAATTTTCCCCAGTGTAAAATGCATTTAGAAAAGTTGTTCTATCCTTGTCATTTGTTGTAACAGTAATGTTAACATACAGATTGGCGGATCAACAGTCAACAGAAAAAATAAGATGACATTGAAGAGTCACTAGCAGTTCTGAAAAATATCAAGTCAAACTAAGATCACAAAGACACCGCTGTCGCATACTTTCAGTAGAAA
>JARQOD010000002.1:192389582-192431455 GCA_033576555.1 Oophaga sylvatica
AAAATATGCTGGAATATTTAGCTGTTGCCGTGTCGCATTTGGAGAGTCCCTGTGTGCCTAAACATTGGAGCTCCCCCACAAGTGACCCCATTTTGGAAACTAGACCCCCTAAGGAACTTATCTAGATGCATAGTGAGCACTTTGAACCCCCAGGTGCTTCACAAATTGATCCGTAAAAAAAGAAAGTACTTTTTTTTCACAAAAATTTTCTTTTAGCCTCAGTTTTTTCATTTTCACATAGGCAACAGTATAAATTGGATCCTAAAATTTGTTGGGCAATTTCTCCTGAGTACACAGATACCTCATATGTGGTCATAAACCACTGTTTGGGCGCACGGCAGGGCTCAGAAGGGAAGGAGCGCCATTTGACTTTTTGAATGGAAAATATGCTGGAATATTTAGCGGTTGCCATGTCGCATTTGGAGAGTCCCTGTGTGCCTAAACATTGGAGCTCCCCCACAAGTGACCCCATTTTGGAAACTAGACCCCGCAAATAACTTGTCTAGATGTGTAGTGAGCACTTTGAACCTCCAAGGGCTACACAGAAGTTTATAACGCCCGGCATGAAAATAAAAAAATCATATTTTTTCCACAAACATGATCTTTAGTCCCCAATTTTCTTATTTTCCCAATGTTAACAGGAGAAATTAGACCCCCAAAGTTGTTGTGCAATTTTTTCAGAGTACGCTGATACCCCATATGTGGGGGTAAACCACTGTTTGGGCATACGTTGGGGCTTGGAATAAAGGGAGCACTGTTTGACTTTTTGAACGCAAAATTTGCAGGAATCAATGGTGGCGCCATGACGCGTATGGAGACCCCCTGATGTGCCTAAATAGTGGAAACCCCTCAATTCTAACTCCAACCCTAACCCCAACACACCCCTAACCCCAACCCTAACCCCTACACACCCCTAACCCTAATACAAACCCTAACCATAACCCTAACCCCAACACACCCCTAACCCTAATCCCAACTCTAACCATAAACCTAACCACAAGCCTAACCCTAATCCCAACCCTAACCCCAAACACCCCCTAACACTTATCCTAACTCTAACCCTAACCACAAACCTAACCCTAATCCCAACCCTAACCCTAATTCCAACCATAACTCAAATTCCAACCCTAACCCAAATTCTAACCGTAACCCAAATTCTAACCATAACCCTAATTCTAACCCTAACCCTAAGGCTGAGTTCATATTGTGTTTTACCAGCCCGTTCAACACGTAGCGTTGACCGGCTGGTAATGGTATAGCATAACGCGATCGCGTTATGCTATACCCGCTAGCGCAGATTAATCATCAGATAATTCATCTGTGCTACCGGTGAGGGAGCCCAGACGCTGCAGCCCGTGTCCGAGGCTCCGTCACTGAATGATTGCAGCATCGGCCATGGCTGGATTGTAATATTTCACCACTTTTCAGTGGTGAAATATTACTAATCGCTCTGATTGGCTGTTTCACTTTTAACAGCCAATCAGAGCGATCGTAACCATGTGGGGGTTAAGCCACCCCCACTGTGGTGATGCGCAAGGGGTCCTGTGCCTGCGGGTCGGGTGACCTTTCAGTGATTCCGGTCACCCAACCCGCAGGAACATGATTTATAGCATGACGCTTACGTTGGCGTCATGGGTCGGGATGGCACAGGTTTTCATGACGCCAACATAGGCGTCATGGGTCGGGAGGGGGTTAATGTAAAATAAAACAATTAGTGATGGGAGAGCACTAAAATGTTCGGGTGCTTGTTGCTCGGGTTGAGTAAATTGGAATGCTCGGGTGCTTGACCTGAGCAACGAGCCCAATATAAATGCATGGGAACCTCAAGCATTTTTACCGCAGCTCCCCCCAAAGGGTCTGAAAACAATAGTGGAGCCTTGGTGCACTACTAATGACGGTTGGTCTATTTATGACCCCCGGCGGGTCTGCAGATGGACTAAAAATTGCTGAAATCAATGGGAACAGTGTTCAAATGTCATGGGAACAGCATGGGGAAGACCCCTGTAAGCATTTGACTCCCAGGTCACTGCTGTGAACAATGCCAGAGTCTTACACCACTTTTACAGATTCACAATAAAACTTACAAAAACAAAACAAAAATGGATTTTCCTGGAAATATGTTAAGGAACATCATTTCCAGGGTAATGACTTGTGTATATAAGGCAAAATAAATAACCAAAAACAGAAATGCTCCTTCACACCTCTGGCTATGCTCACACGTAGCATTTTTTATGCGTTTTTCAACTTTACTATTTACTATTGGTACTTACACTGATATGAAAAAGTATTTGCAACCGTTCCGATTTCCTATTTCGCATATTTAAGATCACAAAACAAACAATATAAAGATAATACAAGTAAACACTAGTGATGGGTGAGCACTACAACGCTCAGGTTCTCGTTGCTCGGGTCGAGTATATTGGAATGCTCGGGTGCTCGACCTGAGCACCGAGCCCAATGTAAGTCTATGGGAAACTAGAGCATTTTTCTGGCAGCCCCCAGCGGTGTTTAGAGGGTCTAGAAATTGCGGAAATGGATTGAAACAGTGCATGGGATCATCTATGGTTAGACCCTCCAGAAGCATTTCTGACTCCATGGTCACTGCTGTGAACAATGTTGTCAGAGTTTTACGCCACTTTTACATACTCACGATAAAACATGCAAAAACAAAACCAAAATGGATTTTCCTGGGAAATATGTTAAGGAACAGCCTTTCCAGTGTAATGACTTGTGTATATAATGCAAAATAAATAACCAAAAACAAAAATGTTCTTTCACACCTTGGGCTATGTTCACACGTAGCGCTTTTGATGTGTTTTTCAACTTTAGCATTGCTTTCAACAAAGACATATGAATTCACTGGGAAAAGTAATTTTAACATTTTACAACTTTATCTGGCCATGTGGTGTGTGACACATCATCAGACACATCCTGTTTCATTTATGAAGGAGGGACTCTGAAAGTCACAAAGCCTATTTTTATAGGGCCATCAGGCAGCCTTTTCTATTCTTAGAGATCCCTAAGGCGGATATGCTTTGGTGTTCCCATTATTAAACAGTGGGGCTCCTATACTATTATTACCTATGCAGTGAGTGGCAGGGCTGCCAAAAATTAGGACACACTCCAATACCCCTTTGAAGAGCTGTACCGGAGGGCCATTTGAAAACAATGTTACCATTATTAGTAAGTGGGAGCTCCCATACTATTTGCCTATGCAGTGAATTGCAGTGTTGAGGCTGATGAACCTTCAGTAGAGAATTGCACTGTTGAGGCTGAAGACCTGGGAGTGGAGAACTGCAGTGTTGAGGTTCAAGAACCTGCAGTGTAGAATTTCAGTGACGCTGAAGATCCGGCAGTGGAGAATTGCAGTATTGAAGCTGAAGAACCAGCAGTGAATTTCAGTTTTGAGGATAAATAACCTGCAGTGGAGAATTGCACTGCTGAAGCTGACCAACCCCTACAGTTCCCATTATTAGAAAGTTGGTCTCCCATACTATTTTCCTAAGTAGTGAATGCAAGGCTTGCTTCAAATTTGAATGTGTAAGTACTGGAAGAAGACAGGGCTGCGGGTACCTGCGTCAGGCCGGGTCCAGAACTGTTGAGACTGTGTCCAGTGTTGCTGTGGGAAAGAATGGGGAACCTGACAGGTCCTATTATCCCGGAAGAGGTGGCATGGCTAAGCGGGATAGTGAGCAGGAAACGTGGTAAAGAGGTCTCAGTTCACCGCCAGCAGTGAGAGCAGAGAGATGTGCGATGTGCTCTACAGCGACAGAGGCAGTGTGAAGACGGGCCCCGGCATGCCTTATTCCAGCGATGGAGAACCTATGACACGCGTGCCAGAGAGGGCACACAGCCCTTTCTGCTGGCACACAGCATCGCCGGGTCTAATGTGTCCTTCCTCACACAGCATCCAGCTCCACGCCGCTGTGTGCCAATGAGAGGAAGTGCGGGAGGAGAGCATGGAAGCGCTGGAGTAAGCTGCAGAGCGCGCAGAGAGCAGCAGAGAGCTCAGAGCAGTGGAGAGGTGAGAGCTCAGAGCAGCGGAGAGGTGTGTCTGTAGGTGTGTGAGTGATGGAGAAGGCAATGATGGGGATGATGGAAGTGATGGAGAAGGCAATGATGGGAGTGATGGAAAAGGTAATGATGGGAGTGATGGGTAGAGGGCAATGATGGGGATGATGGGAGTGATGGAAAAGGCAATGATGGGAGTGATGGGGAGGGAAATGATGGGAGTGATGGGGAGAGGGCAATGATGGTGCTGATGGGAGTGATGGAGAAGGCAATGATGGGAGTGATAGGGAGGGCAATGATGGGATTGATGGGGAGAGGGCAATGATGGGGATGATGGGAGTGATGGAGAAGACAATGATGGGAGTGATGGGTAGGGAAATGATGGGTGATGGGGAGAGGGCAATGATGGTGATGATCAGAGTGATGGAGAAGGCAATGATGGGAGTGATAGGGAGGGCAATGATGGGATTGATGGGGAGAGGGCAATGATGGGGATGATGGGAGTGATGGAGGAGACAATGATGGGGATGATGGGAGAGATGGAAAAGGCAAAGATGGAAGTGATTGGGAGGGCAATGATGGGAGTGATGGGAAGAGGGCAATGATGGGGATAATGGGAGTGATGGAGAAGGCAATGATAGGAGTGATGGGAGTGATGGAGAATACAATGATGGGAGTGATGGAGAAGACAATGATGGGCATGATGGGAGTGATGGAAAAGGCAATGATGGGAGTAATGGAGAAGGCAATGATGGGGATGATGGGAGTGATGGAGAAGACAATGATGGGAGTGATAGAGGAGTACCTTTCTGACCGTACCAACATCCTCAGTGATTCCTCTGTGCCTAATAATTATTGGGTCTCAAAGCTGGATACATGGCATGAACTGGTTCTCTACACCTTGGAGGTTCTGGGCTGCCCTGCCGCTAACATTTTGTCAGAGCACGATTTTAGTGCCGCTGGTGTAATTATAACTGAAAAGCGCATCCGCCTGTCAACTGAAAACGCTGACAGCTGACTCCTCTAAAAATTAACAAGGGCTGGATAGGGCCAGACTTCTCTACACCTCCAAATGATAGCAGTGTAACATACTCAAGTCTGGTGTCTTTTTTTGGGAGGTCTATTTCCATGCACCTCTTCACACCCACACCTGGGTATATGCTTAATGATTTTGGCTATTTGTTGTTGTCCTCCCTCTCCTTCTCCTCCTCATCAGCATCCATCCACTACTATTTCACCAGGGTGACCGTGGTCCATGATGCAAGACCCACATAATGTTTTTAAAGGGTGTTTATGAAGCCCGTACAAAAAATAATGGTTTTACAGTATGCTCATGTATACCACAAGGGATAAATGTTTGTCAGTCCATACACTTACTGCATGGGCATTACAAGTATAGGAGACCTGCTCCTTTATAATGGAAACCTTTTTCCATGAGGCTCTCCTCTACATCTCTTCATAGGGGCATGGGAGTGGATCCAATTTTTTGGCAGCTCTTGCATTCACTGCATAGGCAAACACTATGGGAGACCCACTTCTTCAAATGGGAACCTTTTTTCATGAGGACCCCCTCTACGTCTCCTCAAAAGGGCATTAGAGTGGCTCAAAATTTTTGGCAGCCTTTCATTCTCTGCATAGGCAAACAGTATGGGAGACCCACTTCTTCATAATGGGAAACTTGTTTTGAGGCACTCCTCCACGTCTCTTCCAAGGGGTATTTTGGTTCATCCAAATTTCTGGCAGCTCTTTCATTCACTACATAGGCAAACAGTATTGGCGCCCCACCCTCTTTTGGGCCTCCACTCCCTGTTGGGACCCCCAGTATGGTGTGGGCTGATTTCCCATGGAGCCCTCCATCCCCTGGTATCTCTCGACCAGTCCGACAAGTTAGACGTCATTATGGGGATCACCCTGTGCAACCCAAGTCTGTACGGGCCTCGGCAGGAAGTGCACAAACCGATCCATCACCACCTATTCTACCATCTCTGAAGGCGTAGAGGACTCTAGCTGCAGCCACTTCTTGACCAGGTGCAACAAGTCAAACATTTGGGAGCGTGGTGGTTTTTCAAGGTGATACGCCCAACGATGAACTCGCCCTGACCTGAGAGTCATTGTTATCTCCAAGCATGCAAGAATCTCCGTTTTTAGCTTGCCATACTCTTTAGTATCCTGCAAAGCTAAATCATAGTATCCTTTCTGGGGTTTCCCCATCAAGTATGGCACTAGTACCTCTGCCTACTGCTGTAGCAGGAGTTTCTCCTTCTCGGCGACCCTTTCAAACACTGTTAGGAAAGCCTCAACATTGCAATTCTCCATTGTAAATTCTTCATCCTCAACAATGCAGTTCTCCATTGCATGTTCAGCTTCAACACTGCAATTCTCCACTGCAGGTCTTCATGCTCAACACTGCAATTCTCCACTGCCGAGTCTTCAGGCTCAACACTGCAATTCTCCACTGCAGGTTCTTCAGGCTCAAAACTGCAATTCTCCACTGCCGAGTCTTCACGCTCAACACTGCAATTCTCCACTGCCGGGTCTTCAGGCTCAACATTGCAATTCTCCAATGCGGGTTCTTCAGCCTCAACACAGCAATTCTTCACTGCAGGTTCTTCAGGCTCAACACTGCAATTCTCCAATGCAGATTCTTCAGCTTCAACACTTCAATTTTCCACTGCCAGATCTTAAGCCTCAACACTGCAATTCTCCACTGCAGGTTATTCGGGCTAAACACTGCAATTCTCCACTGCAGGTCTTCATGCTCAACACTGCAATTCTCCACTGCCGAGTCTTCAGGCTCAACACTGCAATTCTCCACTGCAGGTTCTTCAGGCTCAAAACTGCAATTCTCCACTGCCGAGTCTTCACGCTCAACACTGCAATTCTCCACTGCCGGGTCTTCAGGCTCAACATTGCAATTCTCCAATGCGGGTTCTTCAGCCTCAACACAGCAATTCTTCACTGCAGGTTCTTCAGGCTCAACACTGCAATTCTCCAATGCAGATTCTTCAGCTTCAACACTTCAATTTTCCACTGCCAGATCTTAAGCCTCAACACTGCAATTCTCCACTGCAGGTTATTCGGGCTAAACACTGCAATTCTCCACTGCCGTGTCATCAGCCTCAACACTGCAATTCTCCACTGCATGTTCAGGCTCAACACTGCAATTCTACACGTCAGGTTCTTCAGCCTCAACATTGCAATTCTCCACTGCATGCTCTGGTTCAACACTGCAATTCTCCAATGCAGGTTCTTCAGCCTCCCACTGCAATTCACTGCATAGGCAAGCAGTATGGGAGTACCAATTTCATAATAATGATAACATTGCTTTCAGGAGTCCCTTCTGTACAGCTATTAAAAGGGGTATTGGTGTGCATCCTTATTTTTGGCAGCCCTGCCACTCACTGCATAGGCAATAACAGTATAGGAGGCCCACTATTTAATAATAGTAACAACAAAGCATAGTCGACTGATGGATCACTAAGAATAGTAAATGCCGCCTGATGGCACTATAAAATAGGCTTTGTGACATTCGGAGTCCCTCCTTCATAAATGAAACAGGATTTGTCTGATGATGTGTCCCACACCACATGGCCAGATAAGGTTGTAAAATGTTAAAATGACATTTCCCAGTGAATGCATTTGTCTTTGTTGAAAGCAATGCTAAAGTTGAAAAATACATCAAAACCGCTACGTGTAGTGTTGAGCGATACTTTCCGATATCATGAAATATCAGATCGGATTGGATCAGACCAATACCAAAAAAGTATCGTTTATCGCCGATTCCGATACCGGAAACCAATGAAAGTCAATGGGACAGAAATATCGGAATTAAAATAAACCTTTTCTTTCCTTGTAAACACTAGATATATACACATAGAATACATATATATATATATATATATATATATGTACATGTCATTGTGACATATATATATATATATATATATATACATATATTTATAGTTCGTACACTTCTACATAGTAAAATAGCCGCTAATTCAATTGCCGGATCTTCTGAAATTACAGAACCACCCGACATGAAATGACACCATGCAGTAAACCATGTCATTTCATGTAGTTTGATATATAGTTTTCACTAACAATTACATGAGTGTATGTGTGCAAAATTTCACACAGCTAGGGGTTAATTAAAAGTGTATATTCGTTGAAAAAAAAATGTGTGGGCTCCCGCGCTATTTTCTCAACCAGACAAACAAAGCCAGCGAGTGGGGGCAGATAATAATAGCCGAGGGAGGGTGCATTTATTTTGTGCCCCCCCTGGCTACTAAAATCTGCCCCCAGCCACCCCAGAAAAGGCAAGTCAATAATTAGATGCACCCTTTGTTGCACTTTGCCGGTCTATTCCCATTGCTCAGTAGCGGTGACGAATGGGTTAATAATGGGTTAAAGCCACCTTGCTATTGAAAGGTGACTTTAACCCAGGTTAATCATTGAGTGTTGTCAATTTGACAACTATCAATTATTAATCATATTGAAGGAAATAAAAAAAACACACACACATGAAGAATAAATAATTTTAATGAAATAAACACACATTTTTTTGACCATCGTTTATTTAACTGTTAATCCTTGTGAAGCCCTTGCTCTCCTGTAATCAAGAAAAAATAATAAAACAACATTATTCTTACCTATCCACAGCTCTGTCAGGTCCCACGCTGTAATCCTTCACAAAGGGTTAACTAGCTTTCAGCCAAGCAGCGCATTTAATGCTGCCTGCTCAGCTGTAAGCTCCAGAATGAATGAGTTCCTCTCCCGGTGACAGAAGAGGAACTAATTACTGTGGTAAGCTTCATTGATTGCTTCCCACTTTCACTCCAGGTCAGCCGGGACTCCCTCTGATGTCACTGATGCTGTGCGGTGTCCCTGGCTGACCTGAAGTGAAAGTGGGAAGCAATAAATTAAGCTTCCCATACTAATCACTTCCTCTCCTGTCAGCCAGGAGAGGAGATGATTCATTAGGGGGTTTACTGCAAGGCTGGCAGCATTAGATGTGGTCCCTGCAGTAAACATTAACCCTTTCAGAAGGATTACATCGGGGGACCAGACTGAACACCGAGTAGGTAAGAATAATGTTGCTTTATTATTTTATTTTTATTACTGGAGAACAAGGGAATGGAGGATTAACTGTACAATAAAAGATGGTCAAAAACATTTGTGTGATTTTTAATTAAAGTGTGTGTGTTTTATTTTTATTTCATACAATAGGATTAATAATTGATAGTTGTCTAATGGACAGCTCTCAATTATTAACCTGGATTAAAGTCACCTTCCAATAGCAAGGTGGCTTTAACCCATTATTAACCCATTCGCTACCGCTACAGGGCAATGGGAATAGACGGGCTAAGTTCCAGAAAGGGCAAATCTAATAATAGATTTGCCTTTTCTGGGGTGACTGGGGGCTGATGTCAGTAGCCGGGGGGGCACAAAAATAATGGTCCCTCTCTGGGCAATTATTATCTGCCCCCACTCGCTGGCTGTGTCTGTCTTGTTGAGAAAATAGTGCGGGAGCCCACGCATTTTTTTCAACGAATTTACACCTTAAATTAACCCCTACATGTCTGAAATTTTGCACACATACACTCATGTAATTGCTAGTGAAAACCTTATATCAAACTACATGATATTACATGGTTAACTGTATGTAAACCATGTGTCATTTCATGTCGGGTAGTTCTGTAATTTCAGAAAAGCCGGCAATTGAATTAGCGGCTATTATACTTTGTAGAAGTGAATGAACTATAAATATATATATATATATATATATATATATATATATATATATATATATATATAAAGTACAGACCAAAAGTTTGGACACACCTTCTCATTCAAGGATTTTTCTGTATTTTCATGACTATGAAAATTGTAGAATCACACTGAAGGCATCAAAACTATGAATTAACACATGTGGAATTATACATTACACTTTATAAAAAAGTGTGAAACAACTGAAAATATGTCTTATATTCTACGTTTTTCAAAGTAGCCACATTTTGCTTTAATTACTGCTTTGCACGCAGAAAAGGTGAACGGATGGACTCTACATGTCTAGTTCCCACCATGAAGTATGGAGGAGGTAGTGTGATGGTGTGGGGGTGCTTTGCTGGTGACACTGTTGGGGATTTATTCAAAATTAAAGCAGTGAGCGGTCGAGCTCACCCCAAACCATCTCGATTGGGTTCAGGTCTGGAGACTGTGGAGGCTAGGTCATCTGGCATAGAACCCCAACACTCTCCTTCTTGGTCAAGTAGCCCTTACACAGTCTGAAGGTGTGTTTGGGGTCATTGTCATGTTGAAAATAAATGATGGTCCAACTAAACGCAAACCGGATGGAATACCATGATTCTGCAAGATGATGTGGTAGCCATTCTGGTTCACTATGCCTTCAATTTTGAATAAATCCCCAACAGTGTCACCAGCAAAGCACCCCCACACCATCACACCACCTCCTCCATGCTTCACGGTTGGAACCAGGCATGTAGAATCCATCCGTTCACCTTTTCTGCGTGCAAAGCAGTAATCAAAACAAAAGATGGTTACTTTGAAGAACCTAGAATATAAGACATATTTTCAGTTGTTTCACACTTTTTAGTAAAGTGTAATGTAAAATTCCACATGTGTTAATTCATAGTTTTGATGCCTTCAGTGTAATTCTACAATTTTCATAGCCATGAAAATACAGAAAAATCTTTGAATGAGAAGGTGTGTCCAAACTTTTGGTCTGTACTGTATGTGTCACAATGACATGTGTGTATATGTATATATATATTGTTAAGGTCTGCGGAACGCACCAAATATATGATGTAAAGAGGTGCATTCGCAGCCCGGGGCCCACCGTGCAGGTGGAGCCTGCTGCTAGTAAAATGGCGCAAGAAGCGAACTCTGTTATCCCGCAGAGTTGCCAAAATAAACGCCGTAACGCGCTGTGGCAATATGTGTGAACTCTGTTATTCCACAGAGCCGCTAGGAGTGCCGCAACGCTATATGGTGATGTGTACGAACTCACTTGACACCACTGAGTCGCAAAATAAACACGCTAGGGCGCTGTCTAGCATTGAAAGCGAACCCTGTTACGTCACAGAGCCGCTGAGACATACTTCTGTGTCCTATCAGGCACCCATGTACACAGTTGACGGCTAAGCGAACATAGAACGTGATCATGCGCTAATGTCCTCGCGGGAGACACCCGCAATCTATGGCGTCTGAACGCCAGGTGTTGTGAATGGGTTTGAGATGAGTTCTGAGCAGAGGCTTCCTCTGGTGGTTACAAGCGGTGCTGGTCTGTCCAGTGAAGATTGTGAGGATTGGGAATCAGGTGTTACTGACTGGTCTTATATAAGGGAGTCACCTTCCCATCAGGGTTGCCGGTGATCAATTGTTCTGGTCTCAATCCTTGAATCCTGTTTCCCTTGTAGCCTGCTGTGTCGTGTCTGCATCTGCTGCTATCAGATAAGACATTTTCTTCTTTTTGTTTTTGTGCTAGATTTTTGCATTTTGTCCTGCACTTCTGTGGGGGCCTTCAGGGTCCCCTCCGGGGGCTTTTGCCCTCTCAGTTTAGTTCAGCCACTGATGTTTGTACTTTTGCTTTTTCCAGTTTTTTCAGTGGCTGCTGTTTTGATTTTGTTACACCAGAGAACTAATTTAGGTGGTAGAGGTCGTGTGATCTCAGGTGTTTTTGAAATTAGTAGAGTTGGTGCTTTTCAGGGTTTTCTGGGATTGCAGTAAGTGCCCTTCCTATCCTTTTCTATTTAGTTAGTTTGGGCCCCAGCGTTTGCTCATACTATTTTCTTTCTGTGTCAGTATTTCTTCTTGTCTAACCGCCATTACATGTTTGGGGACTTTCTATTATCTTTGGGGTTCTGCTCCGGGGCAGATAGCTTTCCTATTTCTATCTTTAGGTGTAATTAGTTTCTCAGGCTGTGACGAGGCGTCTAGGACCAACGTAGGAACGCTTCACGGCTGCCTCTAGTTGTGGTGGTTAGTCAGGGTACTGCAATCTCATAGATTCCAACTGCTCTGGTGTATTGCCTTTTTACCTGCACTCCTCAGCTACCAAATCATAACAGTATCACCGGCCCAAAAATTTAATATTGTATGGTACTCACAGAAGGGAAAAATATTGTGAAAGAAAAAAAAAAGGTTGTCAGAGTTGTCAGAGATATTTTTCTGTTTGTTGCATTTTTTTTTTCCCTCTGTATCTCTGGGTGCTGGGGAGGATCTTTTCTCCCAATGGAGTTTGCACAGTTGTCTGGCCGTGTGGATCAGCTTGCCACTGAGGTTCAGAGTATTGCTGCATATCTTGCTAGGTTGCCTGTTGTGGAACCTAGGATCCCCATGCCAGATTTGTTTTTAGGGGATCGAGCTAAGTTTCAGAATTTCAAAAATAATTGTAAATTGTTTTTTGCCTTAAAATCTAAGTCCTCAGGGAACGCAGCGCAGCAGGTTCAAATTGTCATCTCTCTCCTGCGCAGCGATCCTCAGGATTGGGCTTTTTCCCTGACACCTGGGGATCCTGTTTTGAGTGATGTTGATGCATTTTTTCAGGCTTTGGGGTTATTGTACGATGAGCCTAATGTCACTGATCAAGCTGAAAAAGCCTTGTTGGCATTAAATCAAGGGCTTTATGACGCTGAGTTATACTGTCAGAGATTCCGTAGGTGGGCAGTCCTGACCAAGTGGAATGACGACGCTTTGGCGGCCCTTTTCCGGAAGGCTCTGTCAGATAATGTAAAGGATGTTATGGTGGGATTCCCTGTCCCCTCTGGTCTCAATGATTCTATGTCATTAGCGATTCAAATTGACAGACGTTTGCGTGAGCGGAGAAGTATGCGTGGAATAGTGTTGCCTTGTGAACCTGCTTCTGAATCCATGCAGTGTGATAGAGTGGTGTCTGGGGCACAGCGTCATGAGTTTCAAAAGCGCAATGGGTTATGTTTCTACTGTGGTGATGCATCTCATGCTATTTCAGTCTGCCCTAAGCGGGGAAGACCTTTTGCACGCTCAGTTGTCTTGGGTAATGTTCAGACTAAGTTTTTATTAACTGTCACTCTGATATGCTCTCTGTCCTCATTTTCTGCTCAGGCTTTCGTTGATTCTGGAGCAGCTATTAACCTGATGGATTATGATTTTGCTAAACGTTGTGGGTTTCCCTTGATACCCCTACAGAAGTCTATTCCCCTACTGGGGATCGATTCTACCCCTTTGGCTGAGAATAAACCTCAGTTCTCTACTCAGGTGATAATGAGGGTTGAACCTGATCACCAGGAGTGCTGCAAATTTTTGGTTCTGTATAATCTGCATGATATTATCGTACTGGGTTTCCCTTGGTTACAGTCTCATAATCCTGTTTTGGATTGGAAATCTGTGTCTGTAACCAGTTGGGGCTGCCAATGTGTTAATACCAACACTCCTGTTTTTTCTGCCTCCCCCAGGCTCAGGATGTTCCTGACTTTTTGATTGATTTTTCTGATGTGTTTAGCGAAAATAAATCTGCATCCTTGCCTCCCCATAGGAGCTATGACTGCGCTATTGAATTAGTGCCGGGTAGTAAATTCCCTAAAGGTCGCCTTTTTAACTTGTCTGTACCTGAACATGACGCTATGCGGTCTTATATCAAGGAATCATTGGAGAAGGGTCATATCAGACCATCCTCTTCACCCTTAGGTGCCGGTTTTTTCTTTGTGGCCAAAAAGGATGGTTCATTAAGGCCGTGTATTGATTATCGTCTTTTGAACAATATTACTGTGAAATATCAATATCCGTTACCCTTGATTTCTGACCTATTTTCCAGGGTGAAAAACGCTACTTGGTTTACCAAGCTTGACCTCAGGGGGGCGTATAACCTTATTCGCATTAAGCACGGGGATGAATGGAAGACGGCATTCAATACCCTGAAGGGCATTTTGAGTACCTAGTGATGCCCTTTGGGCTCACTAATGCTCCTTCCGTCTTCCAGTCCTTCATGAATGACATTTTCAGGGATTTTGTGGACAAATTTCTGATTGTTTATTTGGATGATATCTTGATTTTTTCTAATGACTGGGACTCTCATGTGAAACATGTTCGAACTGTATTCCAGATTTTGAGAGAAAATGCTCTTTATGTGAAGGGATCAAAGTGTCTTTTTGGCGTACAGAGGATATCATTTCTGGGATTCATTTTGTCCCCATCTGTTATTGAAATGGACCCGGTCAAGGTTCAGGCCATCTGTGATTGGGTCCAACCTACTTCATTAAAGGCTCTTCAAAGATTTTTGGGTTTTGCCAATTTTTATCGTAAATTTATTGGTAATTTCTCGGTTATTGTTAAACCATTAACTGATTTGACCAAAAAGGGTTCTGATGTGGTGAATTGGCCTCCTGAGGCAGTCTCTGCATTTCAGGAACTTAAGCAAAGATTCACTTCTGCTCCTGTTCTACGGCAGCCTGATGTTTCTCTGCCATTTCAGGTGGAGGTTGATGCCTCTGAAATTGGGGCAGGTGCCGTTTTGTCCCAAAAAGATCTAGAGACCTCTAAAAGTAACCCTTGTGCCTTTTTCTCTCGAAAATTTTCTCCTACTGAACGTAATTATGACGTGGGTAATCGGGAGTTATTGGCCATGAAGTGGGCTTTTGAAGAGTGGAGACATTGGCTGGAGGAGCCAAACATCAGGTGGTGGTCCTTACGGACCATAAGAATCTGGTCTATCTGGAATCTGCCAAGCGACTCAATCCTAGACAGGCCAGGTGGGCCTTGTTTTTCACACGTTTTAATTTTGTGGTTTCCTTTCTTCCTGGCACTAAGAATGTTAAGGCGGATGCCCTCTCGAGGAGTTTCCTTGCGGACTCTCCTGAGTTATCTGATCCTTCTGTTATTTTGAAAGAGGGTGTAGTTCTTTCCGCCATCTCGCACAATTTGAGACTTGCTCTGGAGGGGTGTCAGGAGGATAGGCCCGAGTGCTGCCCTGTTGGAAAATTGTTTGTCCCGGACCAGTGGAAAAAGAGTGTGATGTCTGAGATTCATTGTTCCGCATTGGCTGGGCATCCCGGAATTTTTGGTACCAGAGACTTGGTTAGTCGGTCCTTTTGGTGGCCTACCTTGTCTCGTGATGTCAGGGAATTTGTGCAGTCCTGCGGGACTTGCTCTCGCTCCAAGCCTTGCTCTCGCTCTAGTGGTTTGTTGATGCCATTGCCTGTGCCCAAGAGACCATGGACCCATATCTCTATGGATTTCATTTCCGATCTTCCTGTTTCTCAGAGAATGACCACCATCTGGGTAATTTGTGATAGGTTTTCCAAAATGATACATCTTGTGCCATTACCTAAGTTGCCTTCCTCCTCTGAATTGGTGCCGTTGTTCCTTCAGCACGTGGTTCGTTTACACGGCATTCCTGAGAACATTGTGTCTGACAGAGGAGTCCAGTTTGTTTCCAGATTTTGGAGGACTTTTTGTTCTAAACTGGGTGTTCAATTGTCTTTCTCCTCGGCATTTCATCCTCAGACCAATGGTCAAACTGAGAGAACAAACCAGACATTGGAGACTTATCTAAGATGCTTTGTGTCTGCTGATCAGGATGACTGGGTCTCTTTTTTGCCTTTGGCTGAGTTTGCTCTTAATAATAGGGCTAGCTCTGCCACTTTGATGTCTCCGTTTTTCTGTAATTCTGGGTTTCACCCTCGATTTTCTTCAGGACAGACGGAGGCTTCTGTCTGTCCAGGTGTTGACTCTGTTGTGGAGCGTATGCAACAGATTTGGGACCAGGTAGTGGAGAGGTTGTCCCTCTCTCAGGAGAAGGCCCAGCGGTTTGCTAACCGGCATAGGACTGATGGTCCTCGGTTTAAAGTAGGGGACTTGGTCTGGTTGTCCTCAAAAAATATTCCTATGAGAGTAGCATCTCCTAAATTTAAGCCTAGGTTCATTGGACCTTATAAGATCATGGAGATTATTAATCCTGTTTCTTTTCGTTTGCTTCTTCCAGGGACATTTAAGATCCATAACGTGTTCCACAAGTCCTTGTTGAAGAGGTTTGTTGAGCCAGTGGTTCCTGCTGCTGTGCCTCCTGACCCTGTTTTGGTTGAGAGCAATCTGGAGTATGTGGTTGAGAAAATATTAGATTCTCGTTTTTCTAGACGGAAACTCCAGTATTTGGTTAAATGGAGAGGTTATGGTCAGGAAGACAATTCTTGGGTGTTTTGTTATGTTTCGGTAGCTGAGGAGTGCAGGTAAAAAAGGAAATACACCAGAGCAGTTGGAATCTATGGGATTGCAGTACCCTGACTAACCACACCAACTAGAGGCAGCCGTGGAGCGTTCCTACGATGGTCCTAGACGCCTCGTCACAGCCTGAGAAACTAACTACACCTAAAGATAGAAATAGGAAAGCTATCTGCCCCGGAGCAGAACCCCAAAGATAATAGAAAGCCCCCAAACATGTAATGGCGGTTAGACAAGAGGAAATACTGACACAGAAAGAAAATAGTATGAGCAAACGCTGGGGCCCAAACTATCTAAATAGAAAAGGACAGGAAGGGTACTTACTGCAATCCCAGAAAACCCTGAAAAAACCAACTCTACTAATTTCAAAATCACCTGAGATCACACGACCTCTACCACCTAAATTAGTTCTCTGGTGTAACAAAAACAGCAGCCACTGAAAAAACTGGAAAAAGCAAAAGTACAAAACACAGTGGCTGGACTAAACTGAGAGGGCAGAAGCCCCCGGAGGGGACCCAGAAGGCCCCCACAGAAGTGCAGGACCAAATGCAAAAATATAGCAAAAACACAAAATAAGAAATTGTCTTATCTGATAGCAGGAGATGCAGACACGACACAGCAGGCTACAAGGGAAACTGGAAAGAAGGATTCAGACCAGAACAATTGATCACCGGCAACCCTGATGGGAAAATGATTCCCTTAAATAAGACCAATCAGTAACACCTGATTCCCAATCCTCACTAGTACCGCTTGTAACCACCAGAGGGAGCCTCTGCTCAGAACTCATCTCAAACCCATTCACAACAGTGTTTGCTTCGGACATCCATGCTAGGAGACTTATCCGTGCGTATCATAGAACTCATCCTGACCGACCTGGTTGCTCAAATGAGGGTTCGGTGACCCCTCCTCAAGGGGGGGATACTGTTGTGAATGGGTTTGAGATGAGTTCTGAGCAGAGGCTTCCTCTGGTGGTTACAAGCGGTGCTGGTCTGTCCAGTGAAGATTGTGAGGATTGGGAATCAGGTGTTACTGACTGGTCTTATATAAGGGAGTCACCTTCCCATCAGGGTTGCCGGTGATCAATTTTTCTGGTCTCAATCCTTGAATCCTGTTTCCCTTGTAGCCTGCTGTGTCGTGTCTGCATCTCCTGCTATCAGATAAGACATTTTCTTCTTTTTGTTTTTGTGCTAGATTTTTGCATTTTGTCCTGCACTTCTGTGGGGGCCTTCAGGGTCCCCTCCGGGGCTTTTGCCCTCTCAGTTTAGTTCAGCCACTGATGTTTGTACTTTTGCTTTTTACAGTTTTTTCAGTGGCTGCTGTTTTGATTTTGTTACACCAGAGAACTAATTTAGGTGGTAGAGGTCGTGTGATCTCAGGTGTTTTTGAAATTAGTAGAGTTGGTGCTTTTCAGGGTTTTCTGGGATTGCAGTAAGTGCCCTTCCTATCCTTTTCTATTTAGTTAGTTTGGGCCCCAGCGTTTGCTCATACTATTTTCTTTCTGTGTCAGTATTTCTTCTTGTCTAACCGCCATTACATGTTTGGGGGCTTTCTATTATCTTTGGGGTTCTGCTCCGGGGCAGATAGCTTTCCTATTTCTATCTTTAGGTGTAATTAGTTTCTCAGGCTGTGACGAGGCGTCTAGGACCAACGTAGGAACGCTCCACGGCTGCCTCTAGTTGTGGTGGTTAGTCAGGGTACTGCAATCTCATAGATTCCAACTGCTCTGGTGTATTGCCTTTTTACCTGCACTCCTCAGCTACCAAATCATAACAGCCAGGCCCTGAATACGGCAATCAAACTCCTCACCGGTTATGCCGGTAATCTAGGGCATCTAGGACACGACCCTGAACAGCTAGCATACCAAACTCCTCACTGATTAAGTCGGTATTCTAGGGGCTTATTTCAGCCGGGCCCTAACCACACACACGCATGACCACACTGGCGCAAAGCATATGACGATTGATACTAGCGCATGGCGGCCTAGCCATGCTACCATTTTATAGTAACAGCTACAGGACCTGCCAGAAACAAGGACCAATAAAACTTGTTCCAGGACACCTGTAGTCACAGGACCTTCCTGGCGGACCAATAGGAGCTGCTGCAGTACCTGAGCATGTGAGCCCTGATCTCCAATGAGAGATCTCACTCTGGGCATGCTCAGAAGGGGAAAACAAGGACTTTGTCCTAAAAACGTCTGCTCGCCGCTAACCAATACAGGCCACAATAGCAGAGCCTGGAGGAGCAGCAGTAATCCTCTGCACACTGTTAGACTGGGCGAGACGCTGGGACCGACGTCTAAGCTGAGCAGGCTCCACTGCGGATGGTGATTAATTGGTCCAACATCATAAAATCAGATAATATCACCCACCCCAGGACTGGCAAAACCTACCCCATCCACGGTTTTTTTCACATGTAATACAAATTTTGTTGTATATTTGATTAAATGTCCTTGTGGATTGTTATATGTGGGGGAAACTACGCAGCATATAAAGGACAGGATAGCTAGCCATAAGTCCACGATTAGATGCGGAAAGAACTGGTTACCATTACCGGACCATTTCTCTAATATGAGACACACTGTGGCGCAGCTAAAATATCAGATTATAGAACACGTCCCCCGTCAAAGACGTGGTGGGAATCATGTCGGTTTGCTCAAATCTCGTGAATCTTATTGGATTCATAAACTGGACACTTTGGCCCCTAAAGCGTCAATAGAGAAATAGATTGGTTGTCATAATGCCTTACTAATTTCTTTTATATTATTCACAGACCCGCTAAATATCATGACTGTAGGTGAGTTGTATATTTATGCCCTGTTATATGACTGCTATTGTCACCATTATACTGTATATCGCCTTTTATTAATGTTTGACATGTAAATCCATAACATTCTGTGTTTCTCGATTATGGTTTATTTATATAACTCTATGTGACCTATGCTCTTGGTCCAGTGCCTTTCTTTGTTTTTTGTCTTTTTTCCTTTTTCTTGTTGACTGGCTTCTGATCAGATTATATGATATGACACTGATGTTTTAAATGATATCTGTATAAAAATTTGCTGCTGCCCACAGCTATATCTCCCATATCATCACTGTGCCCATATACCTAATCATTGACGCTTCAGAATACTATAATATTCAATTCCCCTCATTATGAGCTAAGTTTAGGTAATAACAGGAACACAGCCACACCATATTTTTTCTATTTTTGCGCTTTAAATTAATTAAGACAGCTCTAAATCACCAACATTAGTTCCTAGTCATCGCATGACGCCTGCGCAATACACACTGATAGTGACGCGACGTCACTTCCGGTCAGGACCCCTCACTTCCGGTTTGTGAAAACCAGGAAGTATAAACAGGCGCCAATGCTCACTATTACAGCGCACTTACACAGGGCACAGCGCGGGAGCGCTGCCCAAGAAGGCTTTCCTTACTTCAGGTATTTACTTATTACCACCTGGCCATTTATACTTAGGGGCTGTTTATTCATCAGCAGTCATTTTTTATAGCGCCAGCAACGATCCCTGACTGGGAGCTGCCATCCAATATACTGATGCCCATAAATGCTGTCCTCATTCCAGGTACCTACTATGACTTATCCAACCTTTTCACATATCAGTCTTTATATTCATTAGTGATCATTATTCTTATAGCACCAGCGCACGATTCCTGACTGGGACCGCCCACATATTAATGCCTATATAAGCTGTCCTCATTTTAGGTATTTGCTTCTACTTACCCAGTTTCACAAATAGGGGGGTCCCTTTAGTTAATAGTGACCATCACCATTTTCTTCAACATCTCAGACAGTGGGCTATCCTCTCCACACCGTTATATATACAGTGTCTGGGCATAAGCTTTTTTCCTCTAGTAACTTATCTTGGTACATTTACATTTATGTTTCCATTGATTATATATTCTATCATTATAGCCACACAGAGAAATCATCTTGGTTCCTCTCCTCTAAACTTTTCTATACTCTGGCACTGAACACTTGAGAGGTAATTATTTACTGTATGTGATTTACTCATTTTGTTCCAACTACAAGTGACTCTATTCAACAAAAGCTTCATGTTTTGTATACTAATTGTTGTACATATGCTGTCTGCATTTTTTCGGATTATTCACTGCTGGGGAATATTTATATATTTGTATATATTCAGCTTCCATTTGTATATAGTTAGCTTCCAATTTTTCTTGTTCTTATGCTATATATTTTTGTTTTACAGCGATATTTTGATAAAGGCTCGGTTGGAGCCGAAACGTTTAAGATCGCTCTTTCCTTTTTGTCCTAATATGTTGCCTAGTTTGTAATAAAACACAAGTTTTTCAAGCATCATACTTTGTCTCTTAGAGTGCGGTGTATTCATTATCTTGGTGATTAATTGGGGACCGCAGCGGACTGGTTCGAGACTCCCCTTGTGCAGCAGTGGGAACTTGAATCCTAACATTACCCCCCTTCTTTGGGCCTCGCTGCGCTCAAAGGCAGCGATGAGCTTGCGGAGCGTGAACATGTTCGGCAGGCTCTCAGGCCCATAACCCCTCCAATCCACTAAATAAAATTTTTTGCCTCGTACCACCTTGCAACCAACAATGGCGTTCACCTCATGATCGTCTGTAGATGAACCCGACGTCCCGGCAGATGACTCGGAAAACCGGGAAATGGCCACGGGTTTCAGGAGGGACACGTGAAAGGTGTCCGTGATACCAAGGCGAGGCGGAAGGGCTAGGCGGTAAACCACCAGGTTCACCTGCTCAAGAACTTTAATGTGACCCAAAAAGCGAGGTGCCAACTTGGTGTACTCTACACGTAGCCTGATGTTTCTGGCAGAGAGCCACACTAGGTCACCCAGAGCAAATGTAGGAGCGGGGCGCCGATGGGCATCGGCCGAAGACCTCATACTCTCTTTGGAGTCCTGATTGGCATCCTGGGTGCGGTCCCAAATGTCCCGTGCCTCCTCAGCCCAGTCTGCCACCCTGTAATCGGCGGTTGACACGGGCATGGGCACTGGTACCCGCAGATGCTGACCGTAGTTCAGGAGGAATGGGGTCTGTCCGGTGGAGTCAGCCACAGCATTATTTAGAGCGTACTCAGCCCACGGTAGCAAGGATGCCCAGTCATCCTGCCTGGCAGAGACAAAATGTCGCAAGTTTGTGACCAAGGTCTGGTTGGCCCTCTCTACCAACCCATTCATCTCGGGATGGTATGCAGAGGAGAAAATCAACTCAATGCTGAGTAAACGACACAGCTCTCTCCAGAACCGAGATGCAAACTGGGGACCTCGATCACTGACAATTTTGTCTGGCATACCGTGTAGGCGGAAAATATGCCTAATGAACAATGCTGCCAAGGCCCGTTCAGACGGTAACCGTGGTAACGGCACCAAGTGCACCATTTTGGAGAAGTGGTCGGTTATCACCCAGATGATGGTGTAGCCCCGAGACTTGGGTAAGCCCACCACAAAATCCATCCCGACCATCTCCCAGGGCCTGTCTGCCACCGGTAAAGGAAAAAGTAACCCAGCTGGCCGTTGTCGAGGGGACTTATTCTTGGCGCAGGAGACGCACGCCTGAACGTATTCCCTGACGTCACGGACCATATGTGGCCACCAGTATGTCCTCTCCAGCAACTCAAATGTCCTCTTTGCCCCAAAATGTCCACCCACCCTGGACGAGTGTGCCCAAGAGAGTACCTCCGGTAGCAAATTGATGGGCACAAAAGTCTTGCCCAGAGGCACAGACTCAAGCGAAACCAGGGCCACAGTTCTTAGGCTCTCTGTGGGGACAATCAGCCGAGGCTCCTCCTCCAATTCTTCAGAGGACACCACGGAGCGAGACAGAGCATCAGCACGAATGTTCTTCTCCCCTGAGAGAAAATGGAGGGTGAAATGGAACCGGGAGAAGAACAGGGACCATCTTGCCTGACTAGAATTTAGCCGCTGGGCGGTCTGTAAATAGAAAAAATTTTTGTGGTCAGTGAACACTTGGAAGGGAAAGCGAGCCCCCTCCAGGAGATGTCTCCATTCGGAAAAGGCCAACTTCATGGCTAGCAACTCCCTATCCCCAATGGAATAATTCCTCTCCGCTGGTGTGAAGGTCTTGGAGAAGAAGAAGCACGGATGTTTACGACCTTGAGCATCCTTTTGAAAAAGGACTGCTCCAGCACCAACGGACGAGGCATTTACCTCCAATATAAAAGGCTTATCAACCTCGGGACGATGTAGGATAAGAGCGCTAGCAAAATGAGACTTGATTGAAGTAAAGGCCTTGGAGATCTCCTCTGACCACAAATTGGGTTTGGCTCCTTTCTTGGTGAGGGCTACCAAGGGAGCAACCAAAGTAGAGAAGTGGGGAATGAATTGGCGATAGTAATTAATGAACCCCATAAAGAGCTGCACCGCTTTAAGAGAGTGGGGTTCTTGCCAATCCATTACAGCCTGTAGTTTGGCAGGATCCATAGCCAATCCTTGAGTGGAGATGATATAGCCCAGGAATGGCAAAGACTCCTGCTCAAACACACACTTCTCCAACTTCGCATATAAGGAATTTGCCCGCAAGAGGTCGAAGACCCTGCAAACATCTCTCCGGTGGGTGTCCATATCTGGAGAAAAGATGAGAATGTCATCCAGATAGACTACCACAGAGGTGGCAAGCATGTCCCGGAAGATGTCATTTACGAAATCTTGCAAGACGGCTGGAGCATTACAGAGCCCGAAGGGCATCACAAGATATCCGTAATGTCCATCTCTGGTATTGAACGCCGTCTTCCATTAGTCCCCCTCACGGATGCGGATCAGGTTATAGGCACCACGAAGATCCAGCTTAGTAAATACCCTTGTTCCCCAGAGCCTATCAAAGAGCTCAGATATTAGGGACAAAGGATATTTGTTCTTAACGGTAATGGCGTTAAGACCCCTATAGTCTATACACGGTCGTAATTCTCCATTCTTCTTCTGCACAAAGAAAAATCCTGCCCCTGCTGGTGACACTGACTTCCTAATAAACCCTCTTGCCAGATTTTCCTGGATGTATTGTGACATGGCCTCCGTCTCAGGAAGAGAGAGAGGATACACTCTTCCCCAAGGGGGCTCCGTTCCAGGCAAGAGGTCTATAGGGCAGTCATAGGGGCGATGAGGCAGAAGAGTCTCCGCTGCCTTTTTGGAGAATATGTCCGCGTATGACCGATAAACCTTGGGAAGAGAATCAAGATCTATGGGTATCACCGTTGTGGAAACCTGAACGCCCTCTCTGAGACATCTGTCTCTGCAATGATCACCCCAACCCAGTATTCTCCCAGAGGACCACTCAATATGGGGAGAGTGGAGGAGAAGCCAGGCTAATCCCAACAAAACCTCATCTATTCCCTCAGGAAGAACAAAAAGGGATATATTCCCCTGATGTGAAGGAGACATAGACAGAGGTAGAGAGACAGTCTGGTGGGTGATTTGTGAGGGCAGGATTGCTCCATTCAACACTCTCACCGATATTGGCTCGGCGAGAGTCACCAGCGGTATGGAATGGCGAGAGGCAAAGGAGTAGGTAATAAAATTCCCCTCTGCCCCAGAGTCCACACAAAGCTTGGCGGGAAGAGTGGATGAACCTAGAGAGATTAACCCTTTAAGGAGCACTTTTGGAGCAAAATCCCTCGCATCTAATGACCCTGCACCCATGGTCACGGAACATGACCGTTTACTCATTCGCTGGGGACATCGGTTGGCATAATGTCCTGGCTGCTGACACACTCTACAGACCACGGATACTCGAGTGGTCCTAGACTTAGATCCCACTCGAGTAGTCTCCACGGTCTCTGGGGAGTCGGACGCCCGAACGGGAAATTCCAGAGGTTTGGCAAAGGTGGGTGCCAGCCGAAACCTCTGTCTACACTGGATCCGCTCTAACCTCCGCTCATGAAAACGGAGGTCGATGCGGGTAGATAGAAATGAGTTTCTCCAGTGTGGCAGGAATCTCCCTGGTAGCCAAAGCGTCTTTTACATGGTCTGCCAGTCCTCTCCAGAACACTGGAATAAGAACTTTATCTGCCACTCTAATTCTGAGGCCAAAGTCAGAAATTGGACTGAGAACTGGCTGACCATGGTCAAGCCCTGTGACATTGTCAGCAGTTGGAGTGCCGTATCGTGCGTGACACAGTTAGACTGGGCGAGATGCTGGGACCAACGTCTAAGCTGAGCAGGCTCCACTGCGGATGGAGGTGAATGGGGGACTGCAGCGGGACTGGTTCAAGACTCCCCTTGTGCAGCAGCAGGAACTCAAATCCTAACATATATATATATATGAGGTGTAAATGTGTTGATGAAAATGGGTTGGCTCCCGCACTATTTTCTGAACCAGACAGACAAAGCCAGCGAGTTGGGGTTAGATAATAAAAGCCTAGGGAGGGTGAATTTATTTAGTGCCCCCCCTGGCTACTAACGTCTGCCCCCAGCCACCCCAGAAAAGGCAAATCTATAATTAGATTCGCCCTTTCTGGCACTTAGCCCGTCTATTCCCATTGCCCTGTAGCGGTGGCTAATGGTTAAAGCCACCTTTCTATTGGAATGTGACTTTAAGCCAGGTTAATTATTGAGTGTTGTCAATTTGACAACTGTCAATTATTAATCCTATTGAAGGAAATAAAAAAAAACACACACACATGAAGAAAAATTAATTTAATGAAAAAATGACACAGTTTTTGACCATCTTTTATTGTACAGTTAATCATTGATTCCCTTGTTCTCCTGTAATAAAAATAAAATAATAAAGCAACATTGTTCTTACCTATCCTGTTTTCAGTCAGGTCCCCGGATGTAATGCTTCATAAAGGGTTAATGTTTACTGCAGGGACCGCAGTTAATGCTGCCAGCCTCGCAGTAAACCCCGAATGAATCATCTCCTCTCCTGGCTGACAGGAGAGAAAGTGATTAGTGTGGGAAGCTTAATTTATTGCTTTCCACTTTCACTACAGGCTGTTAAGGATTCAATATCCATGAACCTTGCAAGCCTGATAATACCAGGTCACAGCAGTCTGCTTATCTTGGTTGGTTAACAAAAATAGGGATCCCCTCGAAAAAAAAATGGCATGGGGTCCCCCCTATTTTTGTTAACCAGCCAAGTAAAAAGCAGACTGCTGCGGCCTGGTATTAAAAGACTGTCAAGGCTGCAGCAGCCCCACAATCTAAAGATGCGCCAATTGTGGCACTTTACCCAGCTCTTCCCACTCCCCTGTAGCGGTGGGATATGGGGTAATAAGGGGTTAATGTCACCTTTGAACTGTGAGGTGGAGAGGCGTCAATAAGACACTGATCCATTATTAATCATAAAGTTTGAAAATGTTTAAAAAAAGACACAGCCAGAATAAAGTCTTTTAGAGAAATAATACACAACACAGTTTTCATTATTTTTTATTGCATGCTCATCCTGCGACGCCATCGATCTCCTGTAAAAAAACAAAAATAACAAATCAGCACAAATACTCCCTGTCCGACGTAGTCCAAGATAACGAGGGTCCCACGACGAGTCCAGCTCTGCTATATCTGGATGCCAGGCTCATCCTGACATCCAGACACAGCAGAGCAGCTTACTGGTGGAGATTCCCAGGCGGTCATGTGACGTTGACTGGATTTCTCACGGCCTGCTGTAGCGAGAGTACAGCTGGTCGAGATTACCAAGTACCCGGCAGTCACGTGCACTTATCGCGAGAAGCTGCACGTGACCGCCAGGGAGAGGGTAATGGCCGGTCAGCTGTATGATCAGCTGGCAGCGAGAAATCCATCCACGACGTGACCACCGGGGATCCTCTGTAAGGTAAGTGCTGACTGACTCCTGACAGCCCCGATCGACACTGACACTGACTCTTTCGGGAAGTTCCTGTGTCACGTACTTCCTTCTGTGAGAACAATTGTTTTAAAGTGGGCACCACCCTGCAATAAGCATGTGGTATTGGGATCACTTTTTGCATGTAAAGTAGCAACATGAAAAACCAACAAGAAAAAAGACACATGCATATATTGAAAGGATCACCAAAAGAAAAATTAGGTAAAGTAAAGCAATATAAAGTTTATTCAAAATTAATTCCACAACAAAAAAACAACACACACAACATAAAAACACTTAAAAAACCATACATGGTATATACAAAGAACACTATTTAGAATAAAATACTCAAACAGAACCTAATTCCACATGCCTAATAGAGGTATAGCCTATAATAATTATTGCACACAAAAACAACCTTTTCAGCAATGGTTAAATAACCCAAATCTTATTATCATCATCATCCAGGGAACAATAATATCTATCCTATTTGCTGACCTCCAGGACACATAAAGAGCCTAGCATTCCCTTAGTGGAGTATAATAGCTCCATTGACTAAAGGTAAGAGGGAAAAAAAAAAAAAAAGGTGTATTTTAGCTTCATGTTATATTACCCTATAGGAATGAATGCTCCCCAGAGAGTGGCATGTGGCATGTGGAACCGAGCCCACACGTTCCGACACTAGTGGTGTCTTTGTCAAGGCAGGAGTGTGTGAGTTAAAGAGTGCGATCTATTTATAGTATCACTGTAATTGTATATTTACACATACCAGGTGTGGCGTTCCTAGCAAGCCCCAGATTCACAAGGAGCCAGACGGAAATGACAATAGAAGTGGTCACTGTCTGTGAGCCACAGAGCACATGTCTGGGAAGGGTGGTTGCCCAGCAACAAGAAAGAGTATGTGCAGGGGAGGATTTGACTGTTACCTAGGAACAGAGGTCAGGTGACCAGTAGTGCGATGAATAACAAATCACTATCTACAAAGAACACATATCTAAAAGAAGTTGGTTGCTCAGCAAACGGGGGATATAGGCAACAAAATATAATATCTCCCAAGGGTAAGAAAAGGGCCATGCAAACATAGAACACATACATATGTTAATATATAGCGGTATGTATAGTGCGATACCCTTAATCGTACGATCAGATGACCAATAGTGTGACGCTTAACAAATCGCTATCTACACAGAGCGCATGTCTAAAAGGAGTTGGTTGTTCAGCAACAAGGAATATAGGCAACAGAATATAATTTCTTCCAAAACTAAGAAAAGGGCCATGCGGACATAGGGCACATACATATGTTGATATAAAGCGGTATATGTAGTGAGATACATTTAGTCTTGCATTCAGAAATCTCCATACCCCGAGCACAGATGACCAATAATGCGGCGCATAATAAGTTGTTATCTACACAGAGCGCTTATTAAACGGGAATTACTTGCCCAGCAACCGAAGGTATAGCCAACCGAATATAGTTTCTCCCAAAGGTAAAGTAAGGGCCATATGAGCATAGGGTACGTACACATGTTAATATAAGACAGTATGTATGGTGAGATACCCTTAATCATCCAATTAAAAGCACCCATATCCAGGGCACATGCGCAAAAGAAAGTGTTTCAGTTCTCAAACCATGAACGTTTAGATGTCAATTCATGCCCACATGGGCAATAGGATGTGACTTCTCCTGAAATTAGAAAAAGGGCCAAGTGAACATAAGATATGCACATATGCTGGTATGGAAATGATAGATGAGATATACTTAGTCGCTCATGGGGTAGCTGTCCCTACATAAAGCCTGCCTAAAGAGGCTGGTTAGTTAGCAATAGGGAATATAATACGTCACATAGATAATGGAATGTTATTTCTCCTATAGACTGGCACAGGAGCCAAACGGACATGTGATAAATACACGTTCACTAAGTCGCACAAGAGAGCCTCTGTAGCCAGAGCGCATGCGCAAGGAAGAGCGTCCACAAAAAAAGCGCATACATGCAAAAGAAAATACATCTATCTTCAGCATGCGCAAAAGTAAGTGTATCTGTTGCCAAATGAAAGAAATTGGATGGTTAATAGTACGACGCATATTTAGTGCGCATATTTAAGTTGGTCACAATAAATATTGTGGCAAACTCGGCGACCGAGTGTATTAGATCAAGGGATTAATATACACAAGTAAGACACACATACGCGAAAAGTGGTATATGTGTTGTCTAAAAGTCATGATATACTCTCAAGTCCGGAAAAGTTTGATACTGAAAGCAGACTTCAGATGAAAAAAGTATATGATAAACATACTGTATGTTTAATCTAGGACATGTCCAACATCAACACAAATGCCTCCTTAAAAGGAGATTATTTAAGGGTAGGTCTCACAATAAAGAACAAAGAGGACCAATAATAGTCCAATAATACTATATATGTATGATAAATAGACACACCCATTGATGGAACGTTTAGAAAAATCCTACAAGAGTCAATGGTATACCAAGTATCACCAGCACATTCCTAAAAGGATAATATAAGAGTAACTCATGGTATTCTCTTTCCATAAGCGCTCCTAAATAAGGACTCCAAATACTGTAGGTATCTGACTAAAAATAAAGCCTCTCTGCCAAAGAGGTCGGGTGTTGCAATTATCTATATATACTGAACATGTTGTGAAGATCAATATGTATACAGTTATAATGATACCCAAATCTCACATATAGTAAAGGGTAAATTGCATACAAGATGATGATAATAATAATAAAAAAAAAAAGGGAGGAATAATTCTTCCTTATTTCTTTATTCTTTCGTGAGATGTCCATTAGAGTTATCCTGAAGACAGTCCAAGACTCTTGAAATTTGATATCAAAGAATCCTTCATTGTTTCTCATGAAGTTGTATGGCGGAATTCACCTATAAGCAAACATTGAGCAAAAAAAAAAATGTTTTTGATTAAGCAAAAGGAGGAGAGGGGTTGATAGAGAAATGCATACAGGAAACCCAGAAAAAATAACTGTCAGTTATAGACTATGTTTTCCTATAGAAACCCGTATACAAGAGCTCGTCATTCAAACCATTAGGCGAGAGGCTATTGAGATCATATATCCATTTTGCCTCCCGCCTTAACAGGGCATCCACTACATTTCCCCCTCTGATGGTCATAGGGACCCCTTCAAGTCCCATAACACGTAATGTGGTATAGGAACCATCGTGGACATCTAAGAAATGTGCCGCTACAGAGGAAATAGGCTTATTTGCTAGTCTATCTTTCCTGGCAGTGGCAATACTTGATAGATGTTTTTGAACCCTACGACGTAATTCCTGAGTTGTTTGCCCTATGTAGAGTTTATTACATCCACAAATTAGGGCGTAAATCAGGTTACGTGAGCGACAATTGAAGAATGCTCTGGATTTAAGGGGGTTTGCTAGATGTGGCAGCATGATGCTCCTGGCAGATATCAATAATGGGCAGACCGAACAACCCCCACAGGGAAAAGATCCTTTATTCACATTACCCACCCTGACTTTAGTAACTGATCGTCTGTAATGACTATTGGTCAGATGGTCCTTGAGATTTCGTGCTCTTCTTGCAATCATCTTGGATTTTCATTTATAAAAAGTCTCAATTTGGGTTCACTCCACAAAATGTCCCAATTCTTCTTTAGAACCCGATAGATGTCCCCCCATTGGTTATTATAAGGGGTTATAAGATTTACTGTACCCATTGGTGTTCTTACCCGTGGTTGGAGGGCATCTCTCCTTGGGATTTGGCGTGAATATTCAAATGCCTTTGAGATGATTTTTCGGGGATATCCTCTTTCTATGAATCGGTTCGTCAGAAAGCGAGCTTCTTGTTTAAATTCCTCTTGCTGGCTGCAATTCCTCTTGAGGCGTAAGAATTGCCCTTTCGGTATTCCTTTTCTGAGATGTCCCGGATGAAAACTTTTGAAATGTAAGAGACTGTTAGTTGCAGTTTCTTTCCGGTATAGCGTAGTGAGTATTTTATTATTCTCAATATACAGTTTTAAGTCCAAGAAGGCTACCGACCTGGTGGAAAAATTAGAGGTGAGTTTTATGTTCAGGACATTATCGTTGAGTTCCCCAATAAACTTGTTGAACTTTTCAATTGACCCTTGCCAGACAATTACAATGTCGTCAATAAATCAAAACCACTTCAAGACATGTGTCTTGTAGTGGTGCATTTGTCGTACCACTGTCTCCTCCCACCACCCCATAAAGAGGTTGGCATAGGAGGGGCACATTTAGCCCCCATAGCTGTGCCTGATATTTGCCTATAATAGGCCCGATCAAAAACAAAGTAGCTCTTTTCCAACACCATTTTAAGCAATTCCAAAATAAAAGTGTCATAACCCCTATCTCCCGTGGTGTTTTGTTCAAGGAATTATGTGACACAGGAACTCCCGATATACTTTACTGGAAACTTCATATTCCGGTATCCGATATGCAAAAAGTATCATAACTCAGAATCGGAATTCCGATACCGCGAATATCGGCCGATACCCGATATTTGCGGTATCGGAATGCTCAACACTATCTACGTGTGAATATAGCCCAAGGTGTGAAAGAACATTTTTGTTTTTGGTTATTTATTTTGCCTTACATACACAAGTCATTACACTGGAAAGGCTTTTCCTTAATATATTTCCCAGGAAAATCCATTTTGGTTTTGTTTTTGCATGTTTTATTGTGAGTCTGTAAAAGTGGCGTAAAACTCTGACAACATTGTTCACAGCAGTGACCATGGAGTCGAAATGCTTCCGGAGGGTCTTCCCTATGATGTACCCATGCACTGTTCCAATCGATTTCCGCAATTTCTAGACCCTCTTAACACCGCCGGGGGCTGCCAGAAAAATGCTCGAGCTTCCCATAGACTTACATTGGGCTCGGTGCTCAGGTCGAGCACCCGAGCTTTCCAATATACTCGACCCGAGCAACGAGAACCTGAGCGTTGTAGTGCTCAACCATCACTAGTGTTTACTTGTATTATCTTTGTATAGTTTGTTTTGTCATCTTAAATATACAAAATAGGAAATCCGAAAGGTTGCAAACACTTTTTCATACCACTGTAAATACCAATAGGAAGGGATACCAAACCATGTAAAAATTTGGGTACCCCATGTAAAAATTGCTGTTATTGTGTTCAATTAAACTAGTTAAAGAAACTTTCTAAAGGGCCTAAAGTTAAAGATGTAACATTTAATATGTATTTTAAGGAAAAATATACAAGTATATTGTCATTTTTCCATTTAAAAAAGGTGAAATGGGTCAGTTCAAAAGATTGTGCGCATTTGGAGATGTTTGTGCTTAGTTAAGTTTGACCAAAGTTTCAGACCTTAATTAGCCTGTTAGAGTTATGGTATGTTCATTATTATTGATAGGAAAGGCCAGGTGATGCAAGTTTCCCAACTCTGCAAGCACCCAGCCATCTCTAACCTTGTGCCAAAAAACAGCAGTCATAGCTTCTTCTAAGCAGCTGCATATCACTCTGAAAAGCAAGAAAAGGATATAATAACATATCAAAACATTTTCAAGTGGCCCATCCATCAGTTCGAAATGCAATGAATAAATGGCAGTTAACAGGAACACTGGTGGTCAAGATAAGATCTGGAAGACTAAGAACATTTTTTCTGAGAGATGCTCGTAGGATTGCTAGAGAGGCAAACCAGAACCCCTCCTTGACTGCAAAAGGCCTTCTGAAAGATTTAGCAGACTCTGGAGTTGTGGTACCTTGTTCTACTGTTCAGACACACCTGCACAAATATGGCCTTCATGGAAGAGTCATCAGAAGAAAACCTCTACTATACTGTATCCTCACCATAAAACTCAGCATAATAAGTTTCCCAAATGAACATCTAAAGAAGCCTGATGTATTTTGGAAACCAGTCCTGAGGATCGATGAGGTTAAAATAGAACTCTTTGGCCACAATGATCAAAGCTATGTGTTTAGAAGAAAGGGCACAGAATTTCATGAAAATAACATCTTGTCAACAATTAAGCTTGGGGGTAGATCAATCATGCTTTGGGGTTGTGTTGCAACACATGGCATGAAGAACATTACATGGACAGACGGAAGAATAGATTAAAAGAAATTTCAACAAATTCTTGATGCAAAAATAACTCCATGTGTAAAAAATCTTAAATTGAAATTAGCTTATCTTAGACACATGTCAAAGTCTACAATAGACTGCCTCAAAAGTCTACAGTTGAAGGTTTTACAATGGCTCTCACAGTACCCTGATTTGAACATCATTAAAAATATTTCATTGTAATACTGCTCTAAAAAAATACAAGTCATTGCAATGCTCTTATTTTGTTTAGGAGAATCTTTCAAATATTTAAGTCATGAATTGCTGTTGCTGTTGCTTCGTGGTACTACTGGTTGCAGCGACCAGATTATTGCAAGATGCCGTGGAATTTTTTTTCTTTTTTTAACATTGTTATTGTCAAATTTTTCCTTTAGCCATTCATTTTTTACACTAGAATTAATTGTCACAATCAACCCCTTCCCAAAATTATTTTATTTTAAATGGTACAATTATATCCAAAAAAAGCAGCAGCAACAGGTCACTGTATTGGTATTGCATATATGTATGGCAAATTTGACTAAAACAGGAGTGCAATAAAACATTGATTTGTAACTCACACTTTGCGAGGTAGACAGTCACAGCAAAATTTCTGGACTGTTTAAAGTTTTGAATTATTTTAGCAACAATTATTCATCCATCCCAAGATAGACAAAACATGAAATGTTAGGTACATGTTCAAAAAACAGCAGCAACACAGGCTGCAGTTTTTGGGTGATGTACAGTACAGACCAAAAGTTTGGACACACCTTCTCATTCAAAGATTTTTCTGTATTTTCATGGCTATGAAAATTGTAGAATTACACTGAAGGCATCAAAACTATGAATTAACACATGTGGAATTATACATTACACTTTACAAAAAAGTGTGAAACAACTGAAAACATGTTTTATATTCTAGGTTCTTCAAAGTAGCCACCTTTTGCTTTGATTACTGCACTCTAGTGGCACTCTAATGAGCGAACGTGCTCGCCACTACTCATTACTTGCCTGAGTATCACTGTACTCGGTGTACTCGGCGAGCACAGAGCATTTTCGGTATTATTCGGCTGGAGCTCGGGTCTCCGCCCTGCAATTTTGGCGCTCCTTAGAGTGGCAATGAACATGCAGGGATTGTCAGCCACGCACTGTAATGCCGCAGTCATCTTTGTTGTAGTATTACAGTTATTGGCTGGCTGCACAGCGTCATCAGGTCTATAAGAAACCTGACGCTGCCCTGCTCGACGCATTCAGCTCTGAATTCAGACAGTGTAGGGAGAGTTCCTGCTGAGATAAGGAGAGATTTGTGCTTTTATTAGTTAGTGTGGGTCTACCATTGTTCAATCCACAAATCCAGCTAAACCAACAGTCCTATAAGGGCTAACTAGGGGTATATAGATTGCAGTGCTAGGTAGGCTGTGGAGTCTATGTGCGCATATCCACATCAGTGCAAGACATGCAGGCACTGTATGTGAGACTATACTGTAGATCTGACTGCATACTTTAAAAGGGTCCATTACTGTCTGGTGCTGCCTATTACATATACCTAGCTGCTGGAATCCGTGGCTAGGATTATTTTTTTTTGCACCTGAATCCTACTAATTTTATTACAAAGCAATCCAGAGACCCCATTTTTTTCTACATGTATTTGCTTGGTCACACTGCAGACTACAGCCGGGTCATTTTAATACAACAGCTTGAAAATGTGGCAAATTAAAACTGCTTTTTTGTCCCAGGCATCAGATCTGAGTGCGCAGAAAATTCTGTTGTTGTTTTTTTTGTTACTGTAGTGTTTTTTGGAGTGTCATACAACATTTTTGGCCACCATTTTGCTGACCAAAAAATCTTTAGGCGGTCAAAACATATTTATCTACAGTTCTTATATTTATCATTGTGTTTTTAATGCCACACGCATCGCATATTATTGCGATAAGTATTTTACAATTTTAATACTCCAACAATTTTTTTTTTAGTGTCATAGCCTAGTTATTGACACAATTTTGGTGATCCAAAAACAATTCAGCCCACATATGTAACAGTCTTCTTTCTCTGTCAGACACCAGATCTATCTGTGGTCTACAAATTGTGGCATTTCCAGGCTATATTCTAATGTATTTGCTGTCTGTTACCCTAGTTCTGTGCAATATTTTGGGGTATAAACTAAAAAAATACAGGCTACATACAGTGACCGGTGTGGTATCTGTGTCAGACTCCTATCTCTCTGTGTGCCAAAAATTGTGGCATATCAGGGAAACATTATTCTTTTTTGCTGTGTCTTACCCCATTTCTAGACAGTCTTTCTAGGTAAAACAACATTTAAAAAACTCCAGGGCACATATTGAACAGTCTGTTATCTCTAGGTCTAGTATACACTATTTTGGCATAAAAAATAAAAAAATACCGGCTTCATATTGAACAGTCTGGTATCTCAGTAGCACACCTCATCTATCTGTGGGCTAGAAAGTGTGCTTTTGAGTCTTCGATTCAGCTTTTTTTGCTGTTTTACCATAGCTCAAAACAGGTTTTTTTGGTGTAAAAAAATACAAAAAGACCGGCGACGTATTGAACAGTCCGGTATCTCTTTGACACGCCTCATGTATCTGAGGGCTACAAAGTGTGCTTTGAAGGCTTCCATTCACCTTTATTTGCTGTGCTTATTTATAAGCACTATTTAGGGCTTAAAAATTTAAAAAATATGTCAGACGGCTGAACTATTTGTTGCCTACAAATTGCACCACTTTAGGCCTACATTCGACTGTATTTGCTGTATTACCCTAGTTTTTAGGGTATAAACTAAAAAAGTACAGGCTGCAAAGAGTGACCAGTGTGGTATCTGTGTCAGACTGCTATCACTCTGTGTGCCAAAAATTGTGGCATATCAGTGAAACGTTACTCTCTTTTGCTGTGTCTAACCCTATTTATAGACAGTCTTTTTGGGTAAAAAAAAAATTAAATAACTCCAGGGCACATATTGAACAGTCAGTTATCTCTATCAGATGCCTGGTGTATCTTTGCTCTACAAATAGTAGCTTTTCAGGCCAACCTTGCCCTTTTGTTTTCTGTCTGCTACCCTACGTCTAGTATACACTATTTTGGCCTAAAAATAAAAAAATACCAGCCTCATATTGAACAGTCTGGTATCTCAATGGCACGCCTCATCCATCTGTGGACAAGAAAGTATGCTTTTGAGCCTTCCCTTCAGCTTTTTTGTTGCTGTGTGTTACCATAAGTAAAAACAGTTTTCGTTGTGTAAAAAATACAAAAAGACCAGCAACATATTGAACAGTCCGGTATCTCTGTGACACACCTCATGTATCTGAGGGCTACAAAGTTTGCTTTGGAGGCTTCTATTCACCTTTATTTGTGTTACCCTAGCTAAAAATTTAAAAAATACTCCCCACATATTGAACAGTGTGGTATCTCTGTCAGATAGCTGAGCTATTTGTGGCCTACATATTGCCGCAATTCACGCCTACATTCCACAGTATTTAAACAATGAACAAAAAACGATCAATAAGTCCCAAGGTATGGTACAAAAATATATATTTTATTAATACACATTTATTAAAAGGGCAGGACAAGACAGTGATAAAGACTCATGCCAGTAAACACTAGTGGGAAGAAAGGACATACACTGGTGAAAATTGGCCAGGTAGTATAAATAGAAGAAAAGGTGTCATAAGTCACAAATGCTGCATTTCTGTATTTTTATATAAAAAATGCTGGCCAAAGGTTGCTGATAGGCACAGATGGTTGTATAGAAAGAATTATTGTGCTATGGTGGTGATATCATGGGACGATAAATGACCATTAGAATCCAGTGACAACAGTAATGGTCCGAGATATTGAAAAAGGCACCACAGCCGAAACGCGCGTCGGGCGGACGCACCTGGTGTTTTGCTCTCTGCTCGAACAGGTATATCGGTACTTTGAAATGATGTTCATTACAACCATCCATTTGTGATGCATTTCATGTTTGGGCAATGGTGATATCTCGGACCATTACTGTTGTCACTGGATTTTCTTCTATTTATACTACCTGGCCAATTTTCACCAGTGTATGTCCTTTCTTCCCACTAGTGTTTACTGGCATGAGTCTTTATCACTGTCTTGTCCTTCCCTTTTAATAAATGTGTATTAATAAAATATATATTTTTGTACCATACCTTGGGACTTATTGATCGTTTTTTGTTCATTGTTTATATCTGTTTTGCGATTGTCCGCGTATTGTGATATCCATATTAGCATGCCTTAATCTTTTCTTTGATACATTAAATCAAAATCAGTATATATGTGGGCATGGTTTGTAATAAGGTCATTTATTATTCCACAGTATTTGCTGTCCGTTACCCTAGGTCTATACACTAATTTTTGGGAAAAAAAAACAATGGCCACATATTGAATAGTGTGGTATCTTGGTAAAAATACTTCTGTTTCAAGTTGTTTTGGCTCCTTCAGAACTGTGTCTAAAATGGACCAACTACTACCCCCATCATTGTCTTTTGCCTAGAGCCAGTCACTGCACAGATAGAAAGTCTGAGGAGCAGAGGGTGAATGCTTGGGCGGTGTTGTACTCTGTCTTTGGTTTACGAAGGAGAAAACTTCGAGATTAAATCAGGACTGGAAGAGCAAAAGCATGTGGATGAGCACGGGGCCAGGATTCCCAATAATGAAGCTTTTGTGTTCATGGGCCTGATTCTGACAATCCATCACCTACTATATTGGAACTTGTTGGTCAAGGACGTAAAAAATGAGCCACTGCAGTTTCTATAACAGAAGCTAGAGATTTTGACATTTCGGCTGTATTTAAAGAGGCGTCAGTTGCAGAGCGTGGTGTTCATAGATGTGACTTCTACTATATGGGTGTTTCCACTAGACAATCCTTCCAAAATGTTATTGAATAAAAATCTTTATTTTCTCGCAAATCTGTTCAGCTGTGCAAAACTGTGTCAAATTGGTAGCTAGACCCCAGTGGGTCTTGTCAAATTCTCATGTTGACTACATTCCACAGATGTTATGTAGATCTCTAATCTCACCTCTACCTTACCAGCATGATGAATTAATAGGAAAAGCACGTGGCATTGATGGAGCGTTAGTTTTCTTGCCAAAGAAAAAAAATAAGATCAATGGGTGGTGAGCCACACACATAATGTAGAAATAGTAAAGATTAGAGATGAGCGACTTTGCCTTTTGGAGGGCCAAGTCGGGTTTCATGAAACCCGACTTTCTCAATAATCGAGTCGAACGAAATCGGCCGACTATTGGGAAAAGTCAGAGGTCCGACTGAAACACGAAACCCAATGCAAGTCAATGGGGAAGTAAAGACGGCAGGGAGTGGAGGACAGTAAACACACCTACAGTGCCCATTTCAATGTCAACAACTTCAATTCTTATTACTTAACCCCTTAACGACCGCCAATATGCCTTTTAAACGGCGGTCATTAAGGGTACTTAAACCACAGCGCCATAAATTAACGGCGCTGTGGAAAAAGTCTATAGCGCCTCCCAGAGTCGGATTTTCTCTGGGGTCTCGGCTACCGGGGGTAGCCGAGACCCCAGAGAACATGATTCTGGTTGGTTTTTACCGACACCGCTTTCGCGATGGCCGTTATTAACCCTATAACGGCGATCGGAAAAAAAGCGATTTTCCCTGTAATTTCTCTCTTCTCTGATGTGATCGCACATCAGAGGGGAGAGAAATGAGGTCCCCGGGATTCCTCGATCAGCCCCCCTTGCCTCCCGGTGTCCCCCCAGGTCTCCTGTGCCTCCCAGATCTAACAGCGTCTTTATCCGGTAAAGAAAATGGATGGCGCATGCGCAGTGCGCAGTGCGTCCGCCAAGCCGGATTTTCTCCGGGGTCTCGGCTACCAGGGGTAGCCAAGACCCCAGAGAACATGATTCGGGTCGGTTTTTTACCGACACCGCTTTTGCGATCGCCGTTATTAACCCTATAATGGCGATCGGAAAAAAAGCGATTTTCCCTGTAATTTCTCTCTCCTCTGATGTGATCGCACATCAGAGGGGAGAGAAATGGGGTCTCCGGGATTCCCCGATCAGCCCCCCATGCCTCACGGTGTCCCCCCAGGTCTCCTGTGCCTCCCAGATCTAACGGCGTCTTTATCCGGTAAAGAAAATGGCGGGCGCATGCGCAGTGCGCAGTGCGCCCGCCAAGCCAGATTTTTTCCTGGGTCTCGGCTACCAGGGGTAGCCGAGACCCGAGAGAACATAATCAGGGTCCACCCCAGCCCCCCCGCTTTTGCGATCGCCGGTATTAACCTTACAGTCATGGCCAAAAGTTTTGAGAATGACACAAATATTATATTTTCACATGATCTGCTGCCCTCTGATTTTTATATGTGTTTGACAGATGTTTTTATCACAGACAGAAATATAATAATTGCAAACATATGAGTAACAAAAGCTTATATTGACAGTTAGAATGAGTTAATGCAGCAAGTCAATATTTGCAGTGTTGACCCTTCTTCTTCAGGACCTCTGCAATTCTCCCTGGCATGCTCTCAATCAACTTCTAGACCAAATCCTGACTGATAGCAGTCCATTCTTGCACAATCAATGCTTTCATTTTGTCAGAATTTTTAGGTTTTTGTTTGTCCACCCGTCTCTTGATGATTGACCACAAGTTCTCAATGGGATTAAGATATGGGGAGTTTCCAGGCCATGGACCCAAAATCTCTATGTTTTGTTCCCTGAGCCATTTAGTTATCACCTTTGCTTTATGGCAAGGTGCTCCATCATGCTGGAAAAGGCATTGTTGATCGCCAAACTGCTCTTGGAGGGTTGGGAGAAGTTGCTCTTGGAGGACATTCTGGTACCATTCTTTATTCATGGCTGTGTTTTTAGGCAAGACTGTGAGAGAGCCGATTCCCTTGGCTGAGAAGCAACCCCACACATGAATGGTTTCAGGATGCTTAACAGTTGGCATGAGACAAGACTGGTGGTAGCGCTCACCTTGTCTTCTCCGAATGAGGCGTTTTCCTGATGTCCCAAACAATCGAAAAGGGATTCATCAGAGAAAATAACTTTACCCCAGTCCTCAGCAGTCCACTGCCTTTACCTTTTGCAGAATATCAGTCTGTCCATGATGTTTTTTCTGGAGAGAAGTGGCTTCTTTGCTGCCCTCCTTGAGACCAGACCTTGCTCCAAGAGTCTCCACCTCACAGTGCGTGCAGATGCACTCACACCTGCCTGCTGCCATTCCTGAGCAAGCTCTGCACTGCTGGTAGCCCGATCCTGCAGCTGAAACACTTTTAAGAGACGGTCCTGGCGCTTGCTGGTCTTTCTTGGGCGCCCTGAAGCCTTTTTGGCAACAATGGAACCTCTCTCCTTGAAGTTCTTGATGATGCAATAGATGGTTGACTGAGGTGCAGTCTTTCTAGCTGCGATACTCTTCCCTGTTAGGCCATTTTTGTGCATTGCAATGATGACTGCACATGTTTCTTTAGAGATAACCATGGTTAACAGAAGAGAAACAATGATGCCAAGCACCAGCCTCCTTTTAAAGTGTCCAGTGGTGTCATTCTTACTTAATCATGACAGATTGATCTCCAGCCATGTCCTCATCAACACCCACACCTGTGTTAATGGAGCAATCACTGAAAAGAGGTTAGCTGGTCCTTTTAAGGCAGGGCTGCAATGATGTTGAAATGTGTTTTGGGGATAAAGTTCATTTTCTAGCCAAATATTGACTTTGCAAGTAATTGCTGTTAAGCTGATCACTCTTTATAACACTCTGAAGGATATGCAAATTGCCATTAGAAAAAGTGAAGCAGTAGACTTTGTAAAAATTAATATTTGTGTCATTCTCAAAACTTTTGGCCATGACTGTATACCGGTGATCACAAAAGAAAAAAAAAGCGATACTGCCTGTAAATTTCTGTCCCCTCCCTCTGATGTGATCGCACATCAGAGGGGAGAGAAATAGGATCCCCAGGACCACCGATCCCCTCCCCCGGTACCTATGGCTCTTCCCCGTGTCTTCTCCTGGCTCCTGCAGCGCCCCCTGTGGCCCGATCCTCCAGCGTCTTCACCCTGTAAAAAAAAAATGGCGGGCGCATGCGCAGTGCGACCGCCGACTCTGCCTGGCGGCAAATTCAAAAACAGAATGATTCATTCATTCTGTAAAAGTACATTTGGATCACTGTGATAAACTATCACAGTGATCAAAATAAAAATAACAGTACATAAACCCCCCCTTTATAACCTCCTTAGTTAGGGACATATAATAAAATAAAGAAATTTTATTTATTTTTATTTTTTCATTAGGGTTAGGGTTATAATTAGGGTTAGGGTTACAATTAGGGTTAGGGTTAGCATTAGGGTTAGCGTTAGGTTGGGTTCATACTGCGTTATGGCAGTCCGTTAGACGGACTGCGTTACACCGCGGTATAACGCGGTGTAACGCAGTCCGTTAGCGCTGCCATTCACCCCCATTTGAGGGCGCATCGCGACGCATGCCGTAAAGCGGCATGCGCTCGCAACGTGCCGTCATTCAGTGACGGAGTCTCGGACACGGGCTGCAGCGTCTGGGCTCCGTTGCCGCTAGCGCAGATGAATCATCTGCTGATTCCTCTGCGCTAGCGGTATAGCATAACGCGATCACGTTATGCTATACCGTTACCAGTCGGTCAACGCTATGTGTTCAACGGGCTGGAAAAATGCAGTATGAACCCAGCCTTAGGGTTAGGGTTATAATTAGGGTTAGGGTTGGAATTAGGGTTAGGGTTACAATTAGGGTTACAATTAGGGTTAGGGTTACAATTAGGGTTAGGGTTACAATTAGGGTTGGGATTAGGGTTAGGGTTGGGATTAGGGTTAGGGGGGGTTTGAGGTTAGGGTTGGAGCTAGAATTGAGGAGTTTCCACTAATTAGGCATATCAGGGGTCTCCAAACACGATGTGGCGTTCAAAAAGTCAAATGGCGCTCCTTCCCTTCCGAGCCCTGCCGTGCGCCGAAACAGTGGTTTACCCCAACATATGGGGTAACAGCGTACTCAGAAAAAATTGCACACCAATTTTGGGGTTCTAATTTCACTTGATACCCTTGGGAAAATAAAAAATAGCTGGCTAAAAAAATCATTTTTGAGGAAAAAAAAATAAATTATTTTCACGGCTCTGCGTTTATAAATTTCTGTGAAGCACTTTGGGGTTCAAAGTGCTCACCACACATCTAGATAAGTTCCATAGGGGGTCTAGTTTCCAAAATGGGGTCACTTGTGGGGGTTTTCCACTGTTTAGGCACATCTGGGGCACTGCAAACGGAACATGACCCCCATCAACGTCTGCATTCCAAAACGTTATTACAGTCATGGCCAAAAGTTTTGAGAATGACACAAATATTAATTTTTACAAAGTCTACTGCTTCACTTTTTCTAATGGCAATTTGCATATCCTCCAGAATGTTTATAAAGAGCGATCAGCTTAACAGCAATTACTTGCAAAGTCAATATTTGGCTAGAAAATGAACTTTATCCCCCAAAACACATTTCAACATCATTGCAGCCCTGCCTTAAAAGTACCAGCTAACCTCTTTTCAGTGATTGCTCCATTAACACAGGTGTGGGTGTTGATGAGGACATGGCTGGAGATCAATCTGTCATGATTAAGTAAGAATGACACCACTGGACACTTTAAAAGGAGGCTGGTGCTTGGCATCATTGTTTCTCTTCTGTTAACCATGGTTATCTCTAAAGAAACATGTGCAGTCATCATTGCAATGCACAAAAATGGCCTAACAGGGAAGAGTATCGCAG
>JARQOD010000002.1:192431555-192559605 GCA_033576555.1 Oophaga sylvatica
TTTTTGCATGTTTTATTGTGAGTCTGTAAAAGTGGCGTAAAACTCTGACAACATTGTTCACAGCAGTGACCATGGAGTCAGAAATGCTTCCGAGGGTCTTCCCTATGATGTACCCATGCACTGTTCCAATCGATTTCCGCAATTTCTAGACCCTCTTAACACCGCCGGGGGCTGCCAGAAAAATGCTCGAGCTTCCCATAGACTTACATTGGGCTCGGTGCTCAGGTCGAGCACCCGAGCTTTCCAATATACTCGACCCGAGCAACGAGAACCTGAGCGTTGTAGTGCTCAACCATCACTAGTGTTTACTTGTATTATCTTTGTATAGTTTGTTTTGTCATCTTAAATATACAAAATAGGAAATCCGAAAGGTTGCAAACACTTTTTCATACCACTGTAAATACCAATAGGAAGGGATACCAAACCATGTAAAAATTTGGGTACCCCATGTAAAAATTGCTGTTATTGTGTTCAATTAAACTAGTTAAAGAAACTTTCTAAAGGGCCTAAAGTTAAAGATGTAACATTTAATATGTATTTTAAGGAAAAATATACAAGTATATTGTCATTTTTCCATTTAAAAAAGGTGAAATGGGTCAGTTCAAAAGATTGTGCGCATTTGGAGATGTTTGTGCTTAGTTAAGTTTGACCAAAGTTTCAGACCTTAATTAGCCTGTTAGAGTTATGGTATGTTCATTATTATTGATAGGAAAGGCCAGGTGATGCAAGTTTCCCAACTCTGCAAGCACCCAGCCATCTCTAACCTTGTGCCAAAAAACAGCAGTCATAGCTTCTTCTAAGCAGCTGCATATCACTCTGAAAAGCAAGAAAAGGATATAATAACATATCAAAACATTTTCAAGTGGCCCATCCATCAGTTCGAAATGCAATGAATAAATGGCAGTTAACAGGAACACTGGTGGTCAAGATAAGATCTGGAAGACTAAGAACATTTTTTCTGAGAGATGCTCGTAGGATTGCTAGAGAGGCAAACCAGAACCCCTCCTTGACTGCAAAAGGCCTTCTGAAAGATTTAGCAGACTCTGGAGTTGTGGTACCTTGTTCTACTGTTCAGACACACCTGCACAAATATGGCCTTCATGGAAGAGTCATCAGAAGAAAACCTCTACTATACTGTATCCTCACCATAAAACTCAGCATAATAAGTTTCCCAAATGAACATCTAAAGAAGCCTGATGTATTTTGGAAACCAGTCCTGAGGATCGATGAGGTTAAAATAGAACTCTTTGGCCACAATGATCAAAGCTATGTGTTTAGAAGAAAGGGCACAGAATTTCATGAAAATAACATCTTGTCAACAATTAAGCTTGGGGTAGATCAATCATGCTTTGGGGTTGTGTTGCAACACATGGCATGAAGAACATTACATGGACAGACGGAAGAATAGATTAAAAGAAATTTCAACAAATTCTTGATGCAAAAATAACTCCATGTGTAAAAAATCTTAAATTGAAATTAGCTTATCTTAGACACATGTCAAAGTCTACAATAGACTGCCTCAAAAGTCTACAGTTGAAGGTTTTACAATGGCTCTCACAGTACCCTGATTTGAACATCATTAAAAATATTTCATTGTAATACTGCTCTAAAAAAATACAAGTCATTGCAATGCTCTTATTTTGTTTAGGAGAATCTTTCAAATATTTAAGTCATGAATTGCTGTTGCTGTTGCTTCGTGGTACTACTGGTTGCAGCGACCAGATTATTGCAAGATGCCGTGGAATTTTTTTTCTTTTTTTAACATTGTTATTGTCAAATTTTTCCTTTAGCCATTCATTTTTTACACTAGAATTAATTGTCACAATCAACCCCTTCCCAAAATTATTTTATTTTAAATGGTACAATTATATCCAAAAAAAGCAGCAGCAACAGGTCACTGTATTGGTATTGCATATATGTATGGCAAATTTGACTAAAACAGGAGTGCAATAAAACATTGATTTGTAACTCACACTTTGCGAGGTAGACAGTCACAGCAAAATTTCTGGACTGTTTAAAGTTTTGAATTATTTTAGCAACAATTATTCATCCATCCCAAGATAGACAAAACATGAAATGTTAGGTACATGTTCAAAAAACAGCAGCAACACAGGCTGCAGTTTTTGGGGTGATGTACAGTACAGACCAAAAGTTTGGACACACCTTCTCATTCAAAGATTTTTCTGTATTTTCATGGCTATGAAAATTGTAGAATTACACTGAAGGCATCAAAACTATGAATTAACACATGTGGAATTATACATTACACTTTACAAAAAAGTGTGAAACAACTGAAAACATGTTTTATATTCTAGGTTCTTCAAAGTAGCCACCTTTTGCTTTGATTACTGCACTCTAGTGGCACTCTAATGAGCGAACGTGCTCGCCACTACTCATTACTTGCCTGAGTATCACTGTACTCGGTGTACTCGGCGAGCACAGAGCATTTTCGGTATTATTCGGCTGGAGCTCGGGTCTCCGCCCTGCAATTTTGGCGCTCCTTAGAGTGGCAATGAACATGCAGGATTGTCAGCCACGCACTGTAATGCCGCAGTCATCTTTGTTGTAGTATTACAGTTATTGGCTGGCTGCACAGCGTCATCAGGTCTATAAGAAACCTGACGCTGCCCTGCTCGACGCATTCAGCTCTGAATTCAGACAGTGTAGGGAGAGTTCCTGCTGAGATAAGGAGAGATTTGTGCTTTTATTAGTTAGTGTGGGTCTACCATTGTTCAATCCACAAATCCAGCTAAACCAACAGTCCTATAAGGGCTAACTAGGGGTATATAGATTGCAGTGCTAGGTAGGCTGTGGAGTCTATGTGCGCATATCCACATCAGTGCAAGACATGCAGGCACTGTATGTGAGACTATACTGTAGATCTGACTGCATACTTTAAAAGGGTCCATTACTGTCTGGTGCTGCCTATTACATATACCTAGCTGCTGGAATCCGTGGCTAGGATTATTTTTTTTTGCACCTGAATCCTACTAATTTTATTACAAAGCAATCCAGAGACCCCATTTTTTTCTACATGTATTTGCTTGGTCACACTGCAGACTACAGCCGGGTCATTTTAATACAACAGCTTGAAAATGTGGCAAATTAAAACTGCTTTTTTGTCCCAGGCATCAGATCTGAGTGCGCAGAAAATTCTGTTGTTGTTTTTTTTGTTACTGTAGTGTTTTTTGGAGTGTCATACAACATTTTTGGCCACCATTTTGCTGACCAAAAAATCTTTAGGCGGTCAAAACATATTTATCTACAGTTCTTATATTTATCATTGTGTTTTTAATGCCACACGCATCGCATATTATTGCGATAAGTATTTTACAATTTTAATACTCCAACAATTTTTTTTTTAGTGTCATAGCCTAGTTATTGACACAATTTTGGTGATCCAAAAACAATTCAGCCCACATATGTAACAGTCTTCTTTCTCTGTCAGACACCAGATCTATCTGTGGTCTACAAATTGTGGCATTTCCAGGCTATATTCTAATGTATTTGCTGTCTGTTACCCTAGTTCTGTGCAATATTTTGGGTATAAACTAAAAAAATACAGGCTACATACAGTGACCGGTGTGGTATCTGTGTCAGACTCCTATCTCTCTGTGTGCCAAAAATTGTGGCATATCAGGGAAACATTATTCTTTTTTGCTGTGTCTTACCCCATTTCTAGACAGTCTTTCTAGGTAAAACAACATTTAAAAAACTCCAGGGCACATATTGAACAGTCTGTTATCTCTAGGTCTAGTATACACTATTTTGGCATAAAAAATAAAAAAATACCGGCTTCATATTGAACAGTCTGGTATCTCAGTAGCACACCTCATCTATCTGTGGGCTAGAAAGTGTGCTTTTGAGTCTTCGATTCAGCTTTTTTTGCTGTTTTACCATAGCTCAAAACAGGTTTTTTTGGTGTAAAAAAATACAAAAAGACCGGCGACGTATTGAACAGTCCGGTATCTCTTTGACACGCCTCATGTATCTGAGGGCTACAAAGTGTGCTTTGAAGGCTTCCATTCACCTTTATTTGCTGTGCTTATTTATAAGCACTATTTAGGGCTTAAAAATTTAAAAAATATGTCAGACGGCTGAACTATTTGTTGCCTACAAATTGCACCACTTTAGGCCTACATTCGACTGTATTTGCTGTATTACCCTAGTTTTTAGGGTATAAACTAAAAAAGTACAGGCTGCAAAGAGTGACCAGTGTGGTATCTGTGTCAGACTGCTATCACTCTGTGTGCCAAAAATTGTGGCATATCAGTGAAACGTTACTCTCTTTTGCTGTGTCTAACCCTATTTATAGACAGTCTTTTTGGGTAAAAAAAAATTAAATAACTCCAGGGCACATATTGAACAGTCAGTTATCTCTATCAGATGCCTGGTGTATCTTTGCTCTACAAATAGTAGCTTTTCAGGCCAACCTTGCCCTTTTGTTTTCTGTCTGCTACCCTACGTCTAGTATACACTATTTTGGCCTAAAAATAAAAAAATACCAGCCTCATATTGAACAGTCTGGTATCTCAATGGCACGCCTCATCCATCTGTGGACAAGAAAGTATGCTTTTGAGCCTTCCCTTCAGCTTTTTGTTGCTGTGTGTTACCATAAGTAAAAACAGTTTTCGTTGTGTAAAAAATACAAAAAGACCAGCAACATATTGAACAGTCCGGTATCTCTGTGACACACCTCATGTATCTGAGGGCTACAAAGTTTGCTTTGGAGGCTTCTATTCACCTTTATTTGTGTTACCCTAGCTAAAAATGTAAAAAATACTCCCCACATATTGAACAGTGTGGTATCTCTGTCAGATAGCTGAGCTATTTGTGGCCTACATATTGCCGCAATTCACGCCTACATTCCACAGTATTTAAACAATGAACAAAAAACGATCAATAAGTCCCAAGGTATGGTACAAAAATATATATTTTATTAATACACATTTATTAAAAGGGCAGGACAAGACAGTGATAAAGACTCATGCCAGTAAACACTAGTGGGAAGAAAGGACATACACTGGTGAAAATTGGCCAGGTAGTATAAATAGAAGAAAAGGTGTCATAAGTCACAAATGCTGCATTTCTGTATTTTTATATAAAAAATGCTGGCCAAAGGTTGCTGATAGGCACAGATGGTTGTATAGAAAGAATTATTGTGCTATGGTGGTGATATCATGGGACGATAAATGACCATTAGAATCCAGTGACAACAGTAATGGTCCGAGATATTGAAAAAGGCACCACAGCCGAAACGCGCGTCGGGGCGGACGCACCTGGTGTTTTGCTCTCTGCTCGAACAGGTATATCGGTACTTTGAAATGATGTTCATTACAACCATCCATTTGTGATGCATTTCATGTTTGGGCAATGGTGATATCTCGGACCATTACTGTTGTCACTGGATTTTCTTCTATTTATACTACCTGGCCAATTTTCACCAGTGTATGTCCTTTCTTCCCACTAGTGTTTACTGGCATGAGTCTTTATCACTGTCTTGTCTTCCCTTTTAATAAATGTGTATTAATAAAATATATATTTTTGTACCATACCTTGGGACTTATTGATCGTTTTTTGTTCATTGTTTATATCTGTTTTGCGATTGTCCGCGTATTGTGATATCCATATTAGCATGCCTTAATCTTTTCTTTGATACATTAAATCAAAATCAGTATATATGTGGGCATGGTTTGTAATAAGGTCATTTATTATTCCACAGTATTTGCTGTCCGTTACCCTAGGTCTATACACTAATTTTTGGGAAAAAAAAACAATGGCCACATATTGAATAGTGTGGTATCTTGGTAAAAATACTTCTGTTTCAAGTTGTTTTGGCTCCTTCAGAACTGTGTCTAAAATGGACCAACTACTACCCCCATCATTGTCTTTTGCCTAGAGCCAGTCACTGCACAGATAGAAAGTCTGAGGAGCAGAGGGTGAATGCTTGGGCGGTGTTGTACTCTGTCTTTGGTTTACGAAGGAGAAAACTTCGAGATTAAATCAGGACTGGAAGAGCAAAAGCATGTGGATGAGCACGGGGCCAGGATTCCCAAATAATGAAGCTTTTGTGTTCATGGGCCTGATTCTGACAATCCATCACCTACTATATTGGAACTTGTTGGTCAAGGACGTAAAAAATGAGCCACTGCAGTTTCTATAACAGAAGCTAGAGATTTTGACATTTCGGCTGTATTTAAAGAGGCGTCAGTTGCAGAGCGTGGTGTTCATAGATGTGACTTCTACTATATGGGTGTTTCCACTAGACAATCCTTCCAAAATGTTATTGAATAAAAATCTTTATTTTCTCGCAAATCTGTTCAGCTGTGCAAAACTGTGTCAAATTGGTAGCTAGACCCCAGTGGGTCTTGTCAAATTCTCATGTTGACTACATTCCACAGATGTTATGTAGATCTCTAATCTCACCTCTACCTTACCAGCATGATGAATTAATAGGAAAAGCACGTGGCATTGATGGAGCGTTAGTTTTCTTGCCAAAGAAAAAAAATAAGATCAATGGGGTGGTGAGCCACACACATAATGTAGAAATAGTAAAGATTAGAGATGAGCGACTTTGCCTTTTGGAGGGCCAAGTCGGGTTTCATGAAACCCGACTTTCTCAATAATCGAGTCGAACGAAATCGGCCGACTATTGGGAAAAGTCAGAGGTCCGACTGAAACACGAAACCCAATGCAAGTCAATGGGGAAGTAAAGACGGCAGGGAGTGGAGGACAGTAAACACACCTACAGTGCCCATTTCAATGTCAACAACTTCAATTCTTATTACTTAACCCCTTAACGACCGCCAATATGCCTTTTAACGGCGGTCATTAAGGGTACTTAAACCACAGCGCCATAAATTAACGGCGCTGTGGAAAAAGTCTATAGCGCCTCCCAGAGTCGGATTTTCTCTGGGGTCTCGGCTACCGGGGGTAGCCGAGACCCCAGAGAACATGATTCTGGTTGGTTTTTACCGACACCGCTTTCGCGATGGCCGTTATTAACCCTATAACGGCGATCGGAAAAAAAGCGATTTTCCCTGTAATTTCTCTCTTCTCTGATGTGATCGCACATCAGAGGGGAGAGAAATGAGGTCCCCGGGATTCCTCGATCAGCCCCCCTTGCCTCCCGGTGTCCCCCCAGGTCTCCTGTGCCTCCCAGATCTAACAGCGTCTTTATCCGGTAAAGAAAATGGATGGCGCATGCGCAGTGCGCAGTGCGTCCGCCAAGCCGGATTTTCTCCGGGTCTCGGCTACCAGGGGTAGCCAAGACCCCAGAGAACATGATTCGGGTCGGTTTTTACCGACACCGCTTTTGCGATCGCCGTTATTAACCCTATAATGGCGATCGGAAAAAAAGCGATTTTCCCTGTAATTTCTCTCTCCTCTGATGTGATCGCACATCAGAGGGGAGAGAAATGGGGTCTCCGGGATTCCCCGATCAGCCCCCCATGCCTCACGGTGTCCCCCCAGGTCTCCTGTGCCTCCCAGATCTAACGGCGTCTTTATCCGGTAAAGAAAATGGCGGGCGCATGCGCAGTGCGCAGTGCGCCCGCCAAGCCAGATTTTTTCCTGGGTCTCGGCTACCAGGGGTAGCCGAGACCCGAGAGAACATAATCAGGGTCCACCCCAGCCCCCCCGCTTTTGCGATCGCCGGTATTAACCTTACAGTCATGGCCAAAAGTTTTGAGAATGACACAAATATTATATTTTCACATGATCTGCTGCCCTCTGATTTTTATATGTGTTTGACAGATGTTTTTATCACAGACAGAAATATAATAATTGCAAACATATGAGTAACAAAAGCTTATATTGACAGTTAGAATGAGTTAATGCAGCAAGTCAATATTTGCAGTGTTGACCCTTCTTCTTCAGGACCTCTGCAATTCTCCCTGGCATGCTCTCAATCAACTTCTAGACCAAATCCTGACTGATAGCAGTCCATTCTTGCACAATCAATGCTTTCATTTTGTCAGAATTTTTAGGTTTTTGTTTGTCCACCCGTCTCTTGATGATTGACCACAAGTTCTCAATGGGATTAAGATATGGGGAGTTTCCAGGCCATGGACCCAAAATCTCTATGTTTTGTTCCCTGAGCCATTTAGTTATCACCTTTGCTTTATGGCAAGGTGCTCCATCATGCTGGAAAAGGCATTGTTGATCGCCAAACTGCTCTTGGAGGGTTGGGAGAAGTTGCTCTTGGAGGACATTCTGGTACCATTCTTTATTCATGGCTGTGTTTTTAGGCAAGACTGTGAGAGAGCCGATTCCCTTGGCTGAGAAGCAACCCCACACATGAATGGTTTCAGGATGCTTAACAGTTGGCATGAGACAAGACTGGTGGTAGCGCTCACCTTGTCTTCTCCGAATGAGGCGTTTTCCTGATGTCCCAAACAATCGAAAAGGGGATTCATCAGAGAAAATAACTTTACCCCAGTCCTCAGCAGTCCACTGCCTTTACCTTTTGCAGAATATCAGTCTGTCCATGATGTTTTTTCTGGAGAGAAGTGGCTTCTTTGCTGCCCTCCTTGAGACCAGACCTTGCTCCAAGAGTCTCCACCTCACAGTGCGTGCAGATGCACTCACACCTGCCTGCTGCCATTCCTGAGCAAGCTCTGCACTGCTGGTAGCCCGATCCTGCAGCTGAAACACTTTTAAGAGACGGTCCTGGCGCTTGCTGGTCTTTCTTGGGCGCCCTGAAGCCTTTTTGGCAACAATGGAACCTCTCTCCTTGAAGTTCTTGATGATGCAATAGATGGTTGACTGAGGTGCAGTCTTTCTAGCTGCGATACTCTTCCCTGTTAGGCCATTTTTGTGCATTGCAATGATGACTGCACATGTTTCTTTAGAGATAACCATGGTTAACAGAAGAGAAACAATGATGCCAAGCACCAGCCTCCTTTTAAAGTGTCCAGTGGTGTCATTCTTACTTAATCATGACAGATTGATCTCCAGCCATGTCCTCATCAACACCCACACCTGTGTTAATGGAGCAATCACTGAAAAGAGGTTAGCTGGTCCTTTTAAGGCAGGGCTGCAATGATGTTGAAATGTGTTTTGGGGATAAAGTTCATTTTCTAGCCAAATATTGACTTTGCAAGTAATTGCTGTTAAGCTGATCACTCTTTATAACACTCTGAAGGATATGCAAATTGCCATTAGAAAAAGTGAAGCAGTAGACTTTGTAAAAATTAATATTTGTGTCATTCTCAAAACTTTTGGCCATGACTGTATACCGGTGATCACAAAAGAAAAAAAAAGCGATACTGCCTGTAAATTTCTGTCCCCTCCCTCTGATGTGATCGCACATCAGAGGGGAGAGAAATAGGATCCCCAGGACCACCGATCCCCTCCCCCGGTACCTATGGCTCTTCCCCGTGTCTTCTCCTGGCTCCTGCAGCGCCCCCTGTGGCCCGATCCTCCAGCGTCTTCACCCTGTAAAAAAAAATGGCGGGCGCATGCGCAGTGCGACCGCCGACTCTGCCTGGCGGCAAATTCAAAAACAGAATGATTCATTCATTCTGTAAAAGTACATTTGGATCACTGTGATAAACTATCACAGTGATCAAAATAAAAATAACAGTACATAAACCCCCCCTTTATAACCTCCTTAGTTAGGGACATATAATAAAATAAAGAAATTTTATTTATTTTTATTTTTTCATTAGGGTTAGGGTTATAATTAGGGTTAGGGTTACAATTAGGGTTAGGGTTAGCATTAGGGTTAGCGTTAGGTTGGGTTCATACTGCGTTATGGCAGTCCGTTAGACGGACTGCGTTACACCGCGGTATAACGCGGTGTAACGCAGTCCGTTAGCGCTGCCATTCACCCCCATTTGAGGGCGCATCGCGACGCATGCCGTAAAGCGGCATGCGCTCGCAACGTGCCGTCATTCAGTGACGGAGTCTCGGACACGGGCTGCAGCGTCTGGGCTCCGTTGCCGCTAGCGCAGATGAATCATCTGCTGATTCCTCTGCGCTAGCGGGTATAGCATAACGCGATCACGTTATGCTATACCGTTACCAGTCGGTCAACGCTATGTGTTCAACGGGCTGGAAAAATGCAGTATGAACCCAGCCTTAGGGTTAGGGTTATAATTAGGGTTAGGGTTGGAATTAGGGTTAGGGTTACAATTAGGGTTACAATTAGGGTTAGGGTTACAATTAGGGTTAGGGTTACAATTAGGGTTGGGATTAGGGTTAGGGTTGGGATTAGGGTTAGGGGGTGTTGAGGTTAGGGTTGGAGCTAGAATTGAGGAGTTTCCACTAATTAGGCATATCAGGGGGTCTCCAAACACGATGTGGCGTTCAAAAAGTCAAATGGCGCTCCTTCCCTTCCGAGCCCTGCCGTGCGCCGAAACAGTGGTTTACCCCAACATATGGGGTAACAGCGTACTCAGAAAAAATTGCACACCAATTTTGGGGTTCTAATTTCACTTGATACCCTTGGGAAAATAAAAAATAGCTGGCTAAAAAAATCATTTTTGAGGAAAAAAAAATAAATTATTTTCACGGCTCTGCGTTTATAAATTTCTGTGAAGCACTTTGGGGTTCAAAGTGCTCACCACACATCTAGATAAGTTCCATAGGGGGTCTAGTTTCCAAAATGGGGTCACTTGTGGGGGTTTTCCACTGTTTAGGCACATCTGGGGCACTGCAAACGGAACATGACCCCCATCAACGTCTGCATTCCAAAACGTTATTACAGTCATGGCCAAAAGTTTTGAGAATGACACAAATATTAATTTTTACAAAGTCTACTGCTTCACTTTTTCTAATGGCAATTTGCATATCCTCCAGAATGTTATAAAGAGCGATCAGCTTAACAGCAATTACTTGCAAAGTCAATATTTGGCTAGAAAATGAACTTTATCCCCCAAAACACATTTCAACATCATTGCAGCCCTGCCTTAAAAGTACCAGCTAACCTCTTTTCAGTGATTGCTCCATTAACACAGGTGTGGGTGTTGATGAGGACATGGCTGGAGATCAATCTGTCATGATTAAGTAAGAATGACACCACTGGACACTTTAAAAGGAGGCTGGTGCTTGGCATCATTGTTTCTCTTCTGTTAACCATGGTTATCTCTAAAGAAACATGTGCAGTCATCATTGCAATGCACAAAAATGGCCTAACAGGGAAGAGTATCGCAGCTAGAAAGACTGCACCTCAGTCAACAATCTATTGCATCATCAAGAACTTCAAGGAGAGAGGTTCCATTGTTGCCAAAAAGGCTTCAGGGCGCCCAAGAAAGACCAGCAAGCGCCAGGACCGTCTCTTAAAAGTGTTTCAGCTGCGGGATCGGGCTACCAGCAGTGCAGAGCTTGCTCAGGAATGGCAGCAGGCAGGTGTGAGTGCATCTGCACGCACTGTGAGGTGGAGACTCTTGGAGCAAGGTCTGGTCTCAAGGAGGGCAGCAAAGAAGCCACTTCTCTCCAGAAAAAACATCATGGACGGACTGATATTCTGCACAAGGTAAAGGCAGTGGACTGCTGAGGACTGGGGTAAAGTTATTTTCTCTGATGAATCCCCTTTTCGATTGTTTGGGACATCAGGAAAACGCCTCATTCGGAGAAGACAAGGTGAGCGCTACCACCAGTCTTGTCTCATGCCAACTGTTAAGCATCCTGAAACCATTCATGTGTGGGGTTGCTTCTCAGCCAAGGGAATCGGCTCTCTCACAGTCTTGCCTAAAAACACAGCCATGAATAAAGAATGGTACCAGAATGTCCTCCAAGAGCAACTTCTCCCAACCCTCCAAGAGCAGTTTGGCGATCAACAATGCCTTTTCCAGCATGATGGAGCACCTTGCCATAAAGCAAAGGTGATAACTAAATGGCTCAGGGAACAAAACATAGAGATTTTGGGTCCATGGCCTGGAAACTCCCCATATCTTAATCCCATTGAGAACTTGTGGTCAATCATCAAGAGACGGGTGGACAAACAAAAACCTAAAAATTCTGACAAAATGAAAGCATTGATTGTGCAAGAATGGACTGCTATCAGTCAGGATTTGGTCTAGAAGTTGATTGAGAGCATGCCAGGGAGAATTGCAGAGGTCCTGAAGAAGAAGGGTCAACACTGCAAATATTGACTTGCTGCATTAACTCATTCTAACTGTCAATATAAGCTTTTGTTACTCATATGTTTGCAATTATTATATTTCTGTCTGTGATAAAAACATCTGTCAAACACATATAAAAATCAGAGGGCAGCAGATCATGTGAAAATATAATATTTGTGTCATTCTCAAAACTTTTGGCCATGACTGTACTTCCTTTCCAAGCCCTGCTGTGCGCCCAATCAGTTCCCCCCCCCACATATTTGGTATCAGCGTACTCAGGACAAATTGGACAACAACTTTTGAGGTCCAATTTCCTTGTGAAAAATCAAAAATTTGGGACTAAAAAATCATTTTTGTGGAAAATTGTTTTTTTTTTTTTCACACCCAGGCATTATAAACTTTTGTGAAACATTTGGGGGTTCAAAGTGCTCACCACAGATTTAGATAAGTTCCATAGGAGATCTAGTTTCCAAAATGGTGTTACTTGGGGGGGGTTTCCACTGTTTAGGCGCATCAGGGGCTCTCCAAACGCGACATGGTGTCCAATCTCAATTCCAGCCAATTTTGGTTTGAAAAAGTTAAACGGCGCTGCTTCCCTTCCAAGCCCTGCCGTGCACCCAAACAGTGGTACCCCCCCATATATGGGGTATCAGTGTACTCAGGACAAATTGGACAACAACTTTTGTGGTCTAATTTCTCCAGTTACCCTTGGGAAAATAAAAAAATTGGGGACTAAACTATCAGGTTTGTGGAAAAAATATGATTTTTTAATTTCACGTCAGGCCGTTATAAACTTCTGTGAAGCACTTGGGGGTTCAAAGAGCTCACCACACATCTAGATAAGTTCCTTAGGGGGTCTAGTTTCCAAAATGGGGTCACTTGTGGGGAGTTTCCACTGTTTAGACAAATCAAGGCCTCTACAAATGCGACATGGCGTCCAACCAATTCTGCATTGAAAAAGTCAAACGGCGCTCCTTCCCTTGCGAACTATGTCGTTCGCCCAAAAAGTGGTTTACCCCCATATATGGGGTATCGGCATGCTCAGGACAAATTGCACAAAAACTTTTGGGGTCTTGTTACCGTTGGGAAGATAAAAATTGGGGTGAAAAGATCATTTTTGTGGAAAAAATATGATTTTTTATTTTAACGGTTCTATGTTATAAACTTGTGTGAAGCACTTGGAGGTTCAAAGTGCTCACCACACATCTAGATAAGTTCCTTAAGGGGCCTTGTTTCCAAAATGGGGTCACTTGTGGGGGTTTCCACTGTTTAGGCACATCAGGAGCTCTCTAAACGCGACATGGCATCCAGCCAATTCTGCGTTGAAAAAGTCAAACGGCACTCCTTCCCTTGCGACCTCTGCCGTGCGCCCAAAAAGTGGTTTACCCCCACATATGGGGTATCGGCGTATTCAGGAGAAATTGCACAACAATTTTTGTGGTTCATTTTTTCTTTTAACACTTGTGAAAATAAAAAAATTTGTTCCGAATTAAAGCTTTTGCAAAAAAAAGTTAAATGTCAATTTTTTTCATTCCACATTGCTTCAGCACCTGTGAAGCACCTGAAGGGTTAATAAACTTCTTGAATGTGGTTTTGAGCACATTGAGGGGTGCAGTTTTTAGAATGGTGTCACTTTTGGGTATTTTCTATCATATCGACCCCTCAAAGTGACTTCAAATGTGATGTGGTCCCTAAAAAAAAATGGTGTAAAAATGAGAAATCGCTGGTCAACTTTTAACCCTTATAACTTCGTAACAAAAGAAAATTTTGCTCCCAAAATTGTGCTGATGTAAAGTAGACATGTGCGAAATGTTATTTATTAAGAAATATGTGTGACATATCTCTCTGATTTAATGGCATAAAAATTTCAAATTTGAAAATTGCAAAATTTTAAAAATTTTCACCATATTTCCGTTTTTTTCATAAATAAAAGCAAGTCATATAAAAAATTTTTTTACCACTAACGTGAAGTACAATATGTTACGAAAAAACAATCTCAGAATCAGCTGGATTCGTTAAATCGTTCCAGAGTTATAACCTCATAAAGTGACAGTGGTCAGAATTGTAAAAATTGGCCCGGTCATTAAGCTGCAAAATGGCTCTGTCACTAAGGGGTTAAGCTTGTCAACCTTAATTTGCTGTATAATAATAGTTACGCATTGAAAACTGGGAGTTGTTTGGCTAAAATTGTGGGGGGCAGGGCTGGCTCCAGGTTTTCGTGGGCCCCGGGACAGAGTCTCAGTAGTGTTGAGCGATACGATAATGCAAATATAGGCTATCGGCCGATATTAGCTCTATCGGCCTTTCGATAATTCGTTTCGATATTTTCGTCTTATCGAATACCGGAATCGGATTTGTCACTGTCATTGTCTGTGTCCGTCGGTCGGGTCTGTCACTGTCAGTGTCCGTCGGTCGGGTCTGTCAGGAGTCAGCGGCACTTACCTGGCAGAAGATCTCCGGCGGTCACGGCCTGTACTGCTTCATGGCCGCCATCCTCTTCTCCCCGGCGGTCACATGCAGTTTCTCGCGATAACTGCAGTGACTGCTGGGTAATCCCGGCCGTAAAGCAGTCAGTCCGATGACGTCACCGCCGGGGAAACAGGTAATCAGCTGTGCTGCGTCGCGATGACAGGCTCTGCCTGTCATTGCGATGTAGCAGAGCTGGATCGTCGTGGGACAATCGTTACTATGGACTGCGTCGGACAGGTGGTATACTGTTGGTTTGTTTTTTTTCTTTTTTTACAGGAGATCGATGGCGTCGCAGGAATGAGAGTACAATAAAAGAAATGAAAACTGTGTTGTCTCTTTTATTTCATTAAAATACTTTTTTCTTGCTTTGTCTTTTTTTTATGCATTTAATAACTTTGGGATTAATAATGGATCGGTGTCTTATTGACACCTCTCCATTATTAACTGGGCTTATTGTCACCGTGCAATCAACGGTGACATTAACCCCTTATTACCCCGCTTGCCACCGCTACAGGGCAAGTGGGAAGAGCCGGGTAAAGTGCCACAATTGGCACATCTTTTGATGCGCCAAATGTGGGGCTGCTGTAGCCTGGTATTATCAGGCTGTTGAGGGCCAAAATCCATGGGCCTTGACAGTCTTTTAATACCAGGCCGCAGCAGTCTGCATTTTACTTGGCTGGTTAACAAAAATAGGGGGACCCCTACGCCGTTTTTTTTTCAAGGGGATCCCCTATTTTTGTTAACCAGCCAAGCTAAGCAGACTGCTGTGGCCTGGTATTATCAGGCTTGCAAGGTCCATGGATATTGGATCCTTACCAGCCTGAAAAACCAGGCCTCAGCGGTCTGCTTCATCTGGCTGGTTAACAAAAATAGGGGGGACCCCACGCCAATTTTTTTCGAGGGGATCCCCTATTTTTGTTAATCAGCCAAGATATGCAGACTGCTGTGGCCTGGTATTATCAGGCTGGCAAGGTCCATGGATCTTGGCTCCTTAACAGCCTGAAAATCCAGGCCTCAGCGGTCTGCTTCATCTGGCTGGTTAACAAAAATAGGGGGACCCCACGCCATTTTTTTTTCGAAGGGAACCCCTATTTTTGTTAACCAGTTCCCTCTGACGTCACTGATTGTGTCTCTGGCTGACCTGAAGTGAAAGTGGAAAGCAATCAATTAAGCTTTCCACTTCCTCTCCTGTCAGCCAGGAGAGGAACTCATTCATTTGGGGGTTTACTGTGAGGCTGCAGCATTAGCTGCGGTCCCTGCAGTAAACATTAACCCTTTCTGAAGGATTACACCGTGGGACCTGACTGTACATCGGATTGGTAAGAATAATTTTGCTTTATTATTTTATTTTTATTACAGGAAATGGTTTTAGCAGGAAAATAAAATATGGTCAAAAACTGTGTGATTATTTCATTAAACTTCTTTTTTATTAAAGTGTGTGTGTTTGATTTTTCTTTCATACAATAGGATTAATAATTGATAGTTGTCTAATTGACAGCTCTCAATTATTAACCTGGCTTAAAGTGACCTTTCAATTGCAAGGTCATTTTAACCCCTTATTAACCCATTCGCCACCGCTACAGGGCAATGGGAATAGACGGGCAAAGTGCCAGAAAGGGCAAATCTAATTAGAGATTTGCCCTTTCTGGGGTGTCTGGGGGCAGATGTTAGTAGCCGGGGGGGGGCCAAAAATAATGGTCCCTCTCTGGGCTATTATTATCTGCCCCCACTCACTGGCTTTGTCTGGTTGCGAAAATAGGGCGGGAGTCCACGCATTTTTTTTCAGCAATTTTACACCTCATATATATATATACATGTCATTAAATTTGTGACACATATATATATATATTTATATTTATAGTTCATACACTTCTACATAGTATAATAGCCGCTAATTCAATTGCCGGCTTTTGTGAAAATGCAGAACCCGACATGAAATGACACTTGGTTTACATAGAGTTAACCATGTCTTTTCATGTAGTTTGATATCTGATTTGCACAAACAATTACATGAGTGTAAGTGTGCAAAATTTCACACCTGTAGGGGTTAATTAAAGGTGAAAATTCGTAGCAAAAAGTCCGTTTTTTTTACAACGAATTTACACCTTTAATTAACCCCTACAGGTGTGAAATTTTGCACACATAGACTGATGTAATTGTTTGTGCAAATCAGATTGCAAACGACATGAAAAGACATGGTTAACCCTATGTACACCAAGTGTCATTTCATGTCGGGTGCTTCTGTCTTTTCACAGAAGCCGGCTTTACCCGGCAATTGAATCAGAGGATATTTTACTATGTAGAAGTGTATAAACTATACATATATGTATATATATATATGTCACAATGACATGTATATATATATATATATATATATATATATATATGTATTCTATGTGTGTATATTTAGTGTTTACAAGGAAATAAAGGTTTTTTTTAGTTGCGATATTTTGTTCCCATAGACTTACATTGGACTTCCGCAATCGGAATCGGATATCGACGATATTTAGTGATATCGGCGATACAATTTCGATACGATATTTTTAGATATCGAGCAATATCGCTCAACACTAAGTCTCAGTGGGCCCCTTTAACACATACCACTAGAGATGAGCGACTTTGCCTTTTTTTAGGGTCGAGTCGGGTTTCGTGAAACAAGACTTTCTCAAAAGTCGAGTCGAACAAAGTCGGCCGACTAACGGAAATGGACGGGTTGGAGTCGAAAATCCAACTCCAATGCAAGTCAATGGGAAATAAGAGTCGGCAGGAAGTGGAGGACAGTAAACACAACTACAGTGCCCATTTCAATGCCAACAACATCAATTCTTATTACTTAAGCTTGTCAACCTTAATTAACTTTATAATAATAGTTACGCATTGAAAACTGAGGGTTATTTGGTTAAAGTGGTGGGGTGGCAGTGCTGTCCCCAGGTTTTCGTGGGCCCAGGGCCAAAGAGTCTCAGTGGGCCCCTTTAACATATACCACAATTCATGATGCTCTGATACGGCAGAGAAATATAGGTAAAGTACAATGCCAAATACTTCACTTCTTACATTACATGACTGATATCTATTTTAAATTCCACAATAGCTCAAAAAACAGACAGTATAGTCCTCCATACAGTATTATGGGCACCACATAGTGCGCCATACAGAATAATGAGCCCCACATATTGCTCTATACAGAATAATGAGCCCCATATATGGCTCAATACAGAATGGACTCCATAAAATTCTCCATACGTAATAGGCCCCATATGTGCTCCACATGATGCTCCATATATAAAGGGCCCTATATGATGCCCCATAAATAATGAACCCCATATGATGCTCTAGCATATGATGGGCCCCATATATGATGCTCCAGTGTATGATGAACCCCATATAATGCTCCAAATATAATGGTCCCCATATATAATTCTCCATATATAATGGTCTCCATGTGATGCTCCATATATAATGTACCCCATATGATGCGCCATATATAATGGGCACCATGTGATGCTCCAGTATATGATGTGCCACATGGATGATGCTCCAGTGTATAATGGGCCCTATCTATGATGCTCAAGTGTATCATGGGCCCCATATAAAATTCTCCAATGTATAATGCTCCCCATATATTGCTCCAACCATTAAAAAAAATGAAATACCTCTCCTCGCTGGGAACTGCTCTACTCTGGACTCCTCAGCGTCACCATTTTCCAACTCTCTGCACTGTGACTGTTCAGGCAGAGGGCGCACAGACGGACATCATCGCGTTCTCTGGCCTGAATGTCACTGTCCAGAAATTCGGAAGACGTCACAGCGGTGGAGCATGGAGAGGTATGTATTGCAAGTGCTGGGGCCCTGAGCCAGCAGGGGGGGCACATTTGTGGCCATCGGGAATTGGCACAGGACCCCTCCTAGTACGCTGATGTTTCTGATGGCGAGTGGGCCCCACCACCTGCTCAGGGCACTGGCACTTGCCTGGGTGCACCAGGTGCTGACCCCGGCCCTGGGGGGGGTACAGCCCAATTAGGGAGGTGGAAAAACTGGCATATGTTGAGGTGTAGGCTGGATGTTCAGCAGCTGAAAATGGAGGAATTGGAGAAGTTGGAGGAAAAGGAGGAAAAAGCGAAACATTTTGCTGGCAAACTATGTGTCATCAGGGGAAGGTGGTACAAAATCCTTTGAAACCAAGGCATGGTTCATTTTAATGAAGGTGAGATCATCTACATTTTGGGTCGACAGCCGGGTCCTTCTTTCTGTCAGGATTAGTGTTGAGCATTCCGATACTGCAAATATCGGGTATCGGCCGATATTAGCTGTATCGGAATTCCGATTCCGAGTTCCGATATTTTCGTCTTATCGGATACCGGAATCGGGATTGTCACTGTCACTGTCAGTGTCCGTCGGTCGGGTCTGTCAGGAGTCAGCGGCACTTACCAGGCAGAAGATCTCCGGCGGTCACATCCCGGACTGCTTCATGGCCGCCATCTTCTTTCCCCGGCGGTCACATGCAGTTTCTCGCGATAACTGCAGTGACTGCTGGGTAATCCCGGCCGTAAAGCAGTCAGTCCGATGACGTCACCGCCGGGGAAGCAGGTAATCAGCTGTGCTGCGTCGAGATGACAGGCTCTGCCTGTCATTGCGATGTAGCACAGCTGGATCGTCGTGGGACTGTCGTTCTGGACTGCGTCCGACAGGTGGTATACTGTTGGTTTGTTTTTTTTCTTTTTTTACAGGAGATCGATGGCGTCGCAGGAATGAGAGTGTAATAAAAGAAATGAAAACTGTGTTGTCTCTTTTATTTCATTAAAATACTTTTTTCTTGCTTTGTCTTTTTTTTATACATTTAATAACTTTGGGATTAATAATGGATCGGTGTCTTATTGACACCTCTCCATTATTAACCGGGCTTATTGTCACCGTGCAATCAACGGTGACAATAACCCCTTATTACCCCGCTTGCCACCGCTACAGGGCAAGTGGGAAGAGCCGGGTAAAGTGCCACAATTGGCACATCTTTTGATGCGCCAAATGTGGGGCTGCTGTAGCCTGGTATTATCAGGCTGTTGAGGGCCAAAATCCATGGGCCTTGACAGTCTTTTAATACCAGGCCGCAGCAGTCTGCATTTTACTTGGCTGGTTAACAAAAATAGGGGGGATCCCCACGCCGTTTTTTTTTCGAGGGGATCCCTATTTTTGTTAACCAGCCAAGCTAAGCAGACTGCTGTGGCCTGGTATTATCAGGCTTGCAAGGTCCATGGATATTGGATCCTTACCAGCCTGAAAAAACAGGCCTCAGCGGTCTGCTTCATCTGGCTGGTTAACAAAAATAGGGGGGACCCCACGCCAATTTTTTTCGAGGGGATCCCCTATTTTTGTTAATCAGCCAAGATATGCAGACTGCTGTGGCCTGGTATTATCAGGCTGGCAAGGTCCATGGATCTTGGCTCCTTAACAGCCTGAAAATCCAGGCCTCAGCGGTCTGCTTCATCTGGCTGGTTAACAAAAATAGGGGGGACCCCACGCCAATTTTTTTCGAGGGGATCCCCTATTTTTGTTAATCAGCCAAGATATGCAGACTGCTGTGGCCTAGTATTATCAGGCTGGCAAGGTCCATGGATCTTGGCTCCTTAACAGCCTGAAAATCCAGGCCTCAGCGGTCTGCTTCATCTGGCAGGTTAACAAAAATAGGGGGGACCCCACGCCATTTTTTTTTCGAAGGGAACCCCTATTTTTGTTAATCAGTTCCCTCTGACGTCACTGATTGTGTCCCTGGCTGACCTGAAGTGAAAGTGGAAAGCAATCAATTAAGCTTTCCACTTAAGGGCCCGTCTCACATAGCGATATCGCTACCGAGATCGCTGCTGAGTCACTAGTTTTGTGACGCAGCAGCGAGCTCACCAGCGATATCGCTGTGTGTGACATTCAGCGACGATCAGCCCCCCTGCCGGGTATCGCTGATCGTCGCTGAAATGTCAGGACCTTTTTTTGATCGCTGGTTTCCCGCTGACAGGCACACATCGCTGCGTGTGACAGGCGGGAGACCAGCGATCCGCTGGTAACCAAGGTACACAGCGGGTTTCCAGGCGCGGGGCTGTGCCTAGAAACCCGCTGTGTACCTTGGATACCAGCGCCCTGATGCAGGGAGCTGGTATCCAAGGTACACAGCGGGTTTCCAAGCGCTGCGCGGTGCCTGGAAACCCGCTGTGTACCTTGGTTACCAGCGGATCGCTGGTCTCCCGCCTGTCACACGCAGCGATGCGTGCCTGTCAGAGGGAAACCAGCGATCAAAAAAAGGTCCTGACATTTCTGCGACGATCAGCGATACCCGGCAGGGGGGCTGATCGTCGCTGAATGTCACACACAGCGATATCGCTGGTGAGCTCGCTGCTGCGTCACAAAACTAGTGACTCAGCAGCGATCACGGTAGCGATATCGCTATGTGAGACGGGCCCTTAAGCGATGTTACCCGCAGTGTCGCTGTCCCAGATCGCTGCCTGAGCTGCCTGTTTGACAGCTCAGCAGCGATCATGTAGCGATACACCAGCGATCCTGACAAGTGCATATCGTTGTCGGGATCGCTGGTGTATCGTTATGTGACACCCAGCCTTTACTCTCCTGTCAGGCAGGAGAGGAACTCATTCATTTGGGGTTTACTGTGAGGCTGCAGCATTAGCTGCGGTCCCTGCAGTAAACATTAACCCTTTCTGAAGGATTTCACCGTGGGACCTGACTGTGCATGGGATAGGTAAGAATAATTTTGCTTTTTTATTTTATTTTTATTACAGGAAATGGTTTTAGCAGGTAAATAAAATATGGTCAAAAACTGTGTGATTATTTCATTAAACTTCTTTTTTATTAAAGTGTGTGTGTTTGATTTTTCTTTCATACAATAGGATTAATAATTGATAGTTGTCTAATTGACAGCTCTCAATTATTAACCTGGCTTAAAGTGACCTTTCAATTGCAAGGTCATTTTAACCCCTTATTAACCCATTCGCCACCGCTACAGGGCAATGGGAATAGACGGGCAAAGTGCCAGAAAGGGCAAATCTAATTAGAGATTTGCCCTTTCTGTGGTGTCTGGGGGCAGATGTTAAGTAGCCGGGGGGGCCAAAAATAATGGTCCCTCTCTGGGCTATTATTATCTGCCCCCACTCACTGGCTTTGTCTGTCTGGTTGCGAAAATAGGGCGGGAGCCCACACATTTTTTTTCAGCAATTTTACACCTCATATATATATATATACATGTCATTGAATTTGTGACACATATATATATATATATTTATATTTGTAGTTCATACACTTCTACATAGTATAATAGCCGCTAATTCAATTGCCGGCTTTTGTGAAAATGCAGAACCCGACATGAAATGACACTTGGTGTACATAGGGTTAACCATGTCTTTTCATGTCCTTTGCTATCTAATTTGCACAAACAATTAAATCAGACTATGTGTGCAAAATTTCACACCTGTAGGGGTTAATTAAAGGTGTAAATTCGTAGCAAAAAAGTCCGTTTTTTTTACAACAAATTTACACCTTTAATTAACCCCTACAGGTGTGAAATTTTGCACACATAGTCTGATTTAATTGTTTGTGCAAATTAGATAGCAAACGACATGAAAAGACATGGTTAACCCTATGTACACCAAGTGTCATTTCATGTCGGGTGCTTCTGTCTTTTCACTGAAGCCGGCTTTACCCGGCAATTGAATCAAAGGATATTTTACTATGTAGAAGTGTATAAACTATACATATATGTATATATATATGTCACAATGACATGTATATATATATATATGTATTCTATGTGTGTATATTTAGTGTTTACAAGGAAAGAATGGGTTTTTTTTAGTTGCGATATTTTGTTCCCATAGACTTACATGGGACTTCCGGTATCGGTATCGGGTATCGCCGATTTTTTAGTGATATCGGCGATACCATTCCGATTCCGATACTTTAGGATATCGGAAAGTATCGCTCAACTCTAGTCAGGATTGATCCAGCAGCACTGAAGACTCTTTCTGATAGCACACTACCAGCAGGGCAAGCGAGCTCCTGTAAGGCATATTGTGCCAATTCAGGTCAGGTGTCCAGTTTACAGGCCCAGTAGTCAAAGGGGAATGAACTGTGAGGGAGAACATCGATAGTGGAGGAGAGGTAATAATGAACCATAGCTGACAACTGTTGTCTCCTATCTGTTGCAATCGATTCAGTATTACCAGTTGTGTGAGCGTTACTCGAAAAATCAGAACACACACGGTCATGAAACCCCTGTCTCCAACGCCACTTCGGCTGTGTGCACCACGAACACCTCTTCAATGTTGCCCAGTACGGCTTGTGGTAGAACCTGCACCGCTGCTGTGTGCTGGAATGCCTCTAACAAATGGTTTACCAAAGTTGCTTGTTTGTTTGCCAATATTAGCTCTAGTTTCTCCTGTGGCATGATGTTCTGTAATTTGCCTTTATAGCGTGGATCGAGAATGCTGGCCAACCAGTAGTCGTCATCCTTCATAATTTTGGCAATGCAGGGGTCCCATTTTAGGATTCGCAAGACTTAATCACACATGTGGGCCAATGTTCCAGGTGTAAATGATGCACTGCCAGTGGTGGGTGGAGGAGCACTTTCTGCCAAATCCACATCTCTCCAGTCACGCACAAACCCTGTACCTGACCTTGGCAAGCCAACATTTTCTCTTGCTCCCTGAAAAGCATCCTCCTCCCCAAAATAATCATCCCACTCCTCCTCCTCCTCCTCTTCCTCCTCCGCTGAAGACGCCTGATCCTTAATGTGAGTCAAAGTTTGCATGAGCAAATGCTTAAGTGGGATGCTCATGCTTTTGATGGCATTGTCTGCACTTACCAGCCATGTGCATTCCTCAAACATTGAAGCACTTTACAGAGGTCGTTCAGCTTTGACCACTGCACACCCGACAACTCGATGTCTGCCGTCAAACTGCCTGCCCGTGTATCCTCCCACAAATGCATTACAGCCTGCCTCTGTTCGCACAGCCTCACAACTGTGTGCATGGTGGAGTTCCACCTTGCTGCAACGTCTATGATTAGGCGGTGCTTGGGGAGGTGGAGCGATCGCTGCCGCCTCTGCATACGACTGGAGTCTACGGTCGAGCGACGGATGTGCGAGCACAGTCTTCGCACCTTATGAAGCAGGGCTGGTAACTCCCGATAATTATTTAGGAAGCACTGCACCACTAGGTTCAAGGTGTGAGCCAGGCAAGGTATCTGTCTGAGTTTTGCCAGGGCTATAGCCGCCACAAAATAATGGCCGTTATCACTGACTAGCTTACCTGGCGCAAGATGCAGACTGCAAAGCCACAACTCAGTTTCTCGCTGCAAGTAGTCGGTCAGTACCTCCGTGGTGTGTCTGTTGTCGCTCATAGACATCATCTTTAAACAGCCTGCTGACGCTTACCACTAGCTGATAGAAAGTGGGTAGTGTTGAGCGATACTGCTCGATATCTAAAAATATCGTATCGAAATGGTATCGCCGATATCACTAAATATCGTCGATATCCAATTCTGATACCGGAAGTCCCATGTAAGTCTATGGGAACAAAATATCGCAACAAAAAAAACACTTTCTTTCGTTGTAAACACAAAATATACACACATAGAATACATATATATATATATATATATACATGTCATTGTGACATATATATATATACATATATTTATAGTTTATACAATTCTACATAGTAAAATAGACTCTGATTCAATTGCCGGGTAAAGCCGTGACATACCCCATAGAAGTCGATGGGCTCGGTGCCGAGTACCCCCAAAACCTCTGGCTCTGTGCGACTCAACTTGGGCGTCACGAACAGGATTCTGTAGCTCGCTATAAGCGAGTCCTGTGTGCCTGAATTGAACTGGTTTTGTGCTTGAGAATTGCTAAAATCATCAGAGAATGTATTTGCCATTTTTCAGCCATATCTGCGTCACGACGAGACACTGGTGAAGTAGAAGGGCGTGCTCTTCGTGGGTGTCACTCAGTGGCGCGAAAACGATGGCCGACCACTGTAAATGGTACTGCAATGTAACATCGTGCCCCACAGCTCTTCAGTTCCGCCTCCTCATCCTCCTCAGTGTGCGGAAACTAACACGAAGGTCCCGCCTCCCTACAAAAGAGGGCCCTCTCCAGATGCTAATGACACATGTGACTTGGCAGAGATGGCTAATGGACACGAGCAGAAGTGTGAAGGGATGGAGCAGTCAGAGCTCTCCCCCCACGGAAGCGACCCGATCGCCACGGAACCACCGTTGGGCACCCGGCCTGGAAACCCTCCTACGCTGCAAGAAGCGGAGGATACCCTAAGAGGCCTGGCCCGGCACCGGGAGGACGTCGCCAGGATGGAAGCCAGCTGGCGTGCCCTAAAAATAAACTTGGAGCGGCGCCAATCCCTCTTACCTGAAGTGTCTGTACCGGAAGGTGAGGCACCCGTTCTAGTAGAGGAGCCCTTGCAATGTGATCCGGTTGACGTTGTCGCAGTGGAGGCACCCGTTCCTGCAAAAAACTCTGCACCGGCAGCACCCCAGATCCCGCTGTCTGCCCCCGTCGCTGAGACAGAAGAAGCGACACCCGTCCTCATGGAGGAGGCCGCGCAGGCACCAGAGGTCTACCTGCCTGTACCGGAGCCCCGACTGTCATCTGTTCCAGAGCCGGCTGCTTCCTCCGCAGGTGAGCGCCGCCAGTACTGGGGGCGCCAGGAGAGCTGCCGCAAACCGGACACTGTAAGCTGCAGTTTGATGGTGGAGACATGGAGCTGCTGGTGGAGGAGAATTTCAACCGGCGTCAGGAGGAAGAGTGGAGACGTTGGGAGCGGGAAGCAGAGCGACAAAGGGAGCAGCGAGAAACCCAAAAGCTTCGCCAACGTCAGCTGGAGAAGGACCGGGCAGATAAGGACCGGATGAGAAAAGATAAAGGAACCCTGTGGGAGCCGCGACGTAAGGGTGCAGTACGGAGCTTTAAATTGAAAGGTGCTTGGGGCTTCATCCAGGAGCCTGGACTTTATTTAGAAGTTTTTGTGAACCGGCGGGACGTGGAGGCTCACCTCCCAGAAGGACACCCGGGGAGGGACCTGGTGCCAGGAGACTTGGTGACTTACACCCGACACTGGGGTTACAATGGATGGTACGCCCTAAATGTTACCAGGTGCGACCCCTACTCCCCAGAGTGTCAGGAACCTGTGAGACCCTCGGAGCCTTCAGCCTCCCACATCCAGGCCTCTACAAAAGTGCCCACCCCACGCCGTAAATCTCCCCAGCCTCCCTCAGTGGTCTCCTCAGCAGCCCCAGCTATGGACATGATAAGTATAGCTGTTAGGCCCCCTGGGGTTCGTTCAGCCCGGGACATAGGGTTCCAGACCCGGAGGGAGATGAAAGAGGTGGCCACACAGACACAGATAGCGGGTCACGACTTGACTGTACAGGCCACACGACGTCATCAGGTCCTGGTGGTCCTTGGTGTCTCGGATGTTTGGCAAGCATCAGAAGAGTACCAGGTGGTACCTGGAACACCCCTGCCAAAGAATTATAAATAACCCGGACAGGGTACCTGTATGTAAATAGTTAAATTGTTGATGTACCCGGACGGGTGAATGTTCATAAAAAAGTTTTTTAATTTAATAAAAAAAAAAAAAACACAGTTTTCATTACTTTTATTAAAGTCTCATCCTGCGACGCCATCGATCTCCTGTAAAAAAATGAAAAAAAAAAAAGTATACCACCTGACCGACGCAGTCCATAGTAACGAGTGTCCCACGACGATCCAGCTCTGCTACATCAGAATGACAGGCAGAGCCTGTCATCCCGGCGCAGCACAGCTGATTACCTGCTTCCCCGGCGGTGACGTCATCGGACTGGTTTACGGCCGGGATTACCCTGCAGTCACTGCAGTTATCGCGAAAAACTGCATGTGACCGCCAGGGAGAAGATAATGGCGGCCATCAAGCAGTCCAGGACGTGACCGCCGGAGATCTTCTGCCAGGTAAGTGCTGCTGACTCCTGAAAGACCCGACCGACGGACACTCACAGTGACAAATCCGATTCCGGTATTCGATAAGACGAAAATATCGAAACGAATTATCGAAAGGCCGATAGAGCTAATATCGGCCGATACCCGATATTTGCAGTATCGTATCGCTCAACACTAAAAGTGGGACACCTCATGTGCAACTCTGGCAGCTGTGGATGGAGTGCTCGTGCGAATGTGCTCTATCGTCAAGCTTTTGCTTCTGGAGGAGGAGGAGGAGGGTTGAACGCCTATAGCAAACTGTTGCCTATACCTTGGGCTAGGCAGCACTGTCCCACCGCCGCTGTTCCCTGTGGAGCCTACATCCACCACATTAACCCAGTGCGCAGTGATGGACATGTATCGGCCCTGGCAATGCCTAATGGCCCATGCATCTGTTGTGAGGTGCACCTTTCCACTCACTGATTGTTTGAGTGCATGGACAATGCTTCTCTCACATGCAGGTGGAGGGCAGGGATGGCTTTTCTAGAAAAGAATTGCCAACTGGGTAGGTTATAGCGTGGGTGTCAAGTATAGTGTACAGTTCCTATAGCGTCTTGTGCTTGGGTGCGAGGAAAACACAGGAGACATAGGTTGAAATGAAATGACTTGTATTACTTTATACAAGCATGCAGAAAAGGTCACACAGTTTGCAGGAAACAGGCAGAAGACACAGCAGGCCAGAGTAACTTCAAGCTCTACATAACTCTCCAAAGCAGGTTCAGGATCTCTTCTCTGTACCGTAATTCCTCTGCAAACATGGATTCACCAGACAGCAGGTTTCCAAAGTTCAATAGTGTTCCAAAGTTCCTCAGTAGGAAATAGCTGGAGTCCAAAATCCTAGGTTTCCAGGAGTCAGGTCACAGGCTGACTGAGGCTTGATTCAGGAGCACTGATTGTTCAGCTGAAGCTGCTTAAGAAGCAAGAGGGAGAGAATCAGGGCGGGAACATGAAAACTGGAAACTCCATATTAACTGAGGGCAAGAGCTGCAGAAAGACAGAAAGCAAAATGGCCGATGGAAAACTGAGTTTCAAGGAACATGTCAAAAGAGACAAAGAACCTTACATTACTCCCCCCTTAAGGACATCCTCCGGATGACCTCAGACCAGGCTTGTCAGGGTACCTCTGATGAAACTGGTGGAGCAGGCGAGGAGCATTTACATTATTGACTGGTTCCCATGAGTTGTCCTCCACTGGGTAGCCCTGCCATTTAATCAAATATTGCAACTGATTTCTGTGTACAACCTGGAATCTAGAATCCTTTCCACCATAAATTCTTCCTGACCATCGACCAGCACTGGGTCAGGGCAAGGAGAAGAGCGTCCAGGAAACGTATTGGGTGTTGCAGCCTTTAGTAGGGATACATGAAAGACAGGTGGATTCTCATAGTTCTGGGCAGTTGAAGACGACAAGCATCCGCACTTATAATCTTACTGATCTTATAAGGTCCAATGTACTTATGTCCCAATTTAGACGATGGAATCTTTATTTTAAGATTTCTGGTTGACAGCCAGACCAAATCTCCTACCTTGAAAGCTGGTGCAGGTTTACGAAATTTATCTGCTGCTTTCTTGTACCTTTCCTGAGCCAATTCTAGATTTTCCTTTAGATGATCCATATTCTTTTGTAAAGAAGTGATTCTTTCAGCCACTGCCGGCAAAGGCGTATCTATGGGAAATCGAGGAAGAATGTTAGGATGATAACCTAGATTGGAGTAAAAAGGAGACTGCTTAGTGGAGGCGCTCTGAGAGTTGTTATAAGAGAACTCAGCCAGTGGAAGTAGATCCACCCAATCATCTTGTAAGTGGCAGATAAAGCAGCGGAGATACTGCTCCAGGGTCTGATTGGTTCGTTCTGTCTGTCCATTAGTCTGGGGATGAAAAGCAGAAGAAAGGTTTACTTTAATGTCCAATGCGGCACAGAAATTTTGCCAAAACCTTGAAGTGAATTGCACCCCTCAATCCGAAATGACCTCATCCGGTACTCCATGTAAGCGAAACACATTCTTAATCATCAAGTCTGATGTCTGTTTTGCAGTGGGTAAGCCGACACAAGGGATAAAATGAGCTGCCTTTGTTAGACGATCAACCACCACTAGAATGGTGTTCTTCCCGTGAGAGGTTGGTAACTCCACAATGAAGTCCATAGAAATGGATCCCCACGGGCGGGACGGGGTGGGAAGAGGTTGTAACAGACCAGTTGGTGAGGAGCGAGGTGTTTTGCATCTTGCACAGACTTCACATGAAGTGACATAGTTTAAAACATCTTTCCTGTAAGTGGGCCACCAAAAGAAACGAGAAAGAAATTCTTGTGTCTTTAGAATTCCTCTATGCCCAGCTATCTTGGAATCGTGGATGAGTTGCAAAACTCTCAATCTGACTGTTTCAGGTATATACAGATGTTGTCCCTGAATCCACACACCATTCTTAAAGACAAGACTTACGTCCCTTGGGGGTTGAGCCAACAAAGAATCCGCATGGTATGCTTCCTTGATGTCCTTAAGTAGGTCTTGATTATGAATCACTCCCAGGAATCTAGAGTCAGGAAGAATAGTCTTAGGAGGAGTAAGTGGACGTGTCTCTGCTGAATGAATCCTAGAGAGTGCATCAGCCTTTCCATTGCGCGATCCTGGTCTATAAGAAATTACAAAATTAAATTGGTTTAAGAAAAGATTCCAGCGAGCCTGGCGAGGAGTCAGGCACTTAGCCGACCTGATAAATTCAAGGTTACGATGGTCTGTCAGGACGACTATTTGCTGTGCAGCACCCTGAAGAAGGTGTCTCCATTCCTTGAAGGCGGCAATAATGGCCAACAATTCTCTATTGCCCACATCGTAGTTCCTCTCAGCCAAAGACAACTGCTGGGAAAAGAAGGCACAGGGATGCAAGACATTCTTCTCACCTGTTCTCTGAGAGAGTATAGCTCCAACGGCACAGTCTGAAGCATCCACCTCTATTATGAAGGCAAGCTCGGGGTTGGGATGTACTAAGATAGGTGCGGTGGTAAATTTATCCTTTAAACAGGAAAATGCTTCCTGAGCTTGCGGGGTCCAGGAGAACCTAGACTGTTTCCGGGTAAGTTGGGTGATAGGTAACACTACCTCAGAGAAATTCCTAATGAAACGTCTATAGAAGTTGGCAAACCCGATGAAGCGCTGCACCTCCTTCACATTTCTAGGAATTGGCCAATCCTTGATGGCTTGGGTCTTGCTTCCATCCATACTAATCCCTTGCGTAGATAGTACATACCCCAGAAATTGAATTTCGGTCCTATGGAACTCACACTTTTCAAGTTTGATGTAGAGATGGTTTTGTCTTAGGCGTTCTAAGACCATTCTCACATGTCCATGATGTTCCTCTGTGGAGTTAGAAAAAATTAGAATATCATCCAGATAAATCACCACAAATGTATCTAGGAGATCCCTGAAGATGTCATTCACCAAGTGTTGGAAAGTGGCTGGGGCGGTACTCAGACCAAAAGGCATAACTAGATATTCAAAGTGTCCATAGCGTGACCTGAATGCAGTCTTCCATTCATCCCCAGGTCTAATACGGACCAAGTTATAGGCCCCACGGAGATCCAGTTTAGAGAAAATTTTGGCATGCCGCACTCTCTCCAACAACTCAGGGATTAAAGGCAATGGATAACGGTTTCTAATAGTAACCTTATTGAGTTCCCTATAGTCTATGCAGGGTCTCAGAGATCCATCTTTCTTCTTCACAAAGAAGATGGGTGCACCTGCGGGAGATGAAGAGGGGCGTATGAAGCCTTTGGCTAGATTTTCATCTATGTAGTCCTTCAAAGCTTTTAGCTCGAGCCCCGCTAGGGGGTAGATCTTACCAAAAGGTATCTCGGCTCCAGGCAATAATTCGATTGGACAATCATATGGACGGTGAGGAGGAAGCTGATCAGCGTTCTTCTTGTCACATAAATCCACATAGTCCTGGTATACAGCTGGTAGTTCAGGAACTGACATGGTTCCTTTAGGCACAGAGCAAGCTGAAACTCCTTGACTCATCTGTTTCTCCGGAAAGTGTAATTCCTTGGTCTCCCCGTTAATCGTAGGATTCTGCGCCTGCAGCCATGGTAGCCCTAGAATAATGGGAAAGTGGGGAGAAGAGATAAGCATAAAAGACATTTTCTCCTGATGATCTTTACCCATAAGGACCCTCAAAGGCTCTGTTTCCTGATCTACTGGTCCAGAGGTCAGCAGGGAGCCATCCACAGTCTCCATCTGTACTGGAGTAGCCTTCTTCACTGAACGTATTCCCTGTTTCAGAGCAAAGGAGATATCCATAAAATTTCCACTTGCTCCTGAGTCTATCATAGCAGAGCTAGACACCCATACTGAGTCAACCCAGAGTTTGATGGACAGGAAACAATGAGAATTGTTTCTTTTACAACTCAGCTGGGACACCGCTGAGGAAACTTGAAAAATTGCAGCGTTTATACCGTCATTGTCCCCAGAACTAACAGAGTTTAAGTCCGAAAAATCAAGATCTCTTGCAGCAGATCTCTCTGGAGTCTGAGGCTCGGACATGACAGAGTTCCTCTCGCAACACTCACAGTGAATGACTGCTGCAGTAGTCTTACGAGAACGGCTGGGGCAGTTTATAATGAAGTGCCCTGACTTACCACAGTAAAAACATAGATTTTCCTTTATACGGTGTTCTTTGCGTGCATCACTAACCCGTCTTTGTAAAGAGTACACCTGCATGGGTTCAGGTTCTGGTTCCCTTGTGATCCTACTCAAAGATTCCTTAGATGAGGAGGGATGTAGGGAAAGGTTAGTACGATTATTTTCGAACCATCTCTCTTGTCTGCGTTCAGTCAGACGAGCATCAATACGGATACAATAGTTAATAAAGTCACCTAACGCAGTGGGAGGGTCGGCACGAGCAAGTTCATCCTTAATCAATGGAGACAACCCTTTCCGAAAAATAGATTTTTTGGCGGAAGTGTCCCAAGTGGTATCAAGAGCCCATCTCCTGAAATCCAAGGCATATTCGGCTACTGAACGCTTACCTTGGCGCAAAGTTAACATGGCTGCTTCAGCTGTTGCACCTTAATTGGGGTCATCAAACACCTGCCCCATGGCTGAAATGAAAGCATCAAGGTGATTCAAACAATCATCCTCAGTCTCAATCAGAGGGTTTGCCCACATCAAAGCCTTATTGGTAAGCAACATGATTATAGTAAGCACTTTGGATCGTTCAGTGGGAAATTGTGAAGCATGTGCAGAGAAAAATAGATTGCATTGGTTAATAAATCCCCTGAATTTCTCACGTTCACCGCCAAAACGAAAAGGAGGTAACTTGGGGATCCCAGAACTCGGGGTTATGACAGGAGTCTGGACTCGTTCCTCTAGAGCCTCAATCCTGGCTCGTAATTCCTGGGTAGTTTGTCCAAACACTTGCAAATTATGATTAGTGAGGTCCTGTAGGCTTGCAAAACGGGTCTTTATAGTCTGTATATCTGCAAGGATTGTATCAGTCACTCCGCAAAGCTCCTTTATGCGGGCCTCCATCTTCCAGATCTTTTAAGGCAGAAGTGCTGGAAGGAGAAGAGGAAAGGAAAAAAAAAAAAAAAAAAACAATAGTGTTTACCTGTGGTAACACTCTAGAGTAACATTTAAGGGAATGCGCTCACCTGGAATGGTTGTGAGAAGCCACAACCACTGTCATCACAGAAGGTATTAAACGGACATCTGATATCCACAGTCACAGCAGACACGGCTTTCCCAGACCCAGCAGACACTAAACATTGGCTCCTGAATCTTGTCAAGTATAGTGTACAGTTCCTATAGCGTCTTGCGCATGGGTGCGAGGAAAACACAGGAGACATAGGTTGAAATGAAATGACTTGTATTACTTCATACAAGCATGCAGAAAAGGTCACACAGTTTGCAGGAAACAGAGGCAGAAGACACAGCAGGCCAGAGTAACTTCAAGCTCTACATAACTCTCCAAAGCAGGTTCAGGATCTCTTCTCTGTACCGTAATTCCTCTGCAAACATGGATTCACCAGACAGCAGGTTTCCAAAGTCCAATAGTGTTCCAAAGTTCCTCAGTAGGAAATAGCTGGAGTCCAAAATCTTAGGTTTCCAGGAGTCAGGTCACAGGCTGACTGAGGCTTGATTCAGGAGCACTGATTGTTCAGCTGAAGCTGCTTAAGAAGCAAGAGGGAGAGAATCAGGGCGGGAACATGAAAACTGGAAACTCCATATTAACTGAGGGCAAGAGCTGCAGAAAGACAGAAAGCAAAATGGCGGACGGAAAACTGAGTTTCAAGGAACATGTCAAAAGAGACAAAGAACCTTACAGTGGGACAGCGTAGGCCATGAGCTCTCGTAACGCTGCGCTTTCAACCAAACGGAAGGGCATCATCTATAATGAGATCAGTTTGGCAATGTAGGCGTTTAAAGCCAGTGTACGCGGAGGAGAGGATGAGTACTCTATTGTTCTAGTCAGAGTGTCAGCTAGGGTGAGCTGGACTTGAGAGCTGCATACAGGGGAACTAGCCGTGGACATGATGGACTGAGAGGGGTTGGTGATGGTGATGGTGGTGGTGGTGGTGATTATGGCCTATATTTAGTCTTTTGTTGCAAAAACATTGTGATTCCCTGACTGCTTTAACCTTGCGAAGACACCTCAAAATTTCTTGGTGTGGTGTGCTAACCGGTGGGCTTACAGTGGGGGAAGTGATGAAGCGTTGCTGGCTACCTTCAGTCTGAGCAGGTGAACATGTGCTACCTGAGTTTTTGTAGTCCGTCCACACTTGCAAGTGCATGGTGATTAAATGTCTAAGCATGCAACTGGTATTCAAATTTCGGAGATTTTTCCCTCGGCAAAAGGTCTTTCCGCACTTCTTTCAGATAACCTTTGCCTCATCAATAGGATTTTGGTCAAAAAAGTGCCACACTGCACTCTTCCTACTATGGTATAAATTTTCAGGGCTTGCACGCTGTGCTAATTTGACCGTTTGGCCAAGCTGTCCTGCAACTCTTTTGTTTTTTTTTACACGTTTTTGGACAGCTAAGAGCCTGCAAGATAACCGCTGCTTCGATGTCGATGCCTGCTGCGGATCCTTCTCCTCTTCTGAGCTATTGCCAGCGGCATCCTCTTCCCCCAATGGATGCCAATCCGGGTCAACAACTGTGTCATCCATCACCTCCTCTTCAATTTCATCTGCACCTTCCTCTGTGTCACCTTGTAAGGTGGTATAGTATGCAGGAAGGAGCACCTGAGTTTCATCAGGGTCACATTCTGGCTCAGTAGACTGCGAGGGCAATGTAGTTCTCTGGGTGAATGTACCAGCAGAATCATCTAGCAGTGGCTGTGCATCAGTGTACTCCATGTCAGATTCATGTTGGACTGGGGAATTCAGGATTTGACTTGATAACCCAGGCATGGTATGTGAAAAGAGCTCCATGGAGTAATCTGAAGTGTGGGCTGCCGCATCCTTCACTTTTGGTGGGGGTGAAGGACACAAGGAAAGGTGTTGTTCCTGACCAGGCGCCTGCACTGACGACTTAGTGCTTGCATTTTTTGAACCTTCAGAAGAGGAGGTGATAGAGCTGGAGGCTGTTTCTACAATGTAATCCAAAACCTGTTCCTGATGCTCCGGCTTTAAAAGCAGTTTACCTACTCCTAGAAAAGGGCACCTTCCAGGCCTTCTGGAGTCAGACGATGACGCAGGCTCAACACCTCCTGCCTTAGGTGCTATTGTGCTTTTGGCACTACCAGCAGATGCACCACCACCATCAGTGTCAGCTGGCCCCCCCGCCCACGTCCGCGGCCTCTTCCACCATACTTCCTCATATTTGGGAAAATGTACCCAAAATACCAGCAGATATATAGTACTGTATCAGAAGCGTACAGCTGTATACGATGAATGGGAACATTCTAAATCTCCGTATATATTTCCGGAGTCACACACAGACGCTCTCAGGCTCAGTATGGATTAGACCAGAATATAAAAAGCAGAAAAAGGTTAATGTATCAGAAGATACCAGGTGTATACAGTGTAGGGGTAATTGTAAATCTCCTTATATATTTCAGGAGTAACACACAGATTCTCACAGGCTCAGTATGGATTACACCAGAATAGAGATAGCAGAAAAAGGGTAATGTATCAGAAGCGTACAGCTGTATACAGTCTAGGGCTAATTGGAAATCTCCAAATATATTTCCAGAGTCAGACACAGATGCTCACAAGCTCAGTATGGATTACACCAGAATATAAAAAGTAGAAAAAGAGTAATGTATCAGAAACATACAGCTGTATACAGTCTAGAGATAATTGTAAATCTACGTATATATTTCCAGAGTCAGACACAGACTCTCACAGGCTCAGTATGGATTACACCAGAATATAAATAGCAGAAAAAGGGTAATGTATCAGAAGCGTACAGCTGTATACAGTGTTGGGGTAATTTTAAATCTCCGTATATATTTCCAGAGTCAGACACAGACTCTCACAGGCTCAGTATGGATTACACCAGAATATAAAGTAGTAGAAAAAGGGTAATGTATAAGAAGATACCAGGTGTATTCAGTGTAAGGGTAATTGTAAATCTCCGTTTATATTTCAGAAGTAACACACAGACGCTCACAGGCTCAGTATGGATTAGATCAGAATATAAAAAACAAAAAAGGATAATGTATCCGACGATACCAGGCGTATACAATGTAGGGGTAATTGTAAATCTCTGTATATATTTCCGGAATTAACACACGGACGCTCACAGGCTTAGTATGGATTAGACCAGATTATAAAAAGCAGAACAAAAAAAATCAGGTGTATAGACTGTAGGGGTAATTGTAAATCTACGTATATATTTCCGGATTAACCCCTTCACCCCCAAGGGTGGTTTGCACGTTAATGACCGGGCCAATTTTTACAATTCTGACCACTGTCTCTTTATGAGGTTATAACTCTGGAATGCTTCAACGGATGTTCGCGATTCTGAGAAAGTTTTCTCGTGACATATTGTACTTCACGTTAGTGGTAAAATTTCTTCGATATAACTTGCATTTATTTTTGAAAAAAAACGCAAATATGACGAAAATTTTAAAAATTTTTCAAACTTTGAATTTTTTTTCCCTTAAAACAGAGAAATATGTCACACAAAATAGTTAAGAAATAACATTTCCCACATGTCTACTTTACATCAGCACAATTTTGGAACCAAAATTATTTTTTGTTAGGATATTATAAGGGTTAAAATTTGACCAGCGATTTCTCATTTTTACAACAAAATTTACAAAGCCATTTTTTTTAGGGACCACCTCATATTTGAAGTCACTTTGAGGGATCTATATAGCAGAAAATACCCAAAAATGACACCATTCTAAAAACTGCACCCCTCAAGGTACTCAAAACCACATTCAAGAAGTTTATTAACCCTTCAGGTGCTTCACAGGAGCTGAAGCAACGTGGAAGGAAAAAATGAATATTTAACTTTTTAGCCAAAAAAATTACCTTTTACAAACTTTTTTTTATTTTCACAAGGGTAAAAGGAGAAAATGGGCAGATAAAGTTGTGCAATTTCTCCTGAGTACGCCAAGACCCCATATGTGGGGGAAAACCACTGTTTGGGCACACGGCAGAGCTCGTAAGGGAAGGAGCGCCGTTTGACTTTTTCAAACTAAAATTGGCTGGAGTTGAGATTGGATGCCATGTCGCGTTTGGAGTGCCCCTGATGCGCCTAAACAGTGGAAACCCCCCACAAGTGACACCATTTTGGAAACTAGACCCCCTAAGGAACTTATCTAGATCTGTTGTGAGTAATGTTGAGCGATACTTTCCAATATCACTAAGTTTCGGATCGGAATGGGTATCGCCGATACCCAAAATAGAAAAGATACCCAAAAAATATTGGCGCTACCCGTTACCGATACCGGAAATCCAATGTAAGTCTATGGGAACAAAATATCGGAATTAAAAAAAACCATTCTTGCCTTGTTGGTTAATTGTACATGAAGGAAAACAACAAAGAGTGTTTTCCTTCATGTACAATTAACCAACAAGGCAAGAATGTTTTTTTTTAATTCCGATATTTTGTTCCCATAGACTTACATTGGATTTCCGGTATCGGTATCGGGTAGCGCCGATATTTTTTGGGTATCTTTTCTATCTTGGGTATCGGCGATACCCATTCCGATCCGAAACTTAGTGATATCGGAAAGTATCGCTCAACACTAGTTGTGAGCACTTTGAACCCAAAAGTGTTTCACAAAAGTTTAAAATGCCTGGGTGTGAAAAAAAAAAAAAAAATTTCCACAAAAATGATTTTTTTGTCCCAAATTTTTGATTTTTCCCAAGGAAATTTGACCCCAAAAGTTGTTGTCCAATTTGTCCTGAGTACGCTGATACCCCATATGTGGGGGGGAAACTGTTTGGGCGCACGGCAGGGCTTGGAAAGGAAGCAGTAATGTTTTGGAATACAAACATTGGTGGGGGTCATGTTCCGTTTGTAGTACCCAAGATGAGCCTAAACAGTGGAAACCCCCCACAAGTGACCCCATTTTGGAAGCTAGACCCACTAAGGAACTTATATAGATCTTTGGTGAGCACTTTGAACCCCCAAGTGATTCAAACAAATTTATAATGCCCGGGCATGAAAATAAAAAATCCTATTTTTTTCCCACAAAAATTATCTTTTAGTCACTAATTTTTTATTTTCCCAAGGGTAACAGGAGAAATTGGACCACAAAAGTTGTTGTCCAATTTGTCCTGAGTATGCTGATACCCAATATGTGGGAGAAAACTACTGTATGGGTGCACGTCTGGGTTCGGAAGGGAAGTAGTGATGTTTTGGATTGCAGACTTTGATGGAATGGTCTGGGGGCTTCATGTCGCATTTGGAGAGCCCCTGATGCGCCTAAACAGTGGAAACCCCCCACAAGTGACCCCTTTTTGGAAAATAGACCCCACAAGGAACTTATCTAGATGTGTGGTGAGTGCAATGAAGCCCCAAGTGCTTCACAAAAGTTTTATAATATACAGCCGTAAAAACAAATTAATCATTTTTTTTTTACAAAAATGATTTTGTCGCCCCCAGTTTTTTATTTTCCCAAGGGTAAAAGAAGAAATAGGACAAATTGCACAATAACTCTTGGGGTCCAGAGTACGCTGATACCCCATATATGGGGGCAAACTACTGTTTGGGCGCATGGCAGAGCTCAGATGTGAAGGAGCACCTTTTGACTTTTTCAACGCAGAATTGGCTGGAATTGAGATCAGACGCTATGTCACATTTGGAGAGCCCCAGATGTGCCTAAACAGCAGAAACCCCCTAATTCTAATTCTAATTCCAACCCTAACCCCACACACCCCTAACCCTAGTCCCAACCCTAACCACAAACCTAACCCTAACACACCCCTAACCCTAATCCCAACCCTAACCCTAACTTTATCCGCAACCCTAACCCTAATGGGAAAATGGAAATAAATACATTTTTTTTCATTTTATTATTTTTCCCTAACTAAGGTGGTGATAAAGGGGGTTTGATTTACTATTTATAGCGGGTTTTTATGATTTGCAGCTGTCACGCTAAAAGACGCTTTTTATTGCAAAAAATAGTTTTTTACATCACAATATTTTGAGAGCTATAATTTTTGCAAATTTTGGCCCACAGAGTCATGTGAGGTCTTATTTTTTGCGGGACGAGATGATGTTTTGATTGGTACCATTTATGACCAGGTGACATTTTTTGATCGCTTTTTATTTCGATTTTTCAGAGGTTAGAATGAACAAAAATCAGCAATTCATGAATTTCTTTTGGGGGAGGCGTTTTATACCGTTCCGCGTGTGGTAAAATTGATAAAGCAGTTTTATTCTTCGGTTCAGTACGATTACGGAGATACCTCATTTATATCTTTTTTTATGTTTCGGCGCTTTTATAGAATAAAAACAATTTTATATAAAAAATTATTATTTTTGCATCGCTTTCTTCTGCGAGCTATAACTTTTTTATCTTTTCGCTGATGATGCTGTGTCATGGCTCTTTTTTTGCGGGACAAGATGAAGTTTTCAGCGGTACCATGTTTATTTATACCGGTCTTTTTGGTCGCGTGTTATTCCACTTTATGTTCTGCGGTATGATGATAAAGCATTGATTTTTTGCTTAGTTTTTTTTTTTTTAAGGGGTTCACTAAAGGGGTTAACTAGTGGGACAGTTTTATAGGGGGGGTCGTTACAGATGCGGCGATACCAAATATTGCACTTTTATTGTTTTGTTTTTTTTATTTCAAGGAAGAAATGAATTTATTGGGGAATATTTTTTTTTTTATGATTTTTTTTACCACTTTTTGTTTTTATTTTTTTTACTTTTTTACTTTGTCCCAGGGTGGGACATCACAGTATTTTAGCAGATCACTGGTGTGACAGTGTGCACAGCACTCTGTCACACCAGCGATCGCTCTGGCATCGCTGCAGGCTTCCTCAGCGCCTGCTCTCAGCAGGCACTGAGGAAGCCGCCTCCCTGCAGGACCCCGGCGCCATCTTGGATCCGGGGACCTGGAGGGAGGACGGACCCTCGGAACAGCGCGACACATCGCGATGTTCTGAGGGTCTCATTGGAGCGCGCAGGGAGCCCACTCCCTGCGCGATCTTCCACTGTGCCCCGGTACACCGCGATCATGTTTGATCGCGGTGTGCCAGGGGTTAATGTGCCGGGAGCGTTTTTTTTTCCCCCTTTCCCTGTCACCATTTCCACAGCTCTTATCGGCTCTCATTGCAGATTGACCTGAGTTTTTTGCTGCTTTTTTGCTATGTCATACTCATTGGAGGCTGACATTCTCTTGCCATTTCTCCAGGCAGACATCGGTATAAGTATTCACCACTATTAGGGTCATGCATATGTTGCTGTGAATTGGTAGATATATATTATTTGATCTTGTATCAATATGTATCGCTTGTGTTTTGCCTAGGATATTGTTACTATCATTATAGCTTTTTTGCTGTGTGGGATTAAGTGCGGGGTGACATTGTCAGTATTTCATGGCATGTCTGGAATATCTTGATTGTTTTTAAATGTTTTTAATTGTTTTGTGTCTTGTTTTTTCATGTTTGCCATTGTTAATAAAATTACATATTTTTTCATATATGGTTGTTCCCATTTTTGTGGCATACTTTTTCTTCTTCCTGTTTTTTCGCTCCTGACACATAGTGCTGGGTGTCAGCTGTGATAAACAGCTGACACCCGGCCGCGATCAGCTGCGCTCCCCCCGGGAGCGCAGCTGATCGCATATGACGTACTATTTCGTCCATGGGAATGAGGTCCAGGGTCACATGGACGGAATAGTACGTCGGATGGCAGAGAGGGGTTAACACACAGACGCTCACAGGCTCAGTATGGATTAGATCAGAATATAAAAAGCAGAAAAAGGGTACTGCATCACAAGCGTACATGTTATGTTAGGTAGCTGAGGAGGACAGGAACAACAGCCGGGCAGCCGAACACCTGAGATGTTGGTAACTAATGGGTTGCAGATTCCTAAACTAACCAAACAACTAGAGGTAGCCGTGGAGCGTTCCTACGTTGATCCTAGTCGCCTCGTCACAGCCTGAGAGATAACTACACCTAAAGGCAGAAAGATGAAAGCTATCTGCCCCAGAGCAGATCCCCAGAGAAAATAGGAAGCCCCCAAACATATAATGGCGGTTAGACAAGAAGAAAGCACGGACACAGACAGAAAATACAATGAGCAAACTCTGGGGCCAAAAGCTGACTAAATAGGATAGGACAGGAGAGATTACTTTCTGCAACCCAGAAAACCCTAGAAAAATCCAACAATTCTGATTACAAAAAATACTGAGATCACACGATCTCGACACCCACTGAATCAGATCTCAGTGTGAACAAAACCAAGCCGCCGAAGCTGAAAAAGCAGGAAAAAGCAAATGAAAAAACAACAGTGGCTACAGACAAACTGTGAGGAGCACCGGCCCCAGGAGGGGACCCGGCTGTCCTCCACAAATGTGCAGAAAACTATGCAAATAGCAAGCACAAAAAGAAAAGCAGAAAATATCTTATCAGAAAGCAGCAGACGCAGGCAAGACACCAGCAAACTTCCAATTGAACCAGGAACCACAATTGAGACAAGAACAATTGATCACCGGTGACCATCATGGGAGGGAACCTCCCTTATATCAGTCCAGTCAGTGATCCCAGATTACCATTCCTCGCTGGAAGGTTCAGTACTGTCTGTAACCACCAGAGGGAGCCTCTGCTCATGCACAACAGTACCCCCTCATTGAGGAGGGGTCACCGAACCCTCACTTGTGCAACCAGGCTGATCAGGATGAGCTCGGTGATAGGCACGGATCAGTCTCCTAACATGGATGTCCGAAGCAAACACCCTAGAATTGTCCTCCTGACCATAACCTCTCCACTTAACCAAATACTGGAGTTTCCGTCTAGAAAAACGAGAATCCAATATTTTCTCAACCACATACTCCAGATTGCCCTCAACAAAAACAGGGTCAGGAGGCGCAGCCATAGGAACCACTGGCTCGACAAACCTCTCCAATAAGAACTTGTGGAACACGTTATTGATCTTAAATGTCCCTGGAAGAAGCAAACGGAAGGAAACCGGATTAAGAATCTCCATGATCTTATAAGGTCCAATGAACCTAGCTTAAACTTTGGAGATGCAACCCTCATAGTGATATTTCTTGAGGACAACCAAACCAAGTCCCCTTTTTAAACCGAGGACCATCAGTCCTATGCCGGTTCGCAAACCGCTGGGCCTTCTCTTGAGAGAGAGACAACCTCTCCTGTTGTGTTTTGGTAGCTGAGGAGGACAGGAACAACAGCAGGGCAGCAGAACACCTGAGATGTTGGTAACTGATGAGTTGCAGATTCCTAAACTAACGACACAACTAGAGGTAGCCGTGGAGTGTTCCTACGTTGATCCTAGACACCTCGTCACAGCCTGAGAGATAACTACACCTAAAGGCAGAAAGATGAAAGCTATCTGCCCCGGAGTAGATCCCCAAAGAAAATAGGAAGCCCCCAAACATATAATGGCAGTTAGTCAAGATGAAAACACAAACATAGGCAGAAAATAGATTGAGCAAACGCTGGGGCCACAAACTGACTAAATAGGATAGTAAAGGAGATATTACTTTCTGCAACCCAGAAAACCCTACAAAAATCCAACAATTCTGATTACAAAAATACTGAGATCACACGATCTCGCCACCCGCTTAATCAGACCTCAGTGTGAACAAAACCAAGCTGCAGCCGCTGAAAAAACAGGAAAAAGCAAATGAGCAAATAACAGTGGCTGCAGATAAACTGTGAGGAGCTCAGGCCCCAGAGGGGACCTGGCTGACCTCCACAAAAGTGCAGAAAAAAATGCAAAAAGCAAGCACAAAAAGAAAAGCAAAAAATATCTTATCTGAAAGCAGGAGATGCAGGCAAGACTCCAGCAAACTTCCAAATGAACCAGGAACCACAATTGAGACAAGAACAATTGATCACAGGCAACCATCATGGGAGGGAACCTCCCTTATATCAGACCAGTCCGTGATACCTGATTGCCACTCCTCGCTGAAAGGTTCAGTACTGTTTGTAACCACCAGAGGGAGCCTCTGCTCAGAAACCATCTCTAGCACATTCATAACAGTACCCCCCCTTGAGAAGGGGTCACCGAACCCTCACTTGTGCAACCAGGCCGATCAGGATGAGCTCGGTGATAGGCACGGATCAGTCTCCTAGCATGGATGTCCGAAGCAAACACCCAAGAATTTTCCTCCTGACCATAACCTCTCCACTTAACCAAATACTGGAGTTTCTGTCTAGAAAAACGAGAATCCAATATTTTCTCAACCACATACTCCAGATTGCCCTCAACCAAAACAGGGTCAGGAGGCGCAGCCATAGGAACCACTAGCTCGACAAACCTCTTCAATAAGGACTTGTGTAACACGTTATGGATCTTAAATGTCCCTGGAAGAAGCAAACGGAAGGAAACCGGATTAAGAATCTCCATGATCTTATAAGGTCCAATGAACCTGGGCTTAAACTTTGGAGATGCAACCCTCATAGGGATATTTCTTGAGGACAAACAAACCAAGTCCCCCACTTTAAACCGAGGACCATCAGTCCTTTGCCGGTTGGCAAACCGTTGGGCCTTCTCCTGAGAGAGAGACAACCTCTCCGCTACCTGGTCCCAAATCTGCTGCATTCGCTCCACAACAGAGTCAACACCCGGACAGACAGAAGCCTCCGCCTGTCCCGAAGAAAATCGAGGGTGAAACCCAAAATTGCAGAAAAATGGAGACATCAAGGTGGCAGAGCTAGCCCTATTATTAAGAGCAAACTCAGCCAAAGGCAAAAAAGAGACCCAGTCATCTTGATCAGCAGACACAAAACATCTCAAATAAGTCTCCAAGGTCTGGTTTGTTCTCTTGGTTTGTCCATCGGTCTGAGGATGAAAAGCAGAGGAGAAAGATAATTGAACACCAAGTTTAGAACAAAATGTCCTCCAAAATCTGGAAACAAACTGGACTCCTCTGTCAGACACAAAGTTCTCCGGAATGACTTGTAACCGAACCACGTGCTGAAGGAACAAAGGCACCAATTCGGAGGAGGAAGGTAACTTAGGTAATGGCACAAGATGAATCATCTTGGAAAACCTATCACAGATTACCCAGATAACGGTCATTCTCTGAGAAACAGGGAGGTCGGAAATAAAATCCATAGAGATATGGGTCCATGGCCTCTTGGGCACAGGTAATGGCATTAACAAACCACTAGAGCGAGAGCAAGGCTTGGAGCGAGAGCAAGTCCCACAGGACTGAACAAATTCCCTGATGTCACGAGACAAAGTAGGCCACCAAAAGGACCGACTCACCAAGTCTCTGGTACCAAAAATCCTGGGATGACCAGCCAATGCGGAACAATGAATCTTAGACATCACACTCTTCTTCCACTGGTCTGGGACAAACAATTTCCCAATAGGGCAGCGCTCAGGTTTATCCTCCTGACACCCTTCCAAGGCCAGTCTCAAATTGGGCGAGATGGGGAAAGAACTACACCCTCTTTCAAAATAACAGTAGGATCAGATAACTCAGGAGAGTCCGCAAAAAAACTCCTCGAGAGGGCATCCGCCTTAACATTCTTAGTGCCAGGAAGAAAGAAACCACAAAATTAAAACGTGTGAAAAACAAGGCCCACCTGGCCTGTCTAGGATTAAGTCGCTTGGCTGATTCGAGATAAACCAGATTCTTATGGTCCGTGAGGACCACCACCTGATGTTTGGCTCCTTCCAGCTAATGTCTCCACTCTTCAAAGGCCTACTTCATGGCCAATAACTCCCGATTATCCACGTCATAATTAAGTTCAGCTGGAGAAAATTTTCGAGAGAAAAAGGCACAAGGGTTACTTTTAGATGTCTCTGGATCTCTTTGGGACAAAACGGCACCTGCCCCAATTTCAGAGGCATCAACCTCCACCTGAAACGGTAGAGAAACATCAGGCTGCCGTAGAACAGGAGCAGAAGTGAATCTCTGCTTAAGTTCCTGAAATGCAGAGACTGCCTCAGGAGGCCAATTCACCACATCAGAACCCTTTTTGGTCAAATCAGTCAATGGTTTAACAATACTGGAGAAATTACCAATAAATTTACTATAAAAATTGGCAAAACCCAAAAATCTCTGAAGAGCCTTTAATGAAGTAGGTTGGACCCAATCACAGATGGCCTGAACCTTGACCGGGTCCGTTTCAATAACAGACGGAGACAAAATGAATCCCAGAAATGAGACCTTCTGTACGCCAAAAAGACACTTTGATCCCTTCACATACAGTGCATTCTCTCTCAAAATCTGGAACACAGTCCGAACATGTTTCACATGAGAGTCCCAGTCATTGGAAAAAATCAAGATATCATCCAAATAAACAAACAGAAATTTATCCACAAAATCCCTGAAAATAACATTCATGAAGGATTGGAAGACGGAAGGAGCATTAGTGAGCCCAAAGGCATCACTAGATACTCAAAATGCCCCTCTGTGGTATTAAACGCCGTCTTCCATTCATCCCCGTGCTTTATACGAATAAGGTTATACGCCCCCCTGAGGTCAAGCTTGGTAAACCAACTAGCACTTTTCACCCTGGAAAATAGGTCAGAAATCAAGGGTAACGGATATTGACACTTCACAGTGATCTTATTCAAGAGACGATAATCAATACACGGCCTTAATGAACCATCCTTTTTGGCCACAAAGAAAAAACCGGCACCCAAGGGTGAAAAGGATGGTCTGATATGACCCTTCTCCAATGACTCCTTGATATAAGATCGCAGAGCATCGTGTTCAGGTACAGACAAGTTAAAAAGGCGACCTTTAGGAAATTTACCACCAGGCACTTATTCAATAGCGCAATCGTAGCTCCTGTGAGGGGGCAAAGATGCAGATTTACTTTCACTAAATACATCCGAAAAATCTGTCAAAAAGTCAGGAACATTCTGAGACTTGGGAGAGGCAGAAAAAACAGGAGTGTCGGCATTAACACATTGGCAGCCCCAATTGGTCACAGACACAGATTTCCAATCCAAAACAGGATTATGAGACTGTAACCAAGGGAAACCCATTACAGTAATGTCATGCAGATTATACAGCACAAGAAATTTGCAACTCTCCTGATGATCTGGTTCAACCCTCATTATCACCTGAGTAGAAAACGGGTTTATTCTCCGCCAAAGGGATAGAATCAATCCCCAGTAGGGGAATAGACTTCCGAAGGGGTATCATGGGAAACCCACAACGTTTGGCAAAGTCAAAATCCATCAAGTTAATAGCTGCTCCTGAATCAACAAAAGCCTGAGCTGAAAATGTGGACAGGGAGCAAATCAGGGTAACAGTCAACATAAATATAGTCTGAACACTACCCAAGACAGCTGAGCGTGCAAAACGCTAAGGGCAGACTGAAATAGCATGAGAGGCATCACCAAAGTAGAAACATAACCCATTGCGCTTTCGAAACTCATGACGCTGTGCCCCAGAAGTCACTCTATCACACTGCATGGGCTCAGGAGCTGGCTCACAAGGCAACACTATCTCACGCATACCTCTGCGCTCTTGCAAACGTCTGTCAATTTGAATAGTAAATGACATAGAGTAATGGAGACCAGAGGGAGCAGGGAATCCCACCATAACATCATTTACATTCTCTGACAGCCCGTTCCGAAAAAGGGCTACCAAAGTATCATAATTCCATTTGGTCAGGACTGCCCACTTTCGGAATTTCTGACATTACAACTCAGCGTCTTCAAGACCCTGATTTAATGCCAACAAGGTTTTTTCAGCTTGATCAGTGACATTAGGTTCATCGTACAATAACCCAAGAGCCAGAAAAAATGCATCAATATCATTCAAAACAGGATCCCCAGGTGTCAGGGAAAAAGCCCAATCCTGAGGATCGCCGCGCAGGAGAGAGATGACAATTTGAACCTGCTGTGCTGCGTTACCTGAGGACTTAGGCTTTAAGGCAAAAAACAGCTTACAGTTATTTTTGAAATTCAGAAATTTAGCCCGATCCCCAAAAACAAATCTGGCATGGAATCTTAGGTTCCACAACCGGCAACCTAGCAAGATAGGTAGCAATACTTTGAACCTCAGTGGCAAGCTGATCCACACGGTCAGACAACTGTGCAAACTCCAGTGAGAGAAAAAAATACTCCTCAGCACCCAGAGGAAAAGAGGGAAAAATGCAACAAACAGAAAAAAAAAAATCTCTGACAACTCTGACAACTTTTTTCTTTCCACGCTATTTTTCCCTTCTGTGAGTACCATATAATTTTCAGTTTGGCCGGTGATACTGTTATGTTAGGTAGCTGAGGAGGACAGGAACAACAGCCGGGCAGCCGGACACCTGAGATGTTGGTAACTAATGGGTTGCAGATTCCTAAACTAACCACACAACTAGAGGTAGCCGTGGAGCGTTCCTACGTTGATACTAGACGCCTCGTCACAGCCTGAGAGATAACTACACCTAAAGGCAGAAAGATGAAAGCTATCTGCCCAGGAGCAGATCCCCAAAGAAAATAGGAAGCCCCCAAACATGTAATGGCGGTTAGACAAGAAGAAAGCACGGACTGTTATGAATGTGCTAGAGATGGTTACTGAGCAGAGGCTCCCTCTGGTGGTTACAGACAGTACTGAACCTTTCAGCGAGGAGTGGCAATCTGGAATCACGGACTGGTCTGATATAAGGGAGGTTCCCTCCCATGATGGTTGCCGGTGATCAAAAGTTCTTGTCTCAATTGTGGTTACTGGTTCATTTGGAAGTTTGCTGGAGTCCTGTCTGCATCTCCTGCTTTCAGAAAAGATATTTTTTGCTTTTCTTTTTGTGCTTGCTTTTTGCATTGTTTTCTGCACTTTTGTGGAGGTCAGCCAGGTCCCCTCCTTGGGCCTGAGCTCCTCACAGTTTTTCTGCAGCCACTGTTATTTGCTCATTTGCTTTTCCCTGTTTTTTCAGCGGCTGCTGCTTGGTTTTTGTTCATACTGAGATCTGATTTAGTTTGAGGCGATATCGTGTGAACTCAGTATTTTTGTAATCAGAATTGTTGGTTTTTTTGTATGGTTTTCTGGGTTGCAGAAAGTAATCTCTCCTGTCCTATCCTATTTAGTCAGCTTGATGCCCCAGCGTTTGCTCAGTCTATTTTCTGCCTATGTTTGTATTTTCATCTTGTCTAACCGCCATTATATGTTTGGGGGCTTCCTATTTTCTTTGGGGATCTGCTCCTGGGCAGATAGCTTTCATCTTTTTGCCTTTAGGTGTAGTTATCTCTCAGGCTGTGACGAGGCGTCTAGGATCAACGTAGGAACGCTCCACGGCTACCTCTAGTTGTGTCGTTAGTTTAGGAATCTACAACCCATCAGTTACCACCATCTCAGGTGTTCGGCTGCCCTGCTGTTGTTTCTGTCCTCCTCAGCTACCGAAACATAACAGCGGACACAGACAGAAAATAGAATGAGCAAACGCTGGTGCCACAAGCTGACTATAAAGGATAGGACAGGAGAGATTACTTTCTGCAACCCAGAAAACCCTACAAAAATCCAACAATTCTGATTACAAAAAATACTGAGATCACACGATCTCGCCACCCACTAAATCAGATCTCAGTGTGAACAAAACCAAGCCGCAGTCGCTGAAAAGCAAGAAAAGCAAATGAAAAAACAACAGTGGCTACAGACAAACTGTGAGGAGCCCAGGTCCCAGGAGGGGACCCAGCTGTCCTCCACAAATGTGCAGAATACTATGCAAATAGCAAGCACAAAAAGAAAAGCAGAAAATATCTTATATGAAAGCAGCAGACACAGGCAAGACACCAGCAAACTTCCAAATGAACCAGGAACCACAATTGAGACAAGAACAATTGATCACCGGTGACCATCATGGGAGGGAACCTCCCTTATATCAGTCCAGTCAGTGATCCCAGATAGCCATTCCTCGCTGGAAAGTTCAGTATTGTCTGTAACCACCAGAGGGAGCCTCTGCTCATTCACAAGTACAGCTGTATACAGTCTAGGGGTAATTGTAAATCTCCGTATATATTTCCGGAGTCACACACAGATAGTCAGCATGTATTTGTCTATGATACCAGCCAGTAGACGGTAGTGTGTGAGAAGCGTACAGCTCTATACGGTGAGGGAAAAAATGAACGCTCAGTAACTGTGCAGAAAGAAAGAATTAAAGTATTAGTGCTGTTTAAAAAGCACTCTGCAGAGCAGTGTACACACAGCATTACAGCTATCAGGCAGCCTAATAACCAGCTCTGCTTCTGCACACAGGAAAATCCTCCCCTGTTACTGGAAGGCAGCCTAATGACCATCGCTGCTGCACACAACAAAATCCTCCCGTCACTGCACACTAACTGTACTGCACAATTGCTATCAGCATAAGCACAGAAGAACTTTACTTTCCTGCCTAACTCTCTCACTACTGATAAACAGCATCAGCAACCTCTCCCTACGCTAAGATTGGCAGAAGTAAAATGGCGGTCGGCGGTCGGGGCTTTTATAGCCACTGTGACGCCACACAAAGCAAGCCAATCAGTGCAATGCCTTTCTCTAAGATGGTGGTTGCCGCTGCCCATGTCATCTTGTTGCCCACAGTGTACGTCCTTGCTCATTTGCTGAGAAAAGGCGCCTGCAAGCATTATGGGAAAACCGATTTTGGCGCTCGGGTCGACGACCGCATGGTCGACCTCACGCTATTGCGAAAGTCGGCGATTATTGAGTCTGACCGACCTGTTTCGCTCAACTCTACAGTCATGGCCAAAAGTTTTGAGAATGACACAAATATTAATTTTTACAAAGTCTACTGCTTCACTTTTTCTAATGGCAATTTGCATATACTCCAGAATGTTATAAAGAGTGATCAGCTTAACAGCAATTACTTGAAAAGTCAATATTTGGCTAGAAAATGAACTTTATCCCCCAAAACACATTTCAACATCAATGCAGCCCTGCCTTAAAAGGACCAGCTAACCTCTTTTCAGTGATTGCTCCATTAACACAGGTGTGGGTGTTGATGAGGACATGGCTGGAGACCAATCTGTCATGATTAAGTAAGAATGACACCACTGGACACTTTAAAAGGAGGCTGGTGCTTGGCATCATTGTTTCTCTTCTGTTAACCATGGTTATCTCTAAAGAAACACGTGCAGTCATCATTGCAATGCACAAAAATGGCCTAACAGGGAAGAGTATTGCAGCTTGAAAGATTTTACCTCAGTCAACAATCTATCGCATCATCAAGTACTTCAAGGAGAGAGGTTACATTGTTGCCAAAAAGGCTTCAGGGCGCCCAAGAAAGACCAGCAAGTGCCAGGACCGTCTCTTAAAAGTGTTTCAGCTGCGGGATCGGGCTACCAGCAGTGCAGAGCTTGCTCAGGAATGGCAGCAGGCAGGTGTGAGTGCATCTGCACGCACTGTGAGGCGGAGACTCTTGGAGCAAGGCCTGGTCTCAAGGAGGGCAGCAAAGAAGCCACTTCTCTCCAGAAAAAACATCATGGACAGACTGATATTCTGCAAAAGGTACAGGCAGTGGACTGCTGAGGACTGGGGTAAAGTTATTTTCTCTGATGAATCCCCTTTTCGATTGTTTGGGACATCAGGAAAACGCCTCATTCGGAGAAGACAAGGTGAGCGCTACCACCAGTCTTGTCTAATGCCAACTGTTAAGCATCCTGAAACCATTCATGTGTTGGGTTGCTTCTCAGCCAAGGGAATCGGCTCTCTCACAGTCTTGCCTAAAAACACAGCCATGAATAAAGAATGGTACCAGAATGTCCTCCAAGAGCAACTTCTCCCAACCCTCCAAGAGCAGTTTGGCGATCAACAATGCCTTTTCCAGCATGATGGAGCACCTTGCCATAAAGCAAAGGTGATAACTAAATGGCTCAGGGAACAAAACATAGAGATTTTGGGTCCATGGCCTGGAAACTCCCCAGATCTTAATCCCATTGAGAACTTGTGGTCAATCATCAAGAGACGGGTGGACAAACAAAAACCTAAAAATTCTGACAAAATGAAAGCATTGATTGTGCAAGAATGGACTGCTATCAGTCAGGATTTGGTCCAGAAGTTGATTGAGAGCATGCCAGGGAGAATTGCAGAGGTCCTGAAGAAGAAGGGTCAACACTGCAAATATTGACTTGCTGCATTACCTCATTCTAACTGTCAATATAAGCTTTTGTTACTCATATGTTTGCAATTATTATATTTCTGTCTGTGATAAAAAACATCTGTCAAACACACAAAAACCAGAGGGCAGGAGATCACGTGAAAATATAATATTTGTGTCATTCTCAAAACTTTTGGCCATGACTGTAGTAAAGATGACAATTACTTTCACATTTCAGTTAACACACACTTCACCAGCTTGATTTCACTTTTACAACATTATATTCTGAAACCTTGAAGAAGTAGATAAATATATTTTGAAGCAAATAGGTATGAATAATTATCACCAAAATGATGGTATAGAAGTCAGAACATACACAACCTATTCGTGGGGAAATGATTTACCACCGAAATTTTGAAGCATGAGACTAGTGTCATCTTGTGGATTGATATGAGCTACAAAGTAAGTGCTTCAAAGTGAAATTGTTCTGGATGGAATGTACAATTTGCTCTTGAAAATTAGAACATGCTTTCTATGATGCTTGAGTGAGTGAGTACAGTGCACGTGTGCAGTAGAGAGAGCCAGTTCATGCCACATGTTCAGCTTTGCTAAGCTAAAATTATAAGGGACAGAGGAATGACAAAGGACATTGGTACGGTCAGCAAGGTACTCCCTCAGCATCTTCCCAAACTTTGCACTCCTTGTGAGAGTCACCCACGCCTCAGGGTCAGGGCGATGGGAGGGTCTGAGAAAACTCTCCCAGAACTTTGCAAGTGTTCCACTCAGCTGGATTGGAGCTGTGTCTCTCTCACCTGTACTCCTTGCTTTGCCAATGAACTGTGTCTGTGACCTCTGCTGCCAGCTTTTTCAGATGGAAATGTTTTTAAAAATTTTGCAAGAAGGGCCCTCTGGTCCTCCAACATTTTAGTACACCTGTCTGCCTCTGGAATAAGATATATAAAGTTCTCCTTATAATGTGGGTCTAGAAGTGTCACCAATCAGCATTGCCTGTTACCCTAAATTATGAGAATGCATGGGTGACGGGAAAGGCTGCGCAACATAAAGTCAGCCATACGTTCAAGACTGGTAACAGTCAATACTTCAGTGTCCTCACTAAGAGGACGACTGATCATGTTCTCCTCCTCCTCCATATCCTAAGGCCTCCACAACTGTCGACTAACCTCAGTACTATCATTGTAAATACATCTTTGCAAACACATCATTGTAAATACACCCTGTAGATTTTCTTTCCCCCACCTCATTGTAGATTGTAATTTGTCATGAGTAGGATCGGTTTTTTTTGGTTTCAATATTTTTATCGTTGTTACTTAGTGTAGATTGTAAGCTGTCACAAGTAGAGTAGTTTTATTTGTTTAGTTTTGTATTATTGTCATCATCGTTACTTAGTGTAGATTGTAAGCTGTCCTGAACAGGGTCGTTTTATTTTTGTTTAATTATTGTATATTGTTGTCGTTGTTACTTAGGACTGTTTTGTTTGAAACGGTTTAAACTGTAAATATGTTGGCGCTATACAAATAAATATAAATATTATTATTAGAACACAGAGAAGCAGGATGGAGACTTTAATTATTGCGTCATTGCAGCTCACCATCTTGATGGATTCCTCAAAGTTTTGTAGGATAGTACATATGTCTGACATCCATGTCCACTACTGAGATCTTATTTGTGAAGTCATAACTGAATACCGACGACCTTGTTGATGATGGTAGTCACCAACTACACTCTTCTGCTAACAAATCCTTTCCAACATCTGCAGTGTAGAGTTAAAATGCGTGGGGACATCACACACCAGTCGGTGACCAAGAAGCTGCAAATGCTGGTGAAGCATGTCAAGGGCGGATGAAGCTCTAGCTGACTTTCTAAAATGGCTACTCAGGGCGTGGTACTTTCCCTAGCAGATCCAGCAGCTCCATGTCACTTTTCATAAACCGTTGAACAATAAGGTTAAGCACATGGGCCAGGCATGGCACGTGTGTGAGCTCGCCTCACCTCAGAGCAGCCATCAGGTTCTGGCCATTTTCACACATGACCATGCCTGGCTGTAGGTTCAGCGGTGTCAGCCACAGATCTGACTGCTCTTTCAGAGCTGTCCACAAATCTTCAGCATTGTGCGGTTTGTCACGTAAGCATACTAGCTTCATCACAGCCTGTTGCCGCTTGGATGAGGCAGTGCTGCAGTGCTTTCGGCTTGTTACGGATGTGCTACTTTCGGAGATGAAGGCTGAAGAGGAGGCAGAGGAGGAGGTGCAGGAGCTGTTGACTGTGGGGGGCAACCCAGATTGACATTGGGCCTGCAACACTCGTGGTTGGGAGGACATGCACCATCCCAAGTTTGGACTGGGTCCAGGCTTCCACTATGTTAACCCAGTGTGCCGTCAGCGAGATGTAACGTCCCTGACCACAAGCACTTGTCCACATGTCTGTGATTAGGTGCACTTTCCCAGAACAGTATTGTGGAGGGCTCAAGGAATGTTGTGGGACTCGTGCCAGTGTAATGCCGGGACAGCACATCGGGACAAATAGTCCCTCATCTTTTGGGCCTCGGGGTGATTCTTGACTCTGCCTTCTCTTTCAAGCTATAAATCCAAGACCTTGCCTCCTCCTACTGCCCACTACAACTCTAAAACATTTATCAGATCAGTACATTCCAAAAAACTGCAAAACATTTGTGCACGCCCTCATCATTTCAAGCCTCGACTATTGCAACCTTCTACTCTCTATCACTCTTGCACCACTCCAATCTATCCAAAACTCTGCTCCCCGAGTAATCCCACTGTCCCTCAGTTATTCCCCAGCCTCTCCTCTCTGCAAGGCCCTTCACTGCCTTCCTTTTGCCCAGAGGCTATAGTTCAAAATCCTATGACATACAAAGCCTTCTACAACCTATCTTCTCCATACATCTGTCACATGGTCTCCCAATATTCGACTGGGTCATGGCTTCCTCTACATTAACCCAGTGTTCCGTCAGCAAGATATACCATCCCTGCCCACAAGCACTTGTCCATGTGTGCGTGGTTAGGTGCACTTTCCCAGTAATAGCTTTGTTGAGGGCCAAGGTACGGTTGAGGTATACGTGCTTGCTTGTGTAAAGCAGTGATGGCAGACCGTGAGAAATTGCAGCAGCTGGGGACCGAGTACCTTGTGATGTTCGCCGCCATCAAGTTGCAGAAAGATTCTGTCTCCCACGAGCCAAAAATGCAACATTTTGAGAGCAAGCAGATGAGAGATGTGTGAATTTGATACTGTGGCCTGTGCTGCATTGGCTGCGTATTTACGCTTGCGTTCCAAGGACAGGGATATGGACAACTGAACGCTGCGCTGGGACAGGGACGTGGACGTGCTTGTTGATGGTGCTAGTTGAGTTTGTGTGCAACTACAGATGCAGGGCAGGAGGCATCTTTGCATGCACCATGGACAGTGGATTGGCTTGCAAGTACAACAGCAGGAGAAGCACTGTTCATGGAGCCTGGAGTTCGGCCAACAAAGTAGGGTGCTTTTCTGCCATGTGCCTGATCATGCTGGTGGTGGTTAGGCTGGTAGTTTTGCTACCCTGCTGATGCAGACATGGCTGGTGGTGCAAATAGCCTTTTTGGGAATAACGGCAGAGTCTTTAAAAAATAACAGACTGTTACGGGGACATTCAGTGTCTTCATGTCCCACACCATCTCCTCACCTTGACCCTTGTCTTTCGGTGTTCCCAAGGCTAAGTTCTAGGACCCCTACTCTTCTCCATCTACACCTTTGGCCTGGAACAGCTCATGTAAAGGCACGGTTTGAAATATCATCAGTAAACCGATGACACAAAGATCTACCAATCTGTATATGACATCACCTCCTTACTGACCAAAATCCCACATCTTCCCGCTATTTCATACTTCTTTTCTGCTCGCTTTCAAAAAGTGGACATGGACAAAATGGAATACATCATCTTTCAACCATTTCACGCTGAGTAGACATGAGAGCTGTGTATGCATCATTCGGTACCACTTTAATAAGAGGGAAAGTTTGCCCAAGAGAAAATGAATTTCCAGACATTCACAGCCTTTTTTGAACATTGTTGTCAGTTGAGTTCTTCATGTTCTTGGTGGGGATGTGGTAAAGTTCAAAATCGTTATCAATACCATCATCGTCCATTTCTTGTAAAGAGGAAATGTGTTTAGCAGGGTCGTGGATATCTACGTTTAGTGGCATTCCTTTAACAGTGTTCGTTACACTAGAACAAACAATTTTTGGCTGTGACATTTTGATATCATTGGTAGTGTTGAGCGATACGATACTGCAAATATCGGGTATCGGCCGATATTGGCTGTATCGGAATTCCGATTCCGAGTTCCGATATTTTCGTCATATCGGATACCGGAATCGGAATGTCACTGTCACTGTCAGTGTCCGTCGGTCGGGTCTGTCAGGAGTCAGCGGCACTTACCCAGCAGAAGATCTCCGGCGGTCACATCCCGGAATGCTTAATGGCCGCCATCCTCTTCTCCCCGGCGGTCACATGCAGTATCTCGCGATAACTGCAGTGACTGCTGGGTAATCGCGGCCGTAAAGCAGTCCGATGACGTCACCGCCGGGGAAGCTGGTAAGCAGCTGTGCTGCGCCAGGATGTCAGGCTCTGCCTGTCATTCCGATGTAGCAGAGCTGGATCGTCGTGGGACAATCGTTACTATGGACTGCGTCGGACAGGTGGTATACTGTTGGTTTGTTTTTTTTATTTTTTTACAGGAGATCGATGGCGTCGCAGGAATGAGAGAGTAATAAAAAAAATGAAAACTGTGTTGTCTCTTTTATTTCATTAAAAGACTTTTTCCTTGCTGTGTCTTTTTTTTAAACATTTAAAAACTTTGGGATTAATAATGGATCGGTGTCTTATTGACACCTCTCCATTATTAACCGGGCTTATTGTCACCGTGCAATCAACGGTGACATTAACCCCTTATTACCCCGCTTGCCACCGCTACAGGGCAAGTGGGAAGAGCCGGGTAAAGTGCCACAATTGGCACATCTTTTGATGCGCCAAATGTGGGGCTGCTGTAGCCTGGTATTATCAGGCTGTTGAGGGCCAAAATCCATGGGCCTTGACAGTCTTTTAATACCAGGCCACAGCAGTCTGCATTTTACTTGGCTGGTTAACAAAAATAGGGGGGATCCCCACGCCGTTTTTTTTTCGAGGGGATCCCCTATTTTTGTTAACCAGCCAAGCTAAGCAGACTGCTGTGGCCTGGTATTATCAGGCTTGCAAGGTCCATGGATATTGGATCCTTACCAGCCTGAAAAACCAGGCCTCAGCGGTCTGCTTCATCTGGCTGGTTAACAAAAATAGGGGGGACCCCACGCTAATTTTTTTCGAGGGGATCCCCTATTTTTGTTAATCAGCCAAGATATGCAGACTGCTGTGGCCTGGTATTATCAGGCTGGCAAGGTCCATGGATCTTAGCTCCTTAACAGCCTGAAAATCCAGGCCTCAGCGGTCTGCTTCATCTGGCTGGTTAACAAAAATAGGGGGGACCCCACGCCATTTTTTTTTCGAAGGGAACCCCTATTTTTGTTAATCAGTTCCCTCTGACGTCACTGATGGTGTCCCTGGCTGACCTGAAGTGAAAGTGGAAAGCAATCAATTAAGCTTTCCACTTCCTCTCCTGTCAGCCAGGAGAGGAGCTCATTCATTTGGGGGTTTACTGTGAGGCTGCAGCATTAGCTGCGGTCCCTGCAGTAAACATTAACCCTTTCTGAAGGATTACACCGTGGGACCTGACTGTGCATCGGATTGGTAAGAATAATTTTGCTTTATTATTTTATTTTTATTACAGGAAATGGTTTTAGCAGGTAAATAAAATATGGTCAAAAACTGTGTGATTATTTCATTAAACTTCTTTTTTATTAAAGTGTGTGTGTTTGATTTTTCTTTCATACAATAGGATTAATAATTGATAGTTGTCTAATTGACAGCTCTCAATTATTAACCTGGCTTAAAGTGACCTTTCAATTGCAAGGTCATTTTAACCCCTTATTAACCCATTCGCCACCGCTACAGGGCAATGGGAATAGACGAGCAAAGTGCCAGAAAGGGCAAATCTAATTAGAGATTTGCCCTTTCTGGGGTGTCTGGGGGCAGATGTTAGTAGCCGGGGGGGGGCAAAAATAATGGTCCCTCTCTGGGCTATTATTATCTGCCCCCACTCACTGGCTTTGTCTGTCTGGTTGCGAAAATAGGGCGGGAGCCCACGCATTTTTTTTCAGCAATTTTACACCTCATATATATATATACATGTCATTGAGTTTGTGACACATATATATATATATATATTTATAGTTCATACACTTCTACATAGTATAATAGCCGCTAATTCAATTGCCGGCTTTTGTGAAAATGCAGAACCCGACATGAAATGACACTTGGTTTACATAGAGTTAACCATGTCTTTTCATGTACTTTGATATCTGATTTGCACAAACAATTACATGAGTGTAAGTGTGCAAAATTTCACACCTGTAGGGGTTAATTAAAGGTGTAAATTCGTAGCAAAAAAGTCCTTTTTTTCTACAACGAATTTACACCTTTAATTAACCCCTACAGGTGTGAAATTTTGCACACATAGACTGATGTAATTGTTTGTGCAAATCAGATAGCAAACAACATGAAAAGACATGGTTAACCCTATGTACACCAAGTGTCATTTCATGTCGGGTGCTTCTGTCTTTTCACAGAAGCCGGCTTTACCCGGCAATTGAATCAGAGGATATTTTACTATGTAGAAGTGTATAAACTATACATATATGTAATATATATATATATATATGTCACAATGACATGTATATATATATATGTATTCTATGTGTGTATATTTAGTGTTTACAAGGAAAGAATGGGTTTTTTTTAGTTCTGATATTTTGTTCCCATAGACTTACATTGGATTTCCGGTATCGGTATCGGGTATCGCCGATATTTTAATGGTATCGGCGATACCATTCCGATTCCGATACTTTGGGATATCGGAAAGTATCGCTCAACTCTAATCATTGGTAATGTATGGATGAAGATAAAGAACCTTGTGCCACAGTTGTTTTGAAAGTTACGGACAGTGCACTCCTTTTTAAACTTAGTTTTTCCAGAGCATCCATCAGTTTGTTTGGTTTTCCTCCAACACTAATCTGCTTTCTCTAATTCAGCATCTCACAAACTTGTTGCACTTTGGCGTGTATGCGGACATGTGTGTTTTTGGCAACATATTTTTACTGCCATTTTTCATGCCGAGCTTCACAAGCGCATCTGTTATACCAATCTTCTGACAGGCATGAAACACATTCTGGTAATTGGTGGTGGACCAGCTAAACAACTAGTCATTGTAGGCTGTATCCCTGATCTCATACCTCCCATAGACACCGCTGTTATTAATCCTGTACGTTACCATTCCTGTCGTCACCAAGCTCCTTTTCTTGATCACTTCGTCTGATTCGTACGCCAGATTTTTACTAAAAACCTTCACCTTTCCAGCAGAAACTGTGTAGGAAACCACATTACTGTTTTCCAAGGTATTTCTGGTGCCCCTAAAAAAAATGTCACACTATGTTGATATGTACCCACAAAGGGAAATGTTTGTCAGCCCATACACTTAGTGTATGGGCATTCCAAGTATAGGAGACCCACTCCTTTAAACTGAGAAGACATTTTTGCAGGCTATACTCCACGTCTCTTACTACCCCACTCCTAGATCACCAGGGTGACTGTGTTCCGTGATAACACAGCCACTTTATTTTTTTGCCAGGATGTTTAGGATGTCCGTAAGTACAAATATTTACACAGTCGGTTGACAGTCGGTTGATGTGCCCCCCCACGGGAAAATGTTTTCCAGCCTATGCACTTAGTGTATGGCCATTACAAGAATAGGAGACCCGCTCCTTTAACCCCTTGATGTCCACTGACGTGCACAGTCCGTCATGGCAAGGTGCCAGTTCCGGCACCAGGACGGACTATGCACGTCATGCCTTTGATCTACCACTGCGTGTAAACACGCAGTGGTAGATCAGTGCCGACAGCTGTCACAGACAGCTGACAGGCACGGCAAGCGGTGCGGGGACCTTTGCCATCGGTCCCCGCACTCACAGCGCTGTGATTGGTCAGTCAATCTGACTGACCAAACACTGCAGCGATCGCGCAGGAGAAGCTGAAATTTCAGCTTCCCCAGCGCGATCAGTGCAGGAGCCGGCGCTGCAGTGGCCAGGCTTCCTGCACTGACAGCCAGGAGCGGAGCCCCCACCGACCCTGGCTGTTAACCCCCTGACTGCTGTGATCCAGCGCGATCGCAGAGCTCAGGGGGGGAGGCAGAGGGTCGGGAGCTCCCTCTGCCTCAGATTGGCACCCTGCACTGTATTTGCAGGGCCCGATCTCTGCCTTGATGTCCCAGGGGTTGTCATGACAACCTCCGGGTCATTTAGCTACAGGAAGCTGCTGTGATCATGTCACAGCAGCTTTCCCCATAGGTACAATGCATTGCAATGCTGGAGCATTGCAATGCATTGTAACTGCAATCAAAAGTAAAAAAAGTGAAAGTCCCATAAAGGGACAAGTTGAAAAAAATCATTTTTTAAAAAAAAATGTAAAAAAATATTAAAAAATAATTTTAAAAAAATCCCCTAAAAAATACACATTTTTATGTAATAAAAAAAATAAAAAACAAAAAAAATACACATGTTAGGTATCGCCATGTCCGTAAAAATCCCATCTATAAAAGCGTAACCCTAGTTAACCCCTTCAGTGAAAGCCATAAAAAAAACACAGTAAAGTAGTAAATTATACTTTTTCCAAGTGGTATCATCATACCGCTTGGAAAAAGTGGAATAACACGCGATCAAAAAGTCAGATATAAATAATCATGGTACCGCTGAAAACGTCATCTTGTCCTGCAAAAAACAAGCCACTATATAGCATCATCAGCGAAAAAATAAAAAGTTATAGCTCGCGGAATAAACTGATGCAAAAATAATTATTTTTTCTATAAAATTCTTTATTGTGTAAAAAACGCCAAAACATAAAAAAAATATATAAATGAGGTATCGCTGTAATCGTAGTGACCTAAGAATAAAGCTGCTTTATCAATTTTACCACACGCGGAACGGGGGAAAAAAAATAAAAAAAAAACCAATTCCTGAATTGCTGGTTTTTGTTCATTCTGCTTCCACAAAAATCAGAATAGGAAGCGATCAAAAAACGTTATGTGCCCGAATATGGTACCAATAAATATGTCAGCTCGTCCCGCAAAAAATAAGCCCACAGATAACTCTGTCGGCCGAAATATGGAAAAATTATAGCTCTCAAAATACGGCGATGCAAAAAATTCTTACAAAAAATTATTCCAAAAAAAAGCATCTTTTAGTGTGTGACAGAAGCTAAACATGAAAAAAGGATGTAAATCTGATGTCGCTGTAATCGCACCGACCCGAGGAATAAAGTCGCCTAATCACTAATACCGCACGAGGAACGGCGTAAAAAAGAAAACCAATTCTTCACCTTTTGTAGATTTGTTCATTGTGCCTCCCAAAGATCGCAGTAAGGCGATCACAGTGGTTCCCCCCCGCATATGGGGTATCAGCGTACTCAGGACAAAATGCACAATAGCTTTTGGGGTCCTATTTCTCCTGTTACCCTTATAAAAATAAAAATTTGGGGGCAAAAAGGTCATTTTTGTGGAAAAAAATATGATTTTTTTTATTTTCACGGCTCTACGTTATAAACTTCTGTGAAGCCCTTGGGGGTTCAAAGTGCTGACCACACATCTAGATAAGTTCCTTGGGGGGTTTAGTTTGCAAAATGGGGTCATTTGTGGGGGGTTTCTACTGTTTAGGCACATCAGGGGCTCTCCAAGCGCGACATGACACCCGCAGACCATTCCATCAAAGTCTGCATTTAAAAACGGTGCTCCTTCCCTTCCGATCTCTGCCATGCGTCAAAATAGTGGTTCCCCCCCACATATGGGATATCAGCGTACTCAGGACAAATTACACAATAGCATTTGGGGTCCTATTTCTCCTGTTACCCTTATAAAAATAAAAATTTGGGGCAAAAAGATTATTTTTGTGGAAAAAAATATGATTTTTTTATTTTCACGGCTCTACGTTATAAACTTCTGTGAAGCACTTGGGGGTTCAAAGTGCTCACCACACATCTAGAAAAGTTCCTTGGGGGGTCTAGTTTCCAAAATGGAGTCACTTGTGGGGGGTTTCTACTATTTAGGCACATCAGGGGCTATCCAAACGTGACATGACACCCACAGACCATTCCATCAAAGTCTGCATTTGAAAAAGGCGCTCCTTCCCTTTCGAGCTCTGCCATGTGTCAAAATAGTGGTTTACCCCCACATATGGGGTATCAGCGTACTCAGGACAAATTACACAATAACTTTTGGGGTCCTGTTACCCTTTGGAAAATAACAATTGGGTGTGGAAAGATCATTTTTGTGGAAAAGATATGATTTTTTAATTTTACTGCTCTACGTTATAACCTTCTGTGAAGCCCTTGGGGGTTCAAAGCTCTCACCACACATCTAGATAAGTTCCTTGGGGGGTCTAGTTTCCAAAATGGGGTCACTTGTGGGGGGTTTCCACTGTTTAGGCACACAGGGATTCTCCAAATACGACATGGCGTCCAATCTGAATTCCAGCCAAAAAAGTCAAATGGCGCTGCTTCCCTTCCGAGCTCTGCCATGCGCCCAAATAGTGGTTTACCCCCACCTATGGGGTATCAGCGTACTCAGGACTAATTGCACAATAAATTTTGGGGTCCTTTTATCCTTTGGAAAATAAAAATTGGGATGAAAAGATCATTTTTGTGGAAAAAAATATGATTTTTTAATTTAAGGCTCTACGTTATAACCTTCTGTGAAGCGCTTGGGGGTTAAAAGCTCTCACAACACTTTTAGATAAGTTCCTTGGGGGGTCTAGTTTCCAAAATGGGGTCACTTGTGGGGGGTTTCCACTGTTTAGGCACACAGGGACTCTCCAAATGCGACATGGCGTCCAATCTCAATTCCAGCCAAAAAAGTCAAATGGCGCTGCTTCCCTTCCGAGCTCTGCCATGCGCCCAAATAGTGGTTTACCCCCACATATGGGGTATCAGCGTACTCAGGACTAATTGCCCAATAACTTTTTGGGTCCTTTTATCCTTTGGAAAATAATAATTGGGATGAAAAGATCATTTTTGTGGAAAAAATATGATTTTTTAATTTTACGGCTCTACGTTATAACCTTCTGTGAAGCCCTTTGGGGTTAAAAGCTCTCACAACACATTTAGATGAGTTCCATGAGGGGTCCAGTTTCCAAAATGGGGTCACTTGTGGGGGGTTTCCACTGTTTAGGCACACAGGGACTCTCCAAATGCGACATGGCGTCCAATCTCAATTCCAGCCAAAAAAGTCAAATGGCGCTGCTTCCCTTCCGAGCTCTGCCATGCGCCCAAATAGTGGTTTACCCACACACATGGTATATCGGTGTACTCTGGAGAAATTGTACAACAAATATTGTGGTTCATTTTCTCCTGATACCCTTGACAAAATTTAAAAAAATTGTGTCGAAAGAAAAATTTTGGAAAAAAAGTTAAATGTTCATTTTTTCCTTCCACATTGCTTCAATTCTTGTGAAGTACCTAAAGGGTTAATAAACTTCTTGAATGTGGCTTTGAACACGTTGAGGGGTGCAGTTTTTAGAATGTTGTCACTTTTGGGTATTTTCTGTCATATTGACCCCTCAAATTCACTTCAAATGTGAGGTGGTCCCTAAAAAAAATGGTTTTGTAAATTTTGTTGGAAAAATGAGAAATTGCTGGTCAACTTTTAACACTTATAACTTCGTAACAAAAAAAAAATTTGTTCCAAAATTGTGCTGATGTAAAGTAGACATGTGGGAAATGTTTTATTAACTAATTTTTGTGACATATCTCTCTGATTTAATGACATAAAAATTAAAAGTTTGAAAATTGCAAAATTTTCAAAATTTTTTCCATATTTCCGTTTTTTTCATAAAAAAACGCAAGTTATATTGAAGAAATGTTACCACTATCATGAAGTACAATATGTCACGAGAAAACAATCTCAGAATCGCCAAGATCCGTAGAAGCGTTCCAGAGTTATAACCTCATAAAGAGACAGTGGTCAGAATTGAAAAAAATTGGCCTGGTCTTTAACCTACAAAATGGCTTGGTCATTAAGGGGTTAAACTGGGAAGACCTTTTTTGTAGGTCATACTGCACATCTCTTCCTACTCCACCCCTAGATCACCAGGGTGACTGTGTTCCGTGATGAAACAGCCACTTTATTGTTTTGTCAGGGTGTTTAGGATGTCCGTAAATACAAATATTTACAGTCAGTTGATGTGCCCCTCAAGAGGAAAACGTTTTCCAGCCTATGTACTTAGTGTATGGTCATTACAAGTATAGGAGACCCGCTCCTTTAAACTGGGAAGACCTTTTTCGCAGGCCATACTCCACATCTCTTCCTGCACCACCCCTAGATCATCAGGGTGACCGTAATCTGTGATTAAACAGCCAATTTATTGTTTTGCTAGGGTGTTTAGGATGTCCATGAATACAAATATTTACACAGTGCCCCTCCAAGGGGAAAATGTTTTCCAGCTTATGCACTTGGTGTATGGCCATTACAAGTATAGGAGACCAGCTCCTTTGTAATGGAAACTGATTTTTAGGACAACTTCACACACGTCTCTTCCAAGTAGTATTTTGATTTGGCAAAGTTAGTGGCAGACTTTCCATTCAATGCAGAGGCAAATAGTATGGAAAACTCACTTCATAATAATGTGAACTTTGTTGGTTGTTAATATTCTTCAACAATGCCATTTTTCTATGCCAGTTCTTCAGCCTCAACATTGCAATGCTAAAAGGCAGGGTCTTCTGACTCACCACAGCAATAGATCAATGCAGGTCCGTAAGCCTCAACAGTGCAATTATCCACTGATGGTTCTTCAGGCTCAACACTAAAATGCTCCACTGCAGGGTCTTTAGTATCAAAACTACAATTGTCCACTGCCGGTTCTTCAGCGTCAACAATGCAATTTTAAACTGCAGGGTCTTTTGCGCCAACACTGCAATGGTCCACCGTTGGGTCTTCAGCATCAACACTGCAATTGGCCACTGCCTGGTCTTCAGGCTCAACTATTCACTCACTGCATAGCCAAACAATATGGGAGTAACAAATTAATAGGAAGAATGCTTTCAGGTGGCCATTAAGTATGTGAGTTCAAAGGCTTATTGAGGTGTGTTTAAATTGTATGCAGGGCGGGCCTTGAAGTCAATGCTGTCACAAGCTGCTATAGTGCATAACAGTGTAACCTCCACCAAGGGGTGCTGGTGAGGGAAGAGAGGTTACACACACACAAAGTAATAACACAGAACAGCCGCACAGGAGCCACCAGTAAAGAAAGAGTGGTTAGACTAGGCAAAGTCAGCAACTGTCAGGAGCAGAAGTACCAAGGGAGACAGCAAGTGCATAGTCAGGGACGAGAAAGAAGTCAGGACCTACCGGGAACATGGTATCAGAAAGTTAAGACGTAAGACGCAGTCAGGGTACAAGCCAGAAGGTCAAAAAGCCAGTCGGGAAGCGTGATATCAGAAATGGAAAACCAGAAGCCGAGTCCAAAGATCAAGCTGAGTCATACACAAGTCCAGGTAATCAGGGGCAGAAGAAACAATAAACGTATACAGGTCAGAGGCACTAGCTGGAAAGCTTGCAGTATAGCTGACGCTGGCCCACAGGCTGCAGTCGACTGAAATAGCCCAGCCAGCTCCAGAACGAGGCATAGGGGATTAACCCCTACATGACCAGTCCAAAGAGAAGACAAGCAGAAAACAAACTCTGGACTGGATCATGACAATTGTATAGGCTAACAGTATGGCAGAACAAAATGAATAATGTGAACTTGGTTTTCTTGTACACATCCACTAGGTCAGTTCAAAGACTTTTTGGGGTGCGTTTCAATTTGATACAGGCAGGGCCTTGTATTATATGCATAAGGTAACAGTATGGCAGTGGCAGAAGAGTAATGTGAACGTGGTTTTCCTGTGTACATCCACTAGGTTGCTTCAAAGCCTTTTTGGGGTGCGTTTGAATTTGATGCAGGACGGGCCTTGCATTCAATGAAGAAGCTAAAAGTATGGCAGTGGCAAAAGAGTAATGTGAACTTGGTTTTCCTGTGTACATCCACTAGTCGCTTCAAAGCCTGTTTAGGATGCGTTTCAATTTGATGCAGGCAGGGCCTTTTATTCTATGCATAAGATAAAAGTATGGCAGTGGCAAAAGAGTAATGTGAATGTGGTTTTCCTGTACACATCCATTAGGTCGCTTCAAAGCTTTTTGGGGGTGCGATTGAATTTAATGCAGGGCGGGCTTTCAGTCAATGAAGAAGCTAACAGAATGGCAGTGGCAAAAGAGTAATGTGAACTTGATTTTTCTGTGCACATCCACTAGGTCACTTCAAAGCCTTTTTAGGGTGGGTTTATATTTGATGCAAGCAGGGCCTTGTATTCAATGCATAAACTAACAGCATGGCAGAGGCAAAAGAGTAATTTGAGTTTGGTTTTCCTGTGTACATCCACTAGGTCGCTTCTAAGCCTTTTTGGGGTGTGTTTCAATTTGATGCAGGGTGGGCCTTGCATTCAATGAATAAGCTAACAGTATGGCAGTGGCAAAAGAGTAATGTGAACTTGGTTTTCCTGTGGCCATTTAGTACCTGGGTTCAAGTTCTTATTGGGGTGCGTGTTATTTATCTACAGGGCAGGCATTGAATTTCATGCATAGGCTAACGCTATGGGAGACCTATTTTCTTAGAATTGGAACACTTTTTCATGAGAGGTATTTTGCCAGACAATGTACACGCCTCCCCCAGATCCTTGGGTGGTATCGATTTATTGATGACATCCTTTTCATATGGCAGGGATCTGTCAGTGAACTTAACACCTTTATGTCAGTATTGAACAGCAACGACTCCAACATCATACTCGCCCAAACTTATGATCATAAAGTTATATATTGTCTAGATGTGGAGCTCAGGGTACAAACAAATGGATCCATCTATAAAGATATGTACTGTAAACAGACGTCAGTGAATTCGTTAGTACACTCTTATTTGGCCCATCTGGACTACACTGTCAAGGCTATTCTAGGAGGCCAATTCCTCCGAGATAAAAGGATCTGCAATTCAAATAATCTTTTGAGAGACAGGCTGTGGACCTTGGGCAGAGATTCAGGGACCGAGGATACAGTGAGATAAGTATCAGGCAGGGATACTTGAAAGTGAGAAAACATCTAGCGACCTGCTGTCATCTAAGAGCAAAAAAACAAAAAGAAGTAGGAACTCATTTCATTTCCATCTTTAATCATCAGTGGAACACCATGCGTATCATTCTGAACCGGCACTGGCCAATATTAATGACTGACCCAGCCTTGCAAAAACATCTCCCCAAAATGTGATTTTGTGGGTTTTATTTTTGATATTCTATGTGTCAATTTTAAACTTATCCTACCCTTAAAATTATAGAGTGTTCATGTCTTTGTCAATGGGCAACCTTACAAAATCAGCAAGGGATCAAATACTTATTTCTCCACTGTATATTTGACCTTTCTATGCCCATACTTAACATGGCGCTCATGGTAGTGCTTGTGCGCTTTCCTCTGTAGGAAAGAAGTGATCTATGCGCATTTCTTCCATCTCTCGACTGCCGGAGCTTTGCTGGCGGTGCCTGTGAATGAGGCATGTGGGTCTATGACGTCATCAGCGAGTTCCCCGTGACCCGAATCATCATGGGCAGCAGGACACGATGCAACTTCCGGCGTGACTTATGAGACACATGCGCCGCAATACCAGAATCACATCCATCTTGGGGTCTATTTAAGACCTGCTGGGACACAATGTTAAACATGGCACCTGAAAAATTTAACAAGAAACACACATTGGGGCTGTCCTCGTGGTGTCTCTCCTGGTGAATCATGGGTAAGTGCAATTCATGACTTAAGGATATATGTAGCATAAGGTGCGCTTTATTTAATTGTAGCATTCCATAGTCCCCATACTAGGGGCAAAACATGACCATTTTTGCTCTGCATTATTGCATTTTTACAGTTTGTTCTTATATATTGTGCATGATCGATCCTTCTACCTCTCGTTTAGATACAGATTAAGAGACCAACATTCTTTTCTCATCATCCCATTGTATATGATCACCTTGTTTTGATATGTTTTTATTTATTTATGTGCCTTTGTATCTAATAAAGTAATATACAGTATGCTTGCACAAAAATATATGGACTTTTACTCCATGACCTTTCATATTTAAAACTTAGAAAGTTAATAAAAATCCAATACTTTGTGTCCCATCCATCCATTTCTCAGCTGGAATTTTTCGTCTGAGCACTTCCCACGGATCTAACCAAGTATTTGAGAGGTGAGTTGAAAGCACACAATTTTTTTCTATATGTGATCTGATCTGCAACGCACACCATCTGAAAAATGTGCAAATTTTTTTTAGGGCTTTTTCTTACTTTCTGTATTATGAAGCCGTGATTTAAATTTTCCCCAAAACAGTTGGTGCATTCCCTGTCTCTGCTTTCATATAGGCAACGATAGTCCAATCTGTTTGGCTGTGCTATACCTAATGATGTTATAGCTGCAATACATTACAGAGAAGCTCAACTCTAGAGGTTTTGTGAGCCTTTTTTAGATAATGCAATCTTCATAATTTTGTAAAAAATGATGGCAGGAATCTTTTGTGAATGCTGAGTAGTGAATAGCAAATTGTTTGACTTTTACAGGTCCAATGAATTCCAGTATTGAATCGATTTGTTAATTTCTATATATTCCATATGTGTGGTGTACTGTATGCATAGTTTTATGCAATTTTACAAGAAGACAGCAATCAACTATGGATTATCATAAATGCTATTATATGATCTGCAACTTGAAAAGGGACCAACCTTTCAGAAAGCTAACCAGGTATTTTTAGGGACTCCTTGTTATGCACAAGATTTGACAAGCTGTTTTTATTCCAAAACTGAGCTGTGCGCTGGATCCTAACAGCATAAATATATGATAGCAAACACATAATTTTTATTTAGCTTTTTATTGCAAAATGTACCCTTACTTTCATCTCAGACACAAATGACCTAAATATGACACTTAGTCACTGCTCATGAAATAGCCATGAGACAGGTAGTCAGGAGGTCCAAGACACCAGAAGAGCTCGCAGTACAGATGGGCAATACAAAGGTGTGGTCAACTAAGTCTGGGGTCAAATGCCAGGAGGATACATTAAGATAAAGGGAAAAGGTAAATGGATAGGCAGAGACCAAGTCTGTGATCAGGAAACCTGAGGTCTGATAGTTTTAAGATCAAAAGGGATAACCCAGGTCTGGTAACAAGATCAGGGAATCAGACAGAGCAAAGCACACTCTTCGCAGAAAAACCTACAGCTGACAATAGACTTGTCATAGCTAGCCAGATATATATCTACTAATTAATCAAGAACTGGAGACACTTGAGGAAGCCCAAGGCTTAGGGTCCCATCACACATAGCAACACACCAGCGATCCCGACAACTCATATGCACTTGTCAGGATCGCTGGTGTGTAGCTACATGATTGCTGCTGAGCTGCCAAACAGGCAGCTCAGGCAACGATCAGGACAGCGATACTGCGGGTAACGTCGCTTAGTTACCCACAGTGTACGTTGGATACCAGCGCGCTGCTGCAGGGGAGCTGGTAACCAAGGTACACATCGGGTTTCCATGTGCCACGCTGCGCCTGGAAACCCGATGTGTACCTTGGTTACCAGCTGATCGCTGGTCTCCTGCCGGCCACACGCAGCGATGCGTGCTGGCCAGCAGGAGACGAACGATCAAAAAAATGTCCAGGACATTCAGCGACTATCAGCGATACCCAGCAGGGGGGCTGATCATCGCTGAATGTCACACACAGCGATATCGCTGGGGAGATCACTGTTGCGTCACAAAACGAGATCGCTGTGTGTGACGGGGGCTTTAGTTAGATTGAGCAGCGGGCTGTCAATCAAAATGTTGGCAGCCTCCACAGGTCCCAGCAGCAGATTAGATGACTGGGCTGTCACTCACAATACTGTCTGTCCAGCACCCTCCAGATCCCATAGGGCGGCTGAGCTGTCTCTCACAGCGTCCCTTTCCCACAGTGAGTGATGAATCCGTGACTCTAATATGAAAGTGCACTCTGTGCTATTGCTGTGCATACTTCTTAGTAAGTGGAAAATTATTGTTGAATGTGCATTTTTTTATTGAGTGGGTGTGACAAGTTTTATTTTTTAGTTTTGCCTTCTTACACTGGGGTCTATATGTGGGAGAGACCGGGCAAAAACTGAGAACAAGGATGAATTCTCATCGCCACACAATAAGAGAAAAAAGAATGGATTTACCTGTGGCAAAACACTTTTGTATGCCCGGTCATAGTATGATGGACATGGAATTACTTGTATTAAAATCTAACTTTAAATCTGAGAGAGATAGAAAGGTTTGGGAACATAAGCTTATGATGACCTTTGACACTCTTAGTGCTGGAATGAATATATCACACGGATTCATGTCTTTCTACATCAATTAAGGAATCTGCTTCTCTGACCTTCTAGGGGCATCACAACACAATAGCAGACTCCAATCAGAGGGCAATAAAACTTTCACACTCCTTATCTATGAATTGTTCCAATATTTATGTTCATCCCTCTGCCATAATGACAGTTCTGCTTCACGTCACTTGTCTTATCTTATTGCATTTTTTATGTGCTGTGTTGTGTATAAATATGTGATTCTTCAGATGTTCAGATTAGTCTTCGCCTGATGAAGAGACCTGAGTAGTCTCGAAAGCTTGCAATTTGTTACCATCTTTTCAGTTAGCCATTAAAAGGTATCAACCACTGAGGACTCTCAAGTCTAAATATTTTTCTATCTACTGGCTAATACGGTTCGAAGATACACATCTTTCCTATACACTCATATCGATAACTTGTTAACTGCTGATGCAGTGGATAAACATGGCTTTAATTTATAACATGAGTCATTATGAGAAAGGAAAATTCAGTGTGTTTGTCTACAAAGTAGCTGCTGATTGGCATGGAACGTCAATAGTAGGATGGCTCAGAACCTGAGAGGCATGGAAAATTGCAGGATAAGAGACATGGTCAAGGAATTATCGAAATGAGTGTCAAATGCAGTAACGCTTCCAAAAGGGCTAATCAGGACAGTGGAGTGTTAAATTGCAAGGTAGAAATTCAGAAGGTTAATCCAATAAAAGTATATCAGAAGCAGAGTAGACAATGCATAATTTGCTATGGCATATACTCCCTTGAAATGCCTGATAACTCGCTATAAAGCTCTCATTACAAATATATTCACCACAGAAAATCCCAGTAAATAAACTAAGATCAAATAGAGCTTCTTATTAAATCTCACAAAACAGTTATTTTGAATATTACCATTCAACTTTATTAAAAAAAATTTTTAAATAACAAAACATCTAAACACCAAAAAAAGGAATGCAGGGTTTTAACAATAGGGACATTACAGACTCCTTGAATGTCAAATAATACATGCCGTGTACATACTCATTTTAAATCCAACCCCCACTAGTATGTTGCTGCTGATCATGATCTAAAGCCATGGGTAAAAATCACTGTTATCTGTCTTTTAGTAAATTACCTCCAACTGCAATGTGACAACGCTTCCAGTACCTCACTCTGAAGTCATGTCCAACCACTAGAATGCACCATGTGGTGGGATCATGTTCCGGTATATGTGAAACGGTACATGGGACGCCCACATCCAGTTATTTAACATCAAGAGACTGAACCTGACATTACCCCACACAGGGCTAAAAACTCATGAATCGCTACATCCACAATCAAAATAAGGGTTGTAATAAAAACAAGCATCATACCTAGATATTGGCAGTCAAACAGCAGTTCTTAGGAGTCCTGTCCCATCTGCCCCATCTAGAATGCACCACATGGTGCATTCTAGTGGTTGGACATGACTTCAGAGTGAGGTACTGGAAGCGTTGTCACATTGCAGTTGGAGGTAATTTACTAAAAGACAGATAACAGTGATTTTTACCCATGGCTTTAGATCATGATCAGCAGCAACATACTAGTGGGGGTTGGATTTAAAATGAGTATGTACACGGCATGTATTATTTGACATTCAAGGAGTCTGTAATGTCCCTATTGTTAAAACCCTGCATTCCTTTTTTGGTGTTTAGATGTTTTGTTATTTAAAATTTTTTTTAATAAAGTTGAATGGTAATATTCAAAATAACTGTTTTGTGAGATTTAATAAGAAGCTCTATTTGATCTTAGTTTATTTACTGGGATTTTCTGTGGTGAATAATTTGCTATGGGACAGATCACATGGGAATTAATCGCTTAACTCCGCATGCCACTGTTCTGCTCTCACAATTCGATAGTCATCATACCTAAAATACATAATTCTGAAAATACAATGTAAATGGTTGGGCCACAAATACACAATATGCCACCCATAGGGGTTTAAACATTCCTTAAGTGGTTAATGACTTTAGGGAGGCTTGGTTAGTCAGTATGTGCCCCAGTCAGCAGAAGGATATCACACTATAATATCTGTGGTACTGAATAGCAGTACAAACTGGTGATTGAGCCGCCCAGTAATGCTGTAATTGCCACAAATCCCAAGTCAGAGTGGCGGTCTCCAATACTAGAGGAAAGCGGTGCTGGAACAAGGACATGTGTGGATATTGTTACATTTCAGGTATGATATTAAACATTTTTAGGACATTTATTGTCAAGTATTTTGAGTATGTTTTTTATTATACAAGATTATTATATTTCAAAGTCAAGTGCATATACATGTGATATAAACAATTCTATTGTGCCCATATCTCTTTATATTATTTATGCACGAAGAAATGCCTTTTGTTCAAGATAGAGTGGAAATTGGCCTCAGAGAGTAATTTACATTTTGTTGAGCAAACAACTTGTAAAACTTCTCTTCCCCTGAAGCATTTGCAATACAGTACCTTCAAATATAATCTAACCACTAAACAAATATATTTGAACATATTGAACAACTTGCCTAAAGTGTACCTTATCCAGCATCTATTTATTAGAGCCAGTTCCATGAATGAATACATGTTCTTTTTAAATTATTCTTATGTTTTTAAAGGAACATTCAGCTTCCCAATGCTTAATAATCTGACACTATAATTCTAAATAGGCCTGTTACAGAGTTACAAAAAAGTACAATATGTGCAAAATAAATGTTTCTCACTTTTATAAGCAACTTTTAAGCCTTTTTTGTCATATGCAAATGAGTCCGGGAAAGTGTGGCGGAGCATTGATTGCCCCCGACAGGTCCAGTCTCAGATACTATAATCATGAGGATGTAACAGACATCCTCCAAACACTGACCTCATTGACAGGTTACTACTCTATTGTCCGGTAATGCACAATGTACAATAAAGCCAAAGAGCCAAAGAGCATACCTCTTGTTTCATAGTGCATTCCAAGACTGGCATAATAGTGCACCTAATGTGTAAGATTTGCAATGTCACAACAATGAAATCAATGTGTGATGGAAGCCAATAATGCCCTACTCCCTGGCATGATTACAGGGTCTGAGTAACCTAAGGGTACCAAGCATATACTGCCTCAACTTTTGTATGCCAAAATCAAGTCATTGCCACAGTGTTCTGTATATCAGGAGATGCCATACTGTTAGGAGTATATAATGCAATTGTGAAGTGTCCAACCAGTAGTACCCTCAGACAAGTATATTTAATACTATCTAATGATAGACTACTATATATGCATCTTGGTTAAAGTTTATGTTTAAAGATGAGCGAACCCTTCAAGGTTCAGTTAGCCAAAAGTCCTTCAAACATACCCGAACCCCACTGAACTCCATGATAGGCAAAACCAAACGCATAGAGAACACCTTAAGGGGGGACAAAAAGCTGCCAAAACAGCTCAAATTAGGGGCAAACACTAGGAAAAGTGGCATCAATTAACCCAGAGTACAAATAGTATAATTGTGCAGCATGGATGCATGGGACAGGGCTTCGACCAGCATTTCTAAACTAAATATTTATCAGTAACAGGTGGATGAGTGACATGTGTAGGCATTGTGTTCTGAAAGTGCTGCCAAATTCAAGCAACACATATGAATACGACTCAACTTGGAGTCAAAACACTTCCAAAAATTAGGGGCAGACATCAGAATATGTGGCATCATTTGAACCACAGTAGAAATTTGATAATGGCACAGCAGCAGTCAGCCATGGGCCATGCATGAGTTATCAGCGTCTGAGTCAGCATCTACAGCTTTGAATTTAAGTTTAAATTAAGATGAGGTGGGTGAGGTACTGGTATAGGCATGCTTTTCAGGGAGCCCTGATACCTCATGCAACAGCTCAAACTGCATTTGTGCATATCCACACTTAGGTGGTACAAATATCAAAAATTTAAGGATAGTAACACAAGTAGTTGACTGAGTGTAAGTGCAGTCTTGCTGGTCTGGGAGCCCTACTGCAACAGGCAACAGACATGAAGATGAGTCACATTGGAATCAATGAATTTCCAAAAATTGTCACACACCACTAAAGTAGCATCAATTTCCACAGAGTAGAAATAGTACAATGGGCTCCTGACACCCCTTCCACTACTGCCAACACCAGATGTAAACCCAACTTGAAGTCTCCACATTTCAAAAAAATTGATTGTAACATCAACAGCATTAGCAAAAGCAGGCACAGAAAAAATGTCAAAGGTGTCACAGATTGCAATAATGCGAAATCAAAATGACACTAATGCCTAGCCTGCCCAGTCTGCGACTGGGGTGCAAAAATCAATAGAAGTCCATGACTTTTTCATCTTCATGAAAGTTAAGTGGTCTACTCTTTCAGGCGGTAGCCAAATGTGCTTATCTGTCAGGGCACCAGCAGCAGAACTGAATACACATTATGATTGAAAGCTGGCTGCAAGACAGGCAAGCTCAGGCCACTCTTCCATTTTGAAGACCAAAATGCAAAAGGTGTAAAAGGGCAGCACTGCTTACCTGCTCAGGTCTCTGAACAAATGCAGTACAGGATGCAGCCAATACATATAGCAAAGATGTTGCAAAACACTGGTGCAAAATACTAAATAGGCAGTCACTCAAAACCTACCGGTTCATGGAGGAGGTGACTGCTTACTGCACATTTGCACAATAGAGGAGTGTATAGGGCACTTTTCACATACAGGTAATGCATAGTGTCTGGTTTTCAGCCTATTGGTCATGCCCATACTATTCAATCTGGCGGGCTGATGAGTAGTGTTGAGCGATACGATACCGCAAGTATCGGGTATCGGCCGATATTAGCTGTATCGGCCTTTCGATACTTAGTTCCGATATTTTCCATATATCGTATACCGGAATCGGAAGTTCCCATAATTCTTTGAGAGGCAATGTGATTTTAGTCAGCCAATGAGGAATCCTAAGAAGTGTGGGCACATCCTGTACTGCTGCGGTCATGTTAACTAAGGGCATGGCTGTGATTGGATGCTGAAATGATGTCAGAATGCACTATAAAAGGCGCCGCCGCCATTTTAGCGTCACTGTGCTGTGAATTCAGTAAGGGACAGAACGCTGCTGTGCTGACTCTGAGGGACAGTTAGAGATTGCGATTTAGTGTACTGTGCGTTAGGCAGGCTAGCACCAACCGCTGTGTAAAGCTTCCTTTTGCCTGCAGTGTTGTTTTAACAGCTCTGCAAGGTGTGTGTGAGTGCAGGTGACGCTGCAGTTTGCTCTGCATGCAACGCTGTCTGTAGGCATCTGCACGTGTCACTCACAGACTCTTTTTTTTTTCTTCAGTGTAATTCTTGCTGCTCCATGCAATTTAAATTTTAGTGTGACGCGCTTCCATCCGTATCCAATACATTGGTTGCAAACACTATAGAAGTATACAAAGGAGTAGCCTTTCACAGATTGTGAACAGTTGTGTTTCAGTGTTCACTTCAGTCTGTGTTTTTTATTTTTTGAGTGCACATCACGCTCCAGTTACTTGTTCAAGCACTGCTGCTTGTACTCTGCTGAGCGTGTCTCAGTGCCTCATCCTTTTCATTTCTCTCCAATTGGTTCTGCTCCATTCCATTTAAAATAAATATAATCTATTAGTGTGATGCGCTTCCATCCGTATCCAATACATTGGTTGCAAACACTATAGAAGTAGACAAAGGAGTAGCCTTTCACAGATTGTGAACAGTTGTGTTTCAGTGTTCACTTCAGTCTGTGTTTTTTATTTTTTGAGTGCACATCACGCTCCAGTTACTTGTTCAAGCACTGCTGCTTGTACTCTGCTGAGCGTGTCTCAGTGCCTCATCCTTTTCATTTCTCTCCAATTGGTTCTGCTCCATTCCATTTAAAATAAATATAATCTATTAGTGTGACGCGCTTCCATCCGTATCCAATACATTGGTTGCAAACACTATAGAAGTAGACAAAGGAGTAGCCTTTCACAGATTGTGAACAGTTGTGTTTCAGTGTTCACTTCAGTCTCTGCGTAATAACCACACTTAGGCCTTATAACTTTTCTGACTTTCTTTATCAATCTACCAAGATGAAGAAGTCAGTGAGTAAGGCACGTGGTCGTGGCCGTGGAGTTTCAGCAGGGAGAGGACGTGGGGATTCTGTGGCTGCTGCCGCCCTCAGTGACACAGCATCCACCAGTTTTACCCATCAGCGTTCCTTTATGCGCACTTTGGTAGGAGCTCGGCGTGCCCCCCTGCTGCGGGAAGAACAAATTGAAGCCGTTGTTGGTTGGATGGCAGCCAATGCATCGACTTCAATTCCTTCCACCTCCTCTCAGGAACACAACACTGTTGAGCAACCATCTGTCTGTTCAACGCCTGTCAAATTGCCCAGGCAGTCAGAGAGTTCTGTACAGGAGCCAGCTGAGTCTCTGCTTCTGTTCTCAGAATCTGTTGGCTCGCAAACACGAGCACAGGCAAGCAGCATTCTGCAATTTGAAGAAGAGGGAGTATGCAGTGATGCGCAACAGCTGTGTCTCTCTCAATCTGAAGAGGCAGGTGAGCCAGTGCCGATGGACAGCACACCGCAGAACGCATCTCATGATGATGATGAGACTCAGGTGCCAGGTTTTGTGGAGCATGGTGCTGCCCAGACCATCCAACAGCAGCAGGTGTTGGAAGAGGGTAGTGGAGATGATGAAGTCTGAGACCCAACATGGCGTGAGCAACAGGAAGGTGGTGGGAGCAGCTCTGAGGAAGAGATTGGCCCAACGGGAGTGTTGAGCGATATTGCTCGATATCTAAAAATATCGTATCGAAATTGTATCGCCGATAGCACTAAATATCGTCGATATCCGATTTCGATACCGGAAGTCCCATGTAAGTCTATGGGAACAAAATATCGCAACAAAAAAAAACCCTTTCTTTCGTTGTAAACACATAATATACACACATAGAATACATATATATATATATATATATATACATGTCATTGTGACATATATATATATACATATATTTATAGTTTATACACTTCTACATAGTAAAATCGACTCTAATTCAATTGCCGGGTAAAGACGTGACATACCCCATAGAAGTCGACGGGCTCGGTGCCGAGTACCCCCAAAACCTCTGGCTCTGTGCGACTCAACTTGGGCGTCACGAACAGGATTCTGTAGCTCGCTATAAGCGAGTCCTGTGTGCCTGAATTGCACTGGTTTTGTGCTTGAGAATTGCTAAAATCATCAGAGAATGTATTTGCCATTTTTCCGCCATATCTGCGTCACGACGAGGCACTGGTGAAGAAGAAGGGCGTGCTCTTCGTGGGTGTCACTCACTCAGTGGCGTGAAAACGATGGCCGCCCACTGTAAATGGTACTGCAATGTAACATCGTGCCCCACAGCTCTGGAGTTCCGCCTCCTCATCCTCCTCAGTGTGAGGAGGTCCCGCCTCCCTACAAAAGAGGGGCCCTCTCCAGATATGACACATGTGACTTGGCAGAGATGGCTAATGGACACGAGCAGAAGTGGGAAGGGATGGAGCAGTCAGAGCTCTCCCCCCACGGAAGCGACCCGATCGCCACGGAACCACCGTTGGGCACCCGGCCTGTAAACCCTCCTACGCTGCAAGAAGCGGAGGATACCCTGAGAGGCCTGGCCCGGCACCGGGAGGAGGTCGCCAGGATGGAAGCCAGCTGGCGTGCCCTAAAACTAAACTTGGAGCGGCGCCAATCCCTCTTACCTGAAGTGTCTGACTCTGTACCGGAAGGTGAGGCACCCGTTCTAGTAGAGGAGCCCTTGCAATGTGATCCGGTTGACGTTGTCGCAGTGGAGGCACCCGTTCCTGCAAAAACCGCAGCACCGTCAGCAGCACCCCAGATCCCGCTGTCTGCCCCGGTCGCTGAGACAGAAGAAGCGACACCCGTCCTCATGGAGGAGGCCGCGCAGGCACCAGAACACTACCTGCCTGTACCGGAGCCCCGACTGTCATCTGATTTAGAGCCGTCTGCTTCCTCCGCAGGGGAGCGCCACCAGGACTGGGGGGCGACAGGAGAGCTGCTGCAAACCGGACACTGTAAGCTGCAGTGGAGTGGTGGAGACATGGAGCAACTGGTGGAGGAGAATTATAACCGGCGTCAGGAGGAAGAGTGGAGACATTGGGAGAAGGAAGCAGAGCGACAAAGGGAGCAGCGAGAAACCCTAAAACTTCGCCAACGTCACCTGGAGAAGGACCGGGCAGATAAGGACCGGATGAGAAAGGACAAAGGAACCCTGAGTGAGCCGCGGCGTAAGGGTGCAGTACGGAACTTTAAATTGAAAGGTGGGTGGGGCTTCATCAAGGAGCCTGGACTTTATTTAGAAGTCTTTGTGACCCGGCGGGACGTGGAGGCTCACCTCCCAGAAGGACACCCGGGGAGGGACCTGTTGCCAGGAGACTTGGTGACTTACACCCGACACTGGGGTTACAATGGGTGGTACGCCCTAAATGTTACCACGTGCGACCCCTACTCCCCAGTGTGTCAGGAACCTGTGAGACCCTCGAAGCCTTCAGCCTCCCACATCCAGGCCTCTGCAAAAGTGCCCACCCCACGCCGTAAATCTCCCCAGCCTCCCTCAGTGGTCTCCTCAGCAGCCCCAGCTATGGACATGATAAGTATAGCTGGCCCGTACCCGGCGCCTGTTAGGCCCCCTGGGGTTCGTACAGTCCGTGACATAGGGCTCCAGACCCGGAGAGAGATGAAAGAGGTGGCCACACAGACCCAGATAGCGGGTCACGACGTCACTGTACAGGCCACACGACGTCATCAGGTCCTGGTGGTCCTTGGTGCCTCGGATGTTTGGCAATCTCAAGAAGAGTACCAGGTGGTACCTGGAAGAGGCCAGCCAAAGAAGTCTAAATAACCCGGACAGGGTCCCTGTATGTAAATAAATAGTTAAATTGTTTATGTACCCGGACGGGTGAATGTTCCAAAAAATTTTTTTTAATTTAATAAAAAAAAAAAAAACACAGTTTTCATTTCTTTTATTACTGTCTCATCCTGCTGCGACGCCATCGATCTCCTGTAAAAAAATGAAAAAAAAAAAAAAAAAAAAAGTATACCACCTGACCGACGCAGTCCATAGTAACGAGTGTCCCACGACGATCCAGCTCTGCTACATCAGAATGACAGGCAGAGCCTGTCATCCCGGCGCAGCACAGCTGATTACCTGCTTCCCCGGCAGTGACGTCATCGGACTGACTGCTTTACGGCCGGGATTACCCGCGAAAAACTGCATGTGACCGCCAGGGAGAAGATAATGGCGGCCATCAAGCAGTCCAGGACGTGACCGCCGGAGATCTTCTGCCAGGTAAGTGCCGCTGACTCCTGACAGACCCGACCGACGGACACTCACAGTGACAGTGACAAATCCGATTCCGGTATTCGATAAGACGAAAATATCGAAACGAATTATCGAAAGGCCGATAGAGCTAATATCGGCCGATAGCCGATATTTGCATTATCGTATCGCTCAACACTACCCAACGGTACAAAGAGGAGCAAGAGGTAGGCTGCAGACTCGCTTGCCTGTAGCCTCCAGTTTGGCACCTGTTGGGAGCAGTTCTCTTAGAAATGTCAAAATTGGCGCTCCCATGACTTGCACTGCGTGGTCCTTTTTTGACAGACTTGTAGATGATATTTGCTATGTTAAATGCAAGCTGTGTAAGCAAAAAGTTAAAAGAGGTAAAAATATCAGTAACCTGAATACAGACAAACGTTATTCCACCCACAGCAGCAAGTTCACAGTCATCGTCACACTCCCAGGCCACAAAACAGCCATCGGTACCACAGGCATGGGATAAAAGACGGCCATACTCGGCAAACCATCCACGAGCACAGCCTCTGAATTCTGGCATTGCAAAACTCCTGTCCCTTGAAATGCTGTCATTCAGGCTGGTGGAGACTGACAGTTTCAGGAACTTAATGGCATTGGCAGTCCCACAATATAATGTGCCAAGCCGATTTTATTTCAGCAGGCAAGCCGTCCCTGCTCTGCAAAAACATGTCGAGGGAAACATTAAACATGCGCTACTAAACGCCGTCAGTAGCAGGGTCCACCTGACCACCGATGCGTGGACCAGTACCCATGGCCAGGGACGATACTTTTCCCCTCACTGCCCATTGGGTCAATGTTGTGGAGCCGGGTACAGATCTTGCCAGTGGCGCTGTACGTGTTCTGCCAACTCCAAGGATTGCAGGAATCCAGTCTGTACACATTGATTCCTCCTCCTACTCCAGTTCCTCAGAATCATCGCTGCACGAGCCGTCACGGTATACCTCCACATGGACCCGTGAACGCTTACCTGTTGCGACCGATATGAGCACAGCCGTGGCCAAACGTCAACAGGCCGTCCTGAAAATGATTTCAATGGGGAATCTAAGCCACACAGCGCAGGAGGTCTGGAATGCCATCAAGCAGGAGAGCGATGTGTGGTTTTTGCCTGCGAATCTCCAGCCAGGCTTGGTAGTGTGTGACAATGGCCGAAATCTGGTGGCAGCTCTGGACCTTGGCAACCTTACTCACATACCATGTCTGGCACATGTGCTCAACTTGGTCGTGCAGAGTTTTTTGAGGGACTATCCGGATCTTGCTGGACTGCTGCAGAAGGTCCGCCTAGAGTGCGCTCACTTGCGACGTTCCAGCATAGCCAGATCGCGCATTGCTGCTCTGCAACGCCGATTTCGCCTTCCTGAACATCGCATCATATGTGACGTACCCACCAGGTGGAATTCCACGTTACATATGTTGGAGCGGTTGTGTGAGCAGCAGACAGCAGTAATGGAGTATCAGCTGCATCAGGCGCAATCAAGTCGCTCTTTGCGCCATCCACACTTCACCACTACTGAGTGGGCCTCTATGAAGGACATCTGCGACGTTTTGCGTGCGTTTGATGTCTCAACGTGGATGGCGAGTGCAGATGATGCACTAGTCAGTATGACTGTCCCCCTTATCTGCGTGCTTCAGAAATCACTGAAAGCACTAAAGGAAGAGGTTTTGGAAGAGGTGGAGGATGAGGAGTCACAAATTCAATTACCTTCAGGACAGTCAGCGCAACGTGGTTCCTCACAAAGGGCTGGGCAGGGCTCACTTTGTGAGGAGGATGAGGAGGAGTCAATGGAGGACGAAGAAATCCCTACGAGGGAGGTACACAACGCTCTAGTCAGTATGTAGAGCGAGGGTGGGGTGATGCAGAGGAGGCAGAGATGACGCCTCTTCCACAGGACAGCTTTTGTTGGCCAGTTGGGAGTCTGCAGCACATGGTTGATTTCATGCTTCAGTGCCTGAGAAACGACCGCCGCATCGCCCACATTCTCACCTCGTCAGATTATTGGGTGTACACCCTCCTAGACCCTCGCTACCGGGACAACTTACAAACCCTCATCACACCGGGGAACCGGGACCGTAAAATGCGGGAGTACCAAGACACACTGGTGCAATCCATGCTGTTGTACATTCCAACCGAGAGAGATGCTGCTGCTACTGCTTTACAAAGCAGCTCTGTGCGTCGAGGCAGTGTAGACACCTCTACAACAAGAGGGAGCACAAGCAGCGCCTCTGCACAGGGCAAGAGCTGTATGTTACAAATGTGGCGAAGTTTTGTGACAGCGCCAGCAAGGTCTACACCATCCGAGACGGCTCCAGTCACCAGGAAGCAATGTTTCCGTAAGATGGTGACAGACTACTTGTCTTTCCCTCTAAGTGTACTCCCAGATGCCTCTTCCCCTTTCAAATTTTGGGTCTCTAAGTTGGATACATGGCCAGAGTTTAGCCAGTATGCATTGGAGGTGCTGGCTTGCCCTGCTGCCAGTGTATTATCTGAGCGCGTCTTTAGTGCTGCAGGTGGTGTACTAACAGACCGTCGCATGCGACTATCCTCAGAGAATGTAGACCGGCTTACTTTTCTGAAAATGAACAAGGCATGGATATCACCTGAATTTGCCTGTCCGTTTTCAGATTAAATAACTGTTTGGCAACGTTTTCCATGTCTCCTGTTATGTTCATCTTTCTACCACCTGAACTCTACTCCCTGGGCTACAACACCGCCATTTGTTGCTCGTAAGTAATTGGCAGGGGTACTGACTCCTGGCCAGCCTGGTTACAGCACGACAGCTGTTTCCTGGCAGTGTGAATGTCAATTATCCTCCAATAAGTTGTGCTGTCGTGTTGCATTCGGGTTAGCCGACTCTATGGTGCCTGCAGTTTAGGTGATTCCTATGTGTGCTGTGGGATATGTAAATAAAAGCTGTTTCCATTGTGACAATAGGACAAGCACCCACTGTAGGACTGTGTGATTCGGTAACTGCGGACGGCTTGCGTCCTGTCAACTTACATTTTCATGGGTGCGTTCTGCTACCCGTCCGGGGTCTAGTACCGTCAACTGGTTCTCCCCAGTGCCTTTGGCCTAGGTGCCTCCATCTCCGTATACGAGTTCCAGCAACGTCTGCTGGTCCTTGGTAGTGCTTTGGAGCACAGGTACCTCCTGCTTAGTAACCGTGTCACAGTAACGTCAGCTAGTACTCGGTTGTGACATTGCCTCTTTTCCTTCTGCTACCCGTCCGGGGTCCAGTACCGTCAACTGGTTCTCCCCAGTGCCTTTGGCCTAGGTGCCTCCATCTCCGTATACGAGTTCCAGCAACGTCTGCTGGTCCTTGGTAGTGCTTTGGAGCACAGGTACCTCCTGCTTAGTAACCGTGTCACAGTAACGTCAGCTGGTACTCGGTTGTGACATTGCCTCTTTTCCTTCTGCTGCCCCTCCGGGTTCCAGTACAGTCAGCTGGTCCTCGTTACTTCCATTGTCTCTTGTTCCATCTGATACCCGTCCGGGTTCCAGTAACGTCAGCTGGTTCTCGGAAATTAGACGACCTTAAAGACCACCCAGAAGAAGATGACGACAACAAGGACGACGAGCATGAAGCCAACAAGCCTGAACACCATCACAAAGAAAAAATAAAAGATTACCCTGAAGAAGATCACCAACAGGACAAAGAAGGTTAAGACAAACTACAAGATACAGAACAACAGACAGAAGAACAATAAGCAGAAGATCAAAAAGCAGAAGAACATGAAGTATAAGACCAAAATGAAGAGCAAAATATATGCTCTAATTTCTAAGCAGAAGAAGACTAAGCAGTGTATGGGGGTGAGTCCGTTCCTCCTCGTGGTGCCCCTGGAAAATGCCTGCTGCTGCAGGCTAAACTGAACATGGACAAATACTGTTGTAATTTAAATCTTTTGTGACAGCAAGAACGGAAGAATGAAAAATTCATACTTTTACAGATTACAAGTACAGGAATCTCTGTCACAAATAAGAATATGATGAAGAAGATGAAGAGGAAGAAGATGAAGAATTTGAATATGAAGAAGATTAATAGTTTAATAATAACAATATGAGTAATGTAAACAAAAACATGAATAGCAAGAAGTTTAAGAAGAAGATTAAGAAGGTGAAGGTGAAGAATAATTTGATGAGAAAGAGATGCTGCTGAAGATTATGAAGGAGAAAGTGTGGCACTGGCAAAAGTTAAAAAGGTGAAGAGCATGGAAGTTGTGAAACATACATATTTGCCAAAATAGAAAAAAGGTTAACAACATTGTCAATTTGTTCGTCAATCCAAACGTATTTCCAAAAAAATATATATTAATGCTATTCCAATGCATTGGGTTAAACATGTATGCCTTTATTGTCTCCTCAACCTCCCCCAATACATTCTACATTACTCTTTGTTGTTTTCCTTCATGTACAATTAACCAACAAGGCAAGAATGTTTTTTTTTTAATGTCGATATTTGGTTCCCATAGACTTACATTGGACTTCCGGTATCGGTATCGGGTATCGCCGATATTTTAGTGATATCGGCGATACCATTCCGATCCGATATTTTTAGATATCGAGCAGTATCGCTCAACACTACTGATGAGCACTCTCTAACTGAATCCCATGTGGACACCCCTGTATACAAGACCTAACAAGCTGGGCTTGGCTGCACCCTGAAAAATAAAGTGCACAAAATATATATAAATATATGAGGTACTGGTTGATATTTTAACCAAGATATGCAATCCAACATCAAGGGTCCTCACGCTTGCGAGTCCTAACTTTAAACTTAGTAGCAAAGCCACAGAAGAGGACTAAAAATCCTCCAAAAATTCAAAAATACAGCTGAAAAATGGCAGCAACGCTTACCTGCCCAGGTCTCTGAACAAATGCACTACAGGATGCAGCCAACCCATATAACAAAGATGTTTACTATATGGGTTGGCTGCATCCTGTACTGCATTTGTTCAGAGACCTGGGCAGGTAAGCAGTGCTGCCCTTTTTCAGCTGTATTTTTGAATTTTTGGAGGATTTTTATTCCTCTTCTGTGGCTTTACTACTAAGTTTAATGTTGAGACTCGCAAACGTGAGGACCCTTGACGTTGGGTTGTGAGCTTCCATATCTTGGTCAAAAGATCGATCAATACCTCACACATTTATATGTATTTTTGCATTTTATTTTTCTTTGTGCAGCTAAGTCCAGCACGTTAGGTCATGCATACAGGGGTGTCCACATGGGATGCATTTAGAGAGTGCTGGCCTGCCCACCTGATCAAATAGTGTGGGCATGACTAATAGGATGAGAACCAGACACTGTGCATTACCTGCATGTGAACAGCACCCTATACAGGCCTCTATTGTGCAAATGTGTACTAAGCAGTCACCCCATCCAGGAACTGGTAGTTTGTGAGTGGCTGTCTATTTAGTATTTTGCACCTGTGTTTTGCAATATCTTTGCCATTAGGATTGGCTTCACCCTGTAGTGCATTTGTTCAGAGACCTAGGAAGGTAAGCAGTGCTGCCTTTTTTACAGCTGTATTTTTGAATTTATGGAGGATTTTTAGTCCTCTCCTGTGGCTTTGCTTGTAAGCAAAATGCAAAAGGTCCAAATTCCTCTGATGGCATGGAAATTACACTGGAGATACTACTGCACCATCATCTCCAGTCATTTACAATGTGTCAGACTTGAACTCTGTTCAGCTGGTCTAAAAAATGTGTGAAATGAATCACAGAAATTGCTTCCGACACACTACTGGTGCTGCTAATATTTTTGTGCTGATGAGTACTCTGTTCTGCTGTTGCCCGGGATTCTTTAAAAAATATGTGAAATGACTCACAGAAAATGCTTATGCCACTTACACTGATGATGCTAAAGATTTTGCGTTGACGACTCGACGTTCCCGGTGTTGGAAGTCTATAACTTTGTTTGCCTCACTGCGATCTTGGGGAAAATAACTTTTCAGATGGTTAACAAGCGTTTTTCGATACTCCAGCATGTGCATGTCACTTTCCAAGGGTGAAGCATATGACAAAATTTACTCATGTACCTGGATCTAACAACCAGTAGTCAACCCAGTAGTCAGCACTATTTCTAACCCTAACAACAAGAGAATCATGTTACAGATAGTGCAGCAAAAAAGGCCTCATGTATCTGGCTCTTCAATTAGGTTAAAATCCATGGTGTGTTGGTGGCTGCGTAAAACTCAAGTCCCCTCCCACCAACAACGAACGACAGAAAGGGGTATCATTAGCCTCTTAATCTCCTGACTGTTGCTCGCCCTTCACCTCTTCCTCCACATCCTACTCCTTTTGTTCCTCAGCTCTTGCACTTTCATTAACAGTTTGTCTGGTACGATGAGCCCCCTCATTCACTGAAATCCACAGTCCCAGGGCACCCACCTGTGCGAAGACAGTCTGGAGCTTAAAGATATTTTTATTCCTTCCACATTCTTCACTGCTTCCACCTCTTCCGCTGGGACCAACACCTCATCCCGCAGATTACTTAAAGTGTACTTCAGCATGTTGGTGACTGGAATAGTGATGCTGATGATGGCATCATCAGCGCTTATCATCTTATTATCCAGGTCCTTAAGCTATGTCCACTCCGAAAGCATGATTTGTACCATGTCCATACTGCTTTGGGCCAGGCTATGCAAAAGAACATACTGCTCCAGGGTTCATCGTTGCTGCAATATGAGCAGAGTGGAATTCAACCATGTCGACACATTGCATATCAAATATTTAAATGGTATGCCGAAGGACCTCTGTAGTGATGCAAGTTGATGACCTTCGTGGTGCAAGCAGCAGAACTGAGCACAAGGCAACTGTGTTTTCTGCAGCAGTACTCCCAGGCTGGGATAGTGGTGGAGAAATTGCTGTACCATCAGATTGTGGACGTGAGCCGCCAAAGAAAGGGAGTTGAGTATTTCGTCCAGTAATAGATGTTATCAGTGGTCTTTGGATAGGAATAGACTATGTTTGTTCACTAGAGCTTTCAGTAACATTACCACCTATTCCACATACACCTCGAACACCAAGCCTATTCTGGTTTAAACCACAACCAAGTTTTTCCCACTCATGATGGGTGTACTCTTTCCCCCTTTTAACCAGCCGTTTCGCAATCATAGACCCAGACCTGTCAGTCACCTATAACTAAATTTACAATCTGTATTTATTAGCTGAAATAGTGTGCCTGCACAACAATATTAGCCCAAACGATTTTAATTAGGAAATGGAGCCTCCTGCTTGCAGATCAGTATTAGCACGAACATTTTTGATTAGGAAATGGGGCCTCCTACCTGCACCCCAATATTAGACATAAAGATTTTGGTTAGGAAATGGGGTCTCCTACCTGCACCCCAATATTAGCCCAAAATATTTTACTTAGGAAATGGGGACTGCTGCATGCACACCAATATTAGCCTTAGCGATTTGGAATAGCAAATTGTGCTTTGTGCCTGCAACCCAATATTAGCCCTAACAGTTTTGATTAGGAAATGGGGCCTCCTGCCTGCATCCCAATATTAGCCCAAACAATTTTACTTAAGAAATGGAGCCTGGTGCATACTCACCAATATTATAGTGAATAGTGAATGTAAACTGAGTCCTAACTGCAGCACAGTATTAGCCCAAACTATTTGGATTAGGAAATGTGGACTCCTGCCTGCCAACACTACTTGCACAAACCAGTTTGATGCTGGAAGGTCGATTTCACACAGGACAGGATCCAATCTAACCATATGACAACTTACATCATCAGGAGCGACCTATGTACGCTGTTACATTGACAAAATGGTGCCAGCAACATAACATGTCTCTCTCCATATAAAAAGTGGACTTGTGATTTCGGCAGCCAATGACAGAAGCCCTTGTGCCTTTATTTTGGGTATGGTTTCTGCGCTCTTATTGGCTGCTGGAATGTGACTCCTCTGACCTATACACCCCCTCATAAAACTGTTTCACCCTCCCTGCTCATCATACAACACCACTACACTAGTCAAAGTATTATCAAAGGCATTTGTGGAATCGCAATCATTTATCAAACTGTGCACAATTTTTTCCAACTTTGAGGGCAAATACTCGGAAATCTGAACACAAATCCGATTGAGCTACATTGAGATTGGCGAACGTTTTCCAAACAAGTTTGCTCATCTCTATTTATGATGCACATTTTTATATGCATAGCCAAATGGGGATTAAAAGAAAGAGGGAGAGAAACTGGAATATTGTATTTTTCCATATGTTTTTTCCTTTTTCTTTTTGCATTATTTTTGATTTTGCAGTACATAAGAAATTAAAACTCATACAAGCATGAGCACTTTTTTTTTACCAAACCTTAAAACTTTGAAAGTTAGAAAGGAGGTACACATACTGCAGTGTGCTTCAACATTGTTTTTTATGTTAAACCGCTTCCCTAACACTGCACAGTCCCTTATTTGACTCCACATGGAATTTGTGCTCTTATTGAATCCTTTTAGTGTTCCCACATAGTACAATGGGAAAAAATGTCTCCACCTTCACCATTCTAAGGCCTCATACTCACTGGCTGGAAAAAAATCGGTCCGTTTTCTGCAGGAAAATTAACGGTACATTTGTTGTAAAAAGGCATGCGATTTTGATGCGATTTTAAATCGCACCATGCGTTTTCTGTCAGTTTTCCATCAGTTTTCCATTTGTATGCAATGCAATTTTAACATGAAGTTTTACATAGAGCAGTTATCTCTATGTAAAAAGTCAAGTAAAAATCACATTGTAACAAAAAAATTTTCACAAAAAGCAAATAATTATTTATATAATATATATATATATACATCTAATATATATATAATATATATATAGGTCATACACTTCTACATAGTATAATAGCCGCTAATTCATCCCTGGCATTACTGTAAAATCACACTGACAGCTTTAATAAAGAATAGAAACAATACATATACACACATAGAATACATATATATATATATATATATATATATATATATATATAATATATATAATTGTGACATATATATATACATACATTTATAGTTCCTAGACTTCTACATACTGTAATAGCCGTTAATTCAATTGCCGGCTTTTGTGAAATCACAGAAGCCGACATGAAATGATACATTGTTTCCACACAGTTAACCATGTCATTTCCTGTATTTTGATATATGGTTTGAACTTACAATTACATGAGTGTATTTGTGCAAAATTTCAGACATGTAGGGGTTAATTAAAGGTGTAAATTCGTTGGAAAAAAATGCGTGGGCTCCCGCTGTATTTTCTCCACCAGACAGACAAAGCAAGCGAGTGGGGGCAGATAATAATAGCCTAGGGAGGGTACATTTTTTTTGTGCCCCCCCTGGCTACTAACATCTGCCCCCAGACACCCCAGAAAGGGCAAATCTATAATTAGATTCGCCCTTTCTGGCACTTTGCCCGTCTATTCCCATTGCCCTGTAGCGGTGGCGAATGGGTTAATAAGGCGTTAATGTCACCTTAGTATTGAAAGGTGACCTTAAGGCAGGTTAATAATTGAGAGCTGTCAATTAGACAACTATCAATTATTAATCCTATTGTATGATACAAAAATCAAACACACACAGTTTAATAAAAAATAAGTTTAATGAAATAATCACACAGTTTTTGACCATATTTTATTTTCCTGCTAAAACCATTTCCTGTAATAAAAATAAAATAAAAAAGCAAAATTATTCTTACCAATCCGATGTACAGTCAGGTCCCATGCTGTAATCCATCAGAAAGGGTTAACAGGTTAGAGCTCGCAGAGAGCTATAATGCTGTCTGCTGAGCTCTTACTCCCTGAATGAATAACTTACTCTCCCAGTGAAAGGAGAGGAATAGATTCATGAATGAAGCTTAATTGATTTATTCAGTGACCTGACCTAAAGGGTATGCCACACTGAACAATATCGCTAACGGGATCGCTAAAAAATGTCACTATTTAGAGATCCCGTTAGCGATGTTGTTCAGTGCGGCAGCTTCCAGCGACGAGCTTCCTGCTGTGATCTCGCTTTTCGCTGGAATCGCTCCGGACCCTATTTTCTCGTCGGCGCTCCCGCTGGGTAAGTATATATCGCTAGTGTGGCACCTTTTCTTAGCGATTTAGCGGTACTTTTGTACCGCTAAAGTCGTTAAGAAGATCGCTAACGGCGATAGCGTCGTTAACTATATCGCTAAATGTGGCCGCACTTAGCGATATAGAAACAATCCCGCTAGCGATCGCATTAGTATGCGTCGTTATCGTGATCGCTAGCGGGATTGTTTAGTGTGGCAGTACCTTAAGGTGAAAGTGGATACAATCAATTAAGCTTCATTCATGAATCACATCCTCTCCTGTCGGCAGGAGATAAGCTCATTCATTCAGGAGCTATCAGATGAGCACGCAGGATTACTTGCGCTGCTTATCTGATTGCTAGTTAACCCTTTGTGAAGGATTACATCGTGGGACCTGACAGATCGCCAGATAGGTAAGAATAATGTTGTTTTATTATTTTATATTTATTTTAGAAGAACAAGGGCTTTGCACGGATTAAGAGTGAAATAAAAGATGGTCAAAAATATGTGTTTTGATTTCATTAAAATTATTTATTCTTAAAGTGTGTTTGTGTTTTTTTATTTACTTCAATAGGATTAATAATTGATAGTTGTCTAATTGACAGCTCTCAATTATTAACCTGCCTTAAGGTCACCTTTCAATACTAAGGTGACATTAACGCCTTATTAACCCATTCGCCACCGCTACAGGGCAATGGGAATAGACGGGCAAAGTGCCAGAAAGAGCGAATCTAATTATAGATTTGCCCTTTTTGGGGTGTCTGGGGGCAGATGTTAGTAGCCAGGGGGGGCACAAAAAAAATGTACCCTCCCTAGGCTATTATTATCTGCCCCCACTCGCTTGCTTTGTCTGTCTGGTGGAGAAAATACAGCGGGAGCCCATGCATTTTTTTTCAACGAATTTACACCTTTAATTAACCCCTACATGTCTGAAATTTTGTACAAATACACTCATGTAATTGTAAGTTCAAACCATATATCAAAATACAGGAAATGATATGGTTAACTGTGTGGAAACAATGTATCATTTCATGTCGGCTTCTGTGATTTCACAATAGCCGGCAATTGAATTAGCGGCTATTACAGTATGTAGAAGTGTATGAACTATAAATATATATATATGTATGTGTCACAATGACATGTGTATATATATATATATATATATATATATATATATATACAGGTCCTTCTCAAAAAATTAGCATATAGTGCTAAATTTCATTATTTTCCCATAATGTAATGATTACAATTAAACTTTCATATATTTTAGATTCATTACACACCAACTGAAATTTGTCAGGTCTTTTATTGTTTTAATACTGATGATTTTGGCTTACAACTCCTGATAATCCAAAAAACCTGTCTCAAAAAATTAGCATATCAAGAAAAGGTTCTCTAAACGACCTATTACCCTAATCTTCTGAATCAACTAATTAACTCTAAACACATGCAAAAGATTCCTGAGGCTTTTAAAAACTCCCTGCCTGGTTTATTACTCAAAACCCCCATCATGGGTAAGACTAGCGACCTGACTGATGTCAAGAAGGCCATCATTGACACCCTCAAGCAAGAGGGTAAGACCCAGAAAGAAATTTCTCAACAAATAGGCTGTTCCCAGAGTGCTGTATCAAGGCACCTCAATGGGAAGTCTGTTGGAAGGAAACAATGTGGCAGAAAACGCTGTACAACGAGAAGAGGTGACCGGACCCTGAGGAAGATTGTGGAGAAGGACCGATTCCAGACCTTGGGGGACCTGAGGAAGCAGTGGACTGAGTCTGGTGTAGAAACATCCAGAGCCACCGTGCACAGGCGTGTGCAGGAAATGGGCTACAGGTGCCGCATTCCCCAGGTAAAGCCACTTTTGAACCATAAACAGCGGCAGAAGCGCCTGACCTGGGCTACAGAGAAGCAGCACTGGACTGTTGCTAAGTGGTCCCAAGTATTTTTTTCTGATGAAAGCAAATTTTGCATGTCATTCGGAAATCAAGGTGCCAGAGCCTGGAGGAAGACTGGGGAGAAGGAAATGCCAAAATGCCTGAAGTCCAGTGTCAAGTACCCACAGTCAGTGATGGTGTGGGGTGCCATGTCAGCTGCTGGTGTTGGTCCACTGTGTTTCATCAAGGGCAGGGTCAATGCAGCTAGCTATCAGGAGATTTTGGAGCACTTCATGCTTCCATCGGCTGAAATGCTTTATGGAGATGAAGATTTCATTTTTCAGCACGACCTGGCACCTGCTCACAGTGCCAAAACCACTGGTAAATGGTTTACTGACCATGGTATTACTGTGCTCAATTGGCCTGCCAACTCTCCTGACCTGAACCAAATAGAGAATCTGTGGGATATTGTGAAGAGAAAGTTGAGAGACGCAAGACCCAACACTCTGGATGAGCTTAAGGCCGCTATCGAAGCATCCTGGGCCTCCATAACACCTCAGCAGTGTCACAGGCTGATTGCCTCCATGCCACGCCGCATTGAAGCAGTCATTTCTGCAAAAGGATTCCCGACCAAGTATTGAGTGCATAACTGAACTTTATTATTTGATGGTTTTTTTGTTTGTTTTTAAAAAACACTTTTATTTTATTGGATGGTTGAAATATGTTAATTTTTTGAGACAGGTTTTTGGGGTTATCAGGAGTTGTATGCCAAAATCATCAGTATTAAAACAATAAAAGACCTGACAAATTTCAGTTGGTGTGTAATGAATCTAAAATATATGAAAGTTTAATTGTAATCATTACATTATGGAAAATAATGAAATTTAGCACTATATGCTAATTTTTTGAGAAGGACCTGTATATATATGTATTCTATGTGTATGTATCTACTGTTTTGTGAGCTGTCAGTGTGATTTTACAGTAGCCGGGGATGAATTACCGGCTTTTCAAAGGAGACTGGTGCATATAAATCGGACAGCACTTGCATGGTGCGAGTGCTGTTCGTTTTTTAATCGCACCCATTGACTTGCATTGGCGATTTTCATCCCAAAATCGCATCAAATCGCAGCAAGCTGCGATTTTTTTCTCACACCAATATCTGATGAGAAAAAAAATCGCTAATGAGAACTCAACCCATTGACTAACATTGGTCAGATTTGCATCCGATTTTTTATCGTCTGATTTTCATCCGTTTTCGGCACCAGCGAGTATGAGGCCTAACCCTGAAAATTGGACCACACTTGCATGTAATCCGAGTGCAGTTTGATTGATTTCACTGACTTCAGTGCCAATTTGACATGTCACCGATATTTTCTATGGACCACAAGTCCTATCTGTGAAAATGAAACTAAATAAACAAGATGGGAAAATGTAAGTTTTTCTTTTCATTTAATAATAATTCTGCACACTTAGGCCATGTGCATATGTGGAGTTTTGGTCAGTTTAATACATCAGTATTTGTAAGCCAAAACTAAAAGTGGGTTAAAAATACAGAAGTGATCACGTGTTTCCATTATACTTTTTCTCTGATTGTTCCACTCCAGATTTTGGCTTACAAATACTGATGTAAAGCACTGACCAAATACTCAATGTGTGCACATGGCCTATGACAGGTAAAACCTTTTACTTTCTTACATATCCAGTTTTCAGGTTTATCAACCATTTGGATGGACTGACTGCACTGAAGTTGCCCCAAATGAATCACCAAAAATACAAATTGCCTAATAATTGAGCACACTGTATAAAGCCAATACTATTTTAATAGTTCACTGATTAATAATTTAGCTTTTTCTTTTTAACTCTCTGCCAGTCAAAAATAAGGAAATCCTGTGTTGCCTGCAGTACAGTACGTTCATCTTTTTGTACTCTTCTCAGAGGGTATTTATGAGATGTTTCTACATCGAAGGTTATTTTGATATTACATAAAATCCTTTATTTTATGTTGATTTGTAATGTATAATCATTATGACAAATTTAGCACTTTTTAATATACTTCCTTTTTGTTTAGAATGCTCATCTTATTCAGTATCAGTGCTTCCATTGCATGGACAGATTTTATTTAGGTAGAGTAGTCGACAACTTGTCATGTTTGTGTCTAATGGTATAAAAGACAGAAATCCAGTGTCTCGATAAGGTCAGGTGCACACATTAAGAATTCGGTCAGTGTTTTACATCAGTATGTGTAAGCCAAAACCAGATGAACAATCAGAGGAAAAGTATAAGAGAAACAAGTCACCACTTCTGCATTTTTCACCCACGCCTGGTTTTGGCTTACAAATACTGTGGTGAAATATTGACCAAATACTGAACGTGTGAATGTGGCCTAAGAACAGTTTCTGCACAATCCTGATGAGCTCATTATACAGATTTTACAGTGTGAGATTTGCCTCTCAGTATTGTTCTTTTTAGTTTTTCCCTGTGTTGAATCTGCAGGAAACAAGAATAGCAACTGTTCGGCAGCTGCACAAAGGGCTGCTTCTGCAGGGGTCACACTTTTAATTCCTGAGGCAGCTTCAGCTAAATTTAATAAAACACTGGCCAGATCTAAATATCAACCTAGATCCTTCTTGTCCAGTTCTCTCTTGATATCAATGGCCACACACGTTCTGTTCCATTTTTCTCTAGCAAATTAAAATAGCTTAAAACTGGTTCCCGTTAAAAATAAATGAAATGTGTAGATATATCTCCAATTTGCAGTAGAAGGTGTTAGGAATTAATGTTAAATACTTACGTGTGTTAGCGCTGCAGGGGAATTTAACACTTGCTGCCAGATCCCCCACAGTTTATGGCTTATTGCTGGGACTCCAGCTGGGAAACATATGATTCTTGTGAGAAAGTAGCAAAGTAATGGAAATCCAAAGCAGCTTATACATCCTATATATACAGTATATCTACCGCCAGCTATCCCTATTCCCTATTAAGTTCCTCATAACATGATATGCCATAATGATGATTAATTGGCTACTTACATTTTTATAGTATAAAAAACTACATTTTGAACAGACAAGGAATGAAAAATATCTGTGCTGCCTCTGAATAGAACACATATTTTACATTTTTACTGCTTCTTAGTATCATATTTTACGTATCTCGCTGCTCGTGATGCTCAGCAAGCGCTGAGCATTTCCAGGGTTGCTCAGCGGGAGCTCGGGTCCCTGCCCTGCATGTTTGGTGCTTTTTAGAGCGCCACTCAAAATGCAGGGATTGTCTGCCACACACTGTAATGCTGCAGCCATGTTGGTTGTGGCATTACGTACAGTGACTGGCTGGCCGCACAGCATCATCAGGTCTATATCAGACCTGGCGCCGCCATGCTCATCACAGTATGCTCCAGACTTAGGAAGTGTAGGGAGAGTTGCTGCAGAGATAGGGACAGATTTGGTGGTGTATAAGTTAGTGTGGGTAACACCATATTGAATACACAAATCCAGTTAAACCAACAGACTTTCTAAGGACTAATTACGGTGTATATAGATATGAGTGCTAGGTAGGTAGGCAGGAAGTGTATGTGGGTACATAGATATCAGTGCTAGGCAGGTAGTGTATGTGGGTATATAGATATCAATGCTAGGCAGGTAGTGTATGTGGGTATATAGATATCAATGCTAGGTAGGCAGGCATTGTCTGTGGCATACTTCATTGCATACAGCAAGAGTGTCCATTCCATTATTGTCTGCTGCTGCCTTTTGCAGATATTTACTGTATATCCATAGCCCCAGGCATCAGTGGGCAGGAATAATTTTTTGGCATCTTAATCCTGATTATTTTCTTCAAAAGCAATGATGGTGATGGTGCATGCTGAGGCCATGAGCACGCTGAAATTGGGCCACAACAAACTCCCACATCTTCTCGCCCACCCTTCCTGTCCCAATTACTAGGGAATCGCAGCAGAACACCAATATTGAATCCAAAGCAGTGTCAAAAGTTTGTCGTTTGGTTAGCGGATAATGCTTCCAGTCACTTTGTCACCACCACCACCACCACCCTGTCTTCCACACAGTCAAGTCTGAGTAGCCGTGAGTCTGGACTACATATGCCTCACCCTGATTCTCCTTCCTCCCACAATGTCGAGTGCCCGGAAACAACTGATCCCACACTTGGACACTCCAAAGAGCTGTTCACTTTTCCATTTATAGATTCGGGCCTCTCGCCCAGTTCACTTGAAGCAGGGCAAGATGAGATTCCATGTAGCGATGCCCAAATATTTGAGCAGCCACGGCCACATGAAAGCGACAGTGGCAACGTGTCAGAAGAGGTGGACGATGATGGGACACAATTGCCAGAAAATCAGGAGGAGGACCAGGGTGAGGAAGTGGAGGACGAGGTAGTGGATGATATAGTAACTGACCCAACCTGGCAGGAGGACATGCAGAGCAAAGACAGCAGCACACAGGGGGAGGGAGGCATAGCACCATAACAGGCAGGAATAAGCAGTGTGGTGGCTGCAACAGAAGGCGGGCAACCGCTCCCCGTAACACCAACACGACTCAAAATGGCAGCACAACTGTTAGGTCTTCCCGAGTCTGGCTGTTTTTTAAAGACTCTGCTGAAAACCCCAAACAGGCCATTTGCGTGACCTGCCATGCCCGCACCAGCAGGGGTGGCAAAACTACCAGCCTGACCACCACCAGCATGATCATGCACATGGCAGCAAAGCTCCTGACTTTGTGGGCCAAACCCCAGGGTCCACAAACAGTGCCTGTGGGTGACACCACTGCTTCTTCTGCTGTTGTGCATGCAAGGCAATCCTCTGTCCATGGTACATGCGAAGAAGCCTCATGCCCTGCACCTGTCGCTGCACACACTCAAATAGTACCATCATCATCATGCATGTCAACGTCCTTGTCCCAGCGTTCAGTTGTCCATACCCCAGTCTTTGGAATGTAAGCGCAAATACGCAGTAAACTCCCCAAAGGCCACACTACTAAATTCACACATTTCTCGTCTGCTTGCGCTCAAAATGTTGCCTTTTAGGCTCGTGGAGACGGAAACTTTCCGCAACCTTATGGCTGTGACCGTCCAAGGTACTCTGTCCCAGTCGACACTATTTGCCATCCCGGCATTACACAAGCACGTGTCCCACAACATTACCACATGCCCTCAACAATGCAGTTACTGGGAAAATACACTTAACCACAGACACGTGGACAAGTGCTTATGGGCAGGGACGGTACATCTCACTTCTGGGGGCTCTGAGGCGAGGCAAGCTCACACACGTACCATGCCAGGCCCATGTGCTTAACCTCGTTGTTCAACGATTTCTCACAGCTACTCAGAGCTGCCCGATCTGCTTGTGAAAGAATGCTGGCTGTGTGCCCATTTGAGAAAGTCAGCTACAGCTTCTGCCGCCCTTGCCTTTGCCTCGCTTTAGCAGCATTTGCAATTTTTGGCTCAACGACTGTTGTGTGATATACCTACGCATTGGAACTCTACACTGCAGATGTTGGAAAGAATTTATGAGCAGAAGAGGGCAGTTGTTGACTACCTGAATCAACAAGGCCATCGGTATTCAGTTCAGAATCCACACATAAGACCTCAGGAGTGAACATGGATATCAGACATATGTACCATCCTCCAAAACTTTGAGGACTCCACCAAGATGGCCATAATTAGCATCATCATCCCCTTCTCTGTGTTCTGAAATGCTCTCTGCTCACAATCAAAGAGGACGCATTGTAGGCAGAGCACAATGAGATGGAGCAAGGAACCATATAGGGGGATTACACACAGCCCAGCCTCTTCTCTTCCCAACGTGGATTGGGTGACAATGAGTTAGAGGAGGAGCAGGACACTCCCATTGCACTGTCTCTAAGGTGCAAGGTAATCTTACAAGGAGTGCAAAGTTTTCCAAGATGCTGAAGGAGTGCCTTGCTGACCGTACCAACATCCTCCATGATTCCTCTGTGCCTTGTAATTAGTGAGTATCCAAGCTGGACACGTGGCATGAACTGGCTCGCTATGCCTTGGAGGTCCTCGCCTGCCCTGCTGCTAGCGTTTTGTCAAAGCAGGTTTTTAGTACCGCTGGTGGAAATATACCTGATAAGCCCACCCGCGTGTCAACTGAAAATGCTGACATGCTGACTCTTATAAAAATGAACAAGGGTAGGATTAGGCCAGACATCTCTACATTCCCATGCACCTCTTCACACCCACACAAGGGTATATGCTTCCTGATGTGGCCTATTTGCTGTTGTCCTCCTTCTCCTCATTCTCATCATCCACCACCACTAGATCACCAGAGTCACCGCGGTCTGTGATGCAACACCCACATTATTGTTTTAAAGGGTGTTTATGATACCCATAAACAAAATTTTTAGACAGTATATTGATGTATACCATTTTTAGACAGTATATTGATGTATACCACCCAGGGGGAAATGTTTGTCAGCCCATACACTTACTGTATGGGCATTACAAGTATAGGAAACCAGCTCCTTTGTAATGGGAACAGATTTTTAGGAGGCCCTCCTCCACGTCTCTTCATCCACCACCACTAGATCCCCAGGGTGACCATGGTCCGTGATGCAACACCTACATTATTATTTTAAAGGGTGTTTATGATGTCCGTAAGCAAAATTTTTAGACAGTATGTTGATGTATTCCACCCAGGTGGAAATGTTTGTCAGCCCATAAACTTACTGCATGGAATTTACAAGTATAAGAGACCCGCTCCTTTGGAGTGGAAACAGATTTGTAGGAGACCCTCCTACTCGTCTCTTCCAAGGGGTATTGGGGTGCGTTCAAATTTGGGGCAGGCCTCACATTTACTGCATAGGCAAACAGTATGGGAGTACCAACTTCCAAATAACGGGAACATTGCTTTCAGGTGGCCATCTTGTACGTGGCTTCAAAAGGGTATTTAGGTGCATCCAAATTTGGGGCAGGCATTGCATTCAATGCATAGACAAACAGTTTGGGAGTATCAAATTACTAATAATGGGAACAATGCTTTCAGGTGGCCTTCCAGTATGTGGCTTCAAAGGGGTATTGGAGTGCATCTAAAGTTGATGCAGGGCAGGCCTTGCATGCAATGCATAAGCAAACAGTATGGGAGTACCAACTTCCTAATAAATATGTGGCTTCAAATGGGTATTGGGGTGCATCTAAATTTGATGCAGGGCAGGCCTTGCATGCAATGCATAAGCAAACAGTATGGGAATACCAACTTACTAATAATGGGGAACATTGCTTTCTGGTAGCCCTCCTATACGTCTCTTCAAAGGTTTATTGGGGTGCGTCCAAATTTTGGGCAGCACTGCCACTCACTGTATATGCAATAATAGTATAGGAGAGCCACTGTTTAATAATGGGAACAACAAAGCATAGCCAGCTGATGGCTCCCTAAAAATAGCGAGGGCTGACTGCTGGCACATTAAGAATAGTAAAGGCTGCCTGATGCCCCTATAATAATAAGCTTTGTGACTTTCAGTGTCCCTCCTTCATAACTTAAACAGGATTTTTCTGATGATGTGTCACACACCACATGGCAAGATAAGGTTGTAACATGTTAAAATGACATTTCAAAGTGAATGCATTTGTCTTAGTTGAAAGCAATGTTAAAGTTGAAAAATGCATCAAAAACACTATGTGTGAACATGGCCCAAGTGATGGAGGATCATTTTTGTTCTGGGTTATTTATTTTGCCTTACATACAAATCATTACCCTGGAAAGAATGTTCCTTAACATACCGTATTTTTCGGACTATAAGATGCACTGGTTCTTAAGACGCACCCCAAATTTTGGGGTGGAAAATAGCAGAGAAAATATTTTTATAAGACGGGGGTCCGTCTTATTGTCCAAATTTAAGGTATCTTACCTGAGGGCTGGCGGTGGTACAGCGGGGTCACATGTGGCATGTCCCTTTCACAGGATGCCGGGAGCAGAAATGTGTCCACGCTGCTGCCCGGTGTCCACCGTAAAGGAAAAACAACTCACAGTAAAAGATACAATTATCAAGAATAACTATTTGCTTAGAAATAATATGCACTAAATCCCAGTCTAGCTGGCTTCATGGCTAAGCTCTGCTGTGACACTAAATAAGAATAACCTACATATTAAACAGTCATGCCTAGATTTTCCTAGTCCAAGATATGATTAATGCAGCCTATCAGGAGCCAGATGGTGCATAACCAGCAGCATCAATCCAAATGAAAAGACCATTCATTGCTATCTATAGTGATGTGCTCACAGATGGAGATTTGGTTCATACTTCGTAGCCTATAATGTGGAAACACAGGCAAACATACCGCAGCCCGGTGTCCACAAAGCGGTCCGGTGTTCACCCCATGGTCTGGTGTCCATGCAATGGTCCGGTGTCCATGCAGTGGTACGGTGTATTGCCAGTTTCCATGCAGCCATCTTCCTGAAGCCAAGTGGTGCCGTGATCTCAACCTGCGCACGCGCGGCCTCCAGCGGCCATTTTCCTGAATCCTCTGGCAGCCCACCGCTTCAGGTAGATGGAAGCAGGGAAACCGGTGATACACCGGGACGGGGCATGGACAACGGACTGGGGCATAGACACCGGGCCGGGGCATGGACACATTTCTGCCGCCGGCATCCTGAAGAAGGGACCCTGCTCACATGCACTACGCACCGCCCACTGCCACAACATCACCACACCTCTGCTGCTGCTGGTTCTGCTGCTACACGACTGCTGCAACCCCGGTAAGCATGTGTTCACACTATAAGATGCACCCCCCATTTTCCTTCCAAATTTTTTGGGAAAAAAGTGCATCTTATAGTCTGAAAAATATGGTATTTCCCAGGAAAATCCATTTTGGTATCGTTTGCTTATGTTTTATTGTGCGCCTGTAAAAGTGGTGTAAGACTCTGACAAAATTGTTCACAGCAGTGAACATGGAGTCAGATATGCTTCCAGGAGTCTTCCTCATGATGTTCCCATGTCATTTGAGCACTGTTCCCATGGATTTCAGCCATTTTTAGACCCTAAAAAGACCCTAAAAATGCTCAAGTTTCCCATAGACATACTTTGGGCTCGTTGCTTGGGTCGAGCACCCAAGCATTTCAATATGCTCGACCGGAGCAAAGAGCACCCGAGCATTTTAGTGCTCGCCCATAACTAGTAAGGACTACTTTTCAGAAAGTTGCTTAATACATTCTAATACCGCATTCACATATAGCACTCATGCTGCAGCTTTTAACAGCCCTGTTCCACAGCATGTTTTTTTTTGGTTTCCTGGCACAGTCAATTGATCTTTCTAGTAAAACACTTGTTTCACCTGCGAGACTGCACGGCAGATCAAAAGGCCACACAGTTTTGCAGGTGAAATAGCTGTTTTCCTGCAACATTAAGTGATTGTGCAGGAAACATGTAAAAAGACAAAAGACTGCAGCAGAACAGTGCAGCTGCAGAAAAAAGCAGCAGCATGACCGCTGCTTGTGAACACAGTCTAACAAAGTGAAATAAAAGAGCAGGTTTTTATTTGCTGAGACTAGTACCATTTGAGTCACCCTTTTATTTTTAATTTTTTGCAATTTTCGTTCTTTTCTCCTTTTCTTCAAGGAGCCATCTTTTTTTATTATTTTTCCATCAACTCAACTGTATGGGGATAATTTTTTGTGTGATTGGTTGTGGTTTTGAATGACGCTTATTTTACAAAATAATGTATTGAAAACTGGGAAAATATTCTAAATGGGCTGAAATTGTGAAAGATTTTCATTCCAACACTATTTTTTAGGCTTTTTTCATAAAGTGTTCATAGTGCAGTAAAAATGCCCTTTTAAAATGACTATCCAGGTCAATACACATACGGTGATACCAAACTTACGTTTTTTTAATCATATTTTGGATTTGCTCACATTGGCATATATTCTCTCTTGCGAGAGTATCATGCCGATTACTAATGATACTTGGCTCAAACTCTATCAAAGTTTGATCTGACCATCATTTGAGTGTGATTCAACTCTTTTTTATGATAGTTGGAGTACAGGTGTAAACAAGATGGAGAGCTTAATTCCTCCATCTTCTTTATAGTCTTTGTACATGTATATCGGACTACACTAGGATGACATCCAAGTACTGTCCAATGTTTTACACGCAGCCGTAGAAATTGATCCGAATAATGGAGCCATTTGAAGCTTAGTGCAATTGTTTTCTCATGCCGAATCAACATGAGAGAATAGTTGCAGATCAGCACTGCCCCATAATATAACATTGAATGAGTGCTATCCCATAGAACATCAGATAAGACTCGGTCATGTTATACAGCAGTGTGATCGAGCCTTTACGTAGTATGAAAAAATGCAAAACTTTGTGAAAAAAAATATTATTTGTTGCGCCGTTTTCTGAGTCACATAAGTTTTTTTATTTTTCCATCCATAAAGCTACCTGAGGACTTGATCTTTGCATTTCAAGCTGATTTTTTTTATTCAATTTTGGATATATGCAATGTATTGATCACTTTTTTGCTGCAGTTATTTTTTTAAATGTTCCATACAAACTGTCAAATCTGGAGTTATTTTTTTTTTGCTGTTCAATGTATAGTTCAAATTCTATATTTTGACGAACTGAAATTTATTAGACATGGCAATAGCAATTATTTTTATTTTTTATTTCTTTTTTTTAAAACTCCAAAAAGGAGAATAATTAAACTTGTATATGTTTATCTTTTATAATTTTTATTACATTTTTTTTCTCTATTTTTTAATCTCATTAGGGAACATGAACCTCTGATTATTTAATTGTTCACATTTTATAAAGCAATTTTACAATATTGCAATGTATATTTACATGCGGGTAGGCCCTGCTACAGTTATTGAAAGACTTATAATAGGGAATCTAGATTGTGAGCCCAAATGGGGATAGCATTAATATTTTCTGTAAAGGCTGTGGAATTAATGGTGCTTAATAAGTGAGTAAAATAAATAAATAAATAGTGATAGTGGTACTTAAATAATTAACAGCAGCTATTGAAGCTTGGCCTTAATGTCACTGTTAGAGTGTGTGCACATAACGCCTTTTGGACACTTGCATCCTCAGAGTTTTGCAAGCAGAAGACGCTTCAGGAAAACATTGGTTGGGTTTTTCCTGAAGTGCCTTTTTTGGGAGTCTATTTAGCGCTATTTTTTTCTTGTGGCGGCTTTGCAGCTGGCCTTTTTTCACTTATGTGTGCAAAATAGTATTGCAAGCTGCCTGACAAATGGTAAGTTCTCACGCTAGCGGTGACGTCAGTGAGCTGAATGCTCTTCATCAGCTTATTCAAGTCACATATGAGATACTGATGCTGCACTGTAACGCACAGCTCAGTGTCTCTGCTGGATGGCTAGACTCGTCAAGGAACAAATGGGTTATCCTCATGTTGTACAAGTGAGGAATATTCTTTGTTTGTTTCTTATTTGTTTTTTCACAGTGGACATGGGTTTCAATGGATTTTTGGTAGAAAAGGTGAGTATAACTGTCATAATCCAGACCGGGTTTTAAGTCCTGTCTTCCCCTTTTCCCGGTCTGGTTATGTTTAGGGTTAACTTTCTCACCTCAGTCTGGTTTCAGGTTTGCTATTTATCTCCGCTGCATCCTGCAGGCAGTGTCAGTTATAGTTTCTGCCTACGGCGTGTGTAGCTGACTCCGTTTGCCCTGATTTGTCCTGCTGTTTGCTGACTGAACCTGTGTCTGTTTATCCCGTCTTCCTGTCCCATCTCTGTGTTCCCATTTCATGTATTGATTCCCTGGTTTTGACTTTGCTTGGACTCTGACCTGCTGTTTTGTCTTTTGTTTTTGGCATATCCGCTCCTGACTGGTATTGACCTATTTGGCTTGTTTTTGACTCTGTGCTTGTCTATTCCTTTTGTACTGCATTACAGACTAATATTGACCCGACTTGTTGGCTATTCTGCTGCCACCTGGTTGCGGCCTTGCTGCTGCGTTGCAGGTCTGCTGTTACTGAGTGCAGTCTTCCCTCCACTCTATTGCCATCTAGTGGAGCTTGCATCTACCTGCATTGCAGCTGTGTAACAATAAATTTGCTTTTATTTTTAAATGTGTAAAACAGAGTTTTGAGTTTGAGTTGATATTTCAAATAAAGGATTTTATTATTACGGTGTGTCTATTTTCAAAATTACTATGGGGTGAGTAATGGGGAAGTCTTAAAGACACGTCTCCATTACTAACTCCTGGGTTTGATGTCAGTTGCCAATACAAAGCTGACATCAACCCCAGCCCTTTTACCCCACTTGTCGCCATCACAAGCAAAATGGGAATAGCAAGGCTTAGCGTCATATTTGGTGCATCTTATCAATGTGCCTTTTCTTGGATTGCTGAAGGCTGATGTTGGTAGTCTGGGGGATAACGAGGGGACAATATGTCTGGCCCTTTACTAGACTATTTATATCAACCCACAGCTCTCTGTTTAGCCTTTGCTGGTTTGAATTTATAGGGGTACCCTACGTCATTGTTTTTTTTCAGGAGTCCACGTAAATTCACCAGTAAATGCTAACCAAGCAGCTGTGAGCTGTTATTAATAGCCTGAAAACCATTTGGGATATTGTCCCTTTTCCCAGATTATTTACATTAGCCCCCAGCCGTGGCCCACACTATTTTTTTTATTTAATTCTTTCTTTTACCCAGGATTTACACAGCGGTTGCTGAATACAACTCCCATCTTTGTCGCCTGGTCACGCTGATCACAGCTGCCTTCATCAGCTGTGCCATCATGCAGCACACATTTTGTTCATGATGCTGATAAAAAACTGACATGTCTGTGGATTTTTTACACGGACACACAGTAATGTGAGCACCACCATGGAATACAATGTATGTGCGGTCCTTAAAAAACAGACCGCATACAGACACAAAAAAATAACGTCTGAAGAGGGCCTAAAAGACTTAATTCAATACCCTTTTTTTAAAACAAAATTCTATGCAATAAACAGTAAAACTAGCCCTGCATCACTATATATATTGATTTGAAATGAAATATTCCAAGTCTAGAAAAATGTTTGTATTAATTTTGAATTGAACAACTATAAATGTGATATTTTGTAATCATCATCATTACACCGGATATTGTTATGAATTCTAATGTGTGATGCAGATGTTAGTACTATATAACACCATATGTGATGCCTAAGGAGGATGCATGCGTACATTACCTAATTATCTAAACCATTCTGGAGTTATTCATCAAAAGATGTTTTCATTTATCAAAATGTCAATTATGCATCTGTATAAATTTGTCACGATTTTATAATGAGAATAACAAATATAGAACAATATTGTTTCTCTTCTTTCAATAGCTATTTGAGATATTAATCTATATTTTTTTCCCACAAAAACAATAATATTCTTCACAATAGCACTGTGGCTATTTTTTTTTTTTGAAAAATGCTAGAAGGGCCCTTGAAGGAAGATTACAAGACAAGTGTGAGTCAAATTTCATATAATTATAATTAGAGATTAGCAAATATTTTGACATTTGAATTTGCCAGCTTCCCTGAATTTTTACAGGAATTTTAATTTACAGCAAATTGAAAATAATGTAAAGCTTACATTTGCCCTGAAAAGTTTTGTATGATACTATAGGAACTCCTAGAACTGTGTCCAGCTGCTTTTAAAAACTTTAATGCAAACACAGCCCTATTAAATTCAAAATGGCCTCAACTAGGTGGCCATAGGTAAAATGATAGCCAATGGCAATGAACAGCCCATTTCATAACCATACTGGACTATCTGACTTTATTGCTTTGTAAATTAAATTATGTTCTAAAAATTATCCTTTATGTGGTAATGCTGGCACTGGTGGCTCCCAAATTTTTATTGCCAGATGCAGTGATATTGTAAGTTTTGTTTTGTATTATCCCTTCCATTGCCATTTTCCTTTCACCTTACACTTTTGCCATACCAGAATTAACGATTGTGGTTGAAAAACAATTACCCTCTACCCAAAAAAGACCAACCAATAAATGTTAAGTGGCAAATTAGACTATTAAAACAACTGCAAAAAATCAGAAGTTACCTTTGTGACACACATGATAGGCAGACAGTCACAGCATTAAATGTCTGTATTTTTTTTCTCTTTTGTACTTTTTCCAAAAAAGAAACCGAAAATTGTTTGGTACAAGACCCCAAAAATAACTGTGGCAATAGACCATAGTATTGGTGTAGTGTATAATTGTGTCACAGTATTTATTATTATTTATTATTATTACACATTTATATAGCGCCATTTATTCCATGGCGCTTTACATATGAAAAGGGAAAATATAGACAGGTACAATAAACGTGCTAGACAAGGGACACACAAGTACAGAAGGAGAGAGGACCCTGCCCGCGAGGGCTCACAGTCTACAGGGATGGGTGAGGATACACTAGGAATAGGATACAGTAGACTAATAAAACAGAATTGCAAACAATCAGCAGCATTGTGTGTGAAATGAACACTTTGAATATAGGTTTTTTCACTATATTAGGGGCTTAGTTCTTAAAAAAGAGTGATTGAATTCAGCAGCACTTTAGTGACACTAATCTTGCAAGCAGCAGCCGCTTCCAGTTACACACGAGGTCAAAATTGCTGGTACCTCTCGTTTAATGACAGAAAAACCCACAATGGTCACAGAAATAACTTGAAGTTGACCAAAGAAATAATAAATCAAAAATCTATGAAAATGAACAAGTGAAAGTCAGACATTGCTTTTCACAGAATTTTTAAAAAATAAAACTCATGAAATAGGCCTAGACAGAAATAATGTTACCCCTGAAAAGAATGTGACAAAAGGGACATGTTAAATCAAGGTGTTTCCACTAATTAGCATTACATGTGTCCATAATCTTGGAATCAGTGAGTGGGCCTGTATAGAGGGCTACAGATACTCACTGTGTTGTTTGGTGACATGGTATGTATCACACTCAACATGGACCAGAGTAAGCAAAGGAAAGAGTTTTCTCAGGAGATTAGAAAGAAAATTATAGACAAACATGTTAAAGGTAAAAGTTATAAGACCATCTCCAAGCAGCTTGATGTTCCTGTGACTACAGTTGCACATATTATTCAGAAATGGAAGATGGTAGCCAACCTCCTTGGACATGGCCGCAGGAGGAAAATTGATGACAAATCAAAGAGACGGATAATACAAATGGTGACAAAAGAGCCCAGAAAAACTTCTAAACAGATTGAAGGTTAACTTCAATCTCAAGGTGTTATGATCTGCTACAAGCATTAAGGAAACAAGGGAGGTCTGTCCCTACAATAGAACTAAGCTGGATACCTACGATGTAACGTGGAACCTGACCCTGCGATCGGACCCGCTAAAGTCCTCAGCTAGTCTGAACGAAGACCTATAGATGTGAGCGAGGGATCCCTACAAGGACTAGCGACTGGGAGAAAAGATGGACACCTCCTAACAGAAGTTGTAGCAGCAAAAGGCAAAACAAAGAACATAGAACATAGAGGTCAGATGACCAAGCAAAAACTGTCTGAGTTAGGTAACAAAGCAAGTGGCTAGCTTAACCCCTTCACCCCCAAGGGTGGTTTGCACGTTAATGACCTGGCCAATTTTTACAATTCTGACCACTGTCTCTATATGAGGTTATAACTCTGGAACGCTTAAACAGATCTTCGCGATTCTGAGACTGTTTTCTCGTGACATATTGTACTTCACGTTAGTGGTAAAATTTCTTCGATATACCTTGCGTTTATTTTTGAAAAAACGCAAATATGGCGAAAATTTTGAAAATTTTGCAATTTTCAAACTTTGCATTTTTGTTCCCTTAAAACAGAGAAATATGTCACACAAAATAGTTAAGAAATAACATTTCCCACATGTCTACTTTACATCAGCACAATTTTGGAACCAAAATTTTTTTTTGTTAGGAAATTATAAGGGTTAAAAGTTGACCAGCGATTTCTCATTTTTACAACAAAATTTACAAAGCCATTTTTTTAGGGACCACCTCATATTTGAAGTTACTTTGAGGGGTCTATATAGCAGAAAATACCCAAAAGTGACACCATTCTAAAAACAGCACCCCTCAAGGTACTCAAAACCACATTCAAGAAGTTTATTAACCCTTCAGGTGCTTCACAGGAGCTGAAGCAACGTGGAAGGAAAAAATGAATATTTAACTTTTTAGCCACAAAAATGATCTTTTACAAACTTTTTTTTATTTTCACAAGGGTAAAAGGAGAAAATGGACAGATAAATTTGTTGTGCAATTTCTCCTGAGTAAGCCAATACCCCATATGTGGGGGAAAACCACTGTTTGGGCACACGGCAGAGCTCGTAAAGGAAGGAGCGCCGTTTGACTTTTTCAAACTAAAATTGGCTGGAGTTGAGATTGGACGCCATGTGGCGTTTGGAGAGCCCCTGATGTGCCTAAACAGTGGAAACCCCCCACAAGTGACACCATTTTGGAAACTAGACCCCCTAAGGAACTTATCTAGATCTGTTGTGAGCACTTTGAACCCCAAAGTGTTTCACAAAAGTTTATAATGCCTGGGTGTGAAAAAAAAAAACAATTTTCCACAAAAATGATATTTTAGTCCCAAATTTTTGATTTTTCCAAAGGAAATTTGACCCCAAAAGTTGTCCAATTTGTCCTGAGTACGCTGATACCCCATATGTGGGGGGGGAAACTGTTTGGGCGCACAGCAGGGCTTGGAAAGGAAGCAGTAACGTTTTGTAATGCAAACATTGATGGGGGTCATGTTCCGTTTGTAGTACCCCAGATGAGCCTAAACAGTGGAAACCCCCCACAAGTGACCCCATTTTGGAAGCTAGACCCCCTAAGGAACTTATCTAGATCTTTGGTGAGCACTTTGAACCCCCAAGTGCTTCACACAAGTTTATAATGCCCGGGCATGAAAATAAAAAATACTATTTTTTTCCCACAAAAATTATATTTTAGTTATCAATTTTTTATTTTCCCAAGGGTAACAGGAGAAACTGGACCACAAAATTTGTTGTCCAATTTGTCCTGAGTACGCTGATACCCAATATGTGGGGGGGAACCACTGTTTGGGCGCATGGCAGAGCTCGGAATGGAAGGAGCACCATTTGACTTTTTCCATCCAGAATTGGCTGGAATTGAGATTGGACACCATGTTGCATTTGGAGAGCCCCTGATGTGCTTAAACAGTGGAAACCCCCCAAAAGTGACCCCATTTGGGAAACTAGACCCCCTAAGGAACTTATCTAGATCTTTGGTGAGCAATTTGAACCCCCAAGTGCTTCACACAAGTTTATAACGTAAAGCCGTAAAATTAAAAAATCATATTTTTTCCACAAAATTGATCTTTTCACCCCAATTTTTATTTTCCCAAGGGTAACAAGACTCCAAAATTTATTGTGCAATTTGTCCTGAGTACGCTGATACCCCATATGTGGGGGTAAACCACTGTTTGGGTGCATGGCAGAGTTTGGAAGGGAAGGAGCGCCGTTTGACTTTTTCAACGCAAAATTGGCTGGATGCCATGTTGTGTTTGGAGATCTCCTGATCTGCCTAAACAGTGGAAACCCCCCACAAATGACAACATTTTGGAAACTAGACCCCTCAAGGAACTTATCTAGATGTGTGGTGAGCACTTTGAACCCCGAAGTGCTTCACAGAAGTTTATAAAGTACAGCCGTAAAATAAAAAAATCTTTTTTTTTTTTTTTTTTTACAAAAATGATTTTTTCGCCCCCAATATTTTATTTTCACAAGGGTAACAGGAGAAATTGGACCCTAAAAGTTGTTGTCCAATTTGTCCTGAGTACGCTGATACCCAATATGTGGGAGAAAACTACTGTATGGGTGCACGTCTGGGCTCGGAAGGGAAGTAGTTATGTTTTGGATTGCAGACTTTGATGGAATGGTCTGGGGGCATCATGTCGCATTTGGAGAGCCCCTGATGCGCCTAAACAGTGGAAACCCCCACAATTGACCCCATTTTGGAAAATAGACCACACAAGGAACTTATCTAGATGTGTGGTGAGCGCTATGAAGCCCCAAGTGCTTCACAGAAGTTTTATAACATACAGCCGTAAAAACAAAAAAATCATTTTTTTTTTTTACAAAAATGATTTTGTCGCCCCCAGTTTATTTTCCCAAGGGTAACAGAAGAAATAGGACAAATTGCACAATAACTCTTGTGGTCCAGAGTACGCTGATACCCCATATGTGGGGGTAAACTACTGTTTGGGCGCATGGCAGAGCTCAGAAGTGAAGGAGCATCGTTTGACTTTTTCAACGCAGAATTGGCTGGAATTGAGATCAGACGCCATGTCATATTTGGAGAGCCCCTGATGTGCCTAAACAGCAGAAACCCCCCAATTCTAACTCCAATCCTAACCCCAACACACCCCTAACCCTAGTCCCGACTCTAACCACAAACCTTACCCTAACACACCCCTAACCCTAATCCCAACCCTAACCCTAATCCTAACGTTAGCGCCAACCCTAACCCTAACTTTAGCCGCAACCATAACCCTAACGGGAAAATGGAAATAAATAAATTTTTTAATTTTATTATTTTTCCCTAACTAAGGTGGTGATAAAGGGGGGTTTGATTTACTATTTATAGCGGGTTTTTATGATTGGCAGCTGTCACGCTAAAAGACGCTTTTTATTGCAAAAAATAGTTTTTTGCATCACCACATTTTGAGAGCTATAATTTTTGCATATTTTGGCCCACAGAGTCATGTGAGGTCTTATTTTTTGTGGGACGAGGTGACGTTTTTATTCGTACCATTTATGACCACGTGACATTTTTTTGATCGCTTTTTATTTCGATTTTTGGGAGGTTAGAATGAACAAAAATCAGCAATTCATGAATTTCTTTTGAGGGGAGCGTTTATACCGTACCGCGTGTTTTAAAATTGATAAAGCAGTTTTCTTCTACGGGTCAGTACGATTACGGCGATACCTCATTTATATTATTTTTTTATGTTTTGGCGCTTTTATAGAATAAAAACAATTTTATCTAAAAAATTATTATTTTTGCATCGCTTTATTCTGCGAGCTATAACTTTTTTATTTTTTCGCTGATGATGCTGTATGATGGCTCGTTTTTTTCGGGACATGATGACGTTTTCAACGGTACCATGTTTATTTATATCGGTCTTTTTGATCGCGTGTTATTCCACTTTTTGTTCGGCGGTATGATGATAAAGCATTGTTTTTTTTGCTTAGTTTTTTTTTTTAAGGGGTTCACTAGTGGGACAGTTTTATAGGGGGGTCGTTACGGACGCGATGATACCAAATATGTGTAAATTTATTGTTTTGTTTTTTTTATTTACAGGAAGAAATGAATTTATTGGGGAATATTTTTTTTTTTTTATGATTTTTTTTTAACACTTTTTATTTTTTTTACTTTGTCCCAGGGTTGGACATCACAGTATTTTAGCAGATCACTGGTGTGACAGTATGTTAGGGTTCGAGTTCCAGCTGCTGCACAAGGGGAGTCTCAAACCAGTCCCGCTGCGGTCTCCCATTCATCTCCGGCCGCAGTGGAGCCTGCTCAGCAGAGACGTCGGTCCAGGCGTCTTGCCCACTCCTCTACTGTGCAGTGACTTGCTGCTGCTTTTCCTGGATCTGCTATTATAGCCAGTGCTGGAGCAGTCGTCTTTGAGACAAAGTCCTGCGTTTTCCCATCTGAGCATGCCCAGAGTGAGATCTCTCAATGGAGATCAGGGGTCACATGTTCAGGTGCTGCAGCGGCTCCTATTGGTCCGCCAGGAAGGTCATGTAGATATGTGTGTTTGTAACAGCTTCTCATTGGTCCTTGTTCCTGGAAGGTCCTGTAGCTGTTGCTATAAAAGGGTAGCATGGCTGGGCCGCCATGCGCTAATATCAACCATTGTATGCTATGCGCCAGTGTGATCATGCGTATGTGTGGTTAGGGACCCGGCTGAAATAAGCCACTAGAATACCGACTTAATCGGTGAGGAGTTTGGTATGGTAGCTGGCCAGGGTCGGTGTCCTAGATGCCCTAGATTACCGGCGTAACCGGTGAGGAGTTTTGATTGCCGTATTCAGGGTCTGGCGTTCAGATGCCATAGATTGCGGGTGACTCCCGCAAGGACAATAGCACATGATCACGCGTTATGTACGCTTAGCACTTAACTGTGTACCTGAGAGCCTGACAGGACACAGCACTTTTCCTCAGCGGCCCTGTGATGTAACAGGGTTTGCTTTCGAAGCTAGACAGCGCCCTAGCGTTTTACTTTGCGGCTCACTGAAGCTAAGTGAGTTCGCACCTATCGCCATATAGCGCTGTGGCATTTCCGTTAGCGGCTCTGGGTATTAACAGAGTTCGTACTTACTGCCACAACGCGCTACGGCGTTTATTTTAGCGACTCTGCGGGATAACAGAGTAAGCTACTTTCGCCATTTTACTAGCAGCAGGTTCCGCCTGCACGGTGGACCCCGGGCTTCGAACGCACCTCTCTACCTCATATATTTGGTGCGTTCCGCAGACCCTAACATAATATTAGCGCCATGGTCTGGCTGGTAAAATGGCGGATGACCAGCGTCTACTACGGGACATCCAGCAGCTGGAGGGTAGGTTGGCGGCTCTTGAGTGCACAACCTCAGCTGTGGATGTTACCGCAGTCGCTGTTCAGGCTGCTAGCGTGGCTGCAGCCAGTGTGTCCACTGCCACATCTGCCCCCACAATATCCCACCTCCCGCTTACAGACAAGTTTGCTGGTGACAGCAAGCAATGTCGGGGATTCGTGAGTCAGTGCTCTATACAACTCGAGCTTCTGGCTGAACGTTTCCCCACGGATCGGGAACAAGTGGGCTTTATAATTTCCCTTCTGTCAGGCAGAGCGTTGGAGTGGGCCACCCCGCTGTGGGAGCGTGATGACCGTGTGGTGCGGAGTGCTCCTCGTTTTCTGGAGGCTCTAAAAAAGGTCTTTTTAGGACCTCAGGTCACCCACGATACGGCGCTACAACTGCTGGCATTGGCACAGGGTTCGTCTTTGGTCAGTCTGTTTTCCGTCCAGTTTCGGACTCTGGCCTCAGAGCTAGAGTGGTCGGATAAAGTACTCATTCCAGTCTACTGGCGAGGACTGGCTGATCATGTTAAAGATGCTTTGGTTACCAGGGAGATTCCCGCCACACTGGAGAAGCTTATGGCCATATCTACCCGCATCGACCTCCGTTTTCACGAGCGGAGGTTGGAGCAGTCCCAGTGTAGGCAGAGGTTCCGGCTGGCTCCCACCTTCGCCAGACCTCTGGAATCTTCCAGCCAGGTGCCCGACTCCCATACGGCCATGGAGGTTTCTCGAGCGGGACCTAAGTCTCGGGCCGCTCGAGTACCCGTGGTCTGTAACATCTGCCAGCAGTTAGGACACTATGCCAACAGATGTCCACAGCGATCGGGAAAACGGTCGCGTCTAGTGACCTTGGGAGGAGGTTCACTAGACACTGCGGCATTTTCCACCAAGTGGTCCTTTAAAGGGACAATTACAGTAGGTCCATCCACGCTCTCCACTGAGCTCTGTGTGGATTCCGGAGCCGAGGGGAATTTCATGTCCTCTGCATTTGCTCTCCGCCACACTATACCTCTGGTGATGCTCGCCAAACCGGTGACTGTGCGAGTAGTGAATGGATCAACTCTGCCCTCCCAAATCACCCACCAGACGATCCCTCTCAATTTATCTATGTCCCCGTCCCATCAGGAGAGTATTTCTTTTCTTGTCCTGCCCGAGGGAATAGACGAGGTGTTGCCGGGAGTACCTTGGCTCTGTTACCACTCTCCCCATATTGAGTGGTCCTCTGGAGGATACTGGGTTGGGGTGATTCATGTAAAGGCAGGTGTATCAGGGAGTGCGTTCAGGTCACCACCACAGAGATACCCGTAGATCTCACTTCTCTTCCTCAGTGTTATTGGGCATATGCAGACGTTTTCTCCAAGAAGGCGGCGGAGACTCTTCCACCTCATCGCCCCTACGACTGTCCTATTGATCTCTTGCCTGGAGCAGAACCTCCTCAGGGGAGAGTATACCCCCTCTCGCTCGCTGAGACGGAGGCCATGTCCCAGTACATTCAGGAGAATCTGGCAAGAGGGTTCATTAGGAAGTCGGTGTCACCAGCAGGGGCAGGGTTCTTCTTTGTGCAAAAGAAGAACGGAGAATTACGTCCATGCATTGACTACAGGGGTCTTAACGCCATCACCGTCAAGAATAAGTACCCGTTGCCCCTAATCTCTGAGCTCTTTGATAGGCTCCAAGGAGCAAGAGTATTTACCAAGCTTGATCTACGTGGTGCCTATAACCTAATTCGCATCCGTGAGGGGGACGAGTGGAAGACAGCTTTTAATACCAGGGATGGGCATTACGAATACCTGGTGATGCCCTTCGGGCTCTGTAATGCTCCCGCTGTTTTCCAAGACTTTGTCAATGATATCTTCCGGGATATGCTCTCCACCTCTGTGGTAGTCTATCTGGATGATATTCTCATCTTTTCACCAGATATAGACTCTCACCGGAGGGATGTCAACAAAGTCTTCGACCTCTTACGGGCAAACTCCCTCTATGCCAAGCTGGAGAAATGTGTGTTTGAGCAGGAGTCCTTACCTTTTCTGGGCTATATCATCTCTGCCCAGGGATTGGCTATGGATCCTGCCAAACTACAGGCTGTAACGGACTGGCAAGAACCCCATTCTCTTAAAGCGGTGCAGCGCTTTATGGGGTTCATTAATTATTATCGCCAGTTCATTCCCCATTTCTCGACTTTGGTAGCTCCCTTGGTAGCCCTCACCAAGAAGGGAGCAAATCCCAAGTTGTGGTCTGAGGAGGTCTCCAAGGCGTTCTCTTCCATCAAGTCGCATTTTGTCAGTGCTCCCATATTACATCGCCCTGATGTTGATAAACCGTTTGTTTTAGAGGTGGACGCCTCTTCTGTTGGTGCTGGAGCAGTCCTATATCAAAAGGATGCTCAAGGTCGGAAGCATCCCTGCTTCTTCTTTTCTAAGACCTTTACACCAGCAGAGAGGAATTATTCCATCGGGGACAGGGAGTTGCTGGCTATGAAATTGGCCTTCTCAGAGTGGAGACATCTTCTGGAGGGAGCTAGTTTTCCCTTCCAAGTATTCACCGACCACAAGAACTTGGTATATTTGCAAACGGCTCAGCGGCTAAATTCTCGCCAGGCCAGATGGTCCCTATTCTTCTCTCGGTTCCATTTCACCCTCCATTTTCTCTCCGGTGAGAAGAATATTCGGGCCGACGCTCTCTCTCGCTCCTTAGTGTCATCAGAGGAGAAGGATGAGGAGCCTCGGCTTATTGTCCCTGAAGAAAGCCTGAGAACTGTAGCCCCGGTTTCGCTAGAGTCTGTGCCTCCAGGCAAGACTTTTGTGCCCACTAATTTGCGACCGGAGGTACTCTCTTGGGCACACTCGTCCAGGGTGGGTGGACACTTTGGGGCAAAGAGGACAACTGAGCTATTGGCGAGGACATACTGGTGGCCACATATGGTCTGTGACGTCAGGGAGTATGTTCAGGCGTGTGTCTCCTGCGCCAGGAACAAGTCCCCTCGACAACGGCCAGCTGGGTTACTTTTTCCTTTGCCGGTGGCAGACAGGCCCTGGGAGATGGTCGGGATGGACTTTGTGGTGGGCTTACCCAAGTCTCGGGGTTGCACTATCATTTGGGTGATCACCGACCACTTCTCCAAAATGGTGCACTTAGTGCCGCTACCACGGTTACCTTCCACACGGGCCTTGGCAGCATTATTTATTAGACACATCTTCCGTCTACACGGTATGCCAGACAAGATTGTCAGCGATCGAGGTCCCCAATTTGCGTCTCAGTTCTGAAGAGAGTTGTGTCATCTACTCTGCATTGAATTGAACCTCTCCTCTGCATATCATCCCGAGACTAATGGGTTGGTAGAGAGGGCCAACCAGACCTTGGTCACCTACTTGCGACATTTTGTCTCTGCCAGGCAGGATGACTGGGCATCCCTGCTTCCGTGGGCAGAGTTTGCGCTAAACAATGCTGTGGCTGACTCCACCGGACAGACCCCATTCTTCTTAAATTACGGCCAGCATCCGCGGGTACCAGTGCCCATGCCCGTTGCTTCCGCTGACTCCAGGGTGGCAGACTGGGCTGTGGAAGCACGGGACATATGGGACCGCACCCAGGATGCCATTCAGGCTTCCAAGGAAAGGATGAGGTCTTCTGCCGATGCTCATCGGCGTCCCGCTCCGACATTTTCTCCTGGCGACCTAGTGTGGCTCTCTGCCCGAAACATCAGGCTACGAGTGGAATCCACTATATTGTCACCCCGCTATTTGGGTCCCTTCAAGGTTCTCGAGCAGGTGAACCCTGTGGTTTACCGTCTGGCCCTTCCGCCTCGCCTTGGTATCTCCGACACCTTCCATGTGTCCCTCCTAAAACCCGTGGTCATCTCCCGGTTTGCCTGAGTCATCTGCCGGGACGTCGGGTTCGTCTTCGGACGACTACGAGGTGAATGCCATTGTTGGGTGCAAGGTGGTACGAGGCAAAAAATTTTATTTGGTGGATTGGAGGGGTTATGGGCCTGATGATAGGTCCTGGGAGCCTGCCGAGCAGGTTCACGCTCCGCAGCTCATCGCTGCCTTTGAACGCAGCGAGGCCCAGAGAAGGGGGGTCCCTATGGGGGGGTAATGTTAGGGTTCGAGTTCCCGCTGCTGCACAAGGGGAGTCTCGAACCCGTCCCGCTGCGGTCTCCCATTCATCTCCGGCCGCAGTGGAGCCTGCTCAGCAGAGACGTCGGTCCAGGCGTCTTGCCCACTCCTCTACTGTGCGGTGACTTGCTGCTGCCTTTCCTGGATCTGCTATTATATCCAGTGCTGGAGCAGTCGTCTTTGAGACAAAGTCCTGCGTTTTCCCATCTGAGCATGCCCAGAGTGAGATCTCTCATTGGATATCAGGGGTCACATGTTCAGGTGCTGCAGCGGCTCCTATTGGTGCGCCAGGAAGGTCATGTAGCTACGTGTGTTTGTAACAGCTTCTCATTGGTCCTTGTTCCTGGAAGGTCCTGTAGCTGTTGCTATAAAAGGGTAGCATGACTGGGCCGCCATGCGCTAATATCAACCATTGTATGCTATGCGCCAGTGTGATCATGCGTATGTGTGGTTAGGGACCCGGCTGAAATAAGCCACTAGAATACCGACTTAATCGGTGAGGAGTTTGGTATGGTAGCTGGCCAGGGTCGGTGTCCTAGATGCCCTAGATTACCGGCGTAATCGGTGAGGAGTTTTGATTGCCGTATTCAGGGTCGGCGTTCAGACGCCATAGATTGCGGGTGACTCCCGCGAGGACAATAGCACATGATCACGCATTATGTACGCTTAGCACTTAACTGTGTACCTGAGAGCCTGACAGGACACAGCACTTTTCCTCAGCGGCCCTGTGACGTAACAGGGTTTGCTTTCGACGCTAGACAGCGCCCTAGCGTTTTACTTTGCGGCTCACTGAAGCTAAGTGAGTTCGCACCTATCACCATATAGCGCTGTGGCATTTCCGTTAGCGGCTCTGGGTATTAACAGAGTTCGCACTTACTGCCACAACGCGCTACGGCGTTTATTTTAGCGACTCTGCGGGATAACAGAGTTCGCTAACTTTCGCCATTTTACTAGCAGCAGGTTCCGCCTGCACGGTGGTCCCCGGGCTGCGAACGCACCTCTCTACCTCAGATATTTGGTGCGTTCCGCAGACCCTAACACAGTATGCACAGCACTCTGTCACACCAGCGATCACTCTGGCAGTGCTGCATGCTTCTCAGTGCCTGCTCTCAGCAGGCACTGAGGAAGCCGCCTCCCTGCAGGACCCCGGCGCCATCTTGGATCCAGGGACATGGAGGGAGGATGGACCCTCGGAATAGCGCGACACATCGCGCTGTTTTGAGGGTCTCAGGGGAGCGCACAGGGAGCCCCCTCCCTGCTCGATCCTCCCCTGTGCCCCCGGTACACCGCGATCATGTTTGATCGCGGTGTGCCAGGGGTTAATGTTCCGGGAGCGGTCCGTGACCACTCCTGACACATAGTGCTGGGTGTCAGCTGTGATGAACAGCTGACACCCGGCCGCGATCAGCTGCGCTCACCCCGGCAGCACAGCTGATCGCATATGACGTACTATTCCGTCCATGGGAATGAAGTCCAGGGTCACATGGACGGAATAGTACGTCGGATGGCAGAGAGGGGTTAAGAGTATAAGTTACATTGAAGTCCAGCAAAGCCAGAAGGGTGGAGCCGGATTAAATAGGCCACAAAGGTCATGTGACCAGCAAGATAAAAAAAAACTAACAGGAGAGTTCTATCAGTACCTCCCCTTCTAAGAGGATCCTCCGGATCCCCTAGGACAAGGCTTGTCCGGAACCACTTGTGAAACGCTCTGACAAGTCTGGACGCAGAAACATCATCCGCCCTCACCCATGAGTTATCCTCGGGTCCGAAACCATTCCAAGCGACGAGATACTGCAAACTCCCTCTATACCGTCTAGAATTTAGGATGCGAGAAATTTCATATTCCCCGTCCTCCACCACCTGGGGAACAGAGGCAGCGGAGTCTCCATCCGACACATCAGCTCTTTTCATGAAACACCGGATTAATCTTCCAGGAGGTAGGAATCTCCAACCTAACAGCCGATAGGTTAACAACCTGAAGCACCTTAAAGGGCCCTACAAACTTGGGACCCAATTTTTTAGAAGGAATCCTCAACCTCAGATTCTTAGAGGATAACCAAACCATGTCACCAATAGCAAACAAAACCTCTTGCCGTTTCCTATCAAAGTACCCTTTAGATTTTCTGTTAGCCTCCTGAAGATTACCACGCACATCCGTCCAAACTCTCTCCAAATCACCAGAAAAATTTTCCTCTTCAGGCACGTCCAATACCAATTTGGAGAATGACCCAAACGACGGATGTCTCCCAGTACAACAAAAAAAAAGGCGAACAAGCAGCAGAGGAGGATGTATGATTGTTAAGAGCAAATTCAGCAAGTGGCAGAAACTCAGACCACCCCTCTTGATTGTCTGCCACAAAACAACGCAAAAACTGCTCAACATCCTGGTTTTTTCCTTTCTGTCTGGCCATTAGACTCAGGATGATACCCGGATGAAAACGACAAATGAACACCCAACCTGTCACAAAAGGCGCGTCAAAAACGAGCCACGAACTGAGGTCCCCTATCAGAAACAATGTCAGTAGGAACACCATGTAGTCTGACAATTTCCTTGACAAAGGCCTTAGCGAGAGTCTTAGCGCAGGGCAGTTTGATGAAAGGAACCATGTGACACATCTTGCTAAAACGGTCCATGACCACCCAGATGACAGTGAAACCTTCAGAGGGGGGAAGGTCAGTAATAAAGTCCATAGCCAAATGTGTCCAAGGTGCCCTAGGAACCTCCAGAGGACAAAGCAACCCCGCAGCAGAAGTATGTGAAGACTTAGATCTAGCACACACAGTGCATTGACACACCCACTTAATGACTTCCTTCTGCCATCCAGGCCACCAAAACCTGCGACCCACAAGTCTCTTGGTCTCAGAGATTTCAGGATGACCTGCCAACCGAGACTCATGACACTCCACAAACAAATCTCTCCTAAAGGTCCCAAGCATAAACAACCTCCCATGGGAGTGTTAGATGGGGCATTCTCCTGTGCTTTAAGAATCTCATCTTCCAGCACAGAGTCCAAAGCAGCAATCACAACCTCTTCTTGTAAAATGTTTTCCTCCTCCACAGTACCAATCATGGGAGAAATACTGCGAGACAAAGCATCAGCTTTCACATTCTTAGTACCTGGGATGTAAGTGACAGAAAAATTAAACCGTGAGAAAAACAGTGCCCATCTAGCCTGACGGGCATTCAAGCGTTTGGCAGCATCCAGATAGATCAGATTTTTATGATCCGTGAAAACCTGAATGGGAAATGCAGCACCTTCCAAGAGATGCCGCCAGTGTTCAAATGCGAGTTTAATGGCCAATAATTCCCAATTACAATATCATAATTCAATTCAGTCTCAGAAAATTTTTTTGAAAAAAAAGCACAAGGATGCACTCCATCCGTGTTTTCCTGAGACAACACCGCACCGACCCCCACAGAAGAAGCATCAACCTCAACCAAAAACGGTTTAGTCACATCAGGCTGCATAAGGATGGGAGCAGAGCTGAACCTCTCCTTTAAAAACACAAAAGCTTCAATGGCCTCAGGAGTCCACTGAACCGCATTAGCACCTTTTCTGGTGAGATCGGTCAGTGGTTTGACAATAATAGAAAAATTTTTAATGAATTTTCTATAATAATTGGCGAAACCCAAAAACCTCTGTAATGATTTTAAACCAATAGGCCTAGGCCATTCCTGCACAGCTTGAACTTTCACCGGGTCCATCTCAAAACCTTCGCTGGAGATAATGTAGCCCAAAAAACTAATTCTCTGTACAGCGAACTCACATTTCTCCAGCTTAGCAAAAAGCGAATTGCCCATTAACAACTGTAATACCTCACGCACACTCCACCAATGAGACTCCAGATCCGGTGAATAAATCAAAATGTCATCCAAATACACAACCACACTTTTGCCGATCAAAGGTCTAAGGATGTCATTAATAAGATTCTGAAAAAATGCAGGAGCGTTGGTAAGACCAAAAGGCATAACCAGATTCTCAAAATGCCCCACAGGAGTGTTAAACGCAGTCTTCCATTCGACACCCTCCTTCATGCGCAACAAATTGTATGCCCCCCGTAGATCAATTTTGGAAAACCACTTGGCCTCCACTAACTGGTTAAACAAATCAGGAATCAATGGCAGTGGGTAAGGATTGCGTACAGTAATTTTATTAATCTCACGAAAGTCCAAACAAGGACGTAAACCGCCGTCCTTTTTTTTTAACAAAAAAAAAACCAACAGCCACAGGAGACTTAGAAGGTCTAATGTGACCGGCGGCCAAGCTTGTCTCAAGCTTGTCTGTATGTACTCCTCCAAAGCCTTTCTCTCAGGAATAGTCAAATTAAATAAATGACTTTTAGGAAGAGTCGCTCCAGGGACAAATTCAATAGTACAATCATAGTCTCTATGAGGGGCCAAAATCTGCGATTCCTTCTCAGAAAAAACTTTCCAAAAATCCTGAATAGGTACAGGTAATTCCCTTTTATCCACAGCAGCAATACGCCCATTACAACATTTGTCATAATACTTGGGGCTCCAGGACTTAATTTCATTGGTAGACCAGTCCAGTACAGGATTGTGTAATTTTAACCAGGGTAACCCCAAAATCACTGGAGAAAGCAAATTATTCAAAACTACCAAATCCAAATACTCTTGGTGAACACCATTAATAGTGAGAGGAAATTAACAGATCTTGTGAGTAACATTCTTCAAGGGAGAACCATCAACAGAAACCACAGCAATAGGGGATGACAAAGGTTTAGGTTTTAATTTAAGTTTTTCCAAGAATTCCCCATCAATCACATTCAGAGTGGAACCACAATCGACAAATACCCGAAAATCCATTAATTCTTCCTGAGCAGCAGTAGTAGTGGCAGAAAAGAAAAAAAAACACCCTTAGTATTTAAACAGTCTATACGGGCAAAACTGACCTTTTTTTTTCTTTGTTCATAAGAAGAACACAATTCTTAATGAAATGGTCAGATTTGCCGCAATAAAAGCACAAACCTTCAGAAAACCGGGGTCTTTTTCCTGAGAGCGAGATGCCATCGCTCCAATCTCCATCGCTCTCCAATGTCAGAACAGAAACTCTCAAGACTTGGAGCTGACATGGCAGAGGATTTACTCTCATTAACCCTTGCACGCAGTCTCCTATCCACCTGTATGGCTAATTGCATAGCCTCTTGCAAGTTACCAGGTATGGGATAAGCAATTAGTAAATCTTTAACCCTTTCACTTAGCCCTGCAAGAAATAAACTTTTCAAAGCTGAATCGTTCCACCCCACCTGAGTAGACCACCGACGGAAGTGAGTACAGTATTTTTCCACATTACCTGATCCCTGTCTCAAATGTCCGTCTCAAAAACCGTCTCATGTGCCTACCTCAAGGACATCTGAGTGACTACTGATCCCTAGAATTTGTGCTAGAAGAATGGGCATGACTCCCAAGAAACAGTGTGACTGCCGTTACCGCATGTCCTGGGCGAATGCGGCTGCAAGAGCAGAATCTGAGAACATGGATTAATTCCTGAAGCCACTCATGCAGGCTAATCTCCAGCAGCAACAGATATGGCAGCAACAACATCAACAGCATAAAGAGCAGCAGCAGTGCCAGGACCATCAGCACCATGAGCAGCAGCAGCGCCATGAGCAGCAGCGGATACAGCAGGAGACGAATAAGCTCCTAATACAACAAAAATTCAGCAGTAGCAGAGGCAGATGGAACTCCTGGCGGGAGACGTCCACAGCAGTGAGACTGCTTCAAACCCAAATTTAGGTGATGACTCTCATGTGAGGAAGACGGTAAGAAGAGCATTACAAAAGATGACCTGGGTGATGACGTCAAGGCGCTCCTGGCAGTGTTTGAAAGGCTAGCCGAGCGGGAGAAATTGCCTTTGGAACAGTGGGCGGAGGTTCAGGCCCCTTATTTGACAGGTGAACCGCAGAAAGCATATTATGACTTGGCGTTGCAGGATGCGAAAGAGTTTGCCAAGATAAAGGATGAAATCATAGCACGTTTAGGACTGACTCTGACTGTCAGGGTGCAACGGGTGAATGAGTGGCTGTATCGCACTAACAAACCTCCCCAGTCCCAAATGTTCGATCTCCTACACCTGGTCCAAAAATGGTTGGAACCTGAATCCTCCTTACCAGCGTAGATGGTAGAGAAGGTTGTCATGGACAAGTTGATACACTCCATACCAATTCAGGTACAATCCAGGGTTGCCCAGGGACATTCCTGTAATGCCAATGACCTAGTGAGCCTGGTGGAGAGGTACCGAATGGTTAAGAGGTCTTTGGGGTAGCATGGGGTTCTAACATCCCCCTACTGGGGTTCCCAAAGTTGGGCTGACACCCAAAAGAAGGGAGATTGAGCCACACCTGGGTGGTGTCCAAGAACACCAGAGTTAGTTCCCAAGGTCCCTTCCCATAGTATAGTTTGTTGGAAGTGTCATACCCCTGGCCACATAGCTGCCCGTTGTCTCATGACTTCTGAGCCAACGGACTGCAGCACAGGACGGCGCTCCTCGTATTTTGCCTATCTGGCCTGCAGTGCTGTTTTCCAAATGGGAGAGGGGCTTTAGGCATGCCGAGTGACAGTAAATAGGGTACAAGTGACTTTTCTGCTGGACTCAGGAAGTTTGGCAACCCTAGTGAGGGCCACAATTCCTCATCAGCTGATTCTTGGAAAGAAGGTAGGCATCCGTTGTATCCATGGAGTCTCAAAGGACTACCCTGTGGCTCAAGTGGTAGTAAACACAAACTGTGGCATCGAGTCCCATGAGGTCAGAGTGGTCAAGGACCTATTACACCCTATTCTAATAGGGCAGTACTTTGTATTATTTTGGGACTTGTGGGGAAAAGGGAGGATGTCTGGTTGTACAGACAACAACCAGGTTGCTCCCGAAGAAACCTTGTCAAAGTCTGCGGATAACAGATTTCTATTTTGTGTGTTGAAGATGAGGATGAGGCCGCATCCACGGAGGCCAGCATCCCTGAGCTAGAGGTGTCCGGAGGAAACTTTGGGACCGCCCAACTCAGGGACTTAACTCTAAAAGGGGCATTTGATAATGTAACAGTACTAAATGGGATAGCTCAAGTGACAGGGGGTAGACACTCGATACCCACATTTTGCTATAAATGGGGAGGTAATATATCGTGTCACCAAGCTGAGAGGGGAGATAATTGAACAGTTACTGGTGCCAGGGCCGTATAGATGCAGGTGTTAGTCATGGCCCATACATGTGTTAGTTGGTCACCTGAGCATAGAGAAAACTCAGGAACGGATCCTCCATAGGTTCTACTGGCTTGGATGTCACTGTGATATTGGGAACTTCTGTAGGTCCAGTTGCATCTGCCAGCTAACTTCCCCATTGGCCCATTTTTGTAGCCCCTTGGTGCCGTTGCCCATTATTGAGGTACAGTTTGATCGCATAGCCATGGATCTAGTGGGACGCCTTGTCAAGTTCACCAGAGGGCATCAGCATATCCTGGTGATGCTGGACTATGCTACGCGATATGTGGAGGCCATTCCACTACTTAAATCCTCTGCCAAGTGTATCACTCAAGAGTTGGTCCAGGTCTTCTCTAGAATGGGGTTGCTGAAAGAGATCCTGATGGACCAAGGGACCCTGTTTATGTAAAAGGTGATGAAGGAGTTGTGCAAAACCCTGCAAGTCACACAATACCAGACCTTAGTCTATCGTCCATAGACGAATGGCTTGGTAGAAAGGTTCAATAAAACCTTTAAGGCCATGTTGAAGAAGGTCGTGTTCAAGAAGATAAGTCATCTGTGAAGTCACGCAGGCCTCCACTGAGTTCTCCCGTTTTGAATTGTATGGTCGACACTCCCATGGACTCCTCGATGTAGCAAAAGAAACATGGGAGGCGGAGTCTACATCCTACCAGAGTGTGATTGAGCATGTGGCCCAGATGCAAGAGAGGATTGCCAAGGAGAAGCCCCTCTTGAGAGAACACCTCCTCAAAGAACAAGAGGCGCAGTCGAGGATCTAAAATGGGTCGGCAAGGGTGAGATAGTTCAACCCCGGGGATCGAGTACTGGTGCTGGTGTCCATGGTGGAGACCAAATTTCTGGCCAAGTGGAAGGGTACCTTTGAGGTAGTGGAGAAAGTTGGTGAGGTCAACTACAAAATTCACCAACCGGGGAAGCGGAAGCCCTACCAGGTATACCACATAAACTTAATAAAACCAAGGCAGGACAGAGAATCTGAGGAAACCCTTTGTCTTCTGGCCAAGTTGAAGGTCAGGAAGAGGATGTCAAGGTGGCAGACACCTTATACCATTTGCAGAAGCAGCAGTGCCGGGGGAGTTACTGCAGCGGAACATAGACCTGTTCTCAGAAATGGCAGGGTGTATGAAGATTATAGAGCATGAGGTCCTGACATAGCCTCATGTCTGAGTCAACATGGCAAGTGGATGGCCATGGAACAAGGAGGTGGAATAAGATTCTGCAGGTGAACAACTGGCTACGTCGATGGTGCCGTCAGCAAGGATTTGGATTTATGGATCACAGAGTGAATTACCTATACGATGGACTACTTGCTAGAGATGGGGTGCACCTTGAGAAGACTGGAAAACATGTATTTGGAAGTTGCCTTGCTACACTCATCAGGAGAACTTTAAACTAGAACAATGTGGGAAGGGAAGCAAAATGCCAGAAAAATCCATACACCTGACAAATTCTATTGAGAACTCTGCTATTAGAAGTGGAAAGGAAGAACGAAGACAAAAAAATCTAAATAATAAAAATATGGAGGAAGAGAAACCAATCACAAACTAAAATGTTTCCATACAAATGCACAAAGCATGGGCAACAAACAAGGAGAATTGGAACTACTAACGCAGGAAAAGAAAAATGATGTTATTGGAATCACTGAAACTTGGTGGGACGATACACATGATAGGTATACAAGGCTAGAAGGATACAACTTGTTTGCAAGAAACAGACTTGATAAACGAGGAGGATGTGTCGCATTGTATGTTAAAAAAGTGTATATCTGCACAGAGATTGAAGCTTCAGAGACTGGGAGTTCTGTGGAAACTGTTTGAGTAAGAATACAAGGAGCGAACAATGGAAAGGACACAATTGTAGGCATTAACTACAGGCCGCCTATGCAAGCTGAAGATATTGATGAACTCTGTATGCATCAAATGGCCAAGTTCTCCAAAAAATATGACATAGTGGTCATGGGAGATTTCAACTATCCAGACATTTGTTGGGAATCTCTCTCAGGCAAAACTAACAGGTCCAAGAAATTATTATCCTCCCTTGCTGACAACTTTATCTTCCAAAAGGTAGGGGAGAAAATAAGGGGATACGCTACCTTGGAACTAATCCTTATAAACAGGGAGGAAATGGTTGATGAGGTAAGAGTGGCTGGGACCTTAGTAGGTAGCGACCATGCTATTTTAGAATTTTAGATAACTAGAGGAGGAAGACCTGTGAAGACTCAGACATCAAGGTTAGATTTCAGAAAGGCAGATTTTAACCCCTTCATGACCCAGCCTATTTTGACCTTAAAGACCTTGCCATTTTTGCAATTCTGACCAGTGTCCCTTTATGAGGTAATAACTCAGGAACGCTTCAACGGATCCTAGTGATTCTGAGATTGTTTTTTCGTGACATATTGGGCTTCATGTTAGTGGTAAATTTAGGTCGATAATTTTTGCGTTTATTTGTGAAAAAAATGGAAATTTGGCCAAAATTTTGAAAATTTTGCAATTTTCAAATTTTGAATTTTTATTCTGTTAAACCAGAGAGTTATGTGACACAAAATAGTTAATAAATAACATTTCCCACATGTCTACTTTACATCAGCACAATTTTGGGAACAACATTTTTTTTTGTTAGGAAGTTATAAGGGTTAAAAGTTGACCAGCGATTTCTCATTTTTACAGCAAAATTTACAAAACCATTTTTTTTAGGGACCACCTCACATTTGAAGTCACTTTGAGGGGTCTATATGGCAGAAAATACCCAAAAGTGACACCATTATAAAAACTGCACCCCTCAAGCTACTCAAAACTACATTCAAGAAGATTATTAACCCTTCAGGTGCTTCACAGGAACTAAAGCAACGTGGAAGGAAAAAATGGACATTTTAATTTTTCCAACAAAATTTTTCTTTTAGCATCAATTTTTTCATTTCTGCATGGGCATCAAGATAAAATGGACCCTAAAATTTGTTGGGCAATTTCTCCTGAGTACACAGATACCTCATATGGGGTCATAAACCACTGTTTGGGCGCACGGCAGGGCTCAGAAGGGAAGGAGCGCCATTTGACTTTTTGAATGGAAAATATGCTGGAATATTTAGCGGTTGCCATGTCGCATTTAGAGAGTCCCTGTGTGCCTAAACATTGGAGCTCCCCCACAAGTGACCCCATTTTGTAAACTAGACGCCCTAAGGAACTTATCTAGATGCAGAGTGAGCACTTTGAACCCCCAGGTGCTTCACAAATTGATCCGTAAAAAAAAGAAAGTACTTTTTTTTTCACAAAAATTTTCTTTTAGCCTCAGTTTTTTCATTTTCACATGGGCAACAGGATAAAATGGATCCTAAAATATGTTGCGCAATTTCTCCTGAGTACACTGATACCTCATATGTGGTCATAAACCACTGTTTGGGCGCACGGCAGGGCTCAGAAGGGAAGGAGCGCCATTTGACTTTTTGAATGGAAAATATGCTGGAATATTTAGCGGTTGCCATGTCGCATTTGGAGAGTCCCTGTGTGCCTAAACATTGGAGCTCCCCCACAAGTGACCCCATTTTGGAAACTAGACCCCCAAGGAACTTATCTAGATGCAGAGTGAGCACTTTGAACCCCCAGGTGCTTCACAAATTGATCCGTAAAAAAAAGAAAGTACTTTTTTTTCACAAAAATTTTCTTTTAGCCTCAGTTTTTTCATTTTCACATGGGCAATAGTATAAATTGGATCCTAAAATTTGTTGGGCAATTTCTCCTGAGTACACAGATACCTCATATGTGGTCATAAACCACTGTTTGGGCGCACGGCAGGGCTCAGAAGGGAAGGAGCGCCATTTGACTTTTTGAATGGAAAATTTAACTCCAGTCGTTAGCGGACACCATGTCATGTTTGGAGAGCCCCTGTATGCCTAAACTTTGGAGCTCCCCCACAAATGACCACATTTTGAAACCTAGACCCCCTAAGAAACTTATGCAGATGCACAGTGAGCACTTTGAACCCCCAGGTGCTTCACAAAACTTTATAACGCAGAGCCGTGAAAATAAAAAATCATCTTTTTTTCTCAAAAAATTATTATTTAGCCCCATATTTTTTATTCTCACAATGGTTACAGGAGAAATTGGACCCCAAAAGTTGTTGTCTAATTTGTCCTAAGTACGCTAGTACCTCACATGTGGGGGAGAACCACTGTTTGGGCACACGTCAGGGCTTGAAAGGGATGTAGTGACGCTTTGAAATGCCGACTTGATGGAATGGTCTGCGGGCGGGCAGAGCCCCTGATGTGCCTAAACAGTAGAAACCCCCCACAAGTGACCACATTTTGTAAACTAGACAACTCAAGGAACTTAACTAGATGTGTGGTGAGTACTAGTGTTGAGCGATACGATACTGCAAATATCGGCTATCGGCCGATATTAGCTCTATCGGCCTTTCGATAATTCGTTTCGATATTTTCGTCTTATCGAAAACCGGAATCGGATTTGTCACTGTCACTGTGAGTGTCCGTCGGTCGGGTCTGTCAGGAGTCAGCGGCACTTACCTGGCAGAAGATCTCCGGCGGTCACGTCCTGGACTGCTTGATGGCCGCCATTATCTTCTCCCTGGCGGTCACATGCAGTTTTTCGCGATAACTGCAGTGACTGCTGGGTAATCCCGGCCGTAAAGCAGTCAGTCCGATGACGTCACCGCCGGGGAAGCAGGTAATCAGCTGTGCTGCGCCGGGATGACAGGCTCTGCCTGTCATTCTGATGTAGCAGAGCTGGATCGTCGTGGGACACTCGTTACTATGGACTGCGTCGGTCAGGTGGTATACTTTTTTTTTTTTTTTTCATTTTTTTACAGTAGATCGATGGCGTCGCAGGATGAGACTGTAATAAAAGTAATGAAAACTGTGTTTTTTTTTTTTTTATTAAATTAAAAAACTTTTTTATGAACATTCACCCGTCCGGGTACATAAACAATTTAACTATTTACATACAGGGACCCTGTCCGGGTTATTTATAATTCTTTGGCAGGGGTGTTCCAGGTACCACCTGGTACTCTTCTGATGCTTGCCAAACAGCCGAGGCACCAAGGACCACCAGGACCTGATGACGTCGTGTGGCCTGTACAGTCAAGTCGTGACCCGCTATCTGGGTCTGTGTGGCCACCTCTTTCATCTCCCTCCGGGTCTGGAACCCTATGTCCCAGACTGAACGAACCCCAGGGGGCCTAACAGGCGCCGGGTACGGGCCAGCTATACTTATCATGTCCATAGCTGGGGCTGCTGAGGAGACCACTGAGGGAGGCTGGGGAGATTTACGGCGTGGGGTGGGCACTTTTGCAGAGGCCTGGATGTGGGAGGCTGAAGGCTCCGAGGGTCTCACAGGTTCCTGACACTCTGGGGAGTAGGGGTCGCACCTGGTAACATTTAGGGCGTACCATCCATTGTAACCCCAGTGTCAGGTGTAAGTCACCAAGTCTCCTGGCAACAGGTCCCTCCCCGGGTGTCCTTCTGGGAGGTGAGCCTCCACGTCCCGCCGGTTCACAAAAACTTCTAAATAAAGTCCAGGCTCCTGGATGAAGCCCCAACCACCTTTCAATTTAAAGCTCCGTACTGCACCCTTACGCTGCGGCTCCCTCAGGGTTCCTTTATCCTTTCTCATCTGGTCCTTATCTGCCCGGTCCTTCTCCAGCTGACGTTGGCGAAGTTTTTGGGATTCTCGCTGCTCCCATTGTTGCTCTGCTTCCCGCTCCCAACGTCTCCACTCTTCCTCCTGACGCCGGTTGTAATTCTCCTCCACCAGCTGCTCCATGTCTCCACCATCAAAGGAGGGGGCTGAAGGCTCCGAGGTCTCAAAAAGGTTCCTGACATCTGGGGAGTAGGGGTCGCACCGGGTAACTTTTAGGGCGACCATCCATTGAACCCCCGTGCGGTGTAAGCACCAAGTCTCCGGGCAACGGTCCCCCCGGGGGTCCCTGGGGGTGAGCCTCCACGCCCGCCGGTTACAAAAACTTCAAATAAATCCAGGGCCCATGAAGCCCCAACCACCTTTTTTTAAAGCTCCGTACTGCACCCTTCGCTGCGGCTCCCTCAGGGGTTTCCTTTTTCCTTTTT
>JARQOD010000002.1:192559705-192645725 GCA_033576555.1 Oophaga sylvatica
GGGCTAAGTGATCTGCTTGGACACCCAATAATTAAAGGGAACTGAAGCGTCAGAAAGGACTCATGTATGGTCACTTAAGTACACCTTGATCATGTTCAACAACTTCTCCCTCCTTGGCATTGTTACAGGCACAAATAGCCCTTGTGCTGGTTTATTGAAAATTGCCCAGTTTGTGCACATTTTACCCCAACCTCTGTTGAGCATGTGTTCGTGTCTCTCTTCATTATCCCTTGGTGTTGAAAACAGCAGCTACCTCTGCCACCAGCATTGTCAGAGGGTGATGTTTTCAGCAACTGATCTACAACGGCCCTCTCATTGTAAAACTCTTTGGTGACTCAAAAAGGAGAGAAGGAAATTTCTCCTTGTACCGTAGATCGAGAAAGGGGGCCAACCAGTATTGGTTTTTGGATAAAACGTGTATCACGCGAGGGTCTTGCAACAGACTCTTACACATGAACTGTGCCATGTGAGCCAAGCTGCAAAAAGGCAAATGTTCTGTGTCCAACAGTAGGAACAGTACCCATTCTCTCCTCAAGCTGACTCGCCTTCACCTCATTCGCCTCCTCCTCCTCTCCAGCCCATCCAGGCTTCATAGACATGAAACTTGGATTGGATGTCCCTTCTATAGCATTAGGAGTCCTCTTGGAAGCACAGAAAAGCAAGTCCTCTCCCTCACCATCCTCCTCATCTTCCTCCTCATCACCCAGTGTTGCATCAGAATATTGGCTGGGCTGGGTAGTATCATCCATTGTGAAATCTGGCTCCATACCAACATGCTATGCACTCAAAGCTTCCTCTTTGAGATAATGCATTGATAGTTTCGAGAGACACAGCAGCAGGATGGTTACGCTGATAATCGCCTGATCACCGCTCTCAAGGTTGGTGTAGTACTCAAAGTTCTCAAGAACCTCACAAATGTCAGCGATCACCCACTCGACAGTTGTGTGGTGGCTGACTCTCAGTCTGAAGGTATGTTGAAGCTTGTATTCAGCTACTGCCCTCTGCAGCTTCCTGATCCTTGCCAACATATGATAGGTTGAGTTGGGTAGGTCGCAAATGAGTTGGTGACTTGACAAATTAAATTGCATTTGCAGCGCTATAAGACCAACAAAAGCGGTAGAGGAATGGCAGAAATGGGCACTAATACAGTGCACCTTCTCAAGTAGGTACGGGAAGGCAGGGTAACTTTTCAGAAATTTCTGAACAGCTAGGTTCAGCATGTGAGCCATACATGGCATATGTACCAGCTTGCCGACCTTTAACCCCTTACTGCCATCAGACGTATTATCCCGTCCATGGTACCTGGGCCCGTATGACCATGGACAGGATAGTACATCCCAGCGATCGGATGCGCTCCCGGAGGGAGCGCAGCCGATCATGGCCGGGTGTCAGCTGATTATCACAGCTGACACCCGGCACTGTGTCAGGAGCGGTCACGGACCGCTCCCGGCACATTGACCCCTAGCACACCGCGATCAAACATGATCGCGGTGTACTGGGGGCACAGGGGAGGATCGCGCAGGGTGGGGGCTCCCTGCGCCCCCCTGAGACCCTCAGAGCAGCACGATGTGTCGCGCTGTTCCGAGGGTCCGTCCTCCCTCCAGGTCCCCGGATCCAAGATGGCGCCGGGGTCCTGCAGGGAGGCGGCTTCCTCAGTGCCTGCTGAGAGCAGGCACAGAGAAGCCTGCAGTGATGCCAGAGCGATCGCTGGTGTGACAGAGTGCTGTGCACACTGTCACACCAGCGATCTGCTAAAATACAGTGATGTCCCATCCTGGGACAAAGTATAAAAGTTAAAAAATATAAAATAAAAATTGTTTAAAAAAATCATAAAAAAAAATAAAAAATATTCCCAATAAATTCATTTTTTCCTGTAAATAAAAAAACAAAAACAATAAAAGTACACATATTTGGTATCACCGAGTCCGTAACGACCCCCCCTATAAAACTGTCCCACTAGTTAACCCCTTTAGTGAACCTCTTAAAAAAAAAAAAAAAAACAAAGCAAAAAATCAATGCTTTATCATCATACCGCCGAACAAAAAGTGGAATAACACGCGATCAAAAAGACGGATATAAATAAACATGGTACGCTGAAAACGTCATCTTGTCCCGCAAAAAACGAGCCATGATACAGCATCATCAACGAAAAAATAAAAAAGTTATAGCTCGCAGAATAAAGCGATGCAAAAATAATAATTTTTTATATAAAATTGGTTTTATTCTGTAAAAGCGCCAAAACATAAAAAAATGATATAAATGAGGTATCGCCATAATCGTACTGACCCGAAGAATAAAACTGCTTTATCAATTTTACCACACGCAGAACGGTATAAACGCCTCCCCCAAAAGAAATTCATGAATTGGTGATTTTTGTTCATTCTAACCTCCCAAAAATCTAAATAAAAAGCGATCAAAAAACGTCACGTGCTCAAAAATGGTACCAATTAAAACGTCACCTCGTCCCGCAAAAAATAAGACCTCACATGACTGTGGGCCAAAATATGCAAAAATTATAGCTCTCAAAATGTGATGATGCAAAAACTATTTTTTTGCAATAAAAGCGTCTTTTAGCGTGACAGCTGCCAATCATAAAATCCCGCTATAAATAGTAAATCAAACCCCCCTTTATCACCCCCTTAGTTATGGAAAAATAATAAAATTAAAAAAAAGTATTTATTTCCATTTTCCCATTAGGGTTAGGGTTGCGGCTAAAGTTAGGGTTAGGGTTGGCGCTAAAGTTAGGATTAGGGTTAGGGTTGGGATTAGGGTTATGGGTGTGTTAGGGTTAGGTTTGTTGTTAGGGTTGGGACTAGGGTTAGGGGTGTGTTGGGGTTAGGTTTGGAGTTTGAATTGGGGGGTTTCCGCTGTTTAGGCACATTAGGGGCTCTCCAAATGTGACATGGCGTCTGATCTCAATTCCAGCCAATTCTGCTTTGAAAAAGTCAAACGGTGCTCCTTCACTTCTGAGCTCTGCCATGCGCCCAAACAGTAGTTTACCCCCACATATGGGGTATCAGTGTACTCTGGACCCCAAGAGTTATTGAGTAATTTGTCCTATTTCTTCTGTTACCCTTGGGAAAATAAAAAACTGGGGTAAAAATATAATTTTTAAAAAAAAAAAATGATTTTTTGTTTTTGCGACTGTACGTTATAAACTTCTGTGAAGCACTTGGGGCTTCATAGCGCTCACCACACATCTAGATAAGTTCCTTGTGGGGTCTATTTTCCAAAATGGGGTCACTTGTGGGGGGCTTCCACTGTTAGGTGCACCAGGGGCTCTCCAAATGCGACATGACACCCCCAGACCATTCCATTAAAGTCTGCAATCCAAAACGTCACTACTTCCCTTCCGAGCCCCGACGTGTTCCCATACAGTAGTTTTCTCCCACATATTGGGTATCAGCGTACTCAGGACAAATTGGACAACAACTTTTGGGGTCCAATTTCTCCTGTTACCCTTGTGAAAATAAAATATTGGGGGCGAAAAAAATCATTTTTGTAAAAAAAAAAAGGATTTTTTATTTTTAAGGCTGTACGTTATAAACTTCTGTGAAGCACTTCGGGGTTCAAAGTGCTCACCACACATCTAGTTAAGTTCCTTGTGGGGTCTATTTTCCAAAATGGGGTCATTGTGGGGGGTTTCCACCAGGGTGGATTTGATTTAAATCAAACTGATTTAAATCACGATTTAAATCACTAGTCAGTAAGGCTTGATTTAAATCAGTGATTTAAATCAAAGTTTCTACCTAAACTAGTTCTTGCTACTTTAACATGCAAGTAGATGAAGATATTTAGAATCACTTTTTATATTACTTTTTTCTCCCCAGTTTAATGGGTTAATCATTCATATTTGGACACCACTGTTCTGTTGTACTTAGGAAGGAGAAAAATAATCCTGACCTTAATAACAATTTAAATAGATTTATTCAATTGAAACAATAACAACATTACAGCATAAGTTATTTGCTTAAACAAACATCCATGTTTGTTAACTAATTTGGCTAAACAAAATATATATATATTTTAAGAAACTTAGACTGTCAGCCCAGCCGACACATGAAAAACTTAAATACTACTGTCCCTGCTGTCCTCTGTAGCTCACTCGTCGTCATCTTCATCATCATCATCTTCTTTGTTCCTATTCATAATCTGGAAAAGAAAAACAAGCTTTCCTGCTTTATTGGGTCCCAACCGATTTTTCAATTTAGAATGAATGAGTCCAAAGGAAGAGAATATTCTTTCAACGCCTGCAGAAGAAGCTACTGCTGTTAAAAGTGAAATCATTACTTGAACAGTCTCTAAATCCAAGCGCTTAAGTGACTTCCACCAGTTTACTGGTGTGACCTTCCTTAAAATATCTTCAGCAAACATATATTTCTTGAATGGTTCCCCCTTAGCTCTGAAGTTTATTGTAGTTGGCATTAAAGATGGATGATTGCTGGATACCCATGTCATAGCTAACTCCTCTTCCTCAGCACTTAGGTTTTGACCCTGATATTGGATATTGACAATATTTGCCAAAAAATGAGCTGGAGTCAGTGCTTGTCCCATTCGTTTGTTTACTGCTTGTAATTTAATTCTGTCCATGTGTAGTTCTGTTTTTAAGTGTTCACTCAGTTCCTTCCAAATTTCAACAGCATACGCAATAAAACAGCTATTTTTCTGTATTTTGTTTAAAGCTTGAGAGATGGGTTTCAGGAAGCTCAGCATATGTTCAACATTTCTCTTAAGCCCAATGTTGAGGATTTTGGCCGTGACAGTGCCATCTATTTTATCTCGATTTTCTTCACAAAGTGTCATCAGAATAGGCCAGTTTTTGATATACTGCTCAAAACAGTCCACCACAGAGTTCCATCTAACATCTTGTGGGAGCGTTAGCTTGGTTCCACCCATCCTTTTCAGAGCTGCTGCAGCAAAATGATTATTACGGAAGTATTTAGCAATTTCAACAACATTAGCCTTTATTTCTGGAACACTTTCACTTAAGTCTTTGGCTAAGAGGTGCAGCAAATGAGCACTGCAACCATATGTTATTAGCTTTGTATTCCCTCCCTGCTCTTCTAAATTTCTTCTCATCTTGGATACGTTTGCAGCATTGTCAGTGACCAAACTGCGTACTAGACATTTGAATTTTTGTTCACATGTTGTTATAGCTTTTACTGCCACTTCTTGTAAGTATTCTGCTGTGTGTGCATTTCCTGACGTATCAGTTGTTTGTGCAAGGAAGACTTTACCTTCTTCTGTTGTTATACAAGCACATACAATAGGATCATTGTGGACATTACTCCACCCATCAATACTTAGGTTAACAATTTTACCCTCCAGAGCTGTTGCACATTGCTCCATTTCTCTGTCATACACTTGATCCAGCAGTTTCCCTGCAACATCAGCTCTGCTGGGTGGACTGTATCCTGGTCTCAGTGACTGAACCATATCAATGAAATGTGGGTTCTCAGTCAGACGGAAAGAAGAGTTTGTTGCATAAATAAACTGGGCAATTTTTTCATCAATCAACTCTTTTTCTAATCTGCTAGTTCTTATCACAAACCTATCTATGGTGGTTCCAGGAGGTAAAGGTTTTTTCTTCCTTTTGGGTGATGGTGATATGTGGCTGTGGGTGTCTGATGATGATGCTGCTTCTAATGAAGCACTATCCTGGATGGATAACTCTGAAACTGTAGAACAGGATGATGGTGATCTTGGAGGTGGATAGTTTCCAGAATCCATGAATTCCCCTAAACAAAAAAAGTCAATGCTGTTATTTTATTGTTTATACAATTTCTGCTTATTGTACACAACACAGCACTGCCCCAAAAGGAATATTTGTTTTTCTTCATAACTGTACCAAATGACAGTAACATGCAGTAATAATAAGAAATATAATTTTTTTCACACATGACAGTTCAGTCTTTAGAAATAGGATTCAATAAAAATGTTTACCAACCTGAAGATCCTGCCTGTTCAGAAGTGTTTCTTTGGTCATCTTCATCACCGCACTTCTCATGATGTTGCCTCATTCGCGCCACCAGGCCTTGCATCTCTTTGTTGCATCGTTTTCATTTTGCACGCATGCCTGCCTTACCGATAGGCGAAGGAGCTTCATTAAAATATTCCCAAACTGGGTCTCTTTTACGGCCTGCTGCCATTATAAGGAAAGAATGTAATAAACCTCACATCGTACACACAAACAGATCCAGACTTGTCTGTCTGTGGCTATGCTGCAGTATTGTGCTCAAAGTTTCACTTTAATTTTCTTGTCTGCTTGCCCTTCCTCCTCCTCACACTTAGATTCACATTCTTCTTGTATTGTGCAGATCTATTCCACTCCAAACAATCAGAAACATATTGTATAACTTCTTGGACTTGGCACTGAAGGGGTTGATTCTGTATTCATATAGGTTTGTAGAACAATAGGATTAAGGTCTTTTTCTCAACTCTGTTCATGTTGTAACATTTTTGCCGTGAAGAAGAGGCTGGGACCTCTGCGGAGTCAAATTCAGTTTTGAGAACTGCGTAAGTAAAGTGAGCATCTGTGATAATATAGGAGAGAAACTGCCCACTAATCCTACAGAAACCTCTGGAAGAGCATGGCATTGTGAATGTTACACATATACAGACCTTTATTCTACTGAGTTAAACAACTCAGCTTTATCTCATGATGGAAGAACCTTTGGATGGTAAAATATTTTCCTCAAAAAGCAGTTTATTGAAAAAAATCCGATTTAAATCAAAAAAATCCGTTTTTTTTGATTTTTTTAAAAAAATCATTGATTTTTATCCACCCTGGTTTCCACTGTTTAGGCGCATCAGGAGCTCTCCAAACACGACATGGCATCCAGCCAATTCTGTGTTGAAAAAGTCGAACGGCGCTCCTTCCCTTCCAAACTCTGCCATGCACCTAAACAGTGGTTTACCCCACATATGGGGTATCAGCGTACTCAGGACAAATTGTACAATAACTTTTGGAGTCTTGTTACCCTTGGGAAAATAAAAATTGGGGTGAAAAGATCATTTTTGTGGAAAAAATATGATTTTTTAATTTTACGGCTCTACGTTATAAACTTGTGTGAAGCACTTTGTGGTTCAAATTGCTCACCAAAGATCTAGATAAGTTCCGTAGGGGGTCTAGTTTCCCAAATGGGTTCACTTGTGGGGGTTTCCACTGTTTAGGCACATCAGGGGCTCTCCAAATGCAACATGGTGTCCAATCTCAATTCCAGCCAATTTTGTTTGGAAAAAGTCAAATGATGCTCCTTCCATTCCGAGCTCTGCTGTGCGCCCAAACAGTGGTTCCCCCCCACATATGGGGTATCAGCGTACTCAGGACAAATTTGACATCAACTTTTGTGGTCCAATTTTTCCTGTTACTCTTGGGAAAATAAAAAATTAGCGACTAAAAAATAATTTTTGTGGGGAAAAAAATAGGATTTTTTATTTTCATGCTTGGGCATTATAAACTTGTGTGAAGCACTTGGGGGTTCAAAGTGCTCACCAAAGATCTAGATAAGCTCCTTAGGGGGTCTAGTTTCCAAAATGGGGTCACTTGTGGGGGGTTTCCACTGTTTAGTCACATCTGGGGCACTGCAAACGGAACATGACCCCCATCAACGTCTGCATTCCAAAATGTTACTACTTCCTTTCTAAGCCCTGTTGTGCGCCTAAACAGTTTCCCCCCCCCACATATGGGGTATCAGCGTACTCAGGACAAATTGGACAACAACTTTTGGGGTCCAAATTCCTTGGGAAAAATCAAAAATTTGGGACTAAAAAATCATTTTTGTGGAAAATTGTTTTTTTTATTTTTCAGACCCTGCATTATAAACTTTTGTGAAACACTTGGGGTTCAATGTGCTCACAACAGATCTAGATAAGTTCCTTAGGGGGTCTAGTTTCCAAAATGGTGTCACTTGTGGGGGTTTCCACTGTTTAAGCACATCAGGGGCTCTCCAAACACGACATGGCATCCAATCTCAATTCCAGCCAATTTTAGTTTGAAAAAGTCAAACGGCGCTCCTTCCCTTACGAGCTCTGCCGTGTGCCCAAACAGTGGTTTTCCTCCACATATTGGCTATTGGCGTACTCAGGAGAAATTGCACAACAACTTTATCTGTCCATTTGCTTCTTTTACCCTTGTGAAAATAAAAAAAAAGTTTGTAATAGATCATTTTTGTGGCTAAAAAGTTAAATATTCATTTTTTCCTTCCACGTTGCTTCAGCTCCTGTGAAGCACCTGAAGGGTTAATAAACTTCTTGAATGTGGTTTTGAGTACCTTGAGGGGTGCAGTTTTTAGAATGATGTCACTTTTGGGTATTTTCTGCTATATAGACCCCTCAAATTGACTTCAAATATGAGGTGGTCCCTAAAAAAAATGGCTTTGTAAATTTTGTTGTAAAAATGAGAAATCGCTGGTCAACTTTTAACCCTTATAATTTCCTAAGAAAAAAAAATTTGGTTCCAAAATTGTGCTGATGTAAAGTAGACATGTGGGAAATGTTATTTCTTAACTATTTTGTGTGACATATTTCTCTGTTTTGAGGGAATAAAAATTCAAAGTTTGAAAATTGCTAAATTTTCAAAATTTTCGCCATATTTGCGTTTTTTAAAAAAATAAACGCAAGTTATATGGAAGAAATTTTACCACTAACGTGAAGTACAATATGTCACAAGAAAACTATCTCAGAATCGCGAAGATCCGTTGAAGCGTTCCAGAGTTATAACCTCATAAAGAGACAGTGGTCAGAATTGTAAAAATTGGCTCGGTCATTAACGTGCAAACCACCCTTGGGGTGAAGGGGTTAAAGCCGTCACCAGGCTATGACCATTATCACAGATGACCAGACGGGATTGGAGGTGCAGCGGGGAGATCCACTGATTGGTCTGCTGTTTTAAAGCTTGCCAAAGCTCTGCTGCAGTGTGTGGTTTATGACCTAAACAGACCAGCTTCAGCAGAGCCTGTTGCCGCTTTGCCAATGCACTGCTGCACAGGTCCCAGCCTGGCAATGATGAGCAAGATACTTCAGCAGAGGATGAGGAGCAGGAGGAGGGGGAGAGGAAGTGGAATATGAAGAGGCAGAAAACTTGACAGATGTTGGGCCCGCTATACTTGGCGTGGGTAGGATGTGTGATGTTCCAGTTTGTGCCTTTGTCCCTCCCTCCACCAGGTTTACCCAGTGTGCAGTGACAGAAATGTATCATCCCTGTCCCTTAACAGGCTTTCTTGGCATTTTGTTTTTTGCTCACAGATTGTCAGATGTTTGATGGCACAAGCTAGCTGTCACAGCCAAATAAGTGGGGAAAATGGCCTGGTGCGTGCTTGGTAGAAGGCAGTATGAAATGTTTGGACAACTGCTTTGTGTAGGACACTAACAAATTTTTTAAGTGGACTAATATAGACAGCAGAAGGCAGGCTATGACCACAAAAACAGCGGGGAAAATGGCCTGGTGCTTTAAAAAAAGGCAGCACTAAATGCTAGTACTCTGTGTGCTGGAAAAACATTGCTTTGCCTCTATCAAGAGCTGTTTTAAGCTGGACAATGGAAGAACACTTTAACCTCTCCCTACCTAATACACAATCTCTCCTTCCCTGTACTCTGACTATTTTGTGTGTGTTCAGCTCTGAAAAGAGCTATTTTTTGGTGGTATTATGGAGCTAGTGGCCGGATCCTTTAAACTGTCCCTGCTTGAGTATCTCTCTCTCCCTACTCTACACTGATCTAGTATACACTGCAGGTAGCCCTGAAAAGGGCTTTTATCTTATCAAGAGGCCAAGAGACTCTCCCTAGCAGCTGAGAGATTTCTCCCTATGCTTGTAGAATGCAGGTTCCGGATGCAATGTGGGCAAAATGGCCGTGGAAGGGCTTAAGTAGACCCTATGATGCAGGGCGGCAAGATGTCTGAAGCATTACTGTGATTGGTTAAGAAGCCCAGCATGTTTAGTGGCAGCAAAAGAGACACCAAAACTGCACAGCGGGACATCCGAATATAGCGAGGCAAGTACACAAATATTCGCAATGTAACGAGTAACCCGAATACTGTACTATCCGTTCGAATAGTAATGAATACACCAGCTCCTCACTAATTGTAGTATAATCTATAGACAGCTTGCCCTATACTTAACACTATACGAATAAAGAATTAATGGCATGAATACCAGAAAAACATAAAAAATCTTCTATGAACAGCCAACATCAGAAAACATTTATAGAAACTTTGAATTATTTCAAACACTACTACTGTATTGTGAAAAATAATGTCTGCCCTATAGGGATTACTAGAAATTTACAGGAAGCAGTGATTAACTGCACTCACTAATGGCATTAAACACTTCAATATTGAGTCCAAGATATATAAGTGAAGAGTTGAAAACATTACTTATAAATGTTTGATACTTGTAAATACAATTGATTGTAACATACAATATTAAAGGCACCATGCGACAATTACTACTTTCGTGAATAGTAATTTCTTCAGTAAATCCTTGCTTTCCCTTTCCAAAAGCACATATCACTGACCTAAAGATGCTCCTTGATATCATCTGCAAATTCAAGTGTACATAATTTAATCAATTAAGAAAGTTTACCAAAGTCCAAGTGTGTTTAACTTTCTGTCGCACCCTGTGCATAACTACTTGATATAGAATACATAATAGCATCAGTAAGGTAACAGAAGTTAAAGGGTATGCCACACTAAACAGCGTCGCTAACGAGATCGCTAAAATACGTCACTATTTAGCGATCTCGTTCGTGACGCTAACGTGTGTGGCATGTAGCAACGACGTGGCCCCTGCTGTGATCTCGCTGATCGTTCACTAGAGTTCTGGACCGTATTTAGATCGTTGGCGTCCCGCTGGTGAGCCTATATCGCTGTGTCTGGCACCTTTTGTGAGCGATGTGCGCTGTTTTTTACATCGCAATGACCGTTAAAGTCGTTAATGAGATCGCTAACCGCTTATGCGTCGTTAACGAGATCACTAAGTGTGGCAGCTACTAGCGACATTAAAACGATCACAAAAATGATCTAATTAGCTTGCGTCGTTATTGAGATCGCTAACGAGATCACTAAGTGTGGCAGTACCTTAAGTTTGTCACATTTGACTGTAGTGGTCAGAAGTCATGGAAATCAAATGTTAAGATCTATTGACATGTGGCAATTGTCAATTAAGTTTCCTCCATTTTGATTATGTATAAAAAAAATTTTCTAGTGTTAACAAGGATGAAAAATACTGATACCTGATAAAATTCTCATTTATCAGTGTTCTTCATCAATTGTACTACTGTAAAAATTATCCCTGGCAGCATAGTCTATTATTAAATACTTATGAAAATTTATCTGAGGCCATCACTTCAAAAAAGATACATTGGAGTGACTTGGCATAAGAAAATCAACTTGGCATTTTCCATGGGCGCCCTGATATTCATCTTTTAATGACTTATTCAAGTAGACCTAACATGGTTCTTCATGTTGCATTAAAGGAGTAGCTACTGAACAATAACTAGGGTGTGAAGAACAGGGACAAAATCAGGAGATATGATAAAATAAGAATGACAGCTGTGGTCAACATCAAGGTAAGGATGTGTCACAAAATCAGATAAATTCACAGTGATAAATCTGGATAGGATCAAGATCAAAACAGCAGGAACAGCATATGAAAGTTATAGAAATAACAAAATCACTGCCAACTAGTAGACTGCCAAGAGTTTAAATTGAGCATTGTAGTGCACTATTTGTCACAAAATGAGTAACTAATCACATCTGCTGACAAATCCAACAATAAGATGGTCAGCAAAAACGCCAACTGAGGACATGGTGCAACTGCACCCTGCAATAATAAAATACTTAAATGAATAGCATGTATTGCCCAGCAATAGATAGGGTGTTTTATGAGGGTGTCACATGCATTTCCAAGCTATACATCCCCAACTTCTCTATATTTGTCATATGATGATAGATGAAGATGTAGCTGGAGCAGAGTCAGATAAAAATATTGCAATCCTATGTTGCAATACGACTGTACACTTATATGATTACAATGATTACAATATGACAAAATGACAGTATACAACATCTAATGTGACATACCCAGCTTTGCAGCTAAGTCTCCTCACTTAACATGTCAGGCTTGACATGTCACTTTCCACAAGGAGAAATGTTACCCCTTGGATCTTGATCAGATGCCTCTCACCCAGCCAACCAAGATCTCACTCTTTGCACAGATAAGGGGCAATGCCCCAAAACAGTGTCTCAACATTAATGTTTTGTTTTTTATCCGAAGTCATGTGACAAAGCTCGTTAGAGATTCAATATTGACTTTTAGGATTGCTACTTCTCATTGGTGGCACTGAAGTTCTAGTCCTTTTCCTCTCTGAAGAGACAATTTGCATATTTCACAGAGGAGCATTGCAGTTTAAGTCTCCTCACCTTGACTTGTCAGGCATGACATGTCACTCTCCGAGGATCCCTGTCAGATGCCTGGCACCCAGCCAAACCAAATTTCACATTTTGCACTGACAAGGTGAGGTACCCCAAAACAGTGTCTCCAAACTTAAGATTTTGGTTTTTATCCTAAGTCATGTAACATGGCTCTATAGAAAGTCGATTTTGACTTTTAGGATTGTCACTTCCTATTTGTGGCACTAACGTTCTAGTACTCTTAGGTAATCCTAACATCAAAGAAAACTAATTATTATGCTAAAAATAATTTCAACTTAAGGTAATCTAAAAAAGAAATATACAAATGTGATCGCATTGTCCTGATGGTCTCCATAGGGACCCCTGGCCGCAAGATGGCCGTGGGTTCCTTCAGTGAAGTTGTCATGTCGGTGCCTGCTCAGAGCCGGACCTAAGACTCCTTCTTCCCTGCCAGTCACAAGCTGTTCCGATGTTCTCCAGTGCAGATACATTGCAAAACATCAGATCAGCGAGCTGATGATATACAGTAATGTCCCATCCTGGGACAATCTAAAAAAGCAAAACAAAATATTAACAAGTGTAAAAATATTTTTTTAAAAATACCCAAATAAAGAAAAAAACAAATATTTTTTCCAATAAATACATTTATTTGTGTAAATAAAAAAGTAAACAATAAAAGTACACATATTAGGTATAGCTGTGTCCATAATAACCCGCTCTATAAAATTGTCCAACTAGTTAACTCTTTCAGTGAACACCAAAAAAAAAGAAAAAATGAGGAACAAAACAATGTTTTATCATACCGCTGAACAAAAAGTCCATTAAACCGTGATCAAAAACATGAATGTAAATCAAAATAGTACAGCTGAAAACTTCATCTTGCCCAACAAAAAACAAGCCATCATACAGCTCCATCAGCAAAAAAATAAAAGTTATAGCTCTTAGAAAAATGCGATGCAATAATTATTTTTTCTATAAAATAGTTTTTATTGTGTAAAAGGGCCAAAGCATAAAAAAAATGTTAGTTGGGTATCGCTGTAATTGCACAGAGCCGAAAAATAAAGCTGCCTTACAAATTTTACCATACGGTATAAAAAAAACAAAATCAATTCCTGAATTGCTGGTTTTTGTTCATTCTGTCTCCCAAAAATCGAAATAGAAAGCGATCAAAAAATGTCTTGTCTGAAAGTGGTACCAATAAAAACGTCAGCTCGTCTTGCAAAAACAAGCCACAACATGACTGTCGGCTGAAATATGAAAAAATTACAGCTCTCAAATTATGGTGATGCAAAAACTAGTTTTCACAATAAAAAAGCAACTCTTAGTGTTTGACAGCAACCAAACATAAAAAACATATATACAATATACACATGTGGTCAAAATTGTTGGTACCCCTCGTTTAATGACAGAAAAACCCACAATAGTCACAGAAATAACTTGAATCTGACAAAAGTAATAATAAATGAAAAATCATTGAAAATGAACAAATGAAAGTCAGACATTGCTTTCCAATCGTGCTTCTGCAACATTTAAAAAAAAAAAAAAAAAATCATGAAATAGACCTGGACAGAAATGATGTTACCCCTGAAAATAATGTGACTAAAAGGACATGTTAAATCAAGGTGTGTCACTAAGTAGCATCACAGGTGTCTACAATCTTGTAATCAGTGAGTGGGCCTGTTTCTAGGGCTACAGATACTCACTGTGCTGTTTGGTGACATGATGAAGGAAAGCGTTGTCTCAGGAGATTAGAAAGAAAATTATAGACAAACATGTTAAAGGTAAAAGTTATAAGACATCTCCAAGCAGTTTGATGTTCCTATGACTACAGTTGCACCAGTTTGAAGAAGCTTGTCAGCGAAACGGTGCTCGTCGGGCGCAGGGTCAGCCACAGCACCTTTTTTAAGCCGCATCGTGTTAGGGTTTGCAGATTGCACCAAATATAAATTGTGAAAAGATGCGATCACAACTCTGGATCCACCGTGCGGTTATGGAAAAACTGCAGCTAGTAGTCAGTGGCGAAGCGAAGCTGCGAGCAAGCATCGTAAACACACCAAGTTAAATGTCACTCGGTGAGAACAGAGTGCAAAGTACCTGACTCTGTTACTGCACAGAGCTGTACCAAACTGAGAGAATGCTAAGCTATGCCCTGTTAAACGTCACAGGTGAACATTAGTAATGACACTAGTTGGAATCCCTGTAACTCACCCCCAACTATGCTAGTGATTGAGCCTGCCCTGTCACACAGTCTGTGAAACTTGTACATGCGACGCTGTTGCTCGATGCAGGTGCTAGGTTGAAGCAGGAGTTTCCACCCTACACTGCCTGACGAGAACCACATTCGCAGTGCCAATAGCAGCACATGTGCATACAGGTTGGTAACTGTCCCACCTACACACATACTGCAATACAAGTGATCTTAGCATGCCGACGGGCGCCCCAAAGAACCTTTTATAGACTGCGCCTAAGTCCAGTCAGACAGTACATTGTTCACGGGCCAATCCGTAGCCGGCGCAGGACCTGAGCAGCAAATGAACGACCACCAATGAGAGGTCGGCACCTCACAAAAAATCCTGGATTTAGCCTCAGGAATGTCTGCTTGTCCCTTTCTATTGTTAGCTACCATAGCTAGACCTGGAGAGGCAACAGCAACAACACGCACAGCCTGAGTCTGAGCAAGATGCTGAGACTGATGTCTTTGCTGGGCAACATCTACTGTGGTCAAAACTGAATGGGAGACCACAGGAGAAGGCAAGCCTTGGGATCAATCCAGTGCAGAGGGAGAATCCCAGCGCCTAACACACCATACCGCAACACCTATATCAGGTAAATCCTTCTATAAAATCTCTTATGTAGAAATTTCTCATTCTTTTCTGGTGTGTCACATTGCTATTGAATTAGTCACGATAGGGGTTACTCTGACTTTTCAGTCATTTACACTTTATACTGGATTTGTTTTTTTGTTTTTTTCTTCATGGCTTTCTTCAAGCAGTTACATAAATAAAATTACATTCTCCTACCCATGAAGTGCTTTATACTGCCAGATTGTCTAGCAGTTTTGACCTCATAAATCTAGTTCCTTCACTTTCAGCAGGATACATTTATTCAAACTCCCTTGGTTTATAGTGCAGGCGTAATCATCTCTTATTAGGCTCGAGTCACACACACACCGTCTAAAAAATCGGACCGCTTTTGACGGCCGATAATCGCACAAATGTTTCCTAAACATTGCTCCGTCTGTCATCTGATTGGAATGCGAGGATGCGATTTTCTCGCATCTGAGCATACGTTTCACATCCGTTTGACATCCGTCTGGCGAGATTTTGTCGGTGGCTAGCAAACCCGACATATAATGGATCCAAATGATAGTTTTTTAAATCACAAAAGAAAGAATATATATAAACACATAGAATATATATATATATATATATATATTATATACTGTATTTATAGTTCATGCACCTCTACATAGTATAATAGCCGCTAATTCAATTGCCGGCTTCTGTAAAATTACAGAACCCGACATGAAATGACTCATGGTTTACATAGTTAACCATGTCATTTCATGTAGTTTGATATATAGTTTTCATTAACAATTACATGAGTGTATGTGTGCAAAATTTCATACATGTAGGGGTTAATTAAATGTGTAAATTCATTGTAAAAAAATGCGTGGGCTCTCCTGGTATTTTCTCCACCAGACAGGGAAAGCCAGTGATTGGTGGCAGATTATAATAGCCTAGGGAGGGTGCATTTTTTTTGTGCCCCCCCTGGCTACTAACATCTGCCCCTAGCCACCCCAGAAAAGGCACATCTATGATTAGATACGCCTTTTCAGGCACTTAGCCCGTCTATTCCCATTGCCCTGTAGCCGTGGCTAATGGGTTAATAATGGGTTAAGGCCACCTTGCTATTGGAAGGTGATTTTAAGCCAGGTTAGTAATTGAGAGTTGTCAATTAGACAACTCTCAATTATTAATCGTATTGTATGAAATGAAATAAAAAACACATACATTAATTAAAAATCATTTTAATGAAATAAATACACAGTTTTTGACCATCTTTTATTGTACTGGTAATACTTCGATTCCCTTGTTCTCCTGTAATAAAAAAAAATAATAAAATAACATTATTCTTACCTATCCGGCGCTCAGTCAGGTCCCCCGCTGCAATCCATCTGAAAGGGTTAACATGTTTACAGCGGGGACCGGAGCTAATGCTGCCGCCTCGCTGTAAGCCCCCGAATGAATGAGCTCATCTCCTGGCTGACAGGAAAAGAAATGATTAGCTGGGAAGCTTAATTGAATGTTTCACACACTAATCAATTCACTTCAGGTCAGCCAGGGACTCCCTCTGATGTCACTGATGCTGTGCGGAGTCCCCGGCTGACCTGCTGTGCTTTTTCTGGCTTTAGTTTTGATATATTTATATACGTATAAATACAGCTATCTTAAGCAGTATTGTGAATAAAATCCGCTATATGATTACTTATATGTACATAGCATTTTTCATAGCATGATCTATTTCACGGTGGCTACATACATAATAAGTCTTTTGGTCTGGGGGGTCACCCCATTTTGGGGTATGTGCTCCTGTTTTTAAATGTTTTTATATTTCTTTTTGTGCTGTGTTTTTGAACTTTGAATAAACATTTATATATATTTTTTTTTCTATAATTTGTATTTTGGTGGTCCCTGGTGCATATTATTTTTCTTTTTTCTTGCGTCATTCTGTTTGATACCCCTTTCAAATGATACCTCACAGTAAGTGAAGCAAAAAAACACATTTAGGGATTAGCTAGATAGGGAGAAATGTAGAGTGTTTTATAAAAACGCTAGCTACAAATGTGATTAGGGTGTAAATATTGATATTTAGAAATGACGGTTTATGTGCTGGTCCACCTTTTTAAAGGGATTTTTCAAGAACAAATTGCAGTTTGTTTATAAATTGTTAGAACAGTTCTGGTGCCTCATCACGTGTCTCCTTAATTCTCCCTGGAAGAGAAGCTGGTGTGTTCGCTTACCTGTCCACGCTCCCTCGGTGTCTGCCTTCTCCCAGAACCTACAGACGGCACACAGATCTCCTGGGAGTGTGCTTAGGAATGTTCGCCAAGTCCAGCAGCAACTCAGAGAGAATCGCCTGTACCCTAGATTTGAGAAATGTGTGTTTGAACAATCTTCTTTCCTTTTCCTAGATTATATCAATTCGGACACAGACCTGGAGATTGCTTTCTATCTACGAGTGGTCTCACCCTGACGGTGTTAAAGCTATCCAGCAATTCCTGGAATTTGCCCACCACTACTGACAATTAGTGTTGAGCGATACGATACTGCAAATATCGGATATCGGCCGATATTAGCTGTATCGGCCTTTCGATTCCGAATACCGATATTTTCGTCATATCGGATACCGGAATCGGGATTGTCACTGTCATTGTCAGTGAAAGTCGGTCGGGTCTGTCACTGTCAGTGTCCGTCGGTCGGGTCTGTCAGGAGTCAGCGGCACTTACCTGGCAGAAGATCTCTGGCGGTCACGGCCTGGACTGCTTCATGGCCGCCATCCTCTTCTCCCCGGCGGTCACATGCAGTTTCTCGCGATAACTGCAGTGACTGCTGGGCAATCCCAGCTGTAAAGCAGTCAGTCCGATGACGTCACCGCCGGGGAAGCAGGTAATCAGCTGTGCTGCGTCGCGATGACAGGCTCTGCCTGTCATTGCGATGTAGCAGAGCTGAATCGTCGTGGGACACTCGTTACTATGGACTGCGTCGGACAGGTGGTATACTGTTGTTTTTTTTTTCTTTTTTTACAGGAGATCGATGGCGTCGCAGGAATGAGAGTACAATAAAAGAAATGAAAACTGTGTTGTCTCTTTTATTTCATTAAAATACTTTTTTCTTGCTGTGTCTTTTTTTTAAACATTTAATAACTTTGGGATTAATAATGGATCGGTGTCTTATTGACACCTCTCCATTATTAACCGGGCTTATTGTCACCGTGCAATCAACGGTGACATTAACCCCTTATTACCCCACTTGCCACCGCTACAGGGCAGTGGGAAGAGCCGGGTAAAGTGCCACAATTGGCACATCTTTTGATGCGCCAAATGTGGGGCTACTGTAGCCTGGTATTATCAGGCTGTTGAGGGCCAAAATCCATGGGCTTTGACAGTCTTTTAATACCAGGCCGCAGCAGTCTGCATTTTACTTGGCTGGTTAACAAAAATAGGGGGACCCCTATGCTGTTTTTTTTTCGAGGGGATCCCCTATTTTTGTTAACCAGCCAAGCTAAGCAGACTGCTGTGGCCTGGTATTATCAGGCTTGCAAGGTCCATGGATATTGGATCCTTACCAGCCTGAAAAACCAGGCCTCAGCGGTCTGCTTCATCTGGCTGGTTAACAAAAATAGGGGGGACCCCACGCCAATTTTTTTCGAGGGGAACCCCTATTTTTGTTAATCAGTTCCCTCTGACGTCACTGATGGTGTCCCTGGCTGACCTGAAGTGAAAGTGGAAAGCAATCAATTAAGCTTTCCACTTCCTCTCCTGTCAGCCAGGAGAGGAGCTCATTCATTTGGGGGTTTACTGTGAGGCTGCAGCATTAGCTGCGGTCCCTGCAGTAAACATTAACCCTTTCTGAAGGATTACACCGTGGGACCTGACTGTGCATGGGATAGGTAAGAATAATTTTGCTTTATTATTTTATTTTTATTACAGGAAATGGTTTTAGCAGGTAAATAAAATATGGTCAAAAACTGTGTGATTATTTCATTAAACTTCTTTTTTATTAAAGTGTGTGTGTTTGATTTTTCTTTCATACAATAGGATTAATAATTGATAGTTGTCTAATTGACAGCTCTCAATTATTAACCTGGCTTAAAGTGACCTTTCAATTGCAAGGTCATTTTAACCCTTATTAACCCATTCGCCACCGCTACAGGGCAATGGGAATAGACGGGCAAAGTGCCAGAAAGGGCGAATCTAATTATAGATTTGTCTTTTCTGGGGTGTCTGGGGCAGATGTTAGTAGCCAGGGGGGGCCAAAAATAATGGTCCCTCTCTGGGCTATTATTATCTGCCCTTATTCGCTGGCTTTGTCTATCTGGTTGCGAAAATAGGGCGGGAGCCCACGCATTTTTTTTAAACAATTTTACACCTCATATATATTATATATATATATACATGTCATTGAATTTGTGACACATATATATATATATATATATATATATTTATATTTATAGTTCATACACTTCTACATAGTATAATAGCCGCTAATTCAATTGACGGCTTTTGTGAAAATGCAGAACCCGACATGAAATGACACTTGGTGTACATAGGGTTAACCATGTCTTTTCATGTCCTTTGCTATCTGATTTGCACAAACAATTACATCAGTCTATGTGTGCAAAATTTCACACCTGTAGGGGTTAATTAAAGGTGTAAATTCGTAGCAAAAAAGTCAGTTTTTTTTACAACGAATTTACACCTTTAATTAACCCCTACAGGTGTGAAATTTTGCACACATAGACTGATGTAATTGTTTGTGCAAATCAGATTGCAAACGACATGAAAAGACATGGTTAACCCTATGTACACCAAGTGTCATTTCATGTCGGGTGCTTCTGTCTTTTCACAGAAGCCGGCTTTACCCGGCAATTGAATCAGAGGATATTTTACTATGTAGAAGTGTATAAACTATACATATATGTATATATATATGTCACAATGACATGTATATATATATATATATATATATATATATAATGTATTCTATGTGTGTATATTTAGTGTTTACAAGGAAATAAAGGTTTTTTTTAGTTGCGATTTTTTGTTCCCATAGACTTACATTGGACTTCCGGTATCGGAATCGGATATCGACGATATTTAGTGATATCGGCGATACCATTTCGATACGATATTTTTAGATATCGAGCAGTATCGCTCAACACTACTGACAATTCCTTCCGCGTTTCTTGTCTCATAGCTCAGTCATCTCTACCTTGTTTTGTTAGAGTGCTGATCCGAAGGTACGGACCCCAAAGGCTGAGAAAGCATATTACATCGACCAGAAGTTTAACAAACAATTCTTTTTGGAAGTAGATTCTTCATCTTCTGGAGCTGGATCAGTTCTTTCCCAGAAGTCTACTTCCCGTCGTATGGTAACCTGCGGTTTCTTTCCAATGTCTTCTATTCTCCAGAGCGTAAGTATTCGATTGATGAACAAGAGTTGTTAGAAATTAAGATGACTCTAGAGGAGGCAACTACCATCCCGGCATCTCCAACAACTCCCTGTGCCCTTGGTGCCCTGGCAGCATATTGCTATCGACTTTATTAAAGATCTTCCTGTGTCCTCAGGCTGTTCCATCATCTGGGCAGTGGTGGATCGCTTCTCAAAAATGGTGCATTTCACCCCTACACCAGGTCTTCCGTCTTCTTTGGAACTTGAGGAGAAATTCATCCAGCACATTTTTCATTTCCAAGCATTCGCTCGTCACATCGTATATTATCATGGGGTCCAGTTCACATCCAGATACTGACGAGCTTTGTGTTTCTACCGATTCTGGTGTACCAGAAGCCGATGATCTTACTAAGGATTTCTTGAAGATATGGGAGGACAATTAAGCCTCTCTAGAGATGTAATATAAGCATGTGAAGTGGTATGTGGACAAGAGACGCTTGGATCCATCTTGTTGTCATCCAGGAGATGAGATTTGTTTTTTTCCAAATACATCAGTCTTAATTTCCCAGCCTGCAAGTTAGAACCTCGCTTCATCAGTCTCTATGAACTTGTCATGCACATTAACGCTGTATCATATAAGTTGAAGTTGAAAGCCTCGTTACAGATATCTAATTCCATCCATGTGTCCCTCCTGAGGTCAGTCAACTTGGTCCCTTCAAGGATCTGGGTGTCATTCGAGCTCCCATAGGCTTCAAGGATGTCTTTGAAGTAAAGAATATCTTTGCCTTGAAGAAGGTGAGAGAAAATAAATTTTTCTTAGTCGATTGGAAGGGATTTGGACTTGACGAAAGGTTGTGGGAGCACAAAGAAAATATCAACGCTCCTCTTCTACAGAAATTCCTAGCGCACCTGAAGAAAAGAAGGCGTCAAGAAGGAATACTTTTCCTTCAGCATCTGTCTCCTTCCAAGACCTGCACTCGGCAAGCAGGGCTCCAGGAAGTGAGCTGCCTTTTAAAGGGCCATCTCACATTCTGCTGAACCGTGGTCTATAAGGCACCTTCCTCTATTGGGACAAGCCTTAGTAACCTCAAGTAATCAGTGTAATTCCTGCTTCTTGTTTGTAAAGTCCCCGTACCTGTGCATGCTGCATCATCTTACGGCCACATAAAATGATAATGCATTCCATCGGATGATGCTGCATTGATGACACACCACTATAACCCAGTTTATGGAGGGAACACATTGTGGTTTTTGAATGAGTTCTGATGAGGGATTTTGATGTGAATTCGGATGAAGCTGGCTATAAAATAAGTACAGCTCTGGCAAAAATTAAGAGACCAACACATCAAAACCCTGTCATGGACAGCGAATTCTCCATACCTGAACCTCATTAAAAACCTCTGGAATGTAATCAAGAGGATGATAGATAGTCGCAAGCAATCAAACAAAGGCGAACTGCTTAAATTTTTGCGCCAGAAGCAATGTGAAAGACTGGTGGCCAGCATGCGAAGACGCATGAAAGCAGTTTTTAAAAATCATGGTTATTCCATAAAATATTGATTTCAGAACCCTTCCTGAGTTAAAACATTTTTATTGTTGTTTCTAAATAATTATGAACTTGTTTTCTTTGCATTATTTGAGGTCTGAAAGCAGTTTTTTAATTTTGACTATTTTTCTTTGGCAGAAAAAAAATACTAAATTTATTGCTTGGAAATTCAGAGAAATGTTGTCAGAAGTTTATACACTAAAATAACAATTTACATTTTACTCAAAAATATACCTATAAAGAGAAAAATCAGACAAACTGAACATTTGAAAGTGGTCTCTAAACTATTGCCAGAGCTGTATATGTGTTTATCTTGGATAGTGTCTACAACTTCCATGTTACGCTGCTTGAATACTGATTCAAAAGTGGACTATATTGCCTGTGTCCCTATATATGGGAATCAAGGATTAGTCTATGATTAGAGAAATGTATTGAGTATTATGATAGGAATAGCATTATGTTGATGTCTATCCTGGATTTGTATTATCTGCGCTGCACTTTATATTAGGGGTGGTATAATTTCTAGAGTCAAACATTTGACAAGAGTGGTCTACAACAGACCAAAGGTGGGAACATTACCTTATGGTCAACTATATCACAATTATCAGTGAACGTGAAACCTGAAAGAAATGTAAAACCAAATGGTAGCTAAGCCAAAATCTGGCTTACAGCCTAATAGTGATGCCCTTACTCTTCGATCAGGCGGGCTTGCCCAATGCTAACCAAAATGCATCCCGTGTGGTCAATTCATGAGTGCGCAACAGCCACCCAAAAGCCAGGCGTACCTTAGTGTTGGGACCCTAACCTGATGTGATATCTCTCCTGGGCTCAAAGCCTACAATTTATTTGTCCGGAAGGATATGGCTAATTATAACTGCCTTAGGCTGATGGGTGTAAGAGTGCTCAAATCAAGAGGACTTTTGTAAAAACAGAAAAAAATTGACTGGCATATCCAAGCTAGTGTGAAAAGGTGCAAGGTATGATGACCAAGTCGATAATGCTAAGAAAAATAGCTGCTCTATGTAATACTAAAAACAGGGAATTTAGAAAAATAGAACTGCAGTTCATATTTTCTAAATTCATTGGTTTTAGCTTTTTAGGGTGCAGCTATTTTTATTTAGCCTTATTGATTTGGTTGTCCGCACTTGCACCTGTTCACACTAGTTTGGATGTGCCGGTCAGTTTTTTTCTGTTTGTAGTAATCTCCTGACAGAAGCACTCCTACACCCATCAGCCTAAAATGGTTTTAAATAGCTGGCTCCTTCCTTCCCTATAATTTGTAGGCTTTCAGCGCAGGCATTATAGCTTAGGTTCCCAACAATAAGGTATGCCTTGTCGGTGGCTGTTGGACTCTCATGAATTGAACAATTTATGCACTACATACCTTCATTTATTTTTCATTTTCTCTGTAGAAATATTGCTGTTCCATTTTCTGAAATTCAGATTTGCATATTCTAGTATACACGTATTTTATATGGCAGCAATGTAGTTACAATTTCTAAATTAATTGTTTTTAGCATTTGATAGTGCAGTTATTTTTTCTTAGCTATATTAACTTGTTTGTCACTAGATTGCACATTAGATTGGATGTGCCGGTAAGTTTTTTTCTCTTTGCAATTTATTAATAGGATAAAAATTTTATTTGAATGCTTCTTTAATTCTTGTTTGGATAAGGTTAGATGTAACCCCCATATGTGTTAACAAGTTGAACATTGCCTAGAATAGTAAGAAGATTCTTGATAAATGTAATCTTATCTTCAAGGAAGTTAGTGCACTGATTTTAATATTACCTAGAGCAGGGGTGGGGAACCTCAGGCCCCAGGGCCATTTACGGCCCTTGATGACCTTTTATCCGGCCCCCGGGCAGATTCTCAGGGACCGCTGTGCTTTGGCAGGGAGCTGTATTTTGATTGTCACCAGCTCATTAATTTCTTCTTGCTCTGTAAGCACACACACAGTGTTCACTACTGAACACTGAAGTGCATGCAATGAAAGATAACGTCATGACACCAGTGCCAGAGTCAGGATGTACTTTGTGGGCGGAGTTTGTATGGCCCCCGAAGGATGATATAAATATCCAAATGGCCCTTGGCAGAAAATGATTCCCCACCCCTGACCTAGAGATTGGAGGGAATTTGACTTTTTTTGTAATGAAATGTAATGAAAAGCAAGAAAAAACACAATATAAAGTCAGAAAACACTTAAAAAAGAGATAACTGTACAATTTAAAATTAGACGGTTTTAGTAAATCAGGAAATTGCATGTTATTGCACAAATGCTGTCTGCTGCCTACTTTATTTGCAAGCACACAGATATTTCCAAAAATGTCATAAAAATGATAACTGCCAATGCCATTACAGTTAAGATTGCATCTTAAGCTATTACAAATATTGAAGTAGAACTATGTGGTCTGTCTTCTTCTTTGTCCTTTCCAATGTCATGCCTATGAAAAGCAATGTCAATTGTGTATATTTCAGACAGTTTGGTGCTACAATGGTTTCTTGTTTGAACAAGTAATATTACACAGTATTTGCTTTTATTTCATACGTTAATTTCAGTGTTCTCATCTATCACTAATTTGAAACATGCTATCTACATTAATACTTACTTCATTTTCCCAGAAACTAGTTATCTGCTTGCATCCCCCTTTTATTGCGGATTAGTATTTTTTATTGCTACATTTACATGCCAAGTTTGATCACTCAAAGTTTGGTCTGAAGCAACCTACTGTCAAAACAGGTTTGCAAATGTTTTAAAGACTGAAATGCCATGTAGCTGTGTTACAAAGAAAAATGATTAAAGCTTTAAATCTTCTGAGATACACTGTCTAATGTCTAATCGCTATCTTAATTGTTAGATCAACATTTCCCAGCACGGTCGTTCTATTTATTATAGCTTTAGGTTTGAACATCATTCTAAAAAAAAGTTCTTACTTTTCTTTAATATCAAAGTAAACATTACAATTATATGAACCAGTGACCCATGCATTTACATGAAATGACACACAATTGTACAATTACTAGCAAATGAAAAGGCTGGGATAGATGTACTTGAAAAAGAAAATCATTATATCTAAACTTTGTAGGATTTCCAGTTTAATGATTGTTACAGATTCAGCCAAGTTCAATAATCTGGATAGCATTGTTTTTATTTGGCAGTCAGCAACATTTCAGCCAAACTCATTGTGAACGAATTGCCTTAATTCACTTTTGGCCCACCTCTCAGCGACGTACAGTGTTGTTTTAATTTAGCATTTCATCTACTTCAGCAGAAACTGTAGATTTCTGCCCCAATTGAATTGTAAAAAGAAACTCCAGCACATAATCATTTCATGAAGTTATTTCACATAGTTTGTTACATGCCAAACCATTTAATTCCTGTGGTGAGTTGAAAAGCACTAAAGAAACATGCATATTTTTTATCCTTTTTTTATTCATTGAGGTTTTTTCCTTAACAAAAAGTAAGTCAACATATGGTAGTAAAAGAAATGTTGAGAAGAAATATCTGTACAGTTTCTACGTTCCCTTACTCAAAAAATGTTTGAGATAAGCTGAATACATGTACTTACATTACGTATTTACATTAACCCCTTAACCCCAAAGAGTGGTGTGCACGTTAATGACCACGCCAATTTTTACAATTCTGACCACTGTCTATTTATGAGGCTATAACTCTGGAATGCTTCAACGGATCTTCACTATTCTGAGATATTTTCTCGTGACATATTGTACTTCACGTTAGTGGTAAAATTTATTCGATATAACTTGCGTTTATTTTTGAAAAAAACGCAAATATGGCAAAAATTTTGAAAATTTAGCAATTTTCAAACTTTGAATTTTTATTCCCTTAAAACAGAGAAATATGTCACACAAAACAGTTAAGAAATAACATTTCCCACATGTCTACTTTACATCAGCACAATTTTAGAACCCAAATTTTTTTTTTTTAGGAAATTATAAGGGTTAAAATTTGACCAGCGATTTCTCATTTTTTTTCAACAAAATTTACAAAGCCATTTTTTTTAGGGACCACCTCACATTTGAAGTCACTTTGAGGGGTCTATATGGCAGAAAATACCCAAAAGTGACACCATTCTAAAAACTGCACATTCAAAAGTTTATTAACCCTTCAGGTGCTTCACAGGAGCTGAAGCAGAGTGGAAGGAAAAAATGAATATTTAACGTATTAGTCACAAAAATTATATTTTACAAACTTTTTTTATTTTCACAAAGGTAAAAGGAGAAAATGGACAGATAAAGTTGTTGTGCAATTTCTCCTGAGTACGCCGATACCCCATATGTGTGGGAATATCACTGTTTGGGCACACTGCAGAGCTCGTAAGGGAAATTGGCAGGAATTGAGATTGGATGCCATGTCGCGTTTGGAGAGCCTCTGATGTGCCTAAACAGTGGAAACCCCCCACAAGTGACACCAATTTGGAAACTAGACCCCCTATGGAACTTATCTAGATCTGTTGTGAGCACTTTGAACCCCCAAGTGTTTCACAAAAGTTTATAATGCCTGGGTGTGAAAAAAAAACAACAATTTTCCACAAAAATGATTTTTTAGTCCCAAATTTTTGATTTTTCCCAAGGAAATTGTACCCCAAAAGTTGTTGTCCAATTTGTCCTGAGTACGCTAATACCCCATATATGTGGGGGAAACTGTTTGGATGCACGACAGGGCTTGGAAAAGAAGTAATAACGTTTTGGAATGCAGATGTTGATTGGGTCATGTTCCGTTTGCAGTGCCCCAGACGAGCCTAAACAGTGGAAACCCCCCACAAGTGACCCCATTTTGGAAACTAGACCCCTAATGAACTTATCTAGATCTGTGGTGAGCACTTTGAACCCCCAAGTGCTTCACACAAGTTTATAATGCCCGAGCATGAAAATAAAAAATCCTATTTTTTCCACCAAAATTATCTTTTAGTCAACAATGTTTTATTTTCTCAAGGGTAACAGGAGAAATTGGACCACAAAAGTTGTTGTCCAATTTGTCCGGAGTACGCTGATACCCCATATGTGGGGGGAACCACTGTTTGGGCGCACAGCAGAGCTCGAAATGGAAGGAGCACCATTTGACTTTTTCAAACCAAAATTAGCTGGAATTGAGATTGGACGCCATGTTGCATTTGGAGATATCCTGATGTGCCTAAACAGTGGAAACCCCCCACAAGTGACCCCATTTTGGAAACTAGACCCCCTACGGAACTTATCTAGATCTGTAGGGAGCAATTTGAACCCCCAAGTGCTTCACACAAATTTATAATGTAGAGCCATAAAAATAAAAAATCATATTTTTTTCCACAAAAATGATCTTTTCACTCCAATTTTTATTTTCCCAAGAGTAACAAGACTCCAAAACTTATTGTACATTTTGTCCTGAGTACGCTGATACCCCATATTTGGGGTAAATCACTGTTTGGGTGCATGGCAGAGTTTGGAAGGGAAAGAGCGTCATTTGACTTTTTCAATGCAGAATTGGCTGGACGTCATGTCATATTTGGAGAGCTCCTGATCTGCCTAAACAGTGGAAATTCCTGACAAATGACACCATTTTTTTTCCACAAACATGATCTTTTAGTCCCCAACTTTTTATTTTCCCGAGGGTAACAGGAGAAATTGGACCCCAAAAGTTGTTGTCCAATTTGTCCTGAGTACGCTGATACCCAATATGTGGGAGAAAACTACTGTATGGGCACACGTCAGGGCTCGGAAGGGTAGTAGTGACGTTTTGGATTGCAGACTTTGATGGAATGGTCAGCGGGCACAATGTCGCATTTTGAGAGCCTCTAATGTGCCTAAACAGTGGAAACACCCCACACGTTACCCCATTTTGGAAAATAGACCCCACAAGGAACTTATCTAGATGTGTGGTGAGCACTTTGAACCACGAAGTGCTTCACAGAAGTTTATAACGATCAGCCGTTAAAATAAAAAATCTTTTTTTTTTTTACAAAAATGATTTTTCGCCCACAATATTTTATTTTCACAAGCGTAACAGGAGATATAGGACCCCAAAAGTTGTTGTCCAATTTGTCCTGAGTACGCTGATACCCAATATGTGGGAGAAAAACTACTGTATGGGCACACGTCGGGGCTCGGTAGGGAAGTAGTGACGTTTTGGATTGCAGACTTTGATGGAATGGTCTGCGGGCGTCATGTCGCATTTGGAGAGCCCCTGATGTGCCTAAACAGTGGAAATCCCTCACAAGTGACCCCATTTTTGAAAATAGACCCCACAAGGAACTCATCTAAATGTGTGGTAAGCGCTATGAAGCCCCAAGTGCTTCACAGAAGCTTATAACGTACAGCCATAAAAACAAAAAAATCATTTTTTTTTTACAAAAATGATATTTTTGTCCCCAATTTCTAATTTTCCCAAGTGTAACAGAAGAAATTAGACCCCAAGAGTTATTGTGAAATTTGTCCTGAGTACGCTGATACCCCATATGTGGGGGTAAAATACTGTTTGGGCGCATGGCAGAGCTCAGAAGTGAAGGAGCGCCTTTTGACTTTTTCAATGCAGAATTTCCTGAAATTCAGATCAGACGCCATGTCACATTTGGAGAGCCCCTGATCTGCCTAAACAGAGAAAACCCCCCAATTCTAACTCCAATCCTGACCCTAACACAACCCTAACCCTAATCCCAACCCTAACCCTAAACCTAACTTTAGCCTCAACTCTAACCCTAAGTTTAGACGCAACCCTAACCCTAATGGGAAAAAGAAAATAAATAATTTTTTTAATTTTATTATTTTCTCTAACTAAGGGGGTGATTAAGGAGGGTTGGATTTACTATTTTTAGCGGGTTTTTATGATTGGCAGCTGTCACACTAAAAGACGCTTTTTATTGCAAAAAATAGTTTTACCATATAGCATCACCACATTTTGAGAGCTATAATTTTTGCATATATTGGCCCACAGAGACATGTGAGGTCTTATTTTTTGTGGTACGAGTTGACTTTTTTTATTGGTACCATTTTTGAGCACGTGACATTTTTTGATCGCTTTTTATTTCGATTTTTGGGAGGTTAGAATGAACAAAAATCAGCAGTTCATGAAATGCTTTTGGGGGGGTGTTTTATACCGTTCCGTGTGTGGTAAAATTGATAAAGCAGTTGTTAGGGTTCGAGTTCCCGCTGCTGCACAAGGGGAGTCTCGAACCAGTCCCACTGCGGTCTCTCATTCATCTCCGGCCGCAGTGGAGCCTGCTCAGCAGAGACGTAGGTGACTTGCTGCTGCCTCTCCTGGATCTGCTATTATAGCCAGTGCTGGAGCAGACGTCTTTGGGACAAAGTCCTGCGTTTCCCCTTCTGAGCATGCCCAGGTTGAGATCTCTCATTGGAGATCGGGGGTCACGTGATCAGGTACTTCAGCAGCTCCTATTGGTCTGCCAGGAAGGTCCTGTGACTACTGGAGTTCTGGAAAAAGTTTCATTGGTCCTTGTTTCTGGCAGGTCCTGTAGCTGTTATTATAAAAGGGTAGCAATGCTGAGCCGCCATGCACTAATATCAACCATTATATGCTTTGCGCCAGTGTGGTCATGCGTGTGTGTGGTTAGGGACCCGGCTGAAATAAGCACCTAGAATACCGACTTAATCAGTGAGGAGTTTGGTATGCTAGCTGGTCAGGGTCGGTGTCCTAGATGCCCTAGATTACCGGCATAACCGGTGAGGAGTTTGATTGCCGTATTTAGGGTCTGGAGTTCAGACGCCATACATTGCGGGTGACTCCCGCGAGGATATTAGTGCATGATCACGTTCTATGTTCGCTTAGCATTTAACTGTGTACCTGGATGCCTAACAGGACACACAACTTTTTCTCAGCTGTTCTGTGATGTAACAGGGTTCGCTTTCAACGCTAGACAGCGCCCTAGCGTGTTTACTTTGCGATTCAGTTGTGTTTAGTGAGTTCGCACACATCGCCATATAGCGCTGCGGCACTCCTTCTAGCGGCTCTGTGGAATAACAAAGTTCGCACTTATTGCCACAGCACGTTACGGCGTTTATTTTGGCGACTCTGCGGGATAACAGAGTTCGCTTCTCGCGCCATTTTACCAGCAGCAGGCTCCGCCTGCACGGTGGACCCTGGGCTGCGAACGCACCTTCTACATCAAATATTTGGTGCATTCCGCAGACCCTTACAGCAGTTTTATTCTTCGGGACAGTACGATTACGGCGATACCTCATTTGTATCATTTTTTTATGTTTTGCCGCTTTTATACAATAAAAACAATTTATATAAAAAATAATTATTTTTGCACCGCTTTATTCTGCGAGCTATAACTTTTTTATTTTTTCGCTGATGATGCTGTATTGTGGCTCGTTTTTTGTGGGACAAGATGACGTTTTCAGCGGTACCATGTCTATTTATATCGGTCTTTTTGATCGCGTGTTATTCCACTTTTTGTTCGGCGGTATGATGATAAAGCATTGATTTTTTGCTTTTTTTTTAAGGGGTTCACTAAAGGGGTTAACTAATGGGACAATTTTATAGGGGGGGTTGTTACGGACGTGGCGATACCAAACATGTATACATTTATGGTTTTGTTTTTTTTTATTTACAGGAAGAAATTAATTTATTGGGGAATATTTTTTTTTCCTTTATTTTGGAATTTTTTTTTACACTAGTTATTTTTATTTTTTTAACTTTTTTGCTTTGTCCTAAGGTGGGACATTACAGTATAGGGTCAGATCGCTGGTCTCACAGTGTGCACAGCACTCTGTGAGACCAGCAATCTCACAGGTAGTGCTCAGGCTTCCTCAGCACCTGCTCTCAGCAGGCACTGAGGAAGCCGCCTCCCTCCAGGACCCGGCGGCCGTCTTGGATCTGGGGCCTTGCAGGGCGGAAGGCCTCAGAACAGCGCGATCACATCGCGCTGTTCTGAGGGCCTCAGGGGAGCACGCAGGGAGCCGCTCCCTGCGCTATGCTCCCCTGTGCCCCTGGTACACCGCGATCATGTTTGATCTCGGTGTGCCAGGGTTAATGTGCCGGGAGCGGTCCGTGACCACTCCTGGCACATAGTGTCGGGTGTCAGCTGACACCCAGCGGCGATCAGCTGCGCTCCCCCGGGGACTTTTTTTGTCATTACCATTATGTACCAAATCATGTGACAGAGGACCGTAAAACCTGGTCCTGATCATGTTTTCCAGGGTCTCGGCTACCGCTAGTAGCTGAGGCTCTGGAGATTTTCCAACACTGAAAGGCACTATACCATTATGTGGAGACACAGGTTCAGCGTGCACCCCGGTCCACTAATTGATACTGCATGGACCAGGGAACATCCCACCAAACGCCAGCTCTCCATTTAACATGGTTGTAACGCTACTTGGGCAACACAGGGTGAGGGTAAAACAGTGTGACAATACTTTATTGAACCACAAAACTGGCAGATACCACAGAACAATTGAAGAAAAATACCCATGATAGTACACATCACAGAGTCTCACCCTTCTGCTGTCTTGAATAAGAGCTCCAGGGTTGACTACCCCACTTGTGGCAGTCACATAGAGGAGGTAATGACAAGCTTAGGAAGATGACAGTTCATTGAGGTTTGTGGCCAAGTGACTGGATCGTCCCAATCTGGTTTTTCCAAACATATCCATAGGTTCCAGGTGACCAGATGGTCCCAACCTGGCTTTCACAAATGTTTCTATGGTTCAGCCATGGTCAGTGACCTGTTTTCTTCCAGCCGGGGCTGTGGTCCCTTAAGCTGGCAACATGCAGAATGACATATCTTTGTCCCTCGTGATGGAGCCATGATGTCTTGGCTGCTGTCCTGTAGAGTTTCTGGACCTTTGGCTTTTTAGCTGTCTTGGTTCAATGTCTGTCTCATCACACAGAGGCATATATTTTTATAGTTGACAAGTATCCTTCATCAGTTTTCACAAGTAAAGGGGAAGAATGCTGATAAGACCAACTCACATTATTTGTTTATGTAATCTATTTGCATAGATTTTCATCCTCTATTTTCCAAGTCAACAAACTGGCTGGCCTGGAAAATGTAATAACAACATATCAGCAAACACCACTAGTCATCCAGGATAAAAGCACAATGTGTTACAAGAAATTATCAACTTGCAACTCAATATTACAGGCTTACACAAGCAAAAGTCTGTTTTCTTGACCAACCAGAAAGAAACACATGAATTGAAAAGTCAACATATTGATATCAGTCTATTCTTTCTGGCTTGCTGGAAACAATATCTGGTTAATTAAGATACAATGTTGTGTCTCCACACCTCATTTCTCAGCACCATTAAAGAGCAGCACTGAGGAATAAGTACCCTTTACTGCTGCTGTTAAAAGGCATATCCGTGGTCATTAAGGGGTTAAAGACTCATGCATGCCACATTGACATTATAAATATCAAAAAACTGACAGGCACTTCTAAACAGAAAAAGACAAGTCTGAACAAGTGCAAGCTAGCAGCCATTGTAAATAACAAACAAATTAAAGTTGCACTCTGAAATGCTACAATATGTAAACATTGAATATATGAAATTGGAACTGCATTACTGCTGTAGAAAACATGTTAAATTTAAAGGTAATTACCTCATACATTAGCCAGCAAGAAGGCATGCCCCTTTGTTAGGACACTAAACCCAATGTGATGGGAGGAGTGCTCAGTCAGAGGGAGTGTATTGCTCTGGATTACGCTGTGCTCAACAAGACCCAGTGATACTGATGAGCATTCATGTCAGAACCTGGCTACTGTAAATAGCAGCAATTTTATTTGCTATTTACATTCTCCAGGGCCGGATTCTGGGAATGCTGAACTACATCAGAACTGCGTGGGAATATTTTTTCAAGTAAGTTGGTAAATGAGGGACAGTATTTTGTTTAATTTCTCTTTTTTGTTTTTCAGGTTTCTATATCTGGATTATGTCAAATTCGGTGGATTAAGGCGGTTTCGAAGGATTACATCAAATCTGCATGATTGTTTTTTCAATATATTGTTGAACCAGGGAAAGTGTGAGGAAGTGTTTCTACAAATATTCTATTTTTGTGTTCGTGTACTTCTAATTTTGAATGCTAGGTTAGTTATGGGGGTGTCTGATAGACACCTCTCCATTTCTAACCCCAGGGCTTGATGCCAACTATGATTTTTGACAAATCACAGTTGACATCAACCCCAACTACCATTACCCTGATAACCACTGCTCCAGGGCAGAATTGTCACATCTGTCATACCCACTTCTGGGCAAGCTGAGAGCTGGTAGTTTCAGTCTGGAAAGGGTCCAATAACCATGAACCTTCTCAGCCTGATAATCAGCCCACCTTTACCTTTGCTGGTTATCAAAAATAGGGGAGGCCCCCAGTCATTTATTTTAATTTATTTATTTATAAGTTTAATATATGTCCACTAAACTACATACGTTAAGCACTAATTATATATCTCATCGTTATGAATCTTTCTATCTTTTTTGCTATTATCTATTTTCCTCATCTGTTAGGGATTAGTGAGCATGCTCGGTGATACTTGGATATCACTCGAGTATCTGGGTGCTCGGATGTGCTCGGCACTCGACACGCTTAGGCTCGTGCTTGGATTTGAAGCTTGAATCTCCACCCTGCATGTTTGGCACCTGTTCCAATGCCAATAAGCATGTAGGGTTTCCCTGCCAGTCACAGTAATGCCAAAGCATTCTTGGTAGTGACTAGAGATGAGCGACTTTGCCTCCGGGAGGGTCGAGTCGGGTTTCGGACCACCCAACTGTATCAAAAGTCGAGTCGAACTAAATCGGCTGACTATCGGAAAAAGTCGGAGTTCCGACTGAAACTCGACCCGACCCCAACGCAAGTCAGTGGGGAAGAAAAGTAGGCAGTGAGTGGAGGACAGTAAACACACCTACAGTGCCCATTTCAATGCCAACGACATCAATTCTTATTACTTAAGCTTTTCAACCTTAATTTATTTTATAATAATATTAACGCATTGATAACTGTGGGTTATTTGGCTAAAGTTCTGGGGGGGCAGGGCTGGCTCCAGGTTTTCGTGGGTCCTGGGCGAAAGAGTCTCAATGGACCCCTTTAACACATACCACAATTCATGAAGCTCCGATACGGCAGAGTAAAATAGTACAATGCCAAATATTTCACTTCTTACATTACATGAGTGATATCTATTGTAAATTCTACAATAGCTCAAAAACTGGACAGTATAGTCCTCCATACAGTATTATGGGCACCACATAGTACGCCATACAGAATAATGAGCGCCATATATTGCTCTATACAGAATAATGAGCCCCATATATTGCTCCATACAGAATAATGAGTCCCATATATGATGCTCCATACAGAATAAAGGGCCCAATATAATGCTTCATACACTAAAATGAGCCACATATATTGCTCCATACAGAATAATGAGCCCCATATATTGCTCCATACATAATTGGTCCCATATAATGTTCCATACAGTTTATGATGAGCTCCACATAATGCTCCAGTATATGATGGTCCCCATATAATGTGCCATACATTATAGGACAGTCCCCATAGAGTATAATGAGCCCCACATATTGCTCCATACAGTATAATGAGTCGCATATAAAGCTCCATACAGTATACGATGGGCCCCATATATTGCTCCATACAGAATGGGCTCCATATAATGCTCCATACAGAATAGGCCCCATATGTGCTCCATATGATGTTCCATAGATAAAGGGTGATATAAGATGCCTCATAAATAATGAACCCCATATGATGCTCTGGTATATGATGGGACCCATATATGATTCTCCAGGGTATGATGAGCCCCATATAATGCTCCAAACATAATGGTCCCCATATATAATGCTCCATATATATTGGGCTCTATGTGATGCTCCATATAAAATGGGCCCAATATGATGCTCCAGTATATGATGTGCCCCATGGATGAAGGTCCAGTGTATGATGGGCCTATATAATGCTCCATATATAATGGGCCCAATATGATGCTCCAGTGTATAATGGGCCCCGTATATGATGCTCCAGTGTATGATGGGCCCCATTTATAATGCTCCAGTGTATGATGGGCCTAATATATAATGCTCCAGTGTATAATCAGCCCTATCTATGATGCTCAAGTATATGATGGGCCCCATATATAATTCTCCAGTGTATAATGCTCCACATATATTGCTCCAAACATTAAAAAAAATTAAATACCTCTCCTCGCTGTGCACTGCTCTACTCTGGACTCCTCAGCATTGCCATCTTCCAGCTCTCTGCACTGTGACTGTTCAGGCAGAGGGCGCACAGACATGATGTCAACGCGCTCTCTGACATGAATATGACTGTAAGGAAACGCGGAAGACGTCACAGCGGTGGAGGCGGGAGAGGTAAGTATTGCAAGTGCTGGGGCCCTGAGCAAACAGAGGGGGCACACTCGTATGCGCCGGCACTGGCACAGGGCCCCTCATAGTACGCCAGGGTGTCTGATGGCGAGTGAGCCCCCCCACCTGCTCAGGGCTACGGCACTTGACCTGGTGCGCCAGGTGCTGATGCCGGCCCTGGAGAGGTACAGCCCAGTTAGGGAGGTGGAAAAGCTAGCATATGTTGAGGTGTAGGCTGGATGTTCAGCAGCTGCAAATGGAGAAATTGGAGAAGTCAGAGGAAGAGGAGGACAAAGTGATCCATTTTGCTGGCAACCTATGTGTCATCAGGGGAAGGTGGTACAAAATCCTTTGAAACACAGGCATGGTTCATTTTAATGAAGGTGAGATCACCTACATTTTGGGTCGACAGTCGGGTTCTTCTTTCTGTCAGAATTGATCCAGCAACACTGAAGACTCTTTCTGATAGCATACTACCAGCAGGGCAAGCAAGCTCCTGAAAGTCATATTGTGCCAATTCAGGCCAGGTGTCCAGTTTACAGGCCCAGTAGTCAAAGGGGAATGAACTGTTAGGGAGAACATCGATAGGGGAGGAGTGGTAATTTTGAACCATAGTTCACAACTGCTGTCTCCTGTCTGTTGCAATCGATTAAGTATTAACAGTCGTGTGAGCATTACTCGAGAAATCAGTCCACAACATGGTCATGAAACCCCTGTCTCCAAATCCACTTTGGCTGTGTGCACCAGGAACACCTCTTCCATGTTGCCCAGTACAGCCCGTGGTAGAACCTGCACCTGTTCTGTTTAGGTAGCTGAGGAGAAATAGCAAAAACGGTAATACACCAGAGAGGCTGGAACCTATTGGATTGCAGTAACCTGAACTAACCACACAACTAGAGGTAGCCGTGGAGCGTTCCTACGTTGATCCTATATGCCTCGTCACAGCCTGAGAGATAACTACACCTAAAGGCAGAAAGATGAAAGCTATCTGCCCCGAAGCAGATCCCCAAAGAAAATAGGAAGCCCCCAAACATGTAATGGCAATTAGACAAGAAGAAAGCACGGACACAGACAGAAAATAGAATGAGCAAACTCTGGGGCCCAATCTGTCTAGACAGAAAAGTACAGGACAGAACTCTGACTGCAATCCAAAAAAAACCCTAAAAAATACCAACACTTCTGATTGCAAAAAACCTGAGATCACACGATCTCCTCCACCTAAATCAGATCTCTGGTGTAACAAAACCAAGCCTGTTATGTTTTGGTAGCTGAGGAGAGCAGGCAAAAACGGCAATACACCAGAGAGGTTGGAATCTACTGGATTGCAGTACCCTGACTAACCATCACAACTAAAGGCAGCCGTGGAGCGTTCCTACGTTGGTCCTAGATGCCTCTTCACAGCCTGAGAGGCTAACTACACCTAAAGATAGAAAGAGGAAAGCTATCTGCCCGGGAGCAGATCCCCAAAGAACATAGGAAGCCCCCAAACATGTAATGGTGGTTAGACAAGAGAAAATACAGACACAGACAGAAAATAGTATGAGCAAACTGGGGCCCAATCTGCCTAGACAGAAAAGGATAGGAAAGATACTTACTGCAATTCCAAAAAACCCTAAAAAAAGCCAACGCTACTAATTGCAAAAACATCTGAGATCACACGACCTCTACCACCTAAATTAGTTCTCTGGTGTAACAAAACTAAGCCCCAGCCACAGAAAAAACTGGAAAAGATAAATGAACAAACAACAGTGGCTCCAGAGGAACCGAGAGGAGCCCTAGCCCACCGGGGAGGGGAACCCGGCCAACCCCACAGAAATGAAGAGAAAAATGCAAATGGCAAGCACAAAAACAAAAAAACAGAAAATATCTTATCTGAGAGCAGACGAGGCAAGACTCAACAAGCTTCCAAGTGAACCAGAAAACAATGCTGAGACAAGAACAATTGATCACCGGCAACCATGATGGGGAAACCTCCCTTATATCCAGCCAGTCTGTAATTTCTGATTGCCAATCCTCAATGAATGGTTCAGTACTGTTTGTAACCACCAGAGGGAGCTTCTGCTCAGAATTCATTGCTAAAACATTCATAGTAGTACCCCCCCTTGAGGAGGGGTCACCAAACCCTCATTTGTGCAACCAGGTCGGTCAGGATGAGCTCTGTGATACGCACGGATCAGTCTTCTAGCATGGATGTCCGAAGTAAACACCCAAGAATTGTCCTCCTGACCATAACCTCTCCACTTAACCAAATACTGGAGTTTCCGTCTAGAAAAACGAGAATCCAATATTTTCTCAACCACATACTCCAGATTGCCCTCAACCAAAACAGGGTCAGGGGGCGCAGAACCACTGGCTCGACAAACCTCTTCAATAAGGACTTGTGGAACACGTTATGGATCTTAAATATCCCTGGAAGAAGTAAACGAAAGGAAACAGGATTAAGAATCTCCATGATCTTATAAGGTCCAATGAACCTAGACTTAAACTTAGGAGATGCAACTCTCATAGGGATATTTCTTGAGGACAACCAGACCAAGTCCCACACTTTAAACCGAGGACCATCAGTCCTATGCCGGTTGGCAAACTGCTGGGCCTTCTGCTGAGAGAGGGACAACCTCTCCACTACCCGGTCCCAAATCTGCTGCATACGCTCCACAACAGAGTCAACACCCGGACAGACAGAAGCCTCCGTCTGTCCCAAAGAAAATCGTGGGTGAAACCCAAAATTGCAGAAAAATGGAGACATCAAAGTGGCCGAGCTTGCCCTATTATTAAGAGCAAACTCAGCCAAAGGCAAAAAAGAGACCCAGTCATCTTGATCAGCAGACACAAAGCATCTCAGAGAAGTCTCCAATGTCTGGTTTATTCTCTAAGTTTGTCCATTGGTCTGAGGATGAAAAGCAGAGGACAAAGACAATTGAACACCAAGTTTAGAACAAAAAGTCCTCCAAAATCTGGAAACAAACTGGACTCCTCTGTCAGACACAATGTTCTCAGGAATGCCGTGTAACCGAACTACGTGCTGAAGGAACAAAGGCACCAATTCGGAGGAGGAAGGCAACTTAGGCAATAGCACAAGATGTATCATCTTGGAAACCCTATTCACAAATCACCCAGATAACGGTCATTCTCTGAGAAACAGGGAGGTCGGAAATAAAATCCATAGAGATATGGGTCCATGGTCTCTTGGGCACAGGCAATGGCATCAACAAACCACTAGAGCGAGAGCAAGGCTTGGAGCGAGAGCAAGTCCCACAGGACTGCACAAACTCCCTGACGTCACGAGACAAAGTAGGCCACCAAAAGGACCGACTCACCAAGTCTCTGGTACCAAAAATTCCGGGATGACCGGCCAACGCGGAACAATGAATCTCAGACATCACACTCTTCTTCCACTGGTCTGGGACAAACAATTTCCCAACAGGGAAACGCTCGGGTTTATCCTCCTGACACCCCTCCAGAGCCAGTCTCAAATTGGGCGAGATGGCGGAAAGAACTACACCCTCTTTCAAAATAACAGCAGGATCAGATAACTCAGGAGAGTCCGCAAGGAAACTCCTTGAGAGGGCATCCGCCTTAACATTCTTAGTGCCAGGAAGAAAGGAAACCACAAAATTAAAACGTGTGAAAAACAAGGCTCACCTAGGATTAAGTCGCTTGGCTGATTCCAGATAAACCAGATTCTTATGGTCCATGAGGACCACCACCTGATGCTTGGCTCCCTCCAGCCAATGTCTCCACTCTTCAAAAGCCCACTTCATGGCCAATAACTCCCGATTACCCACGTCATAATTACGTTCAGTTGGAGAAATATTTTCGAGAGAAAAAAGCACAAGGGTTACTTTTAGAGGTCTCAGGATCTCTTTGGGACAAAACGGCACCTGCCCCAATTTCAGAGGCATCAACCTCCACCTGAAATGGCAGAGAAACATCAGGCTGCCGTAGAACAGGAGCACAAGTGAATCTCTGCTTAAGCTTCTGAAACGCAGAAACTGCCTCAGGAGGCCAGTTCACCACATCAGAACCCTTTTTGGTCAAATCAGTCAATGGTTTAACAATAACCCAGAAATTACCAATAAATTTATGATAAAAATTGGCAAAACCCAAGAATTTCTGAAGAGCCTTTAATGAAGTAGGTTGGACCCAATCACAGATGGCCTGAACCTTGACCGGGTCCATTTCAATAACAGATGGAGACAAAATGAATCCCAGAAATGAGATCCTCTGTACGCCAAAAAGACACTTTGATCCCTTCACATACAGAGCATTCTCTATCAAAATCTGGAACACAGTCCGAAAATGTTTCACATGAGAGTCCCAGTCATTGGAAAAAATCAAGATATCATCCAAATAAACAATCAGAAATTTATCCACAAAATCACTGAAAATGTCATTCATGAAGGACTGGAAGACGGAAGGAGCATTAGTGAGGCCCAAAGGGCATCAATAGGTACTCAAAATGCCCCTCTGGGGTATTAAACGCCGTCTTCCATTCATCCCCGTGCTTAATGCGAATAAGGTTATACGCCCCCCTGAGGTCAAGCTTGGTAAACCAAGTAGCAGTTTTCACCCTGGAAAACAGGTCAGAAATCAAGGGTAACGGATATTGATATTTCACAGTGATATTGTTCAAGAGACGATAATCAATACACGGCCTTAATGAACCATCCTTTTTGGCCACAAAGAAAAAAACAGCACCCAAGGGTGAAGAGGAAGGTCTGATATGACCCTTCTCCAATGACTCCTTGATATAAGACTGCATAGCGTCATGTTCAGGTCCAGACAAGTTAAAAAGGCAACCTTTAGGGAATTTACTACCAGGCACTAATTCAATAGCACAGTCATAGCTCCTATGTGGGGGCAAGGATGCAGATTTACTTTCGCTAAACACATCAGAAAAATCAGTCAAAAAGTCAGGCACATATTGAGCCTGGGAAGAGGCAGAAAAAACAGGAGTGTTGGCATTAACACATTGGCAGCCCCAACTGGTTACAGACACAGATTTTCAATCCAAAACAGGATTATGAGACTGCAACCAAGGGAAACCTAGTACAATAATGTCATGCAGATTATACAGCACCAAAAATTTGCAACTCTCCTCATGATCAGGTTCAACCCTCATTATCACCTGAGTAGAGAACTGGGGTTTATTCTCAGCCAAAGGGATAGAATCAATCCCCAGTAGGGGAATAGACTTCCGTAGGGGTATCAAGGGAAACCCACAACGTTTAGCAAAATCAAAATCCATTAGGTTAATAGCTGCTCCCGAATCAACAAAAGCCTGAGCAGAAAATGTGGACAGGGAGCAAATCAGGGTAACAGTCAACAGAAATTTAGTCTGAACACTACCCAAGACAACTGAGCGTGCAAAACGTCTTCCCCGCTTAGGGCAGACTGAAATAGCATGAGAGGCATCACCACAGTAGAAACATAACCCATTGTGTTTTCGAAACTCATGACGCTGTGCCCCAGAAGCCACTCCATCACACTGCATGGGCTCAGAAGCTGGTTCACAAGGCAACACTATTCCACGCATACCTCTACGCTCACGCAAACGTCAGTCAATTTGAATCGCTAATGACATAGAATCATTGAGACCAGAGGAAGCAGGGAAACCCACCATAACATCTTTTACATTCTCTGACAGACCCTTCCGAAAAAGGGCTGCCAAAGCATCATCATTCCATTTGGTCAGAACTGCCCACTTTCGGAATTTCTGACAGTACAACTCAGCGTCCTCAAGCCCCTGATTTAATGCCAACAAGGTTTTTTCAGCTTGATCAGTGACATTAGGTTCATCGTACAATAACCCCAGAGCCAAAAAAAATGCATCAACATTACTCAAAACAAGGTCCCCAGGTGTCAGGGAAAAAGCCCAATCCTGAGGATCGCCGCGCAGGAGAGAGATGACAATTTGAACCTGCTGTGCTGCGTTCCCTGAGGACTTAGGTTTTAAGGCAAAAAACAACTTACAGTTATTTTTGAAATTCAGAAATTTAGCTCGATCCCCCCGAAACAAATCTGGCATGGGGATCCTAGGTTCCACAACTGGCAACCCTGCAAGAAAAGGTATCAATACTCCGAACTTCAGTGGCAAGCTGATCCACACGGCCAGACAACTGTGCAAACTCCATTGAGAGAAAAAAAATCCTCCTCAGCACCCAGAGAAAAAGAGGGAAAAAAATGCAGGAAAAAAAAAAATCTCTGACAACTCTGACAACTTTTTCTTTCCACACTATTTTTCCCTTCTGTGAGTACTATATAATTTTCATTTTGGGCCGGTGATACTGTTATGTTTTGGTAGCTGAGGAGAGCAGGCAAAAACGGCAATACACCAGAGAGGTTGGAATCTACTGGATTGCAGTACCCTGACTAACCACCACAACTAAAGGCAGCCGTGGAGCGTTCCTACGTTGGTCCTAGATGCCTCAGTTAAGTAAGAGAGAAAGGAACTACCGCAGTAATGCACACTACTCAGATAACGGAAAGTAGAAAAAACAGTCAATTTTATTGGTATACAAAGAGTAAAGTAAAACACAAGTAAAATCAGAGTGACTCTGGTCCCAAACACCCGCCCCTAACCATGATCAAGGTATATAATGAATAATGTCTCAAAAATAACAAAAACATGAAAAATAACTGGAAAAACATATGATCATAAAATAAACATTTGGAAATATGTAATGGTCCTACTTTCCATTATCTGAGTAGTGTGCATTACTGCGGTAGTTCCTTTCTCTCTTACTTAACTGTTGTTTTTTCTACCGATCTGCACCTCCTTATTTAATTGTGTATAATTGGTGCGCCCTGCATTTCACATTATTATAGGTCCTAGATGCCTCGTCACAGCCTGAGAGGCTAATTACACCTAAAGATAGAAAGAGGAACGCTATCTGCCCCGGAGCAGATCCCCAAAGAACATAGGAAGCCCCCAAACATGTAATGGCGGTTAGACAAGAGGAAATACAGACACAGACAGAAAATAGTATGAGCAAACGCTGGGGCCCAATCTGCCTAGAGAGAAAAGGATAGCAAGGATACTTACTGCAATTCCAAAAAATCCTAAAAAAAGCCAACGCTACTAATTGCAAAAACACCTGAGATCACACGACCTCTACCACCTAAATTAGTTCTCTGGTGTAACAAAACTAAGCCGCAGCCACAGAAAAAACTGGAAAAGACAAATGAACAAACAACAGTGGCTCCAGAGGAACCGAGAGGAGCCCAAGCCCCCCGGGGAGGGGAACCCGGCCAACCCCACAGAAATTAAGAGAAAAATGCAAATGGCAAGCACAAAAACAAAAAAACTGAAAATATCTTATCTGAGAGCAGGAGAAGAGGCAAGACTCAACAAGCTTCCAAGTGAACCAGGAAACAACGATGAGACAAGAACAATTGATCACCGGCAACCATGATGGGGGAAACCTCCCTTATATTCAGCCAGTCTGTAATTCCTGATTGCCAATCCTCATTGAATGGTTCAGTACTGTTTGTAACCACCAGAGGGACCTTCTGCTCAGAATTCATTTCTAAAACATTCATAACACAAGCCACAGCCACTGAAAAAACAGGAAAAATCAAATGAACAAATCATAGTGGCTACAGATAAACTGAGAAGAGCACAGGCCCCAGGAGGGGATCGGGCTGATCTCCAAAAGTGCAAGACTCCAGCAGACTTCCAAATGAACCAGGAACAACAATTGAGACAAGAACAATTGATCACCGGCGACCATCATGGGAGGGAACCTCCTTATATCAGTCCAGCCAGTAATCCCAGATTGCCATTCCTCACTGGAAGGTTCAGTACTGTCTGTAACCACCAGAGGGAGCCTCTGCTCAGAAACCATCTCTAGCACATTCACAACATGCACCGCTGCTGTGTGCTGGGAATGCCTCTAACAAACGGTTTAGCAGAGCTGCTTGTTTGTTCGCCAGTATTAGCTATAGGTTCTCCTGTGGCATGATGTTCTGTAGTTTGCCTTTATAGCGTGTATCCAGAATGCTGGCCAACCAGTAGTCGTCATCCTTCATAATTTTGGCAATGCGGAGGTCCCTTTTTAGGATCCGCAAGACGTAATCACACATGTGGGCCAATGTTCCAGGTGTCAATGATGCACTGACAGTGGTGGGTGGAGGAGCACTTTCTGCCAAATCCACATCCCTCCAGTCACGCATAAACCCTATACCTGACCTTGGCAAGCCAACATTTTCTCTTGCCCCCGAGAAGCATCCTCCTCCCCAAAATAATCATCCCCTCATCCTCCTCTTCCTCTTCTTCCTCCACCTCATCAAGGACAGTTCCCTGAGCAGACAATGGCTGACTGTCATCAAGGCTTCCCTCCTCCTCCTACTCTTCCTCCTCCGCTGCAGACGCCTGATCCTTAATGTGCATCAAAGTTTGCATGAGCAGAATCATAAGTGGGATGCTTATGCTTATGATGGCGTCGTCTGCACTTACCAGCCGTGTGCATTCCTCAAAACACTGAAGGACTTTACAAAGGTCGTTAAGCTTTGACCACTGCACACCCGACAACTTGATTTGTGAGCTCAAACTGCCTGCCCATGTATCTTCCCACAAATGCATGACAGCCTGCCTCTGTTCACACAGCCTTTCAACCATGTGCATGGTTGAGTACCACCTTGTTGCAACGTCTATGATTAGGCAGTGCTTGGGGAGGTGGAGCAATCGCTGCAGCCTCTACATACGACTGGAATCTACGGGCGAGCGACGAATGTTCGAGCACAGTCTTTGCACCTTATTGAGCAGGGCTGGTAACTCCGGATAATTATTTATGAAGCACTGCACCATCAGTTTCAAGGTGTGAGCCAGGCAAGATATGTGTCTGACTTTTGCCAGGGCTATGGCCGCCACAAAATTACGACCATTGTCACTGTCTAACTTGCCTGGCTCAAGATGTAGACTGCCCAACTATGACTAAGTTTCTCGCTGCAAGTAGTCGGCCAGTACTTCCGCGGTGTGTCTGTTATCACCCAAAGACATCATATTTAAAACAGCCTGCTGAGGCTTACCACTAGCTATTCGATAGTGTGAAACCTCGTGTGCAAAACTGGCAGTTGAAGAAGGAGTCCTCGTGCGACTTTCGCTTCTGGAGGAGGAGGAGGAGGAGGGTCGAACACCTACAGCCAACTGCTGGCTATACGGTGGGCTAGGCAGCACTGTCCCACCGCCACTGTCCCCTGTGGACCCTGCATCCACCACATTAACCCAGTGCGCAGTGATGAACACGTAACAGCCCTGGCCATACCTACTGGCCCATGCATCTGTTGTGAGGTGCTCCTTTCTACTCACTGATTGTTTGAGTGCATGGATAATGCGGTATTTCACATGCAGGTGGAGGGCAGGGATGGCTTTTCTAGCAAAGAAGTGCCGACTGGGTAGGTCATAGCGTGGGACAGTGTAGGCAATGAGCTCTCGGAACGCTGCGCTTTCAACCAAACGGAAGGGCATCATCTCTAATGAGATTAGTTTGGCAATGTAGACGTTCAAAGCCAGTGTACACGAATGAGAGGATGAGTACTTTATTGTCCTACTCAGAGTCTCTGCTACGGTGAGCTGGACTTGAGAGCTGCAAATGGTGGAACTAGCAGTGGACATCGCGGACTGAGAGGAGGGTGGTCATGGTGATGGTGGTTGTGGTGGTGGTGGTGGTGATGGCTTAGATTCAGTCTTTCATTGCAAAAACATTGTGATTCCCTGACTGCTTTGGCCTTGCGACGACACCTCAACTTTTCTTGCTGGTAGTGTGCTAACCAGTGGGCTTACAGTGGGGGAAGAGATGGAGCGTTGCTGGCTACCTTCAGTCGGAGCAAGTGCACATGTGCTACATGAGGTTTTGTAGTACGTCCACTCTTGCAAGTTCATGGTGATAAAATGTCTAAGTATTCAACTGGTATTCAAATTTCGGAGATTTTTCCCTCGGCTAAAGGTCCTTCCGCACTTCTTACAGATAACCTTTGCCTCATCAATAGGATTTTGGTCAAAAAAGTGCCACACTGCACTATTCCTACTATGGTATAAATTTTCAGGGCTTGCACGCTGTGCTAATTTTACCGTCTGGCCAAGCTGTTCTGGAACTCTTTTTGTTTTTTAACACGTTTTTGGACAGCTACGGGCCTGCCAGATAACCGCTGCTGCGATGTCGATGCCTGCTGCGGATCCTTCTCCTCTTCTGAGCTATTGCCAGCGGCACCCTTTTCTCCAATGGATGCCAATCCGGGTCAACAACAGGGTCATCCATCACCTCCTCTTCAATTTCATCTGCACCTTCCTCTGTGTCACCGTGTAAGTTGGTATAGTATGCGGGAAGGGGCACCTGAGCTTCATAAGGGTCAGATTTTGGCTCAGTAAACTGCGAGGGCAATGTAGTGCTCTGGTTGAATGTACCTGCAGAATCATCTAGCAGTGGTTGTGCATCAGTGCACTCCATGTCACATTCATGTAGGACTGGGGAATTCAGGATTTGACTTGATAACCCAGGCTGTTGTGAACACTCTGGAGGCGACTTCTGAGCTGGGGCTCCCTCCGGTGGTTGCTGAACCAATTGCTGAATGACCTTCAGCTGGCTCTGAATGGTTTGATATGGGTGACCTGGACTCCCAGCGGCCTTGCCGGTAGTCAATTCTTCTTCCAGGTCTTGCTTGGAGCTCAGCTTGCATTCCTGCTTTGATTCAGATAAGTGATTTGCTGTTTTTTTCCTCTGGTTGGATTTTCCTTACAGGTTCTCTGCCTTGCAGTGGACTTCAGCCTGGTCCCCTTTTGGGGCCTGGCGCTGCAATTGTGCTAAGTTTGTGTTTGCACTCTTGCTCTGTTCCTTTGTCACTTTTTATTTGCTGAATTGCTTTGTGTTACACCAGAAATCTGATTTAGGTTGTAGAGATTGTGTGATCTCAGGTTTTTTGTTAATCAGAAGTGTTGGTATTTTTGTCAGGGTTTTTTTTGGGTTGCAGTCAGTATTCTTTCCTATACTTTTCTATCTAGACAGATTCAGCCCCAGCGTTTGCTCATTCTATTTTCTGTCTGTGTCCATATTTTCTTCTTGTCTAACTGCCATTACATGTTTGGGGGCTTCCTATTTCTTTGGGGGTTCTGCTACGGGGCAGATAGCTTTCATCTTTCTGCCTTTTGGTGTAGCTATCTCTCCGGCTGTGACGAGGCGTCTAGGATCACCGTAGGTACGCTCCACGGCTACTTCTAGTGTTGCGGTTAGTTTAGAGTCCTGCAATCCAATAGTTTCCAGCCTCTCTGGTGTATTGCTATTTTGGCTATTTTTGCAATTTCTCCTCAGCTACCGAAACATAACAGTATAACCGGCCTAACTGAAAATTATATGGTACTCACAGAAGGGAAAAATAGTAAAAAGGAAAAAGAAAATAGAGAGTTGTCAGAATTTTTTTTTTTCTGTTTGTTGCATTTTTTCCCTCTTGTTCTCTGGGTGCTGAGGAGGAATATTTTTTTTTCCTCAATGGAGTTTGCACAGTTGTCTAGCCGTGTGGAGCAGCTTGCCGCTGAGGTTCAGAGTATTGCTACCTAACTTGCTGGGTTGCCGGTTGTGGAACCTAGGATCCCCATACCAGATTTATTTTTGGTGGATCGGTCTAAATTTCTGAATTTCAAAAATAACTGTAAGTTGTTTTTTGCCTTAAAGCCTAAGTCCTCAGGGAATGCAGCACAGCAGGTTCAAATTGTCATCTCTCTGCTGCACGGTGACCCTCAGGATTGGGCTTTTTCCCTGACACCTGCGGATCCTGTTTTGAATGATGCTGATGTATTTTTTCAGGCTCTGGGGTTATTGTACGATGAACCTAATGTCACTGATCAAGCTGAAAAGACCTTGTTGGCATTAAATCAGGGTCGTGAAGACGCTGAGCTGTACTGTCAGAAATTTCAAAAGTGGGCAGTCCTGACCAAATGGAATGATGATGCTTTGGCAGCCCTTTTTCGGAAGAGTCTGTCAGAAAATGTAAAGTACGTTATGGTGCGATTCCCTGTTCCCTCTGGTCTCAATAACTCTATGTCTTTGGCTATTCAAATTGACAGATGTTTGCGTGAGCGCAGAGGTATGCGTGAGATAGTGTTGCCTTGTGAGCCAGCTCCTGAGCCTATGCAGCGTGATGGAGTGACTTCTGGGGCTCAGCGTCATGAGTTTCGAAAGCACAATGGGTTATGTTTCTACTGTGGTGATGCTTCCCATGCTATTTCCATCTGCCCTAAGGGGGAAGATGTTTTTGCACGCTCAGTTGCCTTGGGTAGTGTTCAGACTAAATTTCCGTTTACTGTTACCCTGATTTGCTCCCTGTCCACATTTTCGGCTCAGACTTTTGTTGATTCAGGAGCAGCTATTAACCTGATGGATTTTGACTTGCCAAACGTTGTCGGTTTCCCATGATACCCCTGCGGAAGTCTATTCCTTTACTGGGCATTGATTCTACCCCTTTGGCAGAGAATAAACTACAGTTTTCTACTCAGGTGATAATGATGATTGAACCAGATCATCAGGAAAGTTGCAAATTTCTGGTGTTGCATAATCTGCATGACATTATTGTACTGGGTTTCCCTTGGTTACAGACTCATAATCCTGTTTTGGATTGGAAATCTGTGTCTGTGACCAGTTGGGGCTACCAAAGTGTTAATACTGACACTCCTGTTTTTTCTGCCTCTTCCCAGTCTCAGGATGTCCCTGACTTTTTGACTGATTTTTCGGATGTGTTTAGTGAGAGTAAGTCTGCATCCTTACCTCCTCACAGGAGCTATGACTGCGCTATTGAGTTAGTGCCTGGTGGTACATTTCCTAAAGGTCGCCTTTTTAATTTATCTGTACCTGAATACGATGCTATGTGATCTTATATCAAGGAGTCTTTGGAGAAGGGTCATATCAGACCTTCCTCTTCACACATGGGCGTCGTTTTTTTCTTTGTGGTCAAGAAGGATGGTTCATTGAGGCCGTGTATTGACTATCGCCTCCTGAATAATAATCACTGTTAAATATCAATATCCGTTACCCTTGATTTCTGACCTATTTTCAAGAGTGAAAAGTGCTAGTTGGTTTACCAAGCTTGACCTCAGGGGGGTGTATAACCTTATTCGCATTAAGCACGGGGATGAATGGAAGATGGCGTTTAATACCCCAGAGGGGCATTTTGAGTACCTAGTGATGCCTTTTGGGCTTACTAATGCCCCTTCCGTCTTCCAATCCTTCATGAATGATTATTTTCAGGGATTTTGTGGATAAATTTCTGATCGTTTATTTGGATGATATCTTGATTTTTCCAACGACTGGGACTCTCATGTAAAACATGTTCAGGCTGTGTTCCAGATTTTGAGAGAGAATGCACTGTATGTGAAGGGATCAAAGTGTCTTTTTGGCATACAGAAGATCTCATTTCTGGGATTCATTTTGTCTCCATCTGTTATTGAAATGAACCCGGTCAGGGTTCAGGCCATGTGTGATTGGGTTCAAACCTACTACATTGAAGGCTCTTCAGAGATTTTTGGGTTTTGCCAATTTTATCATAAATTTATTGGTAATTTCTCCGGTATTGTTAAACTATTGACTGATTTGACCAAAAAGGGTTCCGATATGTAAATTGGCCTCCTGAGGCAGTTTGTGCACTTCAGGAACTTAAGCAGAGATTCATTTCTGCTCCTGTTCTACGGCAGCCTGATGTTTCTCTGCCGTTTCAGGTGGAGGTTGATGCTTCTGAGATTGGGACAGGTGCCGTTTTGTCCCAAAGGGATCCAGATACCTCTAAGAGTAACCCTTGTGCCTTCTTCTCTCGAAAATTTTCTCCAACTGAACGTAATTATGACGTGGGTAATCGGGAGTTATTGGCCATGAAGTGGGCCTTTGAAGAGTGGAGACATTGGCTGGAAGGAGCCAAACATCAGGTGGTGGTCCTCACGGACCATAAGTATCTGGTTTATCTCGAATCAGCCAAGCGACTTAATCCTAGACAGGCCAGGTGGGTCCTGTTTTTTCACACGTTTCAATTTTGTGGTTTCTTTTCTTCCGGGCACTAAGAATGTTAAGGCGGATGCCCTCTCGAGGAGTTTCTTTGCGGATTCTCCTGAGTTATCTTATCCTGCTGTTATTTTGAAAGAGGGTGTAGTTCTTTCTGCCATCTCGCCCAATTTGAGACTGGCTCTGGAGGGGTGCCAGGAGGATAAACTGAATTCTGTCCTGTTGGGAAATTGTTTGTCCCAGACCAGTGGAAAAGGAGTGTGATGTCTGAGATTCATTGTTCCGCGTTGGCTGGTCATCCCGGGATTTTTGGTACCAGAGACTTGGTGAGTCAGTCCTTTTGGTGGCCTACTTTGTTTCGTGACGTCAGGGACTTTGTGCAATCCTGTGGGACTTGCAAATAATAGGGCTAGCTCTGCCACCTTGGTGTCTCAATTTTTCTGAAATTCTGGGTTTCACCCTCGATTTTCTTCAGGACAGGCGGAGACTTCTGTCTGTCCGGGGTTGACTCTATTGTGGAGCGAATGCAGCAGATTTGGGACCAGGTAGTGGAGAGGTTGTCTTTCTCTCAAGAGAAGGCCCAGTGGTTTGCCAACCGCATAGGACTGATGGTCCTCGTTTTAAAGTGGGGGACTTGGTTTGGTTGTCCTCAAGAAATATCCCTATGAAGGTTGCATCTCCAAAATTTAAGCCAAGGTTCTTTGGAATTTTTTAATCCGGTTTCCTTCCGTTTGCTTCTTCCAGGGACATTTAAGATCCATAACGTGTTCCACAAGCCCTTATTGAAGAGGTTTGTCGAGCCAGTGGTTCCTATGGCTGCGCCTCCCGACCCTGTTTTGGTTGAGGAGTATGTGGTTGAGAAAATATTGGATTCTCGTTTTGCTAGAGGGAAACTCCAGTATTTGGTTAAGTGGAGAGTTTATGGTCAGGAGGATAATTCTTGGGTGTTTGCTTCGGACATCCATGCTGGGAGACTGATCCGTGTCTATCATCGAGCTCATCCTGATCAGCCTATTTGCGCAGGTGAGGGTTCGGTGATCCCTCCTCAAAGGGGGGGTACTGTTGTGAATACTCTGGAGGCGACTTCTGAGCTGGGGCTCCCTCCGGTGGTTGCTGAGGTTAATGAACCAATTGCTGAATGGCCTTCAGCTGGCTCTGAATGGTCTGATATGGGTGACTTGGACTCCCAGCGGCCTTGCCGGTAGTCAATTCTTCTTCCAAGTCTTGCTTGGAGCTCAGCTTGCATTCCTGCTTTGATTCCTCTGGTTGGATTTTCCTTACTGGTTCTCTGCCTTGCAGTGGACTTCAGCTTGGTCCCCTTTTGGGGCCTGGTGCTGCAATTGTGCTCAGTTTGTGTTTGCACCTTTGCTCTGTTCCTTTGTCACTTTTTATTTGCTGAATTGCTGTGTGTTACACCAGAGATCTGATTAAGGTGGTAGAGATCGTGTGATCTCAGTTTTATTGTTAAACAGAAGTGTTGGTATTTTTGTAAGGGGTTTTTTTTGGGTTGCAGTCAGAATTCTTTCCTATACTTTTCTATCTAGACAGATTGGGCGATTTTTGAATCTGACCGACCTGTTTCGCTCAACTCTAGTGGTGATTTAAACTTTTATATTTTTTTATTTTTTAATATTTTTAAAAAGATTTTTTTTACTTTTGGCATGCTTCAATAGTCTCCATGGGAGACTATAAGCTGCCATATCTCGATTGGTTTTGCTACATTCAGGCGATGATCAGATCACCTGTATGTAGGCTGTGCTCATAGGAATCTGGCACTGACAATCATAGAGGTCTCTTGGAGACCTCTGTTTGTCATGCCAACCCAATGGAGACCTGCGATCACGTGACGGGGTTACCGGTGGGCGAATTTCTGGCCCGATGGCCAGAAGCACGCGTTAAGTGCCGTTGTCAGTTTGACAGTGGCATTTAACGAGTTAATAGCCGCGGGTGAATAGTGATTCCTCCTGCGGCTATTCTGGGCACATGTAAGCTGTTCAAAACTAGTACTAGTTCAGCGAATGTTGCAAAGGGGGTTTAATTACTATATTGTTATCCAAGTATTTAAATACATGCTGTTTAATAATTTGTTCAAAGATCTTTCCTGCTATAGAAATAAGGTACACTGGACTGTAATATCCTAGCTCCATCTTCTTTCCTTTCTTGAAGATAGGGACATTTGCCATTCTCCAATCTTCTGGGACATATAACGTTCTCCATGAGTTTTCAAAGATTCTGGCTGGTGGTTCTGGAATTTCCTCTGCTAACTTTTTCAGTACTCTAGGAAGTAATTCATCTGGACAAGGTGATTTAAAATCATTTAAATGAGCCATGTGTTCCCTCACCATCTCTCTGTTTATTGAGAGTGTGGATTATGTTATTCCTTTGTTGTCACCGTGAAGATCAATTGATGTTACAGTTGCTTTTTTAGTGAAGACAGATGCAAAATAGGAATTTAAAAGTTTGACCTTCTCAACGTCATTTTTGACCATTTCACCCTTTTCATCCTGTAAGGGTCTGTGCACATGTTGCGGATTCTGCTGTGGATCTGCAGCAGATTTGGCCCTGCTGATCCGCAGCAGTTTCTGCTGCTTTGTAAAGTACCATTATAACCTATGTAAAAAAACAAATGCTGTGCACATGCTGCAGATTTTTCCACGCTGATTTGCTGCGGATTTGAATCCGCAGCATGTCAATTCTTTGTGCGGAATCTGCAGAGGTTTTACACCTGCTCCATTATAGAAATCTGCAGGTGTAAAACCGCAAGGGAAATCCGCACAAAAACCACAGAAAATCTGCACTAAATCCGCAGGTAAAACACAGGACGTTTTACATGCGAATTTAGCAAAATCAGCGCGGAAAAATCCGCAAGTGAATCCACAATGTGTGCACTCACCCTAAAAATCCTATAGCTTCTTTGACTTTTCTCTTGCTTTTGACATAACCTTTAAAATCCTTTTTTAACGCTTTCGGTCTCCTTTGCAAGCCTCACTTCATTACTGGCTTTAACTCTTCTAATGCATTCCCTGCAAACAGCATTAAATTCTTCTTTAGATATGCCCCCTTCTTTCCATTTAATATACATCTTTTTCCCTTTGTAGCAAGTGGTTAAATTCTATGTTCATCCATAATGGTCTATTTGAATGCTTCCAATTCTTCCTTCTATTTGGAATTGCTATCGATTATGCAATGAGAATTTAATTGACCAAAATCTCACATCCTTCTTGGTTTGTGCTAAAGAACACTCCAAAAAAGCATTCAAAAATGTTTCTGCATTCAATTAGCCATATATAGAGTATTTTTTTCATGAAATTTTGGAGGTATATAACGCTCCAAAAAAGGTGTTCAAAAATGATTCTGGATTCAATTAGTCATACATAGAGTATTACATTGGTTGTGTATATGTTTATATTTTGGTGGTATATAAAGCTCAAAAAAAGTGTGCTTTGTGCTTAATTTCAGTTTGGATTGAATTATTATAACCGGCTTGGTGAGAGAAAAGGCGATAAAGATGGCAGATTCCCGCGAAACTCGCGTTGAAGCAAACTGAGGAATACTGGAGCCACAACAAACTGGCAGAGGTGGCAAGACTCCGTGGTTTGGATCCAGCTGCTTTACCACAACCATCAAGGACCGAATCCAGGCTGCAGCCTTCTCGGCTGGGGTTCTTGCGGACTGCGGATGGGAGAGAAAGGATTCAGCAACTAATAAGCGGTCTGTGGGGCCTAGATTGGTCTGAAGAGAGAAGGAGGTGAGCTTGGGCTAGAGACATGCTAAAAGGACTGCTAGCCACAAGGTACTGAGAGCTGGCATCTTGGGGGAGGTCGCTATATATGATAGGCAGTGGAGATGTCCTTAGAAGTGTTTGGAACCCATTATCACATCTTGTTCAATCAGCAGGCAGTAAAGATGGAACTCTTGCCTGTAAGGCTGCAAAAGCTGATGGCTAGTACCAGGGTCACGTTCCTCAAAATGGAGGGCCAACATGCTAGTATGCAGTGGGTGTGATCCGAGCAGGATGAACCTTGAAAAATGAAAGAACATGTGAGAGGCTCCTCGAGGCAGCTTGAAATTGGGCTACCATCCCCGAGAGATCATACTGTCCTTGGGGCTCCCATCTCGTATGCGGTAGCAAGCAATTGTGCAGATGACAAAGGGGGCTATCACCCTTTTCTATATGTCCAGGGCTCACTCACCTGGGAATTGAGCTCCTGGAAGCAGGTGGAGGCATTCCATCCAGCCTCCTGAGGAAAGAGAGAAGTATTGTGTGTATTGTGATCCATATAATTTTTTCCTTGCTTTGCACTTTGTGCAAAATTTTTATGAGTGGAGGAGTACATCAACTACAGTTTTAAAATATTTTAATAAGGCCTCCCAGTGGTTTCCTTCAAGGGTTTATGGTAGGAAAACCCTAACTACACTTTCTTAATATTTTAATAAGCCTTTTTTTTCCTTTAAGGGTCTATGGATTATTCTGCTTATAATTTACCATATTTTTCAGACTATAAGACACATCGGACCATAAGACACACGTAGGTTTTAAAGGAGGAAATTAGGAAAAAAATTGAAGCAAAAAATGTGTTCAATTCTGTACTTAATATCCTCTATCCAGATATTTATGGTCCCCTCATCCCCATCGTCATACACATGGCCCCCTCATCCCTACTCTGGTTTCATGGCCACCCTCATCCCTACCATGGTTTGCTTTGCCCCCCTCATCCCTACCCTGGTATGCATGGCCTCTCTCATCCATACCCTGTTATGCATGGCACCCCTCTTCCCTACCCTGGTATGCATGGCTCCCTCATCCTTATCTTGGCAGGAATGATCGCCTTCATCTCATCCTACTATGTATGGCCCCATCTCATCCTAGTATGCATGGCCCCATCCCTATCCTTGTATACAGTGCCCCATCCTTAACCTGGTATAATTGGACCTCATCCCGGTCCTGGTATGCGCAGTCCCATCCTTATCCTGGTATGATTGGCCCCACCCCCATCCTGATATGCATGGCCCCATCAGAAAACAGTTAAAAAAATCATTACATTTTCCTTCCCGGTGCTCCCTCGCAGCGTCCTGTTCCGATACCAGCAAATGCTTTATGCATGTAAGCAGTGAATGGCAGGGATGTCATGCGCTGCTTGCAAGTCAAAGGGAGGCTGCCATAATACTCAATGCTCTGCATGTCAGGACTGTGTGTGCGCAGAGAGCAGTGAGTATTTATTGCTCTCTAGCGAGCACAGTGTCAGTCAGAGACTTCCTGCAGCTGCCGGTGGTCACATGTGCTGATACTTAAAAAAAATGAATATTCATATCCTGAGACCGTGTGGACCAGAATTCATCTCACTGAATGCCAGCACTCTTTCCCTGTGGCAGAACTACCCAAACTGGTGGCACCCCGCTTTTGACCAGCACCCACAGAGAGGAGGAAACAACATGCTTAGGAAGCTGACAGTCCATTGAGGCACGTGGCCAAGTGACACTATGTTCCCAACCTGGCTTTTTCAACATCTCCATGGAGCCAAGTGATCGGAGGGTCCCAATCTGGCTTACTCATACGTTTCCATGAGTTTAATGGTGGTCAATGGAGCAGATCTGTATTCTTCTGGTCAAGGTTGTGGTCCCATAAGATGGCATAGTGTAGAATCAACAAATCTGTGTCCTTCTTGATGGAGTCATGTTGTAATGACAGCTGTCATGTAGAGTGTTACTGGCTGTGGTTTTGTAAAGTTACTCCCATTGACAGAGCCATGATGTCATGACTAGTGTTGAGCGATACTTTCCGATATCCAAAAATATCGGATCGGAATGGTATCGCCGATATCACTAAAATATCGGCGATACCCGATACCGATACCGGAAGTCCCATGTAAGTCTATGGGAACAAAATATCGCAACTAGTGTTGAGCATTCCGATACCGCAAGTATCGGGTATCGGCCGATATTCGCGTTATCGGAATTCCGATACTTAATTCCGATACTTTTTCCATATCGTATACCGGAATCGGAAGTTCCCATAATTCTTTGAGAGGCAATGTGATTTTAGTCAGCCAATGAGGAATCCTACGAAGTGTGGGCACATCCTGTAATGCTGCGGTCATCTTAACTAATGGCATGGCTGTGATTGGCTGCTGAAATGATGTCAGAATGCACTATAAAAGGCGCCGCCGCCATTTTAGCGTCACTGTGCTGTGAACTCAGTAAGGGACAGAACGCTACTCTGCTCACTCTGAGGGACAGTTAGATATTGCGATTTTGTGTACTACTGTGCTTGAGGCAGGCTAGTTTACCAACCGCTGTGTAAAGCTTCATTTTGCCAGTGTTGTTTTAACAGCTCTGTGCAAGGTGTGTGTGTGACAGTGCAGGTGACGCTGCAGTTTGCTCTGCATCCACCGCTGTTTGTAGGCATCTGCACGTGTCACTGACTCTTTTTTTTTTTTATTTTATTTAGTGGAATTGGTGCAGCTCCATTATATTAGAAAAAAAATCAAATCTATTAGTGTGACGTGCTTCCATCCGTATACAATACATTGGTTGCAAACACTATAGAAGTACACAAAGGAGCTTTTCACAGATAGTGAATAGTTGTGTTTCAGTGTTCACTGCAGTCTGTGAGGTTTTGATTTTTTGAGTGCAGATCACGCTCCAGTTAGTTCTTCAACCACTGCTGGTTGTAGTCTGCTGAGCGTGTGTCACTGCCTCATCCTTCACATTTTTCTCTAATTGGTGCTGCTCCATTTTAGTGGAAAAAAATCTAATCTATTAGTGTGACACGCTTCCATCCGTATACAATACATTGGTTGCAAACACTATAGAAGTACACAAAGGAGCTTTTCACAGATAGTGAATAGTTGTGTTTCAGTGTTCACTGTAGTCTGTGAGCTTTTCATTTTGTGAGTGCAGATTACGCTCCAGTTTGTACTTCAACCACTGCCGGTTGTAGTCTGCTGAGCGTGTGTCACTGCCTCATCCTTCACATTTTTCTCTAATTGGTGCTGCTCCATTTTAGTGGAAAAAAATCTAATCTATTAGTGTGACGCGCTTCCATCCGTATACAATACATTGGTTGCAAACACTATAGAAGTACACAAAGGAGCTTTTCACAGATAGTGAATAGTTGTGTTTCAGTGTTCACTGTAGTCTGTGAGCTTTTCATTTTGTGAGTGCAGATTACGCTCCAGTTTGTACTTCAACCACTGCCGGTTGTAGTCTGCTGAGCGTGTGTCACTGCCTCATCCTTCACATTTTTCTCTAATTGGTGCTGCTCCATTTTAGTGGAAAAAAATCTAATCTATTAGTGTGACGCGCTTCCATCCGTATACAATACATTGGTTGCAAACACTATAGAAGTACACAAAGGAGCTTTTCACAGATAGTGAATAGTTGTGTTTCAGTGTTCACTGTAGTCTGTGAGTTTTCATTTTGTGAGTGCAGATTACGCTCCAGTTTGTACTTCAACCACTGCCGGTTGTAGTCTGCTGAGCGTGTGTCACTGCCTCATCCTTCACATTTTTCTCTAATTGGTGCTGCTCCATTTTAGTGGAAAAAAATCTAATCTATTAGTGTGACGCGCTTCCATCCGTATACAATACATTGGTTGCAAACACTATAGAAGTACACAAAGGAGCTTTTCACAGATAGTGAATAGTTGTGTTTCAGTGTTCACTGTAGTCTGTGAGCTTTTCATTTTGTGAGTGCAGATTACGCTCCAGTTTGTACTTCAACCACTGCCGGTTGTATTCTGCTGAGCGTGTGTCACTGCCTCATCCTTCACATTTTTCTCTAATTGTGCTGCTCCATTTTAGTGAAAAAAATCTAATCTATTAGTGTGACGCGCTTCCATCCGTATACAATACATTGGTTGCAAACACTATAGAAGTACACAAAGGAGCTTTTCACAGATAGTGAATAGTTGTGTTTCAGTGTTCACTGTAGTCTGTGAGCTTTTCATTTTGTGAGTGCAGATTACGCTCCAGTTTGTACTTCAACCACTGCGGTTGTAGTCTGCTGAGCGTGTGTCACTGCCTCATCCTTCACATTTTTCTCTAATTGGTGCTGCTCCATTTTAGTGGAAAAAAATCTAATCTATTAGTGTGACGCGCTTCCATCCGTATACAATACATTGGTTGCAAACACTATAGAAGTACACAAAGGAGCTTTTCACAGATAGTGAATAGTTGTGTTTCAGTGTTCACTGTAGTCTGTGAGCTTTTCATTTTGTGAGTGCAGATTACGCTCCAGTTTGTACTTCAACCACTGCCGGTTGTAGTCTGCTGAGCGTGTGTCACTGCCTCATCCTTCACATTTTTCTCTAATTGGTGCTGCTCCATTTTAGTGGAAAAAAATCTAATCTATTAGTGTGACGCGCTTCCATCCGTATACAATACATTGGTTGCAAACACTATAGAAGTACACAAAGGAGCTTTTCACAGATAGTGAATAGTTGTGTTTCAGTGTTCACTGTAGTCTGTGAGCTTTTCATTTTGTGAGTGCAGATTACGCTCCAGTTTGTACTTCAACCACTGCCGGTTGTAGTCTGCTGAGCGTGTGTCACTGCCTCATCCTTCACATTTTTCTCTAATTGGTGCTGCTCCATTTTAGTGGAAAAAAATCTAATCTATTAGTGTGACGCGCTTCCATCCGTATACAATACATTGGTTGCAAACACTAATAGAAGTACACAAAGGAGCTTTTCACAGATAGTGAATAGTTGTGTTTCAGTGTTCACTGTAGTCTGTGAGCTTTTCATTTTGTGAGTGCAGATTACGCTCCAGTTTGTACTTCAACCACTGCCGGTTGTATTCTGCTGAGCGTGTGTCACTGCCTCATCCTTCACATTTTTCTCTAATTGGTGCTGCTCCATTTTAGTGGAAAAAAAATCTAATCTATTAGTGTGACGCGCTTCCATCCGTATACAATACATTGGTTGCAAACACTATAGAAGTACACAAAGGAGCTTTTCACAGATAGTGAATAGTTGTGTTTCAGTGTTCACTGTAGTCTGTGAGCTTTTCATTTTGTGAGTGCAGATTACGCTCCAGTTTTGTACTTCAACCACTGCCGGTTGTAGTCTGCTGAGCGTGTGTCACTGCCTCATCCTTCACATTTTTCTCTAATTGGTGCTGCTCCATTTTAGTGGAAAAAAATCTAATCTATTAGTGTGACGCGCTTCCATCCGTATACAATACATTGGTTGCAAACACTATAGAAGTACACAAAGGAGCTTTTCACAGATAGTGAATAGTTGTGTTTCAGTGTTCACTGTAGTCTGTGAGCTTTTCATTTTGTGAGTGCAGATTACGCTCCATTTGTACTTCAACCACTGCCGGTTGTAGTCTGCTGAGCGTGTGTCACTGCCTCATCCTTCACATTTTTTCTCTAATTGGTGCTGCTCCATTTTAGTGGAAAAAAATCTAATCTATTAGTGTGACGCGCTTCCATCCGTATACAATACATTGGTTGCAAACACTATAGAAGACACAAGGAGCTTTTCAAGATAGTGAATGTTGTGTTTCAGTGTTCACTGTAGTCTTGAGCTTTTCATTTTGTGAGTGCAGATTCGCTCCGTTTGTACTTCAACCACTGCCGGTTGTGTCGCTGGCGGTGTCACTCCTCATCCTTCACATTTTTTTTAAAATTGGTGCTGCTCCATTTTAGTGGAAAAAAAACTAATCTATTAGTTCCGCTTCCATCCGTATACAATACATGTTTCAAACACATAGAAGTACAAAAGGAGCTTTTTACAGATAGAATATTTGTTTCAGGTTCACTGTAGCTGGGCTTTTCATTTTGTGAGTGCAATTACCTCCGTTTGTACTTCAACCACGCCTTGTTCTGCTGAGCGTGTGTCCACTCCCCAAATCCTTCACATTTTTCTCAATTGTGCTGCTCCATTTTAGTGAAAAAAATCAAAATCATTATTGACGCGCTTCCATCCGTTACAAACATTGGTTGCAAACACTATAAATACAAAAAAGAAAGTTTTCACAGATATGAATATTTTGTTTCAGTGTTCACTGTAGTCTGTGAGCTTTTCATTTTGGAGAGCAATTACGCTCCAGTTTGACTTCAACCACTGCCGGTTTAGTCTGCTAGCGTGTGTCACTGCCTCATCCTTCCATTTTTCTTAATTTGGGGGTGCTTGCTCCATTTTAGGGGAAAAAAAAATCTAATCTATTGTGTGACCGCTTCATCCGTAACAATACTTGGTTGCAAAACATAGAATACACAAAGGGCCTTCCACAGATATGAACGTTGTCCAGGTTCACTGTAGTCTGTGAGAAAAACCAAATTGGGGGCCTTAACTTTTCTGACTTTTTTATCAATCTACCAAATGAAAAGCAGTGATAAGGCCGTGGTCGTGGTCGGGGCCCCGGTGTTTTGCACAGGGAGAGGACGTGGGGATTCGTGGTGCTGCCGCACCCAGTGACACAGCATCCACCTTTTCCCCCGGAGCTTTCCCCTTTTTGCCACTTTTGTAGGAGCTCAGCGTACCCCCCTCTGCGTGAAGAACAAATTGAAGCCGTTGTTGGTTTGGATGGCGCCAATGCATCGACTTCAATACCTTCCACCTCCTTCAGGACCACAGCACTGTTGAACAACCATCAGTCTCTTCACCCCGCCCCCAAAAATTGCCCAGGCTCAGAGACCTGTACAGGAGCCAGTGGTCCTGCTTCTTTCTCAGAATCTGTTGGGCTTGGAAACAGGGGCCCAGCCAAGCAGCATTCTGGAAGTGAAAAGAGGCAGATGCAGTGAACGCCAGCTGTGTCTCTCTGAATCTGAAGAGGCGGGTGACCAGGCCGATGGTCAGCACACCGCGAACCACTGATGTGATGAGATCATTGCCAGTTTCTGTTGAGCTGGTGGGCCAGCCACCCAACAAACAGCAGGTGTGGAAGAGGGTTGGTGGAGATGATGAGGCCAAGACCCAACATGGGTGAGGAACAGGAAGGGGTGGGAGCAGCTCTTGAGAAGGATTGCACCAACGGTCCCAACAGTAGGAGAGGTAGGCTGCAGACTCGCTTGCCTGTAGCCTCCCATTTGGCCCCGTTCGGAGCAGTTCTCTTACAACAGCCAAACGGGGCGCCCCGGACTTGCTTTCTGCGTGGTCCTTTTTTTGATACAGTTGCAGATGAATTTGCTATTAAAATGCAAGTGTGTTCAAAAAATTAAAAGAGGTAAAAAATGTCAGTAACCTTAATACAACAAATTTGGAAAAATGTGCGGTCAAAGCACTTTGTTGATTACAAAGCACACTGGAGAGTAGGCCAACCAACAGAAAACACCTACATCTTCAGCCCCCTTTGGGCCTTTTTCCTCCAGTTCAACACGCTGGTAGGCTTTCAAAGGTTCGCCATAAAACCCTGTCAGTTGTCCAGAGACCATGTTATTCCACCCAACTCAAGTTCCCTGTCCATCCTCACACACCCAGGGCCACAAAACACCATCTGCACAGGCAGGGAAAAAAGACCCCCATTTCTCGGCAAACCATCCACGAGCACGGCTCTGAAATGCTGGCTTGCAAAACTTGTCCCTTGAAATTGTATTCGGTGGTGGAGACTGACTTTCCGTAATTAATGGGCATTGGGCATCCCACAAACAATGGCCCAGCCGATTTTTTTCAGAGGCAAGCCGTCCCGGTCTCAAAAGCATGTTGGGCAAAAATAAAAAATGCGCTACTAAACGGGTCAGTAGCAAGGTCCCCCCTGACCACCGATGCGTGGACCAGACCCATGCCGGGACATACCTTTACTCACTGCCCTTGGGTGAATTTTTGTGGGCCGGTACAATCTTGCGAGGGCGCGTAGGTTCGCCAACTCCAAGGATTGCCGGAATCAAGTCTTCCACATTGACCCTCCTCCTACCCGTTCCTCAAACTCGCTGAGGACCGTCACGGCTACCTCCACATGGACCGTGGACGCTTACCTGTCACCGATAGAGCACAGCCGTGGCCAAGGCAAAGGGGGGTTTGAAATTAAATTTCCTATGGGGAATCGAAGCCACACAGCGCAGGAGGTTGGAATGCCATCAAGCAGGAGAGCGACGTGTGGGTTTTTTTTTCCAGCGAATCTCCACCAGGTTGGTATGTGGACAATGGCCGAAATCTTGGCAGCCTGGGCCTTGGCAACCTCACTCACAAACCATGCTGGCACAGTGCTCAACTTGGTCGGCAGAGTTTTTGGAGGGATATCCGGCTTAGCAGCTGACAAGGTCCGCCTAGAGGGCTCACTTGCGAGTTCCAGCATGGCCAGATCGCGCATTGCGCTCGCAACGCAGATTGCCCTTCCCTGAACACGCTCATATTGCGTATCCACCAGGTGGAACAACTTAATATTTGGAGCGGTTGTGTGAGCAAGCCAGCAGTTAGGATTACTGCATCAGGCCAATCAACACCAATTTGCCCGCCACCTTCACCATTAATAGTGGGCCCTAGAAGGACTGTGCCCACGTTTTGCGTGCGTTTGATGAGTCAACGCGGATGGCGATGGCAGTGATGCACTAGTCCCTGACTGTCCCCCTTACTGCCTGCTTCAAAAAACATGCAAGCAATAAGGGATGGGGTTTTTTTGGAAGAGGTGGAGGTGAGGGGTCACAAATTCCCACCTTTGGAAAGTTACGCAACGTTTCCTCCAAAGGGCTGGGCAGGGCTCACTTTGTGGGAGGATGAGGAGGAGGAGTCAATGGAGGAGGAAGACATCGTCCAGAGGGAGTACACAACCTCTATCAGTAGTAGAGAGGGTGGGGTGATGCAAGCGGCAAGAAACGCCTCTTGCAGAGGACAGCGTTTTCTTTGCCAGTTGGGAGTCTGCAGCACATGGTTGATTTCATGCGCATGCCTAAAAACGCCCCGCCGCATCGCCCACATTTCACGCGTCTGATTATTGGGTGTCACCCTCCTTCCCTCCCAGGGACAACGTCAAAAGCCCTCACACACCGTTGAACGGAGCGAAAATGCGGGAGTACCAAGACACACTGGGCAATCCCTAATGTTTCACCTTACCCGAGGCAAGCTGCTGTCTGCTTTACAAAGCGCTCGTCGTGAGGCAGTGAGAGAGCTCTGCAACAAGGGGGCACACGCAGTGCCTCTGCACAGGGAAAGACCAGTATTTAAAAATTGGCAAAGTTTTGGGCAGCGCCACAAATGTCTACCCTCCGGAGGGCTCCAGTCAGCGGGAGCAACGTTCTCAGATGGTGACAAAATTGGCTTTTGCCTTCAGTGTACCCCAGATGGCTCTTCCCCATTCAAGTTTTGGGTTCTAAGGGATACAGGCCAGGAGCTTGCCAGTACATTGGAGGTCTGGCTTGCCCTGCTGCCGTGTATTATCGGGAGCGCGTCTTTAGTGCTGCAGGTGGGTACTAACAGACCGGGCATGCGACTATCCTCCGATAATATAGACCGGCTTACTTTTCGAAAATGAACAAGGCAGGTCTCGCCAGAATTTGTCTGCCGTTTTCAATTAAATAACTGTTTCGCAAGTTATCCAGTCCCTGTTATGTTCACTTTCTACCACCAACTTACTCCTGGGCTCCAACACGCCAGTTGCTGCCAAAGTTCGTGTCCACAGAACAAAACCAAGCTCTACGTTATGGGGTTCATACGCCAGCTTTTCCCCTGCTGGTAACGGCAAGAAGTGCCTTTCCCGACCGGCAGAAAAACCTGACCAACATGCTCCAAAAGGGAAACCGTCCCCCTCTTGTTTATGCTGAAAACAGAAATTGTGAAGTTTTGCAGGCCAGAAGATAAATTTTTATGACAAATATGGAAAAAATAATAATTTGTCATCACCGCATTCTGCACTGTTATTAGAAAGGGAACAAAAAAAAAACATAGTCTACTCTCACTTTTTAAATTAAGCATAAAAGTACATTTCAGATTTTGAATTAATCTTTTTAAGGAATTTATCGACTGAAGATAAATGCATCAATGATGTACGAATCATTAAATCCTCATCATCATCATCACGAGTTTTATTTATGAAAGACATTATAAAAACCTCTGATGCCAACGTAACTTCACAAACACCATATTGAAAGGCCAGCATGTAAACAGGTAAAAATGTAATAAAAATTATTAATCTAGAAAGGCATCATGCAAACTGACAATAGGTAGTTTACCTGCAAGTGCGGTTTAAACAACCCAAGAGTAAAATTAATATGGTATATGGTATCACAGTGCATAGTTTTTTCAGGACAAGTTGATGTAATACTGTATCTCAATTAAGTCAGCGTCAACCTTAGGCTTTTTTTATCTTGTACATTGTTAAAGAGGGAACGTAATTTTTTGGTTTGTCATAGGTGTAAATATTACACATTAAAATTATTACTGCTGTTTTTTTTTTTTTTTTTGCGTCCCTAGTGCACAATAAACGAGCCTAACCTAATTTGATAGCAGCTAAATTGCCACACCCCTACCCTACGGTGACAGTAGGAAGGATGTTGACGGAAAAAGCTTTGCGCAACCAGACATTCTTTTACCCTCTTCAACACTTACAAGCAAAAAAATGCATGTTTCAGCGCAACTTTATTGACTACAGTATAACATCGGCTTACCCATCAGGGTGTCCACTGTCTGATACAGAATAGAAATACCTTTGCTACCACCTTTGTTTCACCTACACTTGCAGGCACACACTTAAAAATTGTGACAAACAATGCCTAATTTTTTTAAATGGTTATTTTTTATTGTACATTATTGTGTCATCAACACATTGATGATCCATGGGACATTCATAATCTATAGAAAGTTACATTTTATGAACTTAAATAATTGAATGTCTTGACGCCACATAAAATTTGCGATGATGATGATATGTTATTACAAAATCCATTGTCTTCACTATGTTATGGTTTAAATAGCGTTCCTTAAGCTTATCATAAAAAAAAAAATGACTTTTTTCTTAAATTTACAACACTTATTTTGTTACCAATTTTTGGGTGTTGGTTTTTCCCCATTTATTTTTGGCATGTCATATATGCGTTTATTTGTATTTTCTTTATTTTTCCTTCTTGAAATTAGAAAACATGGTATCTTTGTACCGTGTTAGCCGTAGAATAGAAAAATATTTAACTTCAGATCGCAGGGGTTTTATACTTTTAAGGATAATGAAAAGATGGAAACAAATTGAAGCTTTCAAGGTACTCACGTCTCTTCATAGGAAGACTAACTAAAAAAATTAAGATCCATTTCTATACACAACAGGAACCCCAGGAATGTGCAATAGGTAAACAAATAAGTGACTGTTCAGAAATGTCATTACTCACAGGGATGAACATAAATATTGGAACAGTTCCTAAAAGGAAGAAATTTTGATTGCCCTTCATTGGGTATTTTTTGGGGTTTTCAGAACCCGGAAGGGCATAGACCAGATTCCTTAATTGTATAGAATGACAAAATCCAGTATCTATTCATTTCCCTCACTAACATGTCAAAGGTCATAGAGCTTATATTCTGAAACCTTTTGTACTTTCTCATATTTGAATTTTATATTTTATAAACAGTAATTTTCCATATTCATGATGCTATGACCGGGCAACAAAAGTCTTTTGCCACAGAAATTCATTAATTTATCTGGAGTTGGCCGAAAATTCACCTTTGTTCTCCTTTTTGTTGCCGGTCTCCCCTCACTTGTCCCTCCCTCACTGTCTTACTATTCCTTGTCCGTTTGTGTAGAAATAGTGATTCTTCATTTTTGGCTTTACTCTTAGCCATGAAGACACCGGTAGCTCGAAGCTTTGAATTTGTTACCAAAAATTTTCAGTTAGCCATTAAACGTTATCAACCACAGAGGACTGCAAGTTAAATATTTTTCTATTCTTGTAATTAAATTTTATTTTATTGTTGTAGTAAAACTTCATTTTTCTTGTTTGAAGTAATACATTTGATGGCCCGTAACAAGGAAAAAACTCAATATTTTATGCCTCCCCCTTACCCTGGGCTTCCGGCCTTGTGCTCAGAATGTTAGATGCACAGATGAAAAAAAACGCTGATGTGTTTGTGGGGTTCCATAACGCCTGCGTTCCCCTCTGTGGTTGGCAAAAATTACGCTGAACTACAACTTCAACTTAAACGTCTCAATAGGCCTTGCCTACACCCTCCTTGACCCTGGCTTCAACTCGCCAGTTTGCTAAAGTGTTAGATGCAAGTGAAAACAATCCTGATGTGTTTTTGTGGGGTTCGTAACGCCTGCTTTTCCCCCTGCTGTGTGTCTGGAAAAATTACTGCTGGGCAACTACAACTTCAACTTCAACGTTCATACTAGGTTGCCTACACCCCCTTACCCTGGGCTTCAACAGCGCCAGTTGCGCTCAGAATGTTAGATGCACAGATAAAACTCGTGATGTGTTTGTGGGGTTCATAACGCCTGCTGTTCCCCTCTGTTTTCCGGCAAAATTATGCTCTACCAATCCTGGTAAAAAAAAAAAAATTACATCCAAATGCTAGTGCTCACATAATAGAGGCTACACCATGTTTCTAAGCTTAAACATTTGAAACGTAACTTTCAACCATAAAATGATTGTCTTTGTCACAAAAACTTAACAAAATAATTGTGACATATATTTACAGATATGCACATGTGAAAACAATGCAAACACAAAAGCCACTTATGCTATAGGATACTGTGGTCAACCCTTGTCATCCTAGCTTACACAATCCAACCACATCATGATGACTCAAATACTGCAATGTTTGAATGCATAAAAGTGGGTTGAACTTGACAACTGCTGCAGTCGAAGGTTTATACTTCAGTGTTCTTGCCTTTGAAATAAAACATACAAGTAAAATAATACCAATGTTGATTAAGGGACGTATGTCACCTGTAAAATTGGCAAACAATGCATGTAGGAATAGTCCTCTTCACATTACTTATTTGTGTCATTTTAAAAATACCATAGATTAAAAGTTAACAGCCCATATTAAAGGACTTCATGTAAACATGTAACGCAACAAAAATCATGATTACCTTGGTAAAGTCAATAGGCTATCACAATAGCAAAAATTACCTGTAAGGGGTGCTGAAAGAACACAACTGAAGAATAGTGAATATATCTTTTATCAGATGAATAGCGACACCTTACAAAAGTTTTTTTTTTTAATACTGTACCTTAACAAAACGCTGTTCACACCTCACAGCATTTTTCTTTGCTTGTTATGTAATAGGGCAATGCGGGGTTTTATCATAGGTGCAGTTTATGATAAAGCATCATGACAACGCCTTTGGTTTGTCGGTACGCTTGCGATGATGAACGATGCGCAGGAATGTTAGCGCGTCAAAGCCACAGCGCTCCCAAACCCAACGCGTCCGCAGGAAGCCAGTTGTGCTCCAAACAAAGGCGCAAGCATACATCACGACCCTTTTAGAAAGCTATATAAAAATAAGGATGTAGTAGTAAGCACACTTTATTGAGGTACAGTATTACATCGCCATTCCCATCGTGCAGCAGTGTCATCTATATATACCTTATCATCCGTTGTCATGCTTGCAGTCCACAGTCAGGCATAAATAGCTGTTTTCACTATGCACTTTTTAAAGTTTTTTTTTTTGTAATTAAATGATTGCCACATATTATCAGTATTACATGATGGAAATTTTAGATATTTTTAAAAACTTTTTAGTGATATTATTCAGCAAATGAAAATGGTGTACATACTGTTACTTATCCATCATTAATGATTCTGATAATGTACTTGTATGCTTTTATTTAAAACCGTATAGCAGATTATTTTAACCGATTTTTATTGTGGTTTGCATTGCTTTTCAACATGTTAATGTATGCGTTTATGTTTGTCAATTATTAATTTACATATATTTTTTAAAGTAAAATCATCATCTTATGGTACTAAAGGTTATATTTCTCTTGTTTGGAGTATAGACATTTTAATTGACAGTAACAAGGAAAATACTTGATCTAGTATTTAAACATCCTCCTTGACCCTGGGCTCCAACACCGCCAGTTGTTGCTTGGAAGTGCTGTTAGCACAGTCATAAAACACTTGCTCCTGTGTTACTGGGGTTCAGTAATGTCAGCTGTTCCCCTGCTGTGTGAACGGCAAACAGTCCTGCTGCCTCCACCATGTTCTTCTTCTCATTCCCTGGGTTTACAACACCGCCAGTTGTTTTCTCGAAGTGCTGTTAGCACAGTTAACACTTGCTCCCGTGTTACTGGGGTTCATAATGTCAGCTGTTCCCCTGCTGTTGTGAACGGCAAAAAGTCCTGGCTGCCTCCACCATGTTCTCTTCTCATCCCTGGGTTAAACACCGCCAGTTGTTTCTCGGAAGTGCTGTTAGCACAGTTAACACTTGCTCCCGTGTACTGGGGTTCAGTAATGTCAGCTGTTCCCCTGCTGTGTGAACGGCAAACAGTCCTGCTGCCTCCACCCGTTCTCTTCTCATCCCTGGGTTACAACACCGCCAGAATGTTTCTTGGAAGTGCTGTTAGCACAGTCTACACTTGCTCCCGTGTTACTGGGGTTCAGTAATGTCAGCTGTTTCCCCATGCTGTGTGAACGGCAAAAAGTCCTGCGCCTCCACCCTGTTCTCTTTCTCATCCCTGGGTTACAACACCGCCAGTTGTTTCTCGGAAGTACTGTTAGCACAGTCTACACTTGCTCCTGTGTTACTGGGGTTCAGTAATGTCAGCTGTTCCCCTGCTGTGTGAACGGCAAAAAGTCCTGCTGCCTCCACCCTGTTCTCTTCCCATCCCTGGGTTACACACCGCCAGTTGTTTCTTGGAAGTGCTGTTAGCACAGTCTACCTTGCTCCCGTGTTACTGGGGTTCAGTAATGTCAGCTGTTCCCCCCGCTGTGTGAACGGCAAAAAGTCCTGCTGCCTCCCCCTGTTCTCTTTCAATCCCTGGATTACAACACCGCCAGTTTTTTCTCGAAGTGCTGTTGCACAGTCTACACTTGCTCCTGTGTTACTGGGGTTCAGTAATGTCAGCTGTTCCCCTGCTGTGTGAACGGCAAAAAGTCCTGCTGCCTCACCCTGTTCTCTTCTCATCCCTGGGTTACAACACCGCCAGTTGTTTTCGAAGTGCTGTTAGCACAGTCTACACTGCTCCTGTGTTACTGGGGTTCAGTAATGTCAGCTGTTCCCCTGCTGTTGTGAACGGCAAAAAGTCCTGCTGCCTCCACCCTGTTCTCTTCCCATCCCTGGTTACAACACCGCCAGTTTGTTTTCTCGGAAGTGCTGTTAGCACAGTCTACACTTGCTCCCGTGTTACTGGGGTTCAGTAATGTCAGCTGTTCCCCTGCTGTGTGAACGCAAATAGTCCTGCTGCCTCCACCCTGTTCTCTTCTCATCCCTGGTTACAACACCGCCAGTTGTTTCTCGGAAGTGCTGTTAGCACAGTCTAACTTGCTCCTGTGTTACTGGGGTTCAGTAATGTCAGCTGTTCCCCTGCTGTGTGAACGGCAAAAAGTCCTGCTGCCTCCACCCTGTTCTTCCCATCCCTGGGTTACAACACCGCCAGTTGTTTCTTGGAAGTGCTGTAGCACAGTCTACACTTGCTCCCTGTTACTGGGGTTCAGTTAATGTCAGCTGTTCCCCTGCTGTGTGAAACGGCAAAAAGTCCTGCTGCCTCCACCCTGTTCTCTTCCCATCCCTGGGTTACAACACCGCCCAGTTTGTTTCTCGGAAGTGCTGTTAGACAGTCTACACTTGCTCCCGTGTTACTGGGGTTCAGTAATGTCAGCTGTTCCCCTGCGGTGTGAACGGCAAATAGTCCCTGCTGCTCACCCTGTTCTCTTCTCATCCCTGGGTTACAACACCGCCAGTTGTTTCTCCGGAATGCTGTTAGCACAGTCTACACTTGCTCCTGTGTTACTGGGTTCAGTAATGTCAGCTGTTCCCCTGCTGTGTGAACGGCAAAAAGTCCTGCTGCCTCCACCCTGTTCTCTTCTCATCCCTGGGTTACAACACCGCCAGTTGTTTCTCGGAAGTGCTGTTAGCACAGTCTACACTTGCTCCTGTGTTACTGGGGTTCAGTAATGTCAGCTGTTCCCCTGCTGTGTGAACGGAAAAAAAGTCCTGCTGCCTCCACCCTGTTCTCTTCCCATCCCGGGGTTTTACAACACGCCAGTTTGTTTCTCGGAAGTGCTGTTAGCACAGTCTACACTTGCTCCCGTGTTACTGGGGTTCAGTAATGTCAGCTGTTCCCCTGCTGTGTGAACGGCAAATAGTCCTGCTGCTCCACCCGTTCTCTTCTCATCCCTGTTACAACACCGCCAGTTGTTTCTCGGAAGTGCTGTTAGCACAGTCTACACTTGCTCCTGTGTTACTGGGGTTCAGTAATGTCAGCTGTTCCCCTGCTGTGTGAACGGCAAAAAGTCCTGCTGCCTCCCCCCTGTTCTCTTTCATCCCTGGGTTACAACACCGCAGTTGTTTCTCGGAAGTGCTGTTAGCACAGTCTAACACTTGCTCCTGTGTTACTGGGGTTCAGTAATGTCAGCTGTTTCCCCTGCTGTGTGAACGGCAAAAAGTCCTGCTGCCTCCACCCTGTTCTCTTCCCATCCCTGGGTTACAACACCGCCATTTGTTTCTGGGAAGTGCTGTTAGCACAGTCTACACTTGCTCCCGTGTTACTGGGGTTTCAGTAATGTCAGCTGTTCCCCTGCTGTGTGAACGGCAAATAGTCCTGCTGCCTCCACCCTGTTCTCTTCTCATCCCTGGGTTACAACACCGCCATTGTTTCTCGGAAGTGCTGTTAGCACAGTCTACACTTGCTCCTGTGTTACTGGGGTTCAGTAATGTCAGCTGTTCCCCTGCTGTGTGAACGGCAAAAAGTCCTGCTGCCTCCACCCTGTTCTCTTCCCATCCCTGGGTTACAACACCGCCAGTTGTTTCTCGGAAGTGCTGTTAGCACAGTCTACACTTGCTCCTGTGTTACTGGGGTTCAGTAATGTCAGCTGTTCCCTGCTGTGTGAACGGCAAAAAGTCCTGCTGCCTCCACCCTGTTCTCTTCTCATCCCTGGGTTACAACACCGCCAGTTGTTTCTTGGAAGTGCTATTAGCACAGTCTACACTTGCTCCCGTGTTACTGGGGTTCAGTAATGTCAGCTGTTCCCCTGCTGTGTGAACGGCAAACAGTCCTGCTGCCTCAACTTTAATTTCCATGGGTACCTTCTGCTACCCATCCGGGTTCCAGTACCGTCAGCTGGTTCTCCGCAGTGCCTTTGGCCTAGGTGCCTCCATGTCGGTATCCGAGTTCCAGCAACGTCTGCTGGTCCTTGGTAGTGCTTTGGAGCACAGGTACCTCTTGCTTAGTAACCCTGTCCCAGTAACGTCAGCTGGTCCTCGGTTGTGCCATTGGCTCTTTTCCTTCTGCTGACCCTCCGGGTTCCAGCACAGTCAGCTGGTCCTCATTACTTTCATTGGCTCTTGTACCTTCTGCTACCCATCCGGGTTCCAGTACCATCAGCTGGTTCTCCGCAGTGCCTTTGGCCTAGGTGCCTCCATGTCGGTATCCGAGTTCCAGCAACGTCTGCTGGTCCTTGGTAGTGCTTTGGAGCACAGGTACCTCCTGCTTAGTAACCCTGTCCCAGTAACGTCAGCTGGTCCTCGGTTGTGCCATTGGCTCTTTTCCTTCTGCTGACCCTCCGGGTTCCAGCACAGTCAGCTGGTCCTCGTTACTTCCATTGGCTTTTGTACCATCACCAACAGGACAAAGAAGGTTAAGACAAACTACAAGATACAGAACAAGAGACAGAAGAACAATAAGCAGAAGATCAAAAAGCAGAAGAACATTAAGTATAAGACCAAAATGAAGAGCAAAATATATGCTCTAAATTCTAAGCAGAAGAAGACTAAGCAGTGTATGGGGGTGAGTCCGTTCCTCCTCGTGGTGCCCCTGGAAAATGCCTGATGCTGCTGCAGGCTAAACTGAACGCGGACAAATACTGTTGTAATTAAAATCTTTCGTGACAGCAAGAACGGAAGGATGAAAATTCAGAGTTTTACAGATTACAAGTACAGGAATGTCTGTCACAAATAAGAATATGATGAAAAGGATGAATAGGAAGAAGATGAAGAAGTAGAATATGAAGAATAATAACTGTTTAATAAGAACAATATAAGTAATGTTAACAAAAAGATGAATAGCAAGAAGTTTTAGAAGATTAAGAAGGTGAAGATGAAGAATAATTTGATGAGAAAGATGATGCTGCTGAAAATTATGAAGGAAAGTGTGTGAAAAGTTAAAAAGGTGAAGACCATGGAAGTTGTGAAACAGACATATTTGACAAAATAGAAAAAAGGTTAACAACATTGTCAATTTGTTCGTCAATCCGAACGTATTTCCTAAAAAAAAAAAATTAATGCTATTCCATTGGATTGGGTCAAACATCTATGCCTTTAATGTCTCCTCAACCTCCCCCAATACATTCTACATTACTCTTTCTTGTTTTCCTTCATGTACAATTAACCAACAAGGCAAGAATGGGTTTTTTTTAATTTCGATATTTTGTTCCCATAGACTTACATGGGACTTCCGGTATCGGTATCGGGTATCGCCGATATTTTAGTGATATCGGCGATACCATTCCGATTCCGATACTTTAGGATATCGGAAAGTATCGCTCAACTCTAATCGCAACTAAAAAAAACACTTTCTTTCCTTGTAAACACAAAATATACACACATAGAATACATATATATATATATACATGTCATTGTGACATATATATATATATACATATATGTATAGTTTATACACTTCTACATAGTAAAATAGCCTCTGATTCAATTGCCGGGTAAAGCCGGCTTCTGTGAAAAGACAGAAGCACCCGACATGAAATGACACTTGGTGTACATAGGGTTAACCATGTCTTTTCATGTAGTTTGATATGTGATTTGCACAAACAATTACATCAGTCTATATGTGCAAAATTTCACACCTGTAGGGGTTAATTAAAGGTGTAAATTCGTTGTAAAAAAAAAGGGACTTTTTTGCTACGAATTTACACCTTTAATTAACCCCTACAGGTGTGAAATTTTGCACACATAGACTGATGTAATTGTTAGTGAAAACAATAGATCAAACAACTTGAAATGACAAGGTTAACTCTATGTAAACCATGTGTCATTTCATGTCGGGTTCTGCATTTTCACAAAAGCCGGCAATTGAATTAGCGGCTATTATACTATGTAGAAGTGTATGAACTATAAATATAAATATATATATATATATATATGTCACAAATTCAATGACATGTATATATATATATATATATATATATATATATATGAGGTGTAAAATTGTTGCAAAAAAATGCGTGGGCTCCCGTCCTATTTTCGCAACCAGACAGACAAAGCCAGCAGTGGGGGCAGATAATAATAGCCCAGAGAGGGACCATTATTTTTGGCCCCCCCCGGCTACTAACATCTGCCCCCAGACACCCCAGAAAAGACAAATCTATAATTAGATTCGCCCTTTCTGGCACTTTGCCCGTCTATTCCCATTGCCCTGTAGCGGTGGCGAATGGGTTAATAAGGGGTTAAAGCCACCTTGCAATTGAAAGGTCACCTTAAGCCAGGTTAATAATTGAGAGCTGTCAATTATACAACTATCAATTATTAATCCTATTGCATGAAATAAAAATAAAACACACACACTTTAATGAAAAATCATTTTAATGAAATAAAGACACATGTTTTTGACCATCTTTTATTTTACTGCAAAACCATTTCCTGTAATAAAAATAAAATAAAAAAGCAAATTTATTCTTACCTATCCCATGCACAGTCAGGTCCCACGGTGTAATCCTTCAGAAAGGGTTAATGTTTACTGCAGGGACCGTAGCTAATGCTGCAGCCTCACAGTAAACCCCCAAATGAATGAGTTCCTCTCCTGGCTGACAGGAGAGGAAGTGGAAAGCTTAATTTATTACTTTCCACTTTCACTTCAGGTCAGCCAGGGACACCATCAGTGACGTCAGAGGGAACTGATTAACAAAAATAGGGGTTCCCTTCGAAAAAAAATTGGCGTGGGGTCCCCCCTATTTTTGTTAACCAGCCAGATGAAGCAGACTGCTGAGGCCTGGTTTTTCAGGCTGGTAAGGAGCCAAGATCCATGGACCTTGCCAGCCTGATAATACCAGGCCACAGCAGTCTGCATATCTTGGCTGGTTAACAAAAATAGGGGATCCCTCGAAAAAAAATTGGCGTGAGGTCCCCCCTATTTTTGTTAACCAGCCAGATGAAGCAGACTGCTGAGGCCTGGTTTTTCAGGCTGGTAAGGAGCAAAGATCCATGGACCTTGCCAGCCTGATAATACCAGGCCACAGCAGTCTGCATATCTTGGCTGGTTAACAAAAATATGGGATCCCCTTGAAAAAAATAACGGCGTAGGGGTCCCCCTATTTTTGTTAACCAGCCAGATGAAGCAGACTGCTGAGGCCTGGTTTTTCAGGCTGGTAAGGAGCCAAGATCCATGGACCTTGCCAGCCTGATAATACCAGGCCACAGCAGTCTGCATATCTTGGCTGGTTAACAAAAATAGGGGATCCCCTCGAAAAAAAATTGGCGTGGGGTCCCCCCTATTTTTGTTAACCAGCCAGATGAAGCAGACTGCTGAGGCCTGGTTTTTCAGGCTGGTAAGGATCCAATATCCATGGACCTTGCCAGCCTGATAATACCAGGCCACAGCAGTCTGCTTATCTTGGCTGATTAACAAAAATAGGGGATCCCCTCGAAAAAAAAACGGCGTAGGGGTCCCCTTTTTTGTTAACCAGCCAAGTAAAATGCAGACTGCTGCGGCCTGGTATTAAAAGACTGTCAAGGCCCATGGATTTTGGCCCTCAACAGCCTGATAATACCAGGCTACAGCAGCCCCACATTTGGCGCATCAAAAGATGTGCCAATTGTGGCACTTTACCCGGCTCTTCCCACTGCCCTGTAGCGGTGGCAAGTGGGGTAATAAGGGGTTAATGTCACCGTTGATTGCACGGTGACAATAAGCCCGGTTAATAATGGATAGGCGTCAATAAGACACCGATCCATTTATTAATCCCAAAGTTTTTAAATGTATAAAAAAAAGACACAGCAAGAAAAAAGTATTTTAATGAAATAAAAGAGACAACACAGTTTTCATTTCTTTTATTACTCTCTAATTCCTGTGACGCCATCGATCTCCTGTAAAAAAAGGAAAAAAACAAACCAACAGTATACCACCTGTCCGACGCAGTCCATAGTAACGACTGTCCCACGACGATCCAGCTCTGCTACATCGGAATGACAGGCAGAGCCTGTCATCCCGGCGCAGCACAGCTGATTACCTGCTTCCCCGGCGGTGACGTCATCGGACTGACTGCTTTACGGCCGGGATTACCCAGCAGTCACTGCAGTTATCGCGAGAAACTGCATGTGACCGCCGGGGAAAGATGATGTCGGCCATCAAGCAGTCCAGGCCATGACCGCCGGAGATCTTCTGCCAGGTAAGTGCCGCTGACTCCTGACAGACCCGACCGACGGACACTGACAGTGACAGTGACAATTCCGATTCCGGTATCCGATATGACGACAATATCGGATCTCGGAATCGAAAGCCCGATACAGCTAATATCGGCCGATACCCGATATTTGCAGTATCGTATCGCTCAACACTAGTCATGACAGCAATCCCTTAAAGTGTTCCTGGCTGTGGTTTTGTAAAGAGTTACCTTAATACAGAGGCACATCCCCATTTATAATTCACAGCTCTTATTCAGGCATTTTTCCACAAGATTGGGGAAGATAGCAGGGGTTCATCTCACAATGTTCGAGAATTTAATCTACAAGCTATATGAACTCATACAATGGATAACTAACATGTTAGTAAACATTGGTTGTTCATTGGCACTGCTCCCCTGTTTTGCAAAGATAACAACAACCTGTTGGAGCTGATATAAGAGGCAAGAAGCAGCCATTCATCAATTTCATCAAAGATCCTTGAATGTTGTGCCCACAGAAGGGAGGATGAGGTATGTATTTCTGAGGTAGTGCAGGGCACAGATGCAGGATTCTGGGCCCATATCTAATGCTGATGGGAGGGGGTAAGTATTACAATGAAGAAAGGAGGCACGGATTTCATCCAGGCACCACAAGCCCCAAAGTCTAGAAGAAATCATTAACATCAAAAAATATAGATTTCTCGACAACAAGGCAGTTAATATGAGGAAAACAGGTAGGAGTAGCTTAATATTTTAATATTAATAGGTCATATATGTCCTGGGGGTGAAAGATTCCTTTTAAAGTGGAGTTAAAGTGTGATACCAATGTTCTCAACAGCGATCTGGGTGTCAGGGATGCATACACATTACCACCAGGAAACTGACTGGTAAATGGGGCTAAAGGTCTATGTATATTTGAAGCCTCTGTCACTCAAGCTCTATTACACACCCAGTTCCATCTCCTGCTGCTTTACTAATGGCCTCTATGCTGTGTAACTTAATACATATGATCCATAGATCAAGCAAGAAGATTGGCACAAGTCAGGGAATAGAGCTGGAGTGACCAAAGCTTCATATGTACCATAGATCTTTTGTCACAGGGTTACCGCAACAGAGATGAGCCAGAAGATCACAGCATCTGATTGCTCCTACTCCTGTGCTAAAAAGAAGCACTTCACCTTATTTTTAAATGGTGTTTATTTCCTTTGGCAGAACAGGGGTTAATCCTATCTCCTCTATAATCTAGGTCCTGATTGTAACACATTGTCAGAGCTAGCTTATGCTGCATGGCCTGGAGGAGAGTATTTTGGTGTTTATAGGTGTTATAGGAGTTTGGAGGTGTTATCTGTGACTGTTGCGTGGGTTTGTAAGTGTCATAATTCCCTCCCCCTCTCATACTTTATTTTTTCCCTGTCCTCCACTCCCCAGTGCATTCCTTTGTTATATGTGAGTGAATATTTGTATGTCTGGTATTTTCATTTGTCCTTGTTCATGTTGCCTTATTTGTCGGGTTGGTGTACTGCGGTGCACGTCAGCTTCTCTCTTCCCTGGGCAGAGGAAAGGAACAGACAGATGGCTGATTCAGGAGATAAGGCAAGAGTGAGTCCCAGGAATCTTCACCTGCAGAAGTATCCCGGGCAATAGGGCAAGTTAGGGTGCCCCCTAATGATAGGGACAGAAAAGCAGCCCCTGGTCCTGGGTCACCCAACAGCTGAGTCGTGACAATAGCTCTGACAATAACCAATTTTTGATCCTTTATGGCTCCTATTAGTTATCTGACCTTTATGGCTCCTATTAGTTCTCTGACAGGGCAGTAATAGAGGAATGAAATGTGTAGGTGAAGGTGTTGCTGGACTTTTCTTTGGAAAGGTTACATGTACATTTAAAATGAACATGACAGCTGATACATGCTGCCCAGTTCACGAGAAGCATATATCAGACAGTGGCTGAAGAATTCCAGCCGTACAAATGTAACTCTGGAATGCTGCAGCATTTCAGACAAAAACATACTTTAATAGCTGACAGATACTGAGTCACACTGTAGACTAGTTGGATGGGTAGGTCCCGGGCAGCAGCATATAAGCAGAGATCTGTCAATTCAGGGCGGCAGACAGAGAGAAGTTCTCACAAGGTCGGCATCATGACCCAGAGCACCAGGTCAAGGGCAAGGTACCTGAATGAACGGGGATCCCACTCGCCATCAAGGACACTGGCATGCTATGAGGCCTGTGAGTCGGTCCTCATCAGATACTTATCTCCCCCCCGTTCCCCACAGCTCTGGAATCTTTAGCATCTTCTGACTCTCTGTGATATCTCAGGGAAGAGGGTGTGATTACATCACTACAACACGCCCTCTGCTGAGCAGTGTAGAGTGCCAGAAGACTCTGTGGAGACCGGCGCTGTGGGGAGTGAGGAGAGGAGAGTATTTGATTTTTTAATTTGTTATCTATGGTTCACTATATGGGGCCATTATTCAGTATTGAGCAATATATGGAGCCATTATACTGTATGGAGCATTATATGGGACCATTACATTGTATGGAGCAATATATGGGTCCATTATTTACCATATGGAGCATTACATGGTTCCATTATACTGTATGGAGCATTATATGGGGCCGTTGTATACTGTATGAATCAATATATGAGTCCATTATATACCAAATGGGAAAATTATACTGTATGGAGTATTATATGGGGACATTAAACTGTGTGGAGCAATATATGGGTCCATTATATACTACATTGGACATAATATAATATACTGTATGGAGAATTATGTTGGACCCCTTATACTGTGTTGATATTATATATAGGGCTCATTTTTCTGTATGGAGCAACATATGGGACTCATTATACAGTGTGGAGCACTACATGGGCCCATTATCCTGCATAGAGCAATAGACTGTATGGAGCAATATATGGGGCCCATTATCCTGTATGGATCTTTTTATGGGGTCCATTATACTGTATGGACAACTATGTGGTACCCATAATACTGTATGGAGGACTATGTGGTGTCCATAAAACTATATGGAAGACTTTATGGTGCCCATGATACTGTATGAGGACTGTGTGGTGCCCATAATGCTGTATGCAGTACTATGTGGTGCCCATATTACTGTATGGAGGACTATATTGTCCAGTCTAAAATGTAATCTATAAGGCGACTCAGTCCCTTGTGGCTATTAAAAATTTTTCTCTGAAACACTGCAGTGTTTCAGAGTTAAACATATATGGCTGGAATCTTGCAGCCACTGTGTAATCCATGCTGTGCGTGGATCCTGCAGCATATATCAGCTGTCAGGTCCACTTTAAATAATTTTGGGGTTGAAATCATGCTGACATATTCCCTATAAGCCATGTAAACTAAAAACACCACTCCAATGAATATTTTGTAAAGGAAAGGTATTTTACACCTCACCTTTCAGCAACATGTACTTGTAGTTCCTTTGCCCCTGTCTACCAGTCCTATGTCATATTATGTAGCACAGTTCTACAACATCTAATCCGCAAAAGCATAATAACATTGCACAGTAGTGTTGAGCATTCCGATACCGCAAGTATCGGGTATCGGCCGATATTCGCGTTATCGGAATTCCGATACTTAGTTCCGATATTTTCCATATATCGTATACCGGAATCGGAAGTTCCCATAATTCTTTGAGAGGCAATGTGATTTTAGTCAGCCAATGAGGAATCCTACGAAGTGTGGGCACATCCTGTAATGATGCGGTCATCTTAACTAATGGCATGGCTGTGATTGGCTGCTGAAATGATGTCAGAATGCACTATAAAAGGCGCCGCAGCCATTTTAGCGTCACTGTGCTGTGAACTCAGTTAGGGACAGAACGCTGCTGTGCTGACTCTGAGGGACAGTTAGATATTGCGATTTTGTGTACTACTGTGCTTGAGGCAGGCTAGTTTACCAACCGCTGTGTAAAGCTTCATTTTGCCAGTGTTGTTTTAACAGCTCTGTGCAAGGTGTGTGTGTGACAGTGCAGGTGACGCTGCAGTTTGCTCTGCATCCACCGCTGTTTGTAGGCATCTGCACGTGTCACTTTTTTTTTTTTTTTTTTTTTTTATTTAGTGGAATTGGTGCAGCTCCATTATATTAGAAAAAAATCAAATCTATTAGTGTGACGTGCTTCCATCCGTATACAATACATTGGTTGCAAACACTATAGAAGTACAGAAAGGAGCTTTTCACAGATTGTGGACAGTTGTGTTTCAGTGTTCACTTCAGTCTGTGTTTTTTACTTTTTTGAGTGCAGATCACGCTCCAGTTACTTGTTCAAGCACTGCTGCTTGTACTCTGCTGAGCGTGTCTCAGTGGCTCATCCTTTTCATTTATCTCCAATTGGTTCTGCTACATTCCATTTAAAATAAATCTAATCTATTAGTGTGACGCGCTTCCATCCGTATACAATACATTGGTTGCAAACACTATAGAAGTACAGAAAGGAGCTTTTCACAGATTGTGGACAGTTGTGTTTCAGTGTTCACTTCAGTCTGTGTTTTTTACTTTTTTGAGTGCAGATCACGCTCCAGTTACTTGTTCAAGCACTGCTGCTTGTACTCTGCTGAGCGTGTCTCAGTGGCTCATCCTTTTCATTTATCTCCAATTGGTTCTGCTACATTCCATTTAAAATAAATCTAATCTATTAGTGTGACGCGCTTCCATCCGTATACAATACATTGGTTGCAAACACTATAGAAGTACAGAAAGGAGCTTTTCACAGATTGTGGACAGTTGTGTTTCAGTGTTCACTTCAGTCTGTGTTTTTTACTTTTTTGAGTGCAGATCACGCTCCAGTTACTTGTTCAAGCACTGCTGCTTGTACTCTGCTGAGCGTGTCTCAGTGGCTCATCCTTTTCATTTATCTCCAATTAGTTCTGCTACATTCCATTTAAAATAAATCTAATCTATTAGTGTGACGCGCTTCCATCCGTATACAATACATTGGTTGCAAACAATATAGAAGTACACAAACGGGCCTTTCACAGCTACTGAACATGGGTTTTTAATTTTTAACTAAAATATGTATTTTTTCAAATGACACAAATATAAGTAATGTTGAAGAGGAATAGTCCTACATCCATTGTTTGCACAATATTACAGGTGTACATCATGTCCCTTAATCAACAATGTATTATTATATTTACTTGTATGCTTTTATTTAAAAGCCAAGAACACAGAAGGATAACCTTCGCACTGCAGCTGTTGTCAAAGTTCAACCCACATTATGCACTTCCAACATTGCAGCATTTGAGGCATGATGTGAGTTGGATTGGTCAAAGTTATGGAGTGAGAAGGTTCACCATCAGTACCCTATAGCATAAGTATGCTTTTGTGTTAGCATTTGTGTTAGACATGTGGATATCTGCCATAATATGTCACAATTATTTAGTTACAGATTTGTTACCAACACTAATCATTGAATGGTTTTAAATTTGACGTTTCACTTGTTTACAGCTTAGAAATAAGGGTGTAGCCTGATATCTATGTGTAGCACTAGCCACTTTAACATGTCATGTTTTTTTAAACATGTGTAGCTAGGTAGCAGTAATTTTTGCCGGACACACAGCAGGGGAACAGCAGGCGTTACTGAACCCCACTATTACTATAGCTTGTGTATTGGTCTGTGGACACGACACTTCTGAGCAGCAACTGGCAGTGTTGTAGCCCAGGGAGTATAGCTCAGGTGGTAGAAAGATGAACATAACAGGAGACATGGAAAACGTTGCCAACCAGTTAGTTAATCTGAAACCGGACAGGCAAATTCAGGCGAGATCCATGCCTAGTTCATTTTCAGAAAAGTAAGCCGTTCTACATTATCGTAGGATAGTCGCATGCAACGGTCTGTTAGTACACCACCTGCAGCAGTAAAGACGCGCTCCGATAATACACTGGCAGCAGATCAAGCCAGCACCTCCAATGCATACTGGCTAAGCTCTGGCCATGTATCCAGCTTAGAGACACAAAACTTGAATGGGGAAGAGCCATCTGAGAGTACACTGAGAGGGCAAGACATGTAGTCTGTAACCATCTTACGGAAATGTTGCCTCCTGCTGACTGGAGCCGTCTCGGATGGTGTAGACATTGGTGGCGCTGCCACAAAACTTCGACACATTTGGAACATACTGTTCTTGCCCTGTGCAGAGGCGCTGCTTGTGCTCCCTCTTGTTGCAGAGCTGTCTCCACTGCCTCGACGCACAGAGCTGCTTTGTAAATCAGTAGCAGCAGCAGTGCTCTCGGCTGGAATGGAGAACATTATGGATTGCACCAGTGTGTCTTGGTACTTCCGCATTTTACGCTCCCGGTTCAACGGTGTGATGAGGCTTTGTAAGTTGTCCCGGTAGCGAGGGTCTAGGAGGGTGTACACCCAATAATCAGACGTGGTGTGAATGTGTTCGATGCGGCGGTCGTTTCTCAGCCACTGCAGCATGAAATCAACCATGTGCTGCAGACTCCCAACTGGCCAAGAAACGTTGTCCCCTGCAAGAGGCGTCATCTCCGCCTGCTGTGCATCACCCCACCCTTGGTCTACATACTGACTAGAGCATTGTCTACCTCCCTCTGGAGCGATGTCTTCCTCCTCCATTGACTCCTCCTCATCCTCCTCACAAAGTCCTTCAAATACATATAAATTTACAAAATTTAAAACTCAAAATTTAAAAACTTTGTATCATAATTCTGTAACATCAGTTTATGGAAACACAATACCATTACAAAAGGATAGACAAAAAATGTACATTATGTGCTTTGAAAAATACATTAAAAGTTTGTAATGGTTATGAAAATATAGACAGCGACTCTGGAGGTTCAATTGTTGATACAGCATGGTACTTTGAAAGTCCTCCAGCCCTTTGTGAGGAACCACGTTGCGCTGACTGTCCAGAAGGTGATGGAATTTGTGACTCCTCATCCTCCACCTCTTCCAAAACCTCATGCCTTAGTGCTTGCAGTGTTTTTTGAAGCAGGCAGATAAGGGGGACAGTCAGGCTGACTAGTGCATCATCTGCACTCGCCATCCGCGTTGACTCATCAAACGCACGCAAAACGTGGCAGATATCCTTCATAGAGTTATTCGCCACTCATTACACTGGCAGTGGCTGCCCATTCATTATAGGATCCAATTCTAATTACTGGTTCTCACCAACAAAGCTCTCCACAGCGCAGCACCCCCCTACATCTCCTCCCTTATTTATATTTATCGGCCTAACCGACTGCTGCACTCTGCAAACGACCTTCGACTAACCTCTGCACTAATCCGTACCTCCCACTCCCAACTCCAAGACTTCACCCGCGCTGCGCCAATCCTCTGGAATGCTCTACCCCAAGAAATTAGGACTATCCGCAATTTGGATGGTTTCAGGCGCTCCCTCAAAACACATTTGTTCACAGTGGCCTATCACATTCACTAATCAAAGTCATTCTATGTGTAATTCTGTGTGTGTAGCCCATTCACTATCTCCATGCATCCTCACTTCCTTAAAATGGCTGGACCATCATTGTAAAAACACCATTGTATATAAACACCTGTACTTTGTATCTCCCACACCTCATTGTAGATTGTAAGCTTTCACCAGCAGGGGCGGCTGATTTTGCTTTAATTATTGTATTGTTAACGTTGTTACTTATGACTCGTGTTTTGAAACTGTTAAACTGTAAAGCACTGCGGAATATTATGGCGCTATATAAATAAATAATATTATTATTCTTATTATAGAGGCCCACTCAGTAGTGGTGAAGTGTGAACGGCGCAAATTGCGAGTTGACTGCGCCTGATGCAGCTGATACTCCATTACTGTTGGCTGCTGCTCACACAACCGCTCCAACATATGTAACGAGGAATTCCACCTGGTGGGTACGTCACATATGATGCGATGTTCATGAAGGTGAAATTCTGCTTGCAGAGCTGCAATCAGCGATCTGGCCATGCTGGAACGTCGCAAGTGAGCGCACTCTAGGCGGACCTTGTGCGAGGAATCAATGTGTACAGACTTGATTCCTGCAATCCTTGGAGTTGGCAGAACACGTACAGCGCACTCGCAAGATCAGTACCCGGCTGCACAACATTGACCCAATGGGCAGTGAGGGAAAGGTATTGTCCCTGGCCATGGGTGTTAGAACCTTCTTGTTAGGTTTTGTTTCAGTTTGCTGGTCACATGACCTTTTTTCCCTATTTAGTCTGGCTCCGCCCTTCTGGCTTTGCTTGACTTCATTGTATTATCTACTGTTAAGCTAGCCGGGTGCTTAGGTGCCTTAACCCCTTCCCGACCCATGACGCCACGTAGGCGTCATGAAAACCTGTGCCAATCCGACCCATGACGCCTATGTGGCGTCCATGAAAGGATCTCGTCCCTGCGGGCCGGGAGACCGGGGTCACTGAAAGGTCACCCGACCCGCAGTTACAGGACCCTTTGTGCTTCACCACAGGGGGGTTGGCTTAAACCCCCCCGTGGCCACGATCGCTCTGATTGGCTGTAAAAGTGAAACAGCCAATCAGAGCAATGTGTAATATTTCACCAATTTAAATTGGTGAAATATTACAATCCAGCCATGGCCGATGCTGCAATAGCATCTGCCATGGCTGGAGACCGAGCCCTGACCCCCCCACACCGAGTCACGGCGGTGATCGGCCGCCGCCACCGAAAGATGGCAGCGATCGGTCACCGCCGTCACTTACAGCTCCCCTCCCTTTTGGTCCACTGCCCCCACTTCCTATCCCCCCCCCCCAGCCTTCCGACCCCCCTACTCACCTCTCCCGATCCACCGATGTCCCACGATCGGGCCCGGCGTCCGCCCGGGCCTCTTCATGGGCGCCGCCATATATGGAAAATGGCGGGCGCATGCGCAGTGCGCCCGCCGGCCGGCGCATGCGCAGTGCGCCCCCCAGTGTTCAAAAATTTATTTTGATCACTGTGATAAACTGTCACAGTGATCAAAATAAAAAAAAGTAAATGAACCCCCCCTTTATCATAGGTAGGGACAAATAAAAAAAATAAAGAAATTTTTTTTTTTTTTCCTAGCGGATTTTGCTGCTGATCCGCAGCTGAATTTGCTGCGGATCCGGCGGATATCGCTGCTGATCCGCGGCGGATTTCGCTGCTGATCCGCGGCGGATTTCGCTGCTGATCCGCGGCGGATTTCGCTGCTGATCAGCGGCGGACTTCGCTGCTGATCCGCGGCGGACATCGCTGCTGATCCGCGGCGGATTTCGCTACGGATCCGCTGCGGATTTCGCCTGCTGATCGGCGGCGGATTTCGCTGCTGATCCGCAGCAGATTTCGCTGCTGATCGCGGCGGATTTCGCTGCTGATCCGCGCGGATTTCGCTGCGGATCGGCAGCGGATTTCGCTGCGGATTTCGCTGCTGATCGGCGGCGGATTTCGCTGCTGATCCGCGGCGGATTTCGCTGCTGATCGGCGGCGGATTTCGCTGCTGATCCGCAGCGGATTTCGCTGCGTATCCGCGACTGATTTCGCTGCGTATCCGCGACTGATTTCGCTGCGGATCCGCGACTGATTTCGCTGCGGATCCGCGACTGATTTCGCTGCGGATCCGCGACTGATTTCGCTGCGGATCCGCGACTGATTTCATTGCTGATCCGCAGCGGATTTCCGCTGCTGATCGGCGGCGGATTTCGCTGCTGATCCGCGGCGGATTTTCGCTGCGCATCCGCGACTGATTTTGCTGCGGATCCGCGACTGATTTAGCTGTGGATCCGCGACTGATTTCGCTGCGGATCCGCGACTGATTTCGCTGCTGATCCGCGGCGGATTTCGCTGCTGATCCGCGGCGGATTTCGCTGCGGATCCGCGGCTGATTTCGCTGCTGATCCGCGGCGGATTTTCGCTGCTGATCCGCGGCGGATTTCGCTGCTGATCCGCGGCGGATTTCGCTGCTGATCCGCGACTGATTTTGCTGCTGATCCCCGCAGGTGATTATCTGCTGATTCATCTGCGCTAGCGGGTATAGCATAACGCGATCGCGTTATGCTATACCGTTACCAGCCGGTCAACGCTACGTGTTGAACGGGCTGGTAAAACGCAATATGAACCCAGCCTTAGGATTAGAACTAGGGTTAGGGTTAGCATTAGGGCTAAGGTTAGAATTACGGTTTAGGGTTGGAATTTGGGTTAGGGTTGGAATTAGGGTTAGGCTTGTAGTTAGGTTTATGGTTAGAGTTGGGATTAGGGGTGTGTTGGGGTTAGGGTTATGATTAGGGTTGTATTAGGTTAGGTGTGTGTAGGCGTAGGGTGTGTTGGGGTTAGGGTTTTCGCTGCTGATCGGCGCGGATTTCGCTGCTGATCCGCAGCAGATTTCGTGCTGATCGGGGGCGGATTTCGCTGCTGATCCGCGGCAGATTTCGCTGCGGATCGGCAGCGGATTTCGCTGCGGGTTTCGCTGCTGATCGCGGCGGATTTCGCTGCTGATCCGCGGCGGATTTCGCTGCTGATCGGCGGCGGATTTCGCTGCTGATCCCCAGCGGATTTCGCTGCGTATCCGCGACTGATTTCGCTGCGTTTTCCGCGACTGATTTCGCTGCGGATCCGCGACTGATTTCGCTGCGGATCCGCGACTGATTTTGCTGCGGATCCGCGACTGATTTCGCTCGGATCCGCGACTGATTTCATTGCTGATCCGCAGCGGATTTCGCTGCTGATCGCGGCGGATTTCGCTGCTGATCCGCGGCGGATTTCGCTGCGCATACCGCGATGATTTTGCTGCGGATCCGCGACTGATTTAGCTGTGGATCCGCGACTGATTTCGCTGCGGATCCGCGACTGATTTCGCTGCTGATCCGCGGCGGATTTCGCTGCTGATCCCGGCGGATTTCGCTGCGGATCCGCGGCTGATTTCGCTGCTGATCCGCGCGGATTTCGCTGCTGATCCGGCGGATTTCGCTGCTGATCCGCGGCGGATTTCGCTGCTGATCCGCGACTGATTTTGCTGCTGATCCGCAGGTGATTATCTGCTGATTCATCTGCGCTAGGGTATAGCATAACGCGATCGCGTTATGCTATAAACCGTTACCAGCCGGTCAACGCTACGTGTTGAACGGGCTGGGTAAAACGCCAATATGAACCCAGCCTTAGGGTTAAACTAGGGTTAGGGTTAGCATTGGCAAGGAAATTAACGTTGGGT
>JARQOD010000002.1:192645825-192701921 GCA_033576555.1 Oophaga sylvatica
CATGTCGGGCTATACCCTTCTTTTTCATTCATATCCTGCTCACTTTCAGGAGTATAGAATTCATTCTCATTCACATCCTGATCTGGAACCTTAGTTAACATGTCATTCCACAACATTAACTTCATCATCGGGTCCCTCAAGTATGTGACTATGTGACAACCCCAGCACTATACTTCTATATAGTTCAGGCACTAGGAGCTGACTCACAACCTTCCTGGACTTCAGTGTTTAGGGCAACATGAGAGAACCTCTCCTCAGAGTCAGGCTCTTGGGAAACCTCATTTAGAACATTCATATTTTCCTGTGCTGTTTTAAGAGAGGGTTCTCCGCCACTGCTCACTCTCAAACCGTCACAGGACACAGGCAAGTCAGGGACCTCGGTTCCCGAGAACCACCATCCTCGTCTCCCAACATCACCTGCAAAGGAATTTCATCACTATCACAGTCATCATTATTATCAACATCATCATCATGACTATGATCAGTATTATCATCACTATCATTATCAGCATCACACCATTTTCATGGTCATCATATTATCAGGATCATCATCATCATTAGCATTATCATTCATCATTATCACATAATTTTAACATCCCACTAGCATCGTGTTCCGCCCCTCGGGACTGCGTACCCTCAGTAGGGGCTTCATCACACTGTCCATCAGAATCAACCCTCCCCCAGAGATCCTTAGACCGGGGAAAGTCATTACCCAATATAACGGGTTGCACCAGGGTCTTCACTACCCCCACTTCACATGAAATCTCCCCGAGTTTGGGGACCAAGTCCACGGCAGTCTCTGGGTAGACTTTGGTGTCTCCATGGATGCACACCATACTCAAGTGCTTATCAGGGATGAAGTCCCTATCAATCAGGCTGTCACATACGGAAGTCACTGGACTCTCTGAGTCCAGAGGGCCTGAACCCGCTTATCAGCATACCCCATGTCCCCAACAGCTGGAACGCTCTTACCGGAGAGTTCGGCGTCCGGGAACTCTGAAGTGACGACCTCTCAGACGGCTGTACCTCAGGGGACATGCTCGGTGTAGCGATTCACTATCACCTTTTCAACTCCCAATCAAGCCTGCTGACTGCAGACTCCCAACTGTATCTCCAGTCATGAACTCCCCTGGCACGGGCTGTCACCGTAACACCCAGCCGGGTAAGAATCGCCGCTTTCAACTTTGCATAGTCTTCGCTGTCCTGCTTGCTCAGGTCAGCCCAGACTTTTTGGGGTTCCCCAATCAGATAGGGTACGACCACCATGGCCCATTCAGATGTGGCAGATTCTCCTTCTCTGCCAGTCTCTCTAAACTTAGTAAGATATTCCTCCACAACATCACGAGGTGTCATTTTTCTCAAGGACCGTCTTACCGCCTTCTTTACAGCGGGCAAGGCAGGTGCCTTCACAACATTACTCTGGGACGAGGTGCTGAGAGCTGCAATCCGCTCCCTCAGCAATCGGTTAAAACTCCTGCTGCTGCTGCCAGCTCTGCAGGTGTTTCTTAACAAGCTCCTCCATACTGCTGGACTTATCTGTCTCAACCACGGCAGTCTTATGTTGCACATTAACTTGCGCCATTTGTTCAAACAGCGCCTCCATGCTGTCATCCATGCTGTCAGATTCTCTGTCTTAACAACGGCAGTCTTCACTCAAGACATACACACTACACAGCTTTTTTCCACAGAAAATTCAGCCTTGCTGTGCAAACACTTTTTTTTTTTTTTTTTTTTTTCCTTTGCAAAGTCTATTAGGGCTACTGTCTCTTTAAGACTGCTCCACAAACTTTTTCTTTTTGCTGCTGCACATTCCACCAGTCATTTTCACAACAAGTTCAGCTTTGCTGTGCATACATTTTCTTTCTGCAGACCCTATCAGGGCCACTGTCTCTCCAAGACTGCTCCAAACAGACGTTTCTGCTGACACACTTTTTTTTTTCTGTTGCTATTTCAATAGACTTCACCTTTAATGCTGTCTCTCGCCACTGTGCTGCATGCACACTCCAGCACTAACTGTACAGGCCCTGCGCTGCCCCAGCATTCTCCGCCAATTGTAAGCTTTCCGGGGGGATTTAGCTCTAGGATCGCTGTCTGGGTAGACAGAATGGCACGGAAACAGTTCATTCAGACAGCAGTTTGGTGAAAACTGGCCGCAACCAGTTTTATTAAAGTCCACAGCACACAGATAAAAACAAATCATAACAGAAACCCTGGGGGTTGTCTAGCCTCTAACTACACTTAGATAGATGGCCCTCTCTATCCGGGACCCAGAAATCTACCAGTCTGTGCCCAAAACAACAATATCACATATTTACCAGTGTGGAGTTTCACAGACACTCCTCCTTGTGTCTGAAAGCCCTTTGGGGGGGATCCACTCCTATTCAGCCGCTATTCCACGGATTCTCACTGAACCCCTCCTGTGTCCGGGGTCCTTCCCGCTCCAGACTGAGATAGCTCACAAATCCTCTAGAGCTGCTTCCTTGTGCCAGGGGCACCTCCCTGTGTCCCGGGGTAAAGACAGTCCACACTCTTGGAGACACCTTCTGTGTCTGGACCCTTGTCCAGACTGAATGAGCTCTCTGACTGGCTCCCAAGCACCACTTCCCCTTTTGGCTTCCTACAACACCTGAGTGGATTCAGGTCTGAGCTGCAAGCGTGTACTGAATGGCAGGTGTAGGACCTTTCTTACCACCAGGTTTACAAAGCCACACATTTCGTCATACCCGTCAGCAAGGTACTTAGGTGAAAAATACACCTCATTCACCACATATTCCTTCACTGTCTCACAATTTCATTTGCAATGGCCACGTAACAAGGCAATAACTCTATATTTTATGCTACACCCTCCTTGACCCTGGGTTACAACACCGCCAGTTGTCTCTCAAAGTCTGTTAGCAAGACACTTCCTGTGTTACTGGGGGTTTCAGTAGTCAGCGTTCCCCCTGCTTGTGAACGGCAAAGTCCTGTGCCTCCACCTTTCTCTTCTCATCCCGGGTTACCAACCGCCAGTTTTCTCGGAGTGCTTTTAGCACAGAACACTTGCTCCTGTGTTAGGGGTTCCGTAATGTCAGCTGTTCCCCTGCTGTGTACGGCAAAAGCCTGCTGCTCCACCAGTTCTCTTTCACCCTGGGTTACAACACGCCAGTTGTTTCTCGGAATGCTGTTAGCACAGTCTACCTTGCTCCGTGTTACTGGGGTTCAGAAATGTAGCTGTCCCTGCTGTGTGAAGGCAATGTCGCTGCCTCCACCTTTCTTTCCACCCCTGGGTTCAACAAACCGCCATTGTAGCTCGGAAGGCTGTTAGCACTCTTCACTTGCTCCGTGTTACTGGGTTTCCAAATGTAGCTTTCCCTGCTGTGTGAACGGCAAAAATCCTGCTGCTCCACCTTTCTTCTTCTATCCCGGGGTTAAAAACACCGCAGTTGTTTCTCGGAGTGCTGTTAGCACATTTACACTTGCTCCGTGTTACTGGGGTTCAGTAATGTCAGCTGTTCCCCTGCTGTGTGAACGGCAAATAGCCTGTGCCTCCACCATTTCTCTTCTCATCCCTGGGTTACAACACCGCCAGTTGTTTCTCGGAAGTGCTGTTAGCAACAGTTACACTTGCTCTGTGTTACTGGGGTTCAGTAATGTCAGCTGTTCCCCTGCTGTGTGAACGGCAAAAGTCCTCCCTGCCTCCACCTTTTCTCTTCTCATCCCTGGGTTACAACACCGCCAGTTGTTTTCGGAAGTGTGTTAGCACAGTCTAACTTGCTCCTGTTATGGGGTTCAGTAATGTCAGCTGTTCCCCTGCTGTGTGAACGGCAAATAGTCCTGCTGCCTCACCATGTTCTCTTCATCCCTGGGTTACAACACCGCCAGTTGTTTTTTCGGAAGTGCTGTTAGCCAGTCTACACTTGCTCCCGTGTTACTGGGGTTCGTAATGTCAGCTGTTCCCCTGCTGTGTGAACGGAAAAAGTCCTGCGCCTCCACCATGTTCTCTTCTCATCCCTGGGTTACAACACCGCCAGTTGTTTCCGGAAGTGCTGTTACACAGGAACACTTGCTCCTGTGTTATGGGGTTCAGAATGTCAGCTGTTCCCTGCGTGTAAAACGGCAAATATCCTGCTGCCTCCACCTTTTCTTCTCATCCCTGGGTTACAACCCGCCAGTTGTTTCTCGGAGTGCTGTTAGCACAGTCTACACTTGCTCCTGTGTTCTGGGGTTCGTAATGCAGCTGTTCCCCTGCTGTGTGAACGGCAAATAGTCCTGCTGCCCCCCACCATGTTCTCTTCTCATCCCTGGGTTACAAACCCGCCAGTTGTTTCTCGGAAGTGCTGTTAGCACAGTTACACTTGCCCTTGTTACTGGGTTCGTAATGTCAGCTGTTCCCTGCTGTGTGAACGGCAAAAAGTCCTGCTGCCTCCACCATGTTCTCTTCTCATCCCTGGGTTAAACACGCCAGTTGTTTCTCGGAAGTGCGTTAGACATCTACACTTCCCCTTGTTACTGGGGTTCGTAATGTCAGCTGTTTCCCCTGCGGTGTGAACGGCAAATAGTCCTGCTGCCTCAACCATTGTTCTCTTCTCATCCCGGGTTACAACACCGCCAGTTTTTCGGGAAAGTGCTGTTAGCACATCTAACCCTTGTCCTGTGTTACTGGGGTTCAGTATGTCAGCTGTTCCCCTGCTGTGTGAACGGCAAATAGTCCGCTGCCCCACCAGTTTTTCTATCCGGGTTACAACCGCCATTGTAGCTGGGAAGTGCTGTTAGCACAGTCTACCTTGCCCCTGTGTTACGGGGGTTCAGAAATGTCAGCTGTTCCCTGCTGTGTGAACGGCAAAAAGTCCGCTCCCCTCCACCATTTTTCTCTTCTCATCCTGGGTTACAACCCGCCAGTTGTTTCTCGGAAGTGCTGTTAGCACAGTGAACACTTGCTCCTGTGTTACGGGGTACAGTAATGTCAGCTGTTCCCCTGCGGTAAAGGCAAATACCTGCTGCCTCCCCATGTTCTTTCTCATCCCGGGGTTACAACACCGCCGTTGTTTTCTCGGAAGTGCTGTTAGCACAGTCACACTTGCTCCTGTGTTAGGGGTTTTCAGTAATGTCAGCTGTTCCCCTGCTGTTGTGAAACGGCAAATAGCCTGTGCCTCCCCATGTTCTCTTTCTCCCTGGGTTACAACACCGCAGTTGTTTCTCGGAAGTGCTGTTAGCCAGCTACACTTGCTCCCGTGTTACTGGGGTTCAGTAATGTCAGCTGTTCCCCTGCTGTGTGAAGGCAACAGTCCTGCCCCCCCCCTTTATTCCCGGGGTACTTTGCTACCCCGGGTTCCTTTTCCGTCGCTGGTTTCCGCTGCCTTTGGCCTAGGTGCTCCATGTCGGTTCCGGTTCCAGCAACGTCTGCTGGTCCTTGGTAGTGCTTTGGAGCACAGGCCCCTCCTGTTTGTAACCCTGTCCCAAAAACGTAGCTGGTCCTGGTTTTGTGCCTTGGGGCTCTTTTCCTTCGCTGACCCCCGGGTTCCGCACAGTCACTGGTCCTCTTACTTTCTTGGGGTTCTTGTACCTTCTCCCCACGGGTTCCAGTACCGTCAGGGGGTTCTCCGCAGTGCCTTTGGCCTAGGGCCCCATGTCGGTATCCGAGTTCCAGCAACGTCGCTGGCCTTGGTAGTGCTTTGGAAAAACAGGTACCCCTGCTTAAAAACCCGTCCGAAACGTCATGGCCTCGGTTTTGCCATTGGCTTCTTTTCCTTCTGCGACCCTCCGGGTTCCCACAGTCAGCTGGTCTCGTTATTTCATTGGTTCTTGTACCTTTGCTACCCATCCGGGTTCCAGTACCGTCACTGGTTCTCCGCAGTGCCTTTGGCCTGGGTGCCTCCATGTCGGTATCCGAGTTCCAGCAACGCTGCTGGCCCCTTGGTAGTGCTTTGGAGCCAGGTACCTCCTGCTTGTAACCCTTTCCCAGTAACGTCAGCTGGTCCTCGGTTGTGCCATTGCTCTTTTCCTTCTGTGACCCTCCGGGTTCCAGCACAGTCAGTGGTCCTCGTTATTTCATTGGTTTTTTGGTTTACCTTCTGCTACCATCGGGTTCCAGTCCGTCACTGGTTCTCCGCGTGCCTTTGGCCTAGGTGCCTCCATGTCGGTACCGAGTTCCAAACGTCTGCTGGTCCGGTATGCTTTGGAGCACAGGTACCTCCTCTTAGTAACCCTGCCAGTAAGTCAGTGGTCCTCGGTTGTGCCTTTGGCTTTTTTCCTTCGCTGACCCCCGGGTTCCAGCACGTCAGCTGGCCCGTTACTTCCATTGGCTTTTGTACCATCACCAACAGGACAAAGAAGGTTAAGACAAATACAAGATCAGAAAAAGAGACAGAAAACAATAAGCAAAGATCAAAAAGCAGAAGAACATTAATATAAAAACCAAAAATGAAGACAAAATTTTGCTCTAAATTCTAAGCAGAAGAAACTAACATGTTGGGGGTGAGCCCGTTCCCCTCGGGTGCCCCTGGAAAAGCCTGATGCTGCTGCAGGTAAACTGAACGGACAATACTGTGTAATTAAAAACTTTCGTGACAGCAAGAAGGGAAAGGATGAAAATTCAGAGTTTTACAGTTTAACAAGTACGGGGATGTCTGTCCAAATAAAATAGATGAAAAGGATGAATGGGAAGAAGAGAAGAAGTAGAATTGAAGAATAATAACTGTTTAATAAGAACAATATAAGTAATGTTAACAAAAAATGAATAGCAAGAAGTTTTAGAAGATTTAGGTGAAGATGAAGAATAATTTTGATGGAAAGATGATGCTGCGAAAATTATGAAGGAAAAGTGTGTGAAAAGTTAAAAAAGGGGAAGACCATGGAAGTTGTGAAACAGCATATTTGACAAAATAGAAAAAAAGGTTAACAACATTGTCAATTTGTTCGTCAATCCGACGTATTTCCTAAAAAAAAAAAATTAATGCTATTCCATTGGATGGGTTCAAACATCTATGCCTTTAATTCTCCTCAACCTCCCCCCAAAACATTCTACTTTACTCTTTCTTGTTTTCCTCATGTCAATTAACCAACAAGGCAAGAATGGGTTTTTTTAATTTCGATTTTTTTTTTTTTGTTCCCATAGACTTACATGGGACTTTTCCGGTATCGGTATCGGTATCCCGAAAATTTTTTGTGATATCGGCGATACCATTACGTTTCCGATACTTTAGGATATCGGAAAGTACGCTCAACTCTTCGTCATCCTTATAATTTTGGCAATGCGGGGGGTCCCTTTTAGATCCGCAAGACGTAATCACACATGTGGCCAATGTTCCAGGTGTCAATGATGCACGCAGTGGTGGGGGGAGGAGCCTTTCTGCCAAATCCACATCCCTCCATCACGCATAAACCCTATACCTGACCTTGGAAGCCCAAACCCTTTTTTTCCCCCCTCCTCCCCCAAAAAATCATCCCCTCCCTTTCCCCTTCCTCTTCTTCCTCCACCTCTCAGCGTTTTCCCTGGAGACAATGGCTGATGTCATCAAGGCTTCCCTCCTCCCCTACTTTCCCCTCCGCTGCGACCCTGATCCTTAATGTGCATCAAAGTTTGATGAGCAAATCTAAGTGGGATGCTTATGCTATGAGGCGTGTTGCACTTACCAGCCGTGTGCATTCCTCAAAACCTGAAGGACTTTACAAAGGTCTTAAAGCTTTGACCCTGCCCCACCGACAACTTGTTTTGAGCTCAAACTGCCTGCCCCATGATCTTCCACAAAGCATGAAAACCTCCCCTGTTCGCACAGCCTTTAACCATGTGCAAGGTTGGTACCACCTTGTTGCAACGTCTATTTATTAGGCAGTCTTGGGGGTGGCAATCGCTGCAGCCTCTGCATACGACTGGAATCACGGGCGAGCGACAATGTTTGGCACAGTCTTTGCACCTTATTGAGCAGGGCGGTAACTCCGGATATTATTTCTGAAGACTGCACCCCTCATTTCAAGGTGTGAGCCGGCAAGATATGTTCTGACTTTTGCCGGGCTAGGCTGCCACAAAATTACGACCATTGTCACGGTCTAACCTTGCCTGGCTCAAGAGTAGGGCTGCCCAACTATGACTAAGTTTCTCGCTGCAAGTGTCGCCATACTTCCCCCGGTGTGTCTGTTATCACCCAAAGACATCTATTTAAAACAGCCTGTGAGGCTTACCACTAGCTGTTCGATAGTGTAAACCTCGTGTGCAAAATGGCAGTTGAAGAAGGGTCCTGTGCGACTTCGCTTCTGGAGGAGGAGGAGGAGGAGGGCGAACACCTACACCAACTGCTGGCTTAACGGTGGGCTAGAAACCTGTCCCACCGCCACTGTCCCCTGTGGACCCTGCATCCACCACATAACCCAGTGCGCAGTGATGAACACGTAACAGCCCGGCCAACCTACTGGCCCATGCTCTGTGGTGAGGGTGTCCTTTCACTCACGATGTTTGAGTGCATGGATAATGCGGTATTCACATGCAGGTGGGGGGCAGGGAGGGCTTTTCTAGCAAAGAAGTGCCGACTGGGTAGGTCTGCGTGGACGTGTAGGCAATGAGCTCTCGGAACGCTGCGCTTTCAACCAAACGGAAGGGCATCATCTCTAATGAGATTAGTTTGGCAATGAGACGTTCAAAGCCAGTGTACACGAATGAGAGGATGAGTACTTTATTGTCCTACTCAGAGTCTCTGCTACGGTGAGCTGGACTTGAGAGCTGCAAATGGTGGAACTAGCAGTGGACATCGCGGACTGAGAGGAGGGTGGTCATGGTGATGGTGGTTGTGGTGGTGTGGTGGTGATGGCTTAGATTCAGTCTTTCATTGCAAAAACATTGTGATTCCCCTGACTGCTTTGGCCTTGCGACGACACCTCAACTTTTCTTGCTGGTAGTGGCTAACCAGTGGGCTTACAGTGGGGGAAGAGATGGAGCGTTGCTGGCTACCTTCAGTCGGAGCAAGTGCACATGTGCTACATGAGGTTTTGTAGTACGTCCACTCTTGCAAGTTCATGGTGATTAAAATGTCTAAGTATTCAAGGTATTCAAATTTCGGGATTTTTCCCTCGGCAAAAGGGTCCTCCGCACTTCTTACAGATAACCTTTGCCTCATCAATAGGATTTTTGGTCAAAAAAGTGCCACACTGCACTATTCCTACTATGGTATAAATTTTCAGGGCTTGCACGCTGTGCTAATTTTACCGTCTGGCCAAGCTGTTCTGGAACTCTTTTTGTTTTTTAACACGTTTTTGGACAGCTACGGGCCTGCCAGATAACCGCTGCTGCGATGTCGATGCCTGCTGCGGATCCTTCTCCTCTTCTGAGCTATTGCCGCGGCACCTTTTCTCCAATGGATGCCAATCCGGGTCAACAACAGGGTCATCCATCACCTCCTCTTCAATTTCATCTGCACCTTCCTCTGTGTCACCGTGTAAGTTGGTATAGTATGGGGGAAGGGGCACCTGAGCTTCATAAGGGTCAGATTTTGGCTCAGTAAACTGCGAGGGCAATGTAGTGCTCTGGTTGAATGTACCTGCAGAATCATCTAGCAGTGGTTGTGCATCAGTGCACCCCATGTCACATTCATGTAGGACTGGGGAATTCAGGATTTGACTTGATAACCCAGGCTGTTGTGAACACTCTGGAGGCGACTTCTGAGCTGGGGCTCCCTCCGGTGGTTGCTGAACCAATTGCTGAATGACCTTCAGCTGGCTCTGAATGGTTTGATATGGGTGACCTGGACTCCCAGCGGCCTTGCCGGTAGTCAATTCTTCTTCCAGGTCTTGCTTGAGCTCAGCTGCATTCCTGCTATGATCAGATAAGTGATTTGCTGTTTTTTTCCTCTGGTTGGTTTTCCTTACAGGTTCTCTGCCTTGCATGGACTTCAGCCTGGTCCCCTTTTGGGGCCTGGCGCTGCAATTGTGCTAAGTTTGTGTTTGCACTCTTGCTCTGTTCCTTGTCACTTTTTATTTGCTGAATTGCTTTGTGTTACACCAAAATCTGATTTAGGTTGTAGAGATTGTGTGATCTCAGGTTTTTTGTTAATCAGAAGTGTTGGTATTTTTTTGTCAGGGTTTTTTTTGGGTGGCAGTCAGTATTCTTTCCTATACTTTTCTATCTAGACAGATTCAGCCCCAGCGTTTGCTCATTCTATTTTCTGTCTGTGTCCATATTTTCTTCTTGTCTAACTGCCATTACATGTTTGGGGGCTTCCTATTTCTTTGGGGGTTCTGCTACGGGGCAGATAGCTTTCATCTTCTGCCTTTTTGGTGTAGCTATCTCTCCGGCTGTGACGAGGCGTCTAGGATCACCGTAGGTACGCTCCACGGCTACTTCTAGTGTTGCGGTTAGTTTAGAGTCCTGCAATCCAATAGTTTCCAGCCTCTCTGGTGTATTGCTATTTTGGCTATTTTTTGCAATTTCTCCTCAGCTACCGAAACATAACAGTATAACCGGCCTAACTGAAAATTATATGGTACTCACAGAAGGGAAAAAAAGTAAAAAGGAAAAAGAAAATAGAGAGTTGTCAGAATTTTTTTTTTCTGTTTGTTGCATTTTTTTTCCCTCTTGTTCTCTGGTGCTGAGGAGGAATATTTTTTTTTCCTCAATGGAGTTTGCACAGTTGTCTAGCCGTGTGGAGGCAGCTTGCCGCTGAGGTTCAGAGTATTGCTACCTAACTTGCTGGGTTGCCGGTTGTGGAACCTAGGAAACCCCATACCAAAATTTATTTTTGGTGGATCGGTCTAAATTTCTGAATTTCAAAAATAACTGTAAGTTGTTTTTTGCCTTAAAGCCTAAGTCCTCAGGGAATGCAGCACAGCAGGTTCAAAATTTTCATCTCTCTGCTGCACGGTGACCCTCAGGATTGGGCTTTTTCCCTGACACCTGCGGATCCTGTTTGAATGATGCTGATGTTTTTTTTCAGGCTCTGGGGTTATTGTACGATAACCTAATGTCACTGATCAAGCTGAAAAGACCCCTTGTTGGCATTAAATCAGGGTCGTGAAGACGCTGAGCTGTACTGTCAGAAATTTCAAAAGTGGGCAGTCCTGACCAAATGGAATGATGATGCTTTGGCAGCCCTTTTTCGGAAGAGTCTGTCAGAAAATGTAAAGTACGTTATGGTGCGATTCCCTGTTTCCCTCTGGTCTCAATAACTCTATGTCTTTGGCTATTCAAATTGACAGATGTTTGCGTGAGCGCAGAGGTATGCGTGAGATAGTGTTGCCTTGTAGCCAGCTCCTGAGCCTATGCAGCGTGATGGAGTGACTTCTGGGGCTCAGCGTCATGAGTTTCGAAAGCACAATGGGTTATGTTTCTACTGTGGTGATGCTTCCCCATGCTATTTCCATCTGCCCTAAGCGGGGAAGATGTTTTGCACGCTCAGTTGCCTTGGGTAGTGTTCAGACTAAATTTCCGTTTACTGTTATCCTGATTTGCTCCCGTCCACATTTTCGGCTCAGACTTTGTTGATTCAGGAGCAGCTATTAACCTGATGGATTTTGACTTGCCAAACGTTGTCGGTTTCCCATGATACCCCTGCGGAAGTCTATTCCTTTACGGGGCATTGATTCTACCCCTTTGGCAGAGAATAAACTACAGTTTTCTACTCAGGTGATAATGATGTTGAACCAGATCATCAGGAAAGTTGCAAATTTCTGGTGTTGCATAATCTGCATGACATTATTGACTGGGTTTCCCTTGGTTACAGACTCATAATCCTGTTTTTGGATTGGAAATCTGTGTCTGTGACCAGTTGGGGCTACCAAAGTGTTAATACTGACACTCTGTTTTTTCTGCCTCTTCCCAGCTCCAGGATGTCCCGACTTTTGACTGATTTTTCGGATGTGTTTAGTGAGAGTAAGTCTGCATCCCTTACCTCCTCACAGGAGCTATGACTGCGCTATTGATTATGCCTGGTGGTACATTTCCTAAAGGTCGCTTTTTTAATTTATCTGTACCTGAATACGATGCTATGTGATCTTATATCAAGGAGTCTTTGGAGAAGGGTCATATCAACCTTCCTCTTCACACATGGGCGTCGTTTTTTTCTTTGTGGTCAAGAGGATGGTTCATTGAGGCCGTGTATTGACTATCGCCTCCTGAATATAATCACTGTTAAATATCAATATCCGTTACCCTTGATTTCTGACCTATTTTCAAGAGTGAAAAGTGCTAGTTGGTTTACCAAGCTTGACCTCAGGGGGGTGTATAACCTTATTCGCAATTAAGCACGGGGATGAATGGAAGATGGCGTTTAATACCCCAGAGGGCATTTTTGAGTACCTAGTGATGCCTTTTGGGCTTACTAATGCCCCTTCCGTCTTCCAATCCTTCATGAATGATATTTTTCAGGGATTTTGTGTGGATAAATTTCTGATCGTTTATTTGGATGATATCTTGATTTTTCCAACGACTGGGACTCTCATGTAAAACATGTTCAGGCTGTGTTCCCAGATTTTGAGAGAGAATGCACTGTATGTGAAGGGATCAAAGTGTCTTTTTGGCATACAGAAGATCTCATTTCTGGGATTCATTTTGTCTCCATCTGTTATTGAAATGAACCCGGTCAGGGTTCAGGCCATGTGTGATTGGGTTCAACCTACTACATTGAAGGCTCTTCAGAGATTTTTGGGTTTTGCCAATTTTTATCATAAATTTATTGGTAATTTCTCCGGTATTGTTAAACTATTGACTGATTTGACCAAAAGGGTTCCGAAATGGTAAATTGGCCTCCTGAGGCAGTTTGTGCACTTCAGGAACTTAAGCAGAGATTCATTTCTGCTCCTGTTCTACGGCAGCCTGATGTTTCTCTGCCGTTCAGGTGGAGGTTGATGCTTCTGAGATTGGGACAGGTGCCGTTTTTGTCCCAAAGGGATCCAGATACCTCTAAGAGTAACCCTTGTGCCTTCTTCTCTCGAAAATTTTCTCCAACTGAACGTAATTATGACGTGGGTAATCGGGAGTTATTGGCATGAAGTGGCCTTTGAAGAGTGGAGACTTGGCTGGAAGGAGCCAAACATCAGGTGGTGGTCCTCACGGACCATAAGTATCTGGTTTATCTCGAATCAGCCAAGCGACTTAATCCTAGACAGGCCAGGTAGGTCCTGTTTTTCACACGTTTCAATTTGTGGTTTCTTTTCTTCCGGGCACTAAGGAATGTTAAGGCGGATGCCCTCTCGAGGAGTTTCTTTGCGGATTCTCCTGAGTTATCTTATCCTGCTGTTATTTTGAAAGAGGGTGTAGTTCTTTCCGCCATCTCGCCCAATTTGAGACTGGCTCTGGAGGGGTGCCAGGAGGATAAACTTGAATTCTGTCCTGTTGGGAAATTGTTTGTCCCAGACCAGTGGAAAAGGAGTGTGATGTCTGAGATTCATTGTTCCGCGTTGGCTGGTCATCCCGGGATTTTGGTACCAGAGACTTGGTGAGTCAGTCCTTTTGGTGGCCTACTTTGTTTCGTGACGTCAGGGACTTTGTGCAATCCTGTGGGACTTGCAAATAATAGGGCTAGCTCTGCCACCTTGGTGTCTCAATTTTTCTGAAATTCTGGGTTTCACCCCTCGATTTTCTTCAGGACAGGCGGAGACTTCTGTCTGTCCGGGGGTTGACTCTATTGTGGAGCGAATGCAGCAGATTTGGGACCAGGTAGTGGAGAGGTTGTCTTTCTCTCAAGAGAAGGCCCAGTGGTTTGCCAACCGGCATAGGACTGATGGTCCTCGTTTTAAAGTGGGGGACTTGGTTTGGTTGTCCTCAAGAAATACCCCTATGAAGGTTGCATCTCCAAAATTTTAAAGCCAAGGTTCTTTGGAATTTTTTAATCCGGTTTCCTTCCGTTTGCTTCTTCCAGGGACATTTAAGATCCAAAAACGTGTTCCACAAGCCCTTATTGAAGAGGTTTGTCGAGCCAGTGGTTCCTATGGCTGCGCCTCCCGACCCTGTTTTGGTTGAGGAGTATGTGGTTGAGAAAATATTGGATTCTCGTTTTGCTAGAGGGAAACTCCAGTATTTGGTTAAGTGGAGAGTTTATGGTCAGGAGACAATTCTTGGGTGTTTGCTTCGGACATCCATGCTGGGAGACTGATCCGTGTCTATCATCGAGCTCATCTGATCAGCCTATTTGCGCAGGTGAGGGTTCGGTGATCCCTCCTCAAAGGGGGGGTACTGTTGTGAATACTCTGGAGGCGACTTCTGAGCTGGGGCTCCCTCCGGTGGTTGCTGAGGTTAATGAACCAATTGCTGAATGGCCTTCAGCTGGCTCTGAATGGTCTGATATGGGTGACTTGGACTCCCAGCGGCCTTGCCGGTAGTCAATTCTTCTTCCAAGTCTTGCTTGGAGCTCAGCTTGCATTCCTGCTTTGATTCCTCTGGTTGGATTTTCCTTACTGGTTCTCTGCCTTGCAGTGGACTTAAGCTTGGTCCCCTTTTGGGGCCTGGTGCTGCAATTGTGCTCAGTTTGTGTTTGCACCTTTGCTCTGTTCCTTTGTCACTTTTTATTTGCTGAATTGCTGTGTGTTACACCAGGGGATCTGATTAAGGTGGTAGAGATCGTGTGATCTCAGTTTTATTGTTAAACAGAAGTGTTGGTATTTTTGTAAGGGGTTTTTTTTGGGTTGCAGTCAGAATTCTTTCCTATACTTTTCTATCTAGACAGATTGGGCGATTTTTGAATCTGACCGACCTGTTTCGCTCAACTCTAGTGGTGATTTAAACTTTTATATTTTTTTATTTTTTAATATTTTTAAAAAAGATTTTTTTTACTTTTGGCATGCTTCAATAGTCTCCATGGGAGACTATAAGCTGCCATATCTCGATTGGTTTTGCTACATTCAGGCGATGATCAGATCACCTGTATGTAGGCTGTGCTCATAGGAATCTGGCACTGACAATCATAGAGGTCTCTTGGAGACCTCTGTTTGTCATGCCAACCCAATGGAGACCTGCGATCACGTGACGGGTTACCGGTGGGCGAATTTCTGGCCCGATGGCCAGAAGCACGCGTTAAGTGCCGTTGTCAGTTTGACAGTGGCATTTAACGAGTTAATAGCCGCGGGTGAATAGTGTTTCCCTCCTGCGGCTATTCTGGGCACATGTAAGCTGTTTCAAAACTAGTACTAGTTCAGCGAATGTTGCAAAGGGGGTTTAATTACTATATTGTTATCCAAGTATTTAAATACATGCTGTTTAATAATTTGTTCAAAGATCTTTCCTGCTATAGAAATAAGGTACACTGGACTGTAATATCCTAGCTCCATCTTCTTTCCTTTCTTGAAGATAGGGACATTTGCCATTCTCCAATCTTCTGGGACATCTAACGTTCTCCATGAGTTTTCAAAGATTCTGGCTGGTGGTTCTGGAATTTCCTCTGCTAACTTTTTTCAGTACTCTAGGAAGTAATTCATCTGGACAAGGTGATTTAAAATCATTTAAATGAGCCATGTGTTCCCTCACCATCTCTCTGTTTATTGAGAGTGTGGATTATGTTATTCCTTTGTTGTCACCGTGAAGATCAATTGATGTTACAGTTGCTTTTTTAGTGAAGACAGATGCAAAATAGGAATTTAAAAGTTTGACCTTCTCAACGTCATTTTTGACCATTTCACCCTTTTCATCTGTAAGGGTCTGTGCACATGTTGCGGATTCTGCTGTGGATCTGCAGCAGATTTGGCCCTGCTGATCCGCAGCAGTTTCTGCTGCTTTGTAAAGTACCATTATAACCTATGTAAAAAAACAAATGCTGTGCACATGCTGCAGATTTTTCCACGCTGATTTGCTGCGGATTTGAATCCGCAGCATGTCAATTCTTTGTGCGGAATCTGCAGAGGTTTTACACCTGCTCCATTATAGAAATCTGCAGGTGTAAAAACCGCAAGGGAAATCCGCACAAAAACCACAGAAAATCTGCACTAAATCCGCAGGTAAAACACAGGACGTTTTACATGCGAATTTAGCAAAATCAGCGCGGAAAAATCCGCAAGTGAATCCACAATGTGTGCACTCACCCTAAAAAATCCTATAGCTTCTTTGACTTTTCTCTTTGCTTTTGACATAACCTTTAAAATCCTTTTTTAACGCTTTCGGTCTCCTTTGCAAGCCTCACTTCATTACTGGCTTTAACTCTTCTAATGCATTCCCTGCAAACAGCATTAAATTCTTCTTTAGATATGCCCCCTTCTTTCCATTTAATATACATCTTTTTCCCTTTGTAGCAAGTGGTTAAATTCTATGTTCATCCATAATGGTCTATTTGAATGCTTCCAATTCTTCCTTCTATTTGGAATTGCTATCGATTATGCAGTGAGAATTTAATTTACCAAAATCTCACATCCTTCTTGGTTTGTGCTAAAGAACACTCCAAAAAAGCATTCAAAAATGTTTCTGCATTCAATTAGCCATATATAGAGTATTTTTTTCATGAAATTTTGGAGGTATATAACGCTCCAAAAAAGGTGTTCAAAAATGATTCTGGATTCAATTAGTCATACATAGAGTATTACATTGGTTGTGTATATGTTTATATTTTGGTGGTATATAAAGCTCAAAAAAAGTGTGCTTTGTGCTTAATTTCAGTTTGGATTGAATTATTATAACCGGCTTGGTGAGAGAAAAGGCGATAAAGATGGCAGATTCCCGCGAAACTCGCGTTGAAGCAAACTGAGGAATACTGGAGCCACAACAAACTGGCAGAGGTGGCAAGACTCCGTGGTTTGGATCCAGCTGCTTTACCACAACCATCAAGGACCGAATCCAGGCTGCAGCCTTCTCGGCTGGGGTTCTTGCGGACTGCGGATGGGAGAGAAAGGATTCAGCAACTAATAAGCGGTCTGTGGGGCCTAGATTGGTCTGAAGAGAGAAGGAGGTGAGCTTGGGCTAGAGACATGCTAAAAGGACTGCTAGCCACAAGGTACTGAGAGCTGGCATCTTGGGGAGGTCGCTATATTTTGATAGGCAGTGGAGATGTCCTTAGAAGTGTTTGGAACCCATTATCACATCTTGTTCAATCAGCAGGCAGTAAAGATGGAACTCTTGCCTGTAAGGCTGCAAAAGCTGATGGCTAGTACCAGGGTCACGTTCCTCAAAATGGAGGGCCAACATTGCTAGTATGCAGTGGGTGTGATCCGAGCAGGAATGAACCCTTGAAAAATGAAAGAACATGTGAGAGGCTCCTCGAGGCAGCTTGAAATTGGGCTACCACCCCCGAGAGATCATACTGTCCTTGGGGCTCCCCATCTCGTATGCGGTAGCAAGCAATTGTGCAGATGACAAAGGGGGCTATCACCCTTTTCTATATGTCCAGGGCTCACTCACCTGGGAATTGAGCTCCTGGAAGCAGGTGGAGGCATTCCATCCAGCCTCCTGAGGAAAGAGAGAAGTATTGTGTGTATTGTGATCCATATAATTTTTTCCTTGCTTGCACTTTGTGCAAAATTTTTATGAGTGGAGGAGTACATCAACTACAGTTTTAAAATATTTTAATAAGGCCTCCCAGTGGTTTCCTTCAAGGGTTTATGGTAGGAAAACCCTAACTACACTTTCTTAATATTTTAATAACCCTTTTTTTTTGCCTTTAAGGGTCTATGGATTATTCTGCTTATAATTTACCATATTTTTCAGACTATAAGACACATCGGACCATAAGACACACGTAGGTTTTAAAGGAGGAAATTAGGAAAAAAATTGAAGCAAAAAATGTGTTCAATTCTGTACTTAATATCCTCTATCCAGATATTTATGGTCCCCTCATCCCCATCGTCATACACATGGCCCCCTCATCCCTACTCTGGTTTCATGGCCACCCTCATCCCTACCATGGTTTGCTTTGCCCCCCTCATCCCTACCCTGGTATGCATGGCCTCTCTCATCCATACCCTGTTATGCATGGCACCCCTCTTCCCTACCCTGGTATGCATGGCTCCCTCATCCTTATCTTGGCGGGAATGATCGCCTTCATCTCATCCTACTATGTATGGCCCCATCTCATCCTAGTATGCATGGCCCCATCCCTATCCTTGTATACAGTGCCCCATCCTTAACCTGGTATAATTGGACCTCATCCCGGTCCTGGTATGCGCAGTCCCATCCTTATCCTGGTATGATTGGCCCCCACCCCCATCCTGATATGCATGGCCTTATCAGAAAACAGTTAAAAAAATCATTACACTTTCCTTCCCGGTGCTCCCTCGCAGCGTCCTGTTCCGATACCAGCAAATGCTTTATGCATGTAAGCAGTGAATGGCAGGGATGTCATGAGCTGCTTGCAAGTCAAAGGGAGGCTGCCATAATACTCAATGCTCTGCATGTCAGGACTGTGTGTGCGCAGAGAGCAGTGAGTATTTATTGCTCTCTAGCGAGCACAGTGTCAGTCAGAGACTTCCTGCAGCTGCCGGTGGTCACATGTGCTGATTAGTGTTGAGCATTCCGATACTGCAAATATCGGGTATCGGCCGATATTAGCTGTATCGGAATTCCGATTCCGAGTTCCGATATTTTCGTCTTATCGGATACCGGAATCGGGATGTCACTGTCACTGTCAGTGTCCGTCGGTCGGGTCTGTCAGGAGTCAGCGGCACTTACCTGGCAGAAGATCTCCGGCGGTCACGTCCTGCACTGCTTCATGGCCGCCATCTTCTTTCCCCGGCGGTCACATGCAGTTTCTCGCGATAAACTGCAGTGACTGCTGGGTAATCGCGGCCGTAAAGCAGTCAGTCCGATGACGTCACCGCCGGGGGAAGCAGGTAATCAGCTGTGCTGCGTTGCAATGACAGGCTCTGCCTGTCATTGCGATGTAGCAGAGCTGGATCGTCGTGGGACTATCGTTATGGACTGCGTCGGACAGGTGGTATACTGTTGGTTTGTTTTTTTTCTTTTTTTACAGGAGATCGATGGCGTCGCAGGATGAGAGAGTAATAAAAGAAATGAAAACTGTGTTGTCTCTTTTATTTCATTAAAAGACTTTTTTCTTGCTGTGTCTTTTTTTTATACATTTAATAACTTTGGGATTAATAATGGATCGGTGTCTTATTGACACCTCTCCATTATTAACCGGGCTTATTGTCACCGTGCAATCAACGGTGACAATAACCCCTTATTACCCCGCTTGCCACCGCTACAGGGCAAGTGGGAAGAGCCGGGTAAAGTGCCACAATTGGCACATCTTTTGATGCGCCAAATGTGGGGCTGCTGTAGCCTGGTATTATCAGGCTGTTGAGGGCCAAAATCCATGGGCCTTGACAGTCTTTTAATACCAGGCCGCAGCAGTCTGCATTTTACTTGGCTGGTTAACAAAAATAGGGGGGATCCCCACGCCGTTTTTTTTTTTTTCGAGGGGATCCCCTATTTTTGTTAACCAGCCAAGCTAAGCAGACTGCTGTGGCCTGGTATTTATCAGGCTTGCAAGGTCCATGGATATTGGATCCTTACCAGCCTGAAAAACCAGGCCTCAGCGGTCTGCTTCATCTGGCTGGTTAACAAAAATAGGGGGGACCCCACGCCAATTTTTTTCAAGGGGATCCCCTATTTTTGTTAATCAGCCAAGATATGCAGACTGCTGTGGCCTGGTATTATCAGGCTGGCAAGGTCCATGGATCTTGGCTCCTTAACAGCCTGAAAATCCAGGCCTCAGCGGTCTGCTTCATCTGGCTGGTTAACAAAAATAGGGGGGACCCCACGCCAATTTTTTTCGAGGGGATCCCTATTTTCGTTAATCAGCCAAGATATGCAGACTGCTGTGGCCTGGTATTATCAGGCTGGCAAGGTCCATGGATCTTGGCTCCTTAACAGCCTGAAAATCCAGGCCTCAGCGGTTTTCTTCATCTGGCTGGTTAACAAAAATAGGGGGACCCCACGCCAATTTTTTTCGAGGGGATCCCCTATTTTTGTTAATCAGCCAAGATATACAGACTGCTGTGGCCTGGTATTATCAGGCTGGCAAGGTCCATGGATCTTGGCTCCTTAACAGCCTGAAAATCCAGGCCTCAGCGGTCTGCTTCATCTGGCTGGTTAACAAAATAGGGGGGACCCCACGCCATTTTTTTTTCGAAGGGAACCCCTATTTTTGTTAATCAGTTCCCTCTGACGTCACTGATTGTGTCCCTGGCTGACCTGAAGTGAAAGTGGAAAGCAATCAATTAAGCTTTCCACTTAAGGGCCCGTCTCACATAGCGATATCGCTACCGAGATCGCTGCTGAGTCACTAGTTTTGTGACGCAGCAGCAAGCTCACCAGCGATATCGCTGTGTGTGACATTCAGCGACGATCAGCCCCCCTGCCGGGTATCGCTGATCGTCGCTGAAATGTCAGGACCTTTGATCGCTGGTTTCCCGCTGACAGGCACACATCGCTGCGTGTGACAGGCGGGAGACCAGCGATCCGCTGGTAACCAAGGTACACAGCGGGTTTCCAGGCGCGGGGCTGTGCCTAGAAACCCGCTGTGTACCTTGGATACCAGCGCCCTGATGCAGGGAGCTGGTATCCAAGGTACACAGCGGGTTTCCAAGCGCTGCGCGGTGCCTGGAAACCCGCTGTTGTACCTTGGTTACCAGCGGATCGCTGGTCTCCCGCCTGTCACACGCAGCGATGCGTGCCTGTCAGAGGGAAACCAGCGATCAAAAAAAGGTCCTGACATTTCTGCGACGATCAGCGATACCCGGCAGGGGGGCTGATCGTCGCTGAATGTCACACACAGCGATATCGCTGGTGAGCTCGCTGCTGCGTCACAAAACTAGTGACTCAGCAGCGATCTCGGTAGCGATATCGCTATGTGAGACGGGCCCTTAAGCGATGTTACCCGCAGTGTCGCTGTCCCAGATCGCTGCCTGTTTGGCAGCTCAGCAGCGATCATGTAGCGATACACCAGCGATCCTGACAAGTGCATATCGTTGTCGGGATCGCTGGTGTATCGTTATGTGACACCCAGCCTTTACTCTCCTGTCAGGCAGGAGAGGAACTCATTCATTTGGGGTTTACTGTGAGGCTGCAGCATTAGCTGCGGTCCCTGCAGTAAACATTAACCCTTTCTGAAGGATTACACCGTGGGACCTGACTGTGCATGGGATAGGTAAGAATAATTTTGCTTTTTTATTTTATTTTTATTACAGGAAATGGTTTTTGCAGTAAAATAAAAGATGGTCAAAAACATGTGTCTTTATTTCATTAAAATGATTTTTAATTAAAGTGTGTGTGTTTTTATTTTTATTTCATGCAATAGGATTAATAATTGATAGTTGTCTAATTGACAGCTCTCAATTATTAACCTGGCTTAAGGTCACCTTTCAATAGCAAGGTGGCTTTAACCCCATATTAACCCATTCGCCACCGCTACAGGGCAATGGGAATAGACGGGCAAAGTGCCAGAAAGGGCGAATCTAATTATAGATTTGTCTTTCCTGGGGTGTCTGGGGGCAGATGTTAGTAGCCGGGGGGGGCAAAAATAATGGTCCCTCTCTGGGCTATTATTATCTGCCCCCACTCACTGGCTTTGTCTGTCTGGTTGCGAAAATAGGGCGGGAGCCCACGCCTTTTTTTTTCAGCAATTTTAACACCTCATATATATATATACATGTCATTGAATTTGTGACACATATATATATATATTTATATTTGTAGTTCATACACTTCTACATAGTATAATAGCCGCTAATTCAATTGCCGGCTTTTGTGAAAATGCAGAACCCGACATGAAATGACACTTGGTGTACATAGGGTTAACCATGTCTTTTCATGTCGTTTGCTATCTGATTTGCACAAACAATTAAATCAGACTATGTGTGCAAAATTTCACACCTGTAGGGGTTAATTAAAGGTGTAAATTCGTTGTAAAAAAAACGGACTTTTTTTGCTACGAATTTACACCTTTAATTAACCCCTACAGGTGTGAAATTTTGCACACATAGTCTGATTTAATTGTTTGTGCAAATTAGGCTGGAGTCACACACAACCACAAAAAATCGGTCCGTTTTAGACGGTCGACAATCGGATCAAAATAAAAACATCACACATCCTTCTGGCATCCGATTTTCCTTCAAAGATGCGATTTAATCGCATGTGTGTGTACCTTGTAACATCCGATTTCATCCGACTTGCGAGATTTTCTCGCAGGCTTGCAAAACTGACATATAATGGATCCAAAAGAATAGTATTTAAATGCCAAAAGAAAGAATAGATATATACACATATATATATATATATATATATATATATATATATATGTCATTGTGACATATATATATATACATATATTTATAGTTCCTAGACTTCTACATACTGTTATAGCCGCTAATTCAATTGCCGGCTTCAGTGAAATCACAGAAGCCGACATGAAATGATACATTGTTTCCACACATTTAACCATGTAATTTCATGTATTTTTATATATGTTTGAAACATACAATTACATGAGTATATGTGTGCTAAATTTCAGACATGTAGGGGTTAATTAAAGGTGTAAATTCGTTGTAAAAAAAAACGGACTTTTTTTGCTACGAATTTACACCTTTAATTAACCCCTACAGGTGTGAAATTTTGCACACATAATCTGATTTAATTGTTTGTGCAAATTAGGCTGGAGTCACACACAACCACAAAAAATCGGTCCGTTTTAGACGGTCGACAATCGGATCAAAATAAAAACATCACACATCCTTCTGGCATCCGATTTTCCTTCAAAGATGCGATTTAATCGCATGTGTGTGTACCTTGTAACATCCGATTTTCATCCGACTTGCGAGATTTTCTCGCAGGCTTGCAAAACTGACATATAATGGATCCAAAAGAATAGTATTTAAATGCCAAAAGAAAGAATAGATATATACACATATATATATATATATATATATATATATGTCATTGTGACATATATATATATACATATATTTATAGTTCCTAGACTTCTACATACTGTTATAGCCGCTAATTCAATTGCCGGCTTCAGTGAAATCACAGAAGCCGACATGAAATGATACATTGTTTCCACACATTTAACCATGTAATTTCATGTATTTTTATATATGTTTTGAAACATACAATTACATGAGTATATGTGTGCTAAATTTCAGACATGTAGGGGTTAATTAAAGGTGTAAATTCGTAGCAAAAAAGTCCGTTTTTTTTACAACGAATTTACACCTTTAATTAACCCCTACAGGTGTGAAATTTTGCACACATAGTCTGATTTAATTGTTTGTGCAAATTAGATAGCAAAGGACATGAAAAGACATGGTTAACCCTATGTACACCAAGTGTCATTTCATGTCGGGTGACATGAAATGACACTTGGTGTACATAGGGTTAACCATGTCTTTTCATGTCCTTTGCTATCTAAGGCCGGAGTCACACTGGCGACAAAATCGGACGACTGCAATGCGATGAAATATCGCATTGCAGTCGGACCTATGTTAATCTATGGAGCAGCTCCCAGTATCAGATTTTTTGTGGTCCGTTTTAAACGTCCGTGTACAATCGCAGCATGCTGCCACTGTCACCGATTGTCGGTCGACAATCGCCAATGCAAGTCTACGGGAGCGATGAAAAATCTGATTACAAACGGACCACACTGTGTGACTTGCGATGAAATCGCATCGGTGTCCTTTAGAAAAGCCGGCAATTCATCCCCGCCTATACTGTAAAATCACACTGACAGCTTTAATAAAGACTAGAAAGAATAGATATATACACATAGAACACATACATATATATATACATGTCATTGTGACATGTATATATACATATATTTATAGTTCCTAGACTTCTACATACTGTAATAGCCGCTAATTCAATTGCCGGGTTTTGTGAAATCACAGAAGCCGACATGAAATGATACATTGTTTCCACACATTTAACCATGTAATTTCATGTATTTTTATATATGTTTGAAACATACAATTACATGAGTGTATTTGTGCAAAATTTCAGACATGTAGGGTTAATTAAAGGTGTAATTTCGTTGAAAAAAAATGCGTGGGCTCCCGCTGTATTTTCTCCACCAGACAGACAAAGCAAAGCGAGTGGGGGCAGATAATAATAGCCCAGGGAGGGTGCATTTTTTTGTGCCCCCCCTGGCTACTAACATCTGCCCCCAGACACCCCAGAAAGGGCAAATCTATAATTAGATTCGCCCTTTCTGGCACTTTGCCCGTCTATTCCCATTGCCCTGTAGCGGTGGCGAATGGGTTAATCTCACCTTACTGTCACCTTGCAATTGAAAGGTGACCTTTTAGGCAGGTTAATGATTGATAGCTGTCAATTAGACAACTATCAATTATTAATCCTATTGAAGTAAATAAAAAAACACACACACTTTAAGAATAAATAATTTTAATGAAATAAAAAACACATTTTTTTGACCATATTTTATTTTACACTAAATCCGTGCGAAGCCATTGATCTCCTAAAATAAAGAAAAAGAAATAAAACAACATTATTCTTACCTATTCCGCCGATCTGTCACGTCCCACGCTGTAATCCTTCACAAAGGTTAACTAGCTTTGAGCCAAGCAGTGCAAGTAATCCTGCATGCTCAGCTCAAAGCTCATGAATGAATAAGTTCCTCTCCTGGCGACAGGAGAGGATGTGTTTCATGAATGAAGCTTAATTGATTGTGTCCACTTTCCCTTTAGGTCAGGTCACTACAGTTAAATTGGCAAGAAATCAATTAAGCTCCATTCATGAATCTATTCCTCTACTTTCCGCTGGGAGAGGAACTTATTCATTCAGGGGAATACAGGTCTGAGACAGCATTATTAGCTCTCTGCGACCTGTAACGTGTTAACCCTTTCTGATGGATTACACCGTGGGACCTGACTGTACATCGGATTGGTAAGTATAATTTTGCTTTTTTATTTTATTTTTATTACAGGAAATGGTTTTAGCAGGAAAATAAAATATGGTCAAAAACTGTGTGATTATTTCATTAAACTTATTTTTTATTAAAGTGTGTGTGTTTGATTTTTCTTTCATACAATAGGATTAATAATTGATAGTTGCCTAATTGACAGCTATCAATTATTAACCTGGCTTAAAGTGACCTTTCAATTGCAAGGTCATTTTAACCCCTTATTAACCCATTCGCCACCGCTACAGGGCAATGGGAATAGACGGGCAAAGTGCCAGAAAGGGCGAATCTAATTATAGATTTGCCCTTTCTGGGGTGTCTGGGGGCAGATGTTAGTAGCCAGGGGGGGGCACAAAAAAAATGTACCCTCCCTAGGCTATTATTATCTGCCCCCACTCGCTTGCTTTGTCTGTCTGGTGGAGAAAATACAGCGGGAGCCCACGCATTTTTTTTTTAACGAATTTACACCTTTAATTAACCCCTACATGTCTGAAATTTAGCACACGTATACTCATGTAATTGTATGTTTCAAACATATATAAAAATACATGAAATTACATGGTTAAATGTGTGGAAACAATGTATCATTTCATGTCGGCTTCTGTGATTTCACTGAAGCCGGCAATTGAATTAGCGGCTATAACAGTATGTAGAAGTGTAAGAACTATAAATATATGTATATATATATATGTCACAATGACATATATATTATATATATATATATATATATATATATATATATATATATATATGTGTATATATCTATTCTTTCTTTTGGCATTTAAATACTATTCTTTTGGATCCATTATATGTCAGTTTTGCAAGCCTGCGAGAAAATCTCGCAAGTCGGATGAAAATCGGATGTTACAAGGTACACACACATGCGATTAAATCGCATCTTTGAAGGAAAATCGGATGCCAGAAGGATGTGTGATGTTTTTATTTTGATCCGATTGTCGACCGTCTAAAACGGACCGATTTTTTGTGGTTGTGTGTGACTCCAGCCTAATTTGCACAAACAATTAAATCAGACTATGTGTGCAAAATTTCACACCTGTAGGGGTTAATTAAAGGTGTAAATTCGTAGCAAAAAAAGTCCGTTTTTTTTACAACGAATTTACACCTTTAATTAACCCCTACATGTCTGAAATTTAGCACACATATACTCATGTAATTGTATGTTTCAAACATATATAAAAATACATGAAATTACATGGTTAAATGTGTGGAAACAATGTATCATTTCATGTCGGCTTCTGTGATTTCACTGAAGCCGGCAATTGAATTAGCGGCTATAACAGTATGTAGAAGTGTAAGAACTATAAATATATGTATATATATATATATGTCACAATGACATATATATATATATATATATATATATATATATATGTGTATATATCTATTCTTTCTTTTGGCATTTAAATACTATTCTTTTGGATCCATTATATGTCAGTTTTGCAAGCCTGCGAGAAAATCTCGCAAGTCGGATGAAAATCGGATGTTACAAGGTACACACACATGCGATTAAATCGCATCTTTGAAGGAAAATCGGATGCCAGAAGGATGTGTGATGTTTTTATTTTGATCCGATTGTCGACCGTCTAAAACGGACCGATTTTTTGTGGTTGTGTGTGACTCCAGCCTAATTTGCACAAACAATTAAATCAGACTATGTGTGCAAAATTTCACACCTGTAGGGGTTAATTAAAGGTGTAAATTCGTAGCAAAAAAAGTCCGTTTTTTTTTACAACGAATTTACACCTTTAATTAACCCCTACATGTCTGAAATTTAGCACACATATACTCATGTAATTGTATGTTTCAAACATATATAAAAATACATGAAATTACATGGTTAAATGTGTGGAAACAATGTATCATTTCATGTCGGCTTCTGTGATTTCACTGAAGCCGGCAATTGAATTAGCGGCTATAACAGTATGTAGAAGTGTAAGAACTATAAATATATGTATATATATATATATGTCACAATGACATATATATATATATATATATATATATATATATATATATATATATATATATGTGTATATATCTATTCTTTCTTTTGGCATTTAAATACTATTCTTTTGGATCCATTATATGTCAGTTTTGCAAGCCTGCGAGAAAATCTCGCAAGTCGGATGAAAATCGGATGTTACAAGGTACACACACATGCGATTAAATCGCATCTTTGAAGGAAAATCGGATGCCAGAAGGATGTGTGATGTTTTTATTTTGATCCGATTGTCGACCGTCTAAAACGGACCGATTTTTTGTGGTTGTGTGTGACTCCAGCCTAATTTGCACAAACAATTAAATCAGACTATGTGTGCAAAATTTCACACCTGTAGGGGTTAATTAAAGGTGTAAATTCGTAGCAAAAAAAGTCCGTTTTTTTTACAACGAATTTACACCTTTAATTAACCCCTAGAGGTGTGAAATTTTGCACACATAGTCTGATTTAATTGTTTGTGCAAATTAGATAGCAAAGGACATGAAAAGAAATGTTTAACCCTATGTACACCAAGTGTCATTTCATGTCGGGTGCTTCTGTCTTTTCACTGAAGCCGGCTTTACCCGGCAATTGAATCAAAGGATATTTTACTATGTAGAAGTGTATAAACTATACATATATGTATATATATGTCACAATGACATGTATATATATATATATGTATTCTATGTGTGTATATTTAGTGTTTACAAGGAAAGAAAGGGTTTTTTAGTTGCGATATTTTGTTCCCATAGACTTACATGGGACTTCCGGTATCGGTATCGGGTATCGCCGATTTTTTAGTGATATCGGCGATACCATTCCGATTCCGATACTTTAGCATATCGGAAAGTATCGCTCAACTCTAGTGCTGATACTTAAAAAAAATGAATATTCATATCCTGAGACCGTGTGGACCAGAATTCATCTCACTGAATGCCAGCACTCTTTCCCTGTGGGCAGAACTACCCAAACTGGTGGCACCCCGCTTTTGACCAGCACCCACAGAGAGGAGGAAACAACATGCTTAGGAAGCTGACAGTCCATTGAGGCACGTGGCCAAGTGACACTATGTTCCCAACCTGGCTTTTTCAACATCTCCATGGAGCCAAGTGATCGGAGGGTCCCAATCTGGCTTACTCATACGTTTCCATGAGTTTAATGGTGGTCAATGGAGCAGATCTGTATTCTTCTGGTCAAGGTTGTGGTCCCATAAGATGGCATAGTGTAGAATCAACAAATCTGTGTCCTTCTTGATGGAGTCATGTTGTAATGACAGCTGTCATGTAGAGTGTTACTGGCTGTGGTTTTGTAAAGTTACTCCCATTGACAGAGCCATGATGTCATGACTAGTGTTGAGCGATACTTTCCGATATCCAAAAATATCGGATCGGAATGGTATCGCCGATATCACTAAAATATCGGCGATACCCGATACCGATACCGGAAGTCCCATGTAAGTCTATGGGAACAAAATATCGCAACTAAAAAAACACTTTCTTTCCTTGTAAACACAAAATATACACACATAGAATACATATATATATATATATATATATATATATATATACATGTCATTGTGACATATATATATATATACATATATGTATAGTTTATACACTTCTACATAGTAAAATAGCCTCTGATTCAATTGCCGGGTAAAGCCGGCTTCTGTGAAAAGACAGAAGCACCCGACATGAAATGACACTTGGTGTACATAGGGTTAACCATGTCTTTTCATGTAGTTTGATATGTGATTTGCACAAACAATTACATCAGTCTATATGTGCAAAATTTCACACCTGTAGGGGTTAATTAAAGGTGTAAATTCGTTGTAAAAAAAAAGGGACTTTTTTGCTACGAATTTACACCTTTAATTAACCCCTACAGGTGTGAAATTTTGCACACATAGACTGATGTAATTGTTAGTGAAAACAATAGATCAAACAACTTGAAATGACAAGGTTAACTCTATGTAAACCATGTGTCATTTCATGTCGGGTTCTGCATTTTCACAAAAGCCGGCAATTGAATTAGCGGCTATTATACTATGTAGAAGTGTATGAACTATAAATATAAATATATATATATATATATATATATGTCACAAATTCAATGACATGTATATATATATATATATATATATATATATATATATGAGGTGTAAAATTGTTGCAAAAAAATGCGTGGGCTCCCGTCCTATTTTCGCAACCAGACAGACAAAGCCAGCAGTGGGGGCAGATAATAATAGCCCAGAGAGGGACCATTATTTTTGGCCCCCCCCGGCTACTAACATCTGCCCCCAGACACCCCAGAAAAGACAAATCTATAATTAGATTCGCCCTTTCTGGCACTTTGCCCGTCTATTCCCATTGCCCTGTAGCGGTGGCGAATGGGTTAATAAGGGGTTAAAGCCACCTTGCAATTGAAAGGTCACCTTAAGCCAGGTTAATAATTGAGAGCTGTCAATTATACAACTATCAATTATTAATCCTATTGCATGAAATAAAAATAAAACACACACACTTTAATGAAAAATCATTTTAATGAAATAAAGACACATGTTTTTGACCATCTTTTATTTTACTGCAAAAACCATTTCCTGTAATAAAAATAAAATAAAAAAGCAAATTTATTCTTACCTATCCCATGCACAGTCAGGTCCCACGGTGTAATCCTTCAGAAAGGGTTAATGTTTACTGCAGGGACCGCAGCTAATGCTGCAGCCTCACAGTAAACCCCCAAATGAATGAGTTCCTCTCCTGGCTGACAGGAGAGGAAGTGGAAAGCTTAATTTATTACTTTCCACTTTCACTTCAGGTCAGCCAGGGACACCATCAGTGACGTCAGAGGGAACTGATTAACAAAAATAGGGGTTCCCTTCGAAAAAAAACTTGGCGTGGGGTCCCCCCTATTTTTGTTAACCAGCCAGATGAAGCAGACTGCTGAGGCCTGGTTTTTCAGGCTGGTAAGGAGCCAAGATCCATGGACCTTGCCAGCCTGATAATACCAGGCCACAGCAGTCTGCATATCTTGGCTGGTTAACAAAAATAGGGGATCCCCTCGAAAAAAAATTGGCGTGAGGTCCCCCCTATTTTTGTTAATCAGCCAGATGAAGCAGACTGCTGAGGCCTGGTTTTTCAGGCTGGTAAGGAGCAAAGATCCATGGACCTTGCCAGCCTGATAATACCAGGCCACAGCAGTCTGCATATCTTGGCTGGTTAACAAAAATATGGGATCCCCTTGAAAAAAATAACGGCGTAGGGGTCCCCCTATTTTTGTTAACCAGCCAGATGAAGCAGACTGCTGAGGCCTGGTTTTTCAGGCTGGTAAGGAGCCAAGATCCATGGACCTTGCCAGCCTGATAATACCAGGCCACAGCAGTCTGCATATCTTGGCTGGTTAACAAAAATAGGGGATCCCCTCGAAAAAAAATTGGCGTGGGGTCCCCTCTATTTTTGTTAACCAGCCAGATGAAGCAGACTGCTGAGGCCTGGTTTTTCAGGCTGGTAAGGATCCAATATCCATGGACCTTGCCAGCCTGATAATACCAGGCCACAGCAGTCTGCTTATCTTGGCTGATTAACAAAAATAGGGGATCCCCTCGAAAAAAAAACGGCGTAGGGGTCCCCTATTTTTGTTAACCAGCCAAGTAAAATGCAGACTGCTGCGGCCTGGTATTAAAAGACTGTCAAGGCCCATGGATTTTGGCCCTCAACAGCCTGATAATACCAGGCTACAGCAGCCCCACATTTGGCGCATCAAAAGATGTGCCAATTGTGGCACTTTACCCGGCTCTTCCCACTGCCCTGTAGCGGTGGCAAGTGGGGTAATAAGGGGTTAATGTCACCGTTGATTGCACGGTGACAATAAGCCCGGTTAATAATGGATAGGCGTCAATAAGACACCGATCCATTATTAATCCCAAAGTTTTTAAATGTATAAAAAAAGACACAGCAAGAAAAAAGTATTTTAATGAAATAAAAGAGACAACACAGTTTTCATTTCTTTTATTACTCTCTCATTCCTGTGACGCCATCGATCTCCTGTAAAAAAAGGAAAAAAACAAACCAACAGTATACAACCTGTCCGACGCAGTCCATAGTAACGACTGTCCCACGACGATCCAGCTCTGCTACATCGGAATGACAGGCAGAGCCTGTCATCCCGGCGCAGCACAGCTGATTACCTGCTTCCCCGGCGGTGACGTCATCGGACTGACTGCTTTACGGCCGGGATTACCCAGCAGTCACTGCAGTTATCGCGAGAAACTGCATGTGACCGCCGGGGAAAGATGATGTCGGCCATCAAGCAGTCCAGGCCATGACCGCCGGAGATCTTCTGCCAGGTAAGTGCCGCTGACTCCTGACAGACCCGACGGACACTGACAGTGACAGTGACAATTCCGATTCCGGTATCCGATATGACGACAATATCGGATCTCGGAATCGAAAGCCCGATACAGCTAATATCGGCCGATACCCGATATTTGCAGTATCGTATCGCTCAACACTAGTCATGACAGCAATCCCTTAAAGTGTTCCTGGCTGTGGTTTTGTAAAGAGTTACCTTAATACAGAGGCACATCCCCATTTATAATTCACAGCTCTTATTCAGGCATTTTTCCACAAGATTGGGGAAGATAGCAGGGGTTCATCTCACAATGTTCGAGAATTTAATCTACAAGCTATATGAACTCATACAATGGATAACTAACATGTTAGTAAACATTGGTTGTTCATTGGCACTGCTCCCCTGTTTTGCAAAGATAACAACAACCTGTTGGAGCTGATATAAGAGGCAAGAAGCAGCCATTCATCAATTTCATCAAAGATCTTTGAATGTTGTGCCCACAGAAGGGAGGATGAGGTATGTATTTCTGAGGTAGTGCAGGGCACAGATGCAGGATTCTGGGCCCATATCTAATGCTGATGGGAGGGGGTAAGTATTACAATGAAGAAAGGAGGCACGGATTTCATCCAGGCACCACAAGCCCCAAAGTCTAGAAGAAATCATTAACATCAAAAAATATAGATTTCTCGACAACAAGGCAGTTAATATGAGGAAAACAGGTAGGAGTAGCTTAATATTTTAATATTAATAGGTCATATATGTCCTGGGGGTGAAAGATTCCTTTTAAAGTGGAGTTAAAGTGTGATACCAATGTTCTCAACAGCGATCTGGGTGTCAGGGATGCATACACATTACCACCAGGAAACTGACTGGTAAATGGGGCTAAAGGTCTATGTATATTTGAAGCCTCTGTCACTCAAGCTCTATTACACACCCAGTTCCATCTCCTGCTGCTTTACTAATGGCCTCTATGCTGTGTGACTTAATACATATGATCCATAGATCAAGCAAGAAGATTGGCACAAGTCAGGGAATAGAGCTGGAGTGACCAAAGCTTCATATGTACCATAGATCTTTTGTCACAGGGTTACCGCAACAGAGATGAGCCAGAAGATCACAGCATCTGATTGCTCCTACTCCTGTGCTAAAAAGAAGCACTTCACCTTATTTTTAAATGGTGTTTATTTCCTTTGGCAGAACAGGGGTTAATCCTATCTCCTCTATAATCTGGGTCCTGATTGTAACACATTGTCAGAGCTAGCTTATGCTGCATGGCCTGGAGGAGAGTATTTTGGTGTTTATAGGTGTTATAGGAGTTTGGAGGTGTTATCTGTGACTGTTGCGTGGGTTTGTAAGTGTCATAATTCCCTCCCCCTCTCATACTTTATTTTTTCCCTGTCCTCCACTCCCCAGTGCATTCCTTTGTTATATGTGAGTGAATATTTGTATGTCTGGTATTTTCATTTGTCCTTGTTCATGTTGCCTTATTTGTCGGGTTGGTGTACTGCGGTGCACGTCAGCTTCTCTCTTCCCTGGGCAGAGGAAAGGAACAGACAGATGGCTGATTCAGGAGATACGGCAAGAGTGAGTCCCAGGAATCTTCACCTGCAGAAGTATCCCGGGCAATAGGGCAAGTTAGGGTGCCCCCTAATGATAGGGACAGAAAAGCAGCCCCTGGTCCTGGGTCACCCAACAGCTGAGTCGTGACAATAGCTCTGACAATAACCAATTTTTGATCCTTTATGGCTCCTATTAGTTATCTGACCTTTATGGCTCCTATTAGTTCTCTGACAGGGCAGTAATAGAGGAATGAAATGTGTAGGTGAAGGTGTTGCTGGACTTTTCTTTGGAAAGGTTACATGTACATTTAAAATGAACATGACAGCTGATACATGCTGCCCAGTTCACGAGAAGCATATATCAGACAGTGGCTGAAGAATTCCAGCCGTACAAATGTAACTCTGGAATGCTGCAGCATTTCAGACAAAAAACATACTTTAATAGCTGACAGATACTGAGTCACACTGTAGACTAGTTGGATGGGTAGGTCCCGGGCAGCAGCATATAAGCAGAGATCTGTCAATTCAGGGCGGCAGACAGAGAGAAGTTCTCACAAGGTCGGCATCATGACCCAGAGCACCAGGTCAAGGGCAAGGTACCTGAATGAACGGGGATCCACTCGCCATCAAGGACACTGGCATGCTATGAGGCCTGTGAGTCGGTCCTCATCAGATACTTATCTCCCCCCCGTTCCCACAGCTCTGGAATCTTTAGCATCTTCTGACTCTCTGTGATATCTCAGGGAAGAGGGTGTGATTACATCACTACAACACGCCCTCTGCTGAGCAGTGTAGAGTGCCAGAAGACTCTGTGGAGACCGGCGCTGTGGGGAGTGAGGAGAGGAGAGTATTTGATTTTTTAATTTGTTATCTATGGTTCACTATATGGGGCCATTATTCAGTATTGAGCAATATATGGAGCCATTATACTGTATGGAGCATTATATGGGACCATTACATTGTATGGAGCAATATATGGGTCCATTATTTACCATATGGAGCATTACATGGGTCCATTATACTGTATGGAGCATTATATGGGGCCGTTGTATACTGTATGAATCAATATATGAGTCCATTATATACCAAATGGGAAAATTATACTGTATGGAGTATTATATGGGGACATTAAACTGTGTGGAGCAATATATGGGTCCATTATATACTACATTGGACATAATATAATATACTGTATGGAGAATTATGTTGGACCCCTTATACTGTGTTGATTATTATATAGGGCTCATTTTTCTGTATGGAGCAACATATGGGACTCATTATACAGTGTGGAGCACTACATGGGCCCATTATCCTGCATAGAGCAATAGACTGTATGGAGCAATATATGGGGCCCATTATCCTGTATGGATCTTTTTATGGGGTCCATTATACTGTATGGACAACTATGTGGTACCCATAATACTGTATGGAGGACTATGTGGTGTCCATAAAACTATATGGAAGACTTTATGGTGCCCATGATACTGTATGAGGACTGTGTGGTGCCCATAATGCTGTATGCAGTACTATGTGGTGCCCATATTACTGTATGGAGGACTATATTGTCCAGTCTAAAATGTAATCTATAAGGCGACTCAGTCCCTTGAGGCTATAAAAATTTTTCTCTGAAACACTGCAGTGTTTCAGAGTTAAACATATATGGCTGGAATCTTGCAGCCACTGTGTAATCCATGCTGTGCGTGGATCCTGCAGCATATATCAGCTGTCAGGTCCACTTTAAATAATTTTGGGGTTGAAATCATGCTGACATATTCCCTATAAGCCATGTAAACTAAAAACACCACTCCAATGAATATTTTGTAAAGGAAAGGTATTTTACACCTCACCTTTCAGCAACATGTACTTGTAGTTCCTTTGCCCCTGTCTACCAGTCCTATGTCATATTATGTAGCACAGTTCTACAACATCTAATCCGCAAAAGCATAATAACATTGCACAGTGAAATAAATAGTGAAAGTCACAGGAGGAAAAGAATTATAGCATTCCACTTATAGCTTTATTTTCTAATAAATGATGGTTCCAAAGGCAGAACTCCTACCTACTATTATTTATTTATTTTACTCACTTATATAGCGCCATTATTTCCACAGCACTTTGCAGACACTATTGGCACTGACCCCATGGGGCTCACAATTTAGACTCCCTACCAGTATGTATTTGGGGCTTGGGAGGAAACCAGAGAACTGGGAGGTAACCCATGCAAACACGGGGAGAGAATACAAATTCCTTGCAGATGTTGTACTTGATGGGATTTGAACCCAGTTGTTGTTTTCACTCAACTCTCCAAAGATGTATTCTTACCAGACATACAGAAGCGGTTTAAAAAAATTAATCAAGCTTTTCAATTGTTGATGGATTCTTGGTGAGACAAGTTTTATATTTAAGTTGTAGTAATTGCAGCTTCGCATGATGATGCTGTAATAATAATTTGTTTTACTCCAGTTCACTTGTTTAGAAGTTTATGGAACTTCCACTAATCTTCCCTACAGTGAAGGACTTTTTTACTTAGATGTCTGCTATTCTGAGTGAAGTACAAAATTCTGTCATCATAAATAACTAAAAATGTGCATATACATATTAAATGAATAAACTGATCTATTTTTGCTTTGCAGGTAACATAAAGCTAAAAAGTATATTTTGAATTAAGTTATCAATCCTGTGAAATTAAACATTATTTAGTATGATTACATTTAATAGAAAATATTATAGGCTAAAATTAAGCAAAAGTAACTCCAGGGTAATTCAATTATGAATTATATAATTAGCAGCAGGTAAACTGATATTGAACATTATATATTCTTAAAAATTATTTCATGCAGTAACTGTTATGAAAGTAAAACTAAAAAATACTGCACATTTAGATATTTCTAATCAATTCCAAATTAGAAAATTTCTGTATTCACATTTGCCAAAACAAATGATATGTGCATACATATATTTATTCAATAGTAATTTTTTCCTATGTAGTCTTTGCTTAGTAACATAATACGTAGATTTCTATTAGAATTATTTAGAATGTTTTTATATATATTATATAATAAGATAGTAAAATAATTGTTTTTCAGATTACAATAGTTGCAGGTTAAAATATTCTTTTACTGGTAGAGTACTAGTAGAGCAATTTCTTGGAGAAAACTGTAATCAAGAGTTAAAGGGAACCTGTCACCAGGAATAACACTGTTAACCTGCAGACAAGGGGTTAATCTGCAGGTTTGCAGCATTATGATGCTGTCTGGCACCTGATCGCAGCCGAATGCAGTGGGTAGAAAATTATCTTTTTTCCCCCCGGCAGCATTCGGTATTCAGTCATGGGGGGTGGTGACGGTGCTGTTTCAATCACTGCTCTGAGTATACAGAGCGGTCGCTGTAACTGCACCCCCAGCCCTGACTGACACTGGCTCTACATTGAGGCCTGCTGTCAGTCAGGGAGTGGCTGAACCGCCCTACCTCCACCCCTGTGACTGAATACCGAATACGGTGGGGAGAATAAAAATTATTTTCTCCCAGCTGCATTTGGCTGCCTGCAGACACTGGACCGAATCACTTTACCCTTTAAAGGTTCCCTTTAAATAAGTCCACAATATGGAATTCCTTACAAACAAAATAAATATCCAACTGGAAAATATTTAACTTACTTGGAATACTTATTATAAAATTCCCCTACCGCATGATATTGATTTGCTCTTGTTTAATATTAATGTTGCTCCATCAGTTTGTATTACTGCAATTAATACTAGTACAGTTATTGTTTTGAGATTATAGTAGTTAGGAGTTCCTGAACCTGGTCAAAAAAAAAAAACCTCTTTTACTTTGCCTTCTGGCTCAATTGTCATTCAGATAAACATGAATAACTTTTTGTATCTATTAATTTATCATTTGATGTGATTTTTATTTCTAATATCCTGTAAGTATAAGAATCGTAACAGATGCAATTAAGTGTCCAATTAGCAACAGTTTGGATTTTTATACTTTCCTTCAGAATATGCATAAAACACAGATAATAGAGTCTAAGAAAGTCATCCCCAAGATATTATCTGGGTAATTTTGAATCAGTAGGAATTCATTACAGGGCAGGATCACTTTATTTGGAAATACATATCTGTCTCCTTTTAACATTTCCAAAAGCTGACTGGAGTTTATATTTGTAAAGTTTTACAAGAGTAATTAGAATATGGTTAATGTTTTATAACCTGAGACATTTAGGGCTAATAATATGCTCTGGGTTATTTAAGAGGCATATTTTCAGTTTAACTCCATTTCCCATGCTGATGAAATTGTTTTCTACTAAGGATTTGTTTCTGCTCTATTGGTTTCAAACTAATTAAAGGGTCCATAGATAGCAGATTTCTATGAGATAGGTTTATATAATCACTTGAATTTAATAAAATTTCAGTTGGTTAATTTACTGTAAGCAGTTTTGCAAGTTCCTTGGGAGTCATGCCAATATCCCATACAATAATGAAGGTCAAAGGTTTTTAATGAAAATCTGGTGCTTTTGAGGCTTGAGTTGAAAAATTAAAGAAGCTCTCATCTTTTTTATTATTATTATTATTATTATTATTATACATTTATATAGCGCCATTTATTCCACGGCGCTTTACATATGAAAAGGGAAAAATATAGACAGGTACAATAAACATGTGCTAGACAAGGGACGCACAAGTATAGAAGGAGAGAGAACCCTGCCCGCGAGGGTTCACAGTCTGCAGGGATGGGTGAGAATACACTAGGAAAGGGTTGGTGCTGGTCGCGCAATGGTTCAGTAGACTGAGGATCATTGCAGGTTGTAGGCTTGTCGGAACAGGTGGGTCTTCAGGTTCTTCTTGAAGGTCTCCGATGTTGGTGAAAGTCTGATGTTTTGTGGCAGGGAGTTCCAGAGTATGGGGGAAGCCCGGGAGAAGTCTTGTATGCGGTTGTGGGAAGAAGAGATGAGGGGGGAGTCGAGAAAGAGATCTTGAGAGGATCGAAGGTTGCGTGTAGGTAGATAGCGGGAGACCATGTCACAGATGTATGGAGGAGAGAGGTTGTGGATGGCTTTGTATGTCATTGTAAAGGTTTTGAACTGGAGCCTCTGGGCAATAGGAAGCCAGTGAAGGGCCTGGCATAGGGGGGAGGCTGGGGAATAACGGGGAGACAGGTGGATTAGTCAGGTAGCAGAGTGTAGGATGGACTGGAGTGGTGCCAGAGTGCTAGAGGGGAGGCCAGACAGTAGGAGGTTGCAGTAGTCGAGGTGGGAGATGATAAGGGCGTGCACTAGTGTTTTTGTGGTTTCATGGTTGAGGAATGCGCGGATCCGGGAAATATTTTTGAGCTTGAGGAAGCAGGAGGTGGCAAGGGCTTGGATATGTGGTTTGAAAGAGAGAGCAGAGTCGATGATCACCCCAAGGCACCGAGCATGCGGGACCGGGAATGCGAGCAGCCATTGACATTGATGGATAGGTCTGGTGGAGGGGTAGAATGAGGTGGGGGAAAGATGATGAATTCTGTTTTGTCCATGTTCAGTTTGAGAAAGCGAGCAGAAAAGAAGGCTGAGATAGCAGACAGACACTGTGGGATTTTGGTCAGTAGGGAGGTGAGGTCAGGTCCAGATAGGTAGATCTGCGTGTCATCAGCGTAGAGGTGATACTGCAAGCTGTGGGATTCTATGAGCTGTCCCAGGCCGAAGGTGTAGATGGTGAAGAGTAGGGGTCCTAGGACTGAGCCTTGAGGAACACCGACAGACAGGGGGCGAGGTGAGGAGGTGGTGTGTGAGAGGGAGACACTAAATGTTTGGTTTGTTAGGTATGATGAGATCCAGGATAGGGCCAAGTCTGTGAAGCCAAGAGATGAGAGAATCTGTAGCAGGAGGGAATAGTCCACGGTGTCGAAGGCAGAAGACAGGTCCAGGAGAAAGAGGACAGAGTAATGTCGCTTGCTCTTGACAATGAGGCAACAGTTACTTGAGACTCTATTTGGACTCAATTATGCATGCCTAAAAAGACAAACACTGCCGGATCATAGGCCAGATGGCTTTCACAGTATCTCCATCATAGGGAATCTTTCCTCTGTCGGTTCTGTCTGAATTACATATTTCAAAAATTTACATGGAAACCCCGGTTTAAGTGCCGAGTGTTGAGCACATGATAAATATGTGCCAAACCTTACTTAGCATGACCACAGTAGTCTCACCCTGTTAACAGGAAAAATCTGCTGCTCTTTTGACAGGGAGCAGCTGGATCTCTGCCAGGAGCAGTCAATGACCAGTGACAGGTACAACAGGCAGGTAGTTGCCTCTGTTAACAACTACATACTATTTTTTCTAATGTCCCGGATATGCTTTTTAAGGTGTGGGTACAGTACATGTGCAGCAGCCATCAGTGTTTTGCAGATGACGCTACAATCTAACTAGGATAACACCTATCAGGTATTTGCATGTAGCGATATTGTGGACCCAAGAGCCATTTATCATTGATCAATGTCTCAACTTAATTAAATATCTCCTGTTTTTTTGCATTTGCAGCTCATATGCATTTCCATGTGTCTCCATAGCAATCTATAAACATAAATTGTTTTATTATGAACACTATCCTCTGATTCTGGTAAACGTGTTTATTGTATTGTAATATTACAATTATAGGTACATCAAATATAAACATTTACTTTACTTTATTTTTTTTACTAAATTACTTACTGTTTTTATAACTTATACGGCATTTTATGCGCCCTAATTTAAAATATCCTCTTTTTAAAAAGTTTGCAATTTTTTATCCTTAATTTATTGATTTATTTATTTTACATATTGATCATATATACCTGTACTGATTTACTTCAAAATGATGTGGAATGCCTAAATCTAATATATAAAGCTGAATGTATGTATGTGTGTATGTATGTGGGTATGTTTGTCCGGGATTGGAATCCGCACCGTCGCACTTACGGGCATGAAATTTTGCACGCCCGCACGTCTCGACCCCGAAAGCGTCCTAGGCTATGTTTTGAATCGAAATTTTAACCCCGCACGTTCCAAATCGCCAAACAATTTTGGCCCTATCTACATAATGGGGAGAAAGCTGAATGCTTGTGTGTATGTCCGGCATAGGAATCTGCATTTACGGGCATGAAATTTTGCACACCCGCACGTCTCGACCCCGGGAGCGTCATAGGCTAGGTTTTGAGTCGAAATTTTAACCCCGCGCATTCCAAATCGGCAAATAATTTTGGCCCGGGATAGGAATCTGCACCGTTGTACTTACGGGCATGAAATTTTGCATGCCCGCACATCTCAACCCCAGGAGCATCATAGGCTATGTGTTGAATGGAAATTTTAACCCCGCACGTTCCAAATCGCCAAACAATTTTGGCCCTATTTACATAATGGGGAGAAAGCTGAATGCTTGTGTGTATGTCCGGCATAGGAATCTGCATTTACGGGCATGAAATTTTGCACACCCGCACGTCTCGACCCCGGGAGCATCATAGGCTGTGTTTTGGACTCAATTGGATCACTGCTTCCATTACAAGGAGAAGAACCTCAATTTCTTCAACTCTTCTTCATGGGAAATGCAGAAGCAGAGGCTCAGCGGAGATGCTCCTTAATTCCAAACACTCGCCTTGATATTGTCATAAATTTGCAGCAGTTCCTTCACTCCAACAATCCGTATGTTCAACTTTTCAAGACTGCACTTGAATGCATGCCCAGTGACAATTACAAGGTTGTAATTAGAGCTGACAAAACACCACAAGGTGAAAATCAGCGACGTTTCAATGCTCCCACATTTGATGAGGTAGCCATCTTGATTGTGGGTAATGAGTTTCAAAGCTGTGACATCGTGCTTCACAAAAGGAACAATAGTTTGCAACGAGTAGCAGAAACTCACAGGTCCTATGATCCTCTGCAATATCCAATCATCTTTTGGCAGGGACAGGATGGCTATCACTTTGGAATACCTCAGACAGATCCTAAAACAGGCAACCCTTCAGGAAAAAAAGTGTCTGCCATGGACTTCTATGCCTACAGGCTCATGACAAGATTTGCAGAGGAAAATCACATCCTGAAATGCAGACACCTCTTCCACCAATTTATCGTTGATATGTATGCAAAGATTGAGAGTGAACGTCTTTTGTATATCCGATTAAATCAAAAGAAACTTAGGGCATTGGAATATATTCACCTTAGAGATGCTGTAGCAAATGATGCTGATCCAAAAGAGTTGGGGAAAATGGTCATTCTTCCATCAACTGTCACTGGAAGCCCACGACACATGCATGAATACACACAGGATGCAATGACTTACGTGAGAAAGTATGGCCGTCCAGATCTTTTCATCACCTTTACTTGCAATCCTGCTTGGGAGGAAATTGGAGGACACCTGTTGCCAGGCCAGAAAACAGTGAATCGCCATGACATTATTGCTCGAGTTTTCAAACAGAAACTTTCAAAAATGATTAATCTGATTACTAAAGCACATATTTATGGTGAGACACAGTGCTGGATGTATTCAGTTGAATGGCAAAAAAGAGGCCTTCCTCATGCCCACATCTTGATCTGGCTAAAGCTAAAAATACAGGCCACCGAAATTGACAATATTATCAGTGCCGAATTGCCAGACCCTCAGATTGACCCTTTGCTATTTGAAACCATCACAAAAAACATGATCCATGGTCCGTGTGGGTACCTCAACAAAAATTCTCCCTGCATGATTGATGGTAGGTGTTCAAAAGGTTACCCACGATCCCTGGTCCAAGAAATCCAAACAGGACAAGATGGATATCCAGTCTATCGAAGAAGAAGGTCAGGGATGGTGGTTTCACAGCAAATCTAAAAATTTGTCTTGGACCATCACTCCAAGAGATACAAATTGACAACAGGTGGGTGGTACCTTACAACCCTTTGCTCTCAAAAATTTTCCAGGCCCACATAAATGTTGAATATTGCCACTCTGTGAAATCAATCAAGTACATCTGCAAATATGTCCACAAAGGAAGTGATCAAGCAGTTTTTGAACTCCAGAAAAATGGACCTATAATTGATGAAGTGCAGGCATTCCAGATGGGCAGGTACATCAGCAGCAATGAAGCTGTTTGGAGAATACTAGGGTTCTCCATTCATGAACGCTACCCACCAGTTGTGCATCTCAGTGTGCACTTGGAAAATGGACAGAGGATTTACTTTAACCCAGGAAACCTGCGGCAGCAACTGCTAACACCACCTAAGACCACCCTCTTGGCATTTTTTGAACTGTGTCAACAGGACCCTTTTGCAAAAACAATTCTCTACTGTGATCTACCGAAGTATTACACTTGGCATGGCTCCAGTAAAACATTTGAACGGAGGAAACGGGGGCTTGACATTAAAGGCTATCCAGGGGTGAAAGCGAGTGATACTCTTGGTCGGGTCTACACTGTTCATCCCTCAAATGCAGAGTGCTTCTACCTGCGCATGTTGCTTCATGTTGTCAAAGGCCCTACATCATTTTCTGACCTGAAGACTGTCCGAGGTCATGTGTGTGAAACTTTCAGGGAAGCTTGCCAAAGACAAGGACTTCTGGAAAATGATGGACACTGGGACATGACCCTCAGTGAAGCAGCAGCCACACAAACCCCAAAGCGACTAAGAAACCTCTTTGCTATTCTTCTAACAACCTGTAGCATTTCAAATCCTCTAGAGATTTGGACAAAGTACAAAAGTGATCTCAGTGAGGACATCCTCATGCAGGTTAGAAGGGAAAATCCTCAGCAAATCATCAACTTCACTGAGGACATTTTCAATGAAGCCTTAAAGCTCCTAGAAGACCAGTGCATGGCAATGTCAGGAAAAGCCTTAAAGCTACTTGGTTTGCCTGTTCCAGTAAAAATATATGAATGCAACCAAATGTGTAGGGAGATTTTCATAGAAACAAACTACAATATTGATGAACTGACAGCATTTGTCTCTCAGAACGAGCCAATATTGGTACCAGACCAAAGGGATGCCTATAACCAAATTTTAACTTTCAGTAAAACCAACAAAGGTGGGATTGTCTTCCTTGATGCTCCAGGTGGAACAGGAAAGACATTTGTAATCAACTTGCTCCTGGCAAAATTTCGACAACAAAAAAAGATTGCACTTGCAGTGGCATCTTCTGGAATTGCAGCTACACTTTTACAAGGTGGTAGGACAGCACATTCAACATTCAAACTACCACTTAACCTGGCTCATAGTGACAGCCCCGTGTGTAATATTGCCAAGGGATCAGGACTGGCCAAATTGCTTCAAAAGTGCAGTGCCATCATTTGGGATGAATGTACCATGTCACACAAAAGGGCTCTGGAAGCAGTGGACAGAATGCTGCAAGATCTGCGTAGCAATAAGTATATCATGGGAGGAGTAGTTGTTATTTTGGTAGGTGACTTCCGCCAAACACTGCCCGTTATTCCAAGATCAACCCCTGCAGACGAACTGAATGCCTGTCTCAAAGTATCGTACCTTTGGAGACAAGTGAAGAAAATGTCACTAAACACAAACATGAGGGTCCACATGAGGGGTGATGTTTCTGCTGGACTGTTCTCGAGCCAGCTATTGACTATTGGAGATGGCAAGGCACCAGTAAACTCAACAACTGGACAGATCACGTTTCCAAGCAACTTTTGCTGCATTGTGACTTCCATTGAGGAGCTGAAAGCAAAGGTTTTCCCAAACATTCAACTGAACTTCAGAAAATCTGGCTGGCTGTATGAAAGGGCTATTCTAGCTCCAAAAAATGACTATCGTCAACAAGATCAATCTTCAAATATTAAATCTCCTTCCAGGTGTGTGCACGACCTACAAGTCACTGGATACAGTAACAGACCCTGCTCAAGCATTATTTTATCCAACTGAGTTCCTCAATTCCTTGGAGCCACAAGGACTTCCTCCTCACAACCTCTTTCTAAAACCTGGCGTACCTATTCTGCTACTGAGAAATTTGGATCCACCAAAGCTGTGTAATGGCACAAGACTCTTGATTAAGAACCTGTTTCAACATGTAATTGAAGCAAACATTTTGACAGGATGTGCCAAAGGAGAAGACGTTTTCATTCCAACAATTCCTCTCATTCCATCTGATTTGCCTTTTGATTTTAAACGCCTCCAGTTTCCTGTTCGACAGGCATTTGCTATGTCCATCAACAAGGCTCAAGGACAGTCCTTGAAAGTAGTTGGAATCGATTTACAATCTCCATGCTTTTCGCATGGTCAACTTTATGTGGCCTGTTCAAGAGTTGGAAATGCCAAAAATCTGTTCGTCTTTGCACCTGAAGGAAAAACTAAGAATGTCGTTTATCAAAAGGCTCTCGAATAAGGAGTAGAAGATAAATGACTTCACATCACTTGGGTTATTTAATTAATCTGTGTGGAATATCTATGCTGTTGAATATCTGTTGTGAAATGGTTCTATTACTTTAGTTTTTGCTTTTTAATAATTTGTGTATTTGGTGTGTGATTTTTATGTGCAGAATAATTTTTTGTTAACATAGTCTATTTTGTTACAGCTAACAGCAGTTATTAATTAACCCGGGCGAAGCCGGGTACTACAGCTAGTATTGTTCCTAAATTTAGAGATGAGTGAATATAATCTGGTAGAATTAGTCTACTCTAATTTAAAAAAAATCCATATTTGCCACAATGTATTTTTTTTTTTTGTAATATGCTTTCACGCTTCGGCTTGCAGACCAAATGGATAAAAAAAAAAAAAACAGTTATACTAACCTTCACTCACACTTCACCAGACCCTCCGCTCCTAACCATTCCCCATCTGTTTGCTTACATGCCAAAGACCGGACAGGTAATGGTATGGACCAAGAGGTGAGCGTTAAGGTGAGTACACCTTTTTGTTTTATTTTTTAATTATAAAGTTTATTATGCTCTGGGGTCTTAAGAAACCCAATAGCATATTAAGGCCGGTGACACACTTGCGAGAAACTCGCACGAGGCTCGCACCTCAATACCCAGCACTGCCGCCCGCACGCTGACCGGAGCGTTCAGCTGCATAGAAATACATGCATCTGCACTGTCTTTATGTGGTGCTCTGATTACATATGCATCTGTATGGGTTTATGACAGGTCACTGAACCAGAACAGCACCTGGACCAAAACACAAACCCAAACCCATTAACTTGAATGGGGGGGTGGGATCATCCAGTGTTTTCCATGCTGTAATGTGCATGACAGCGCATCAAACACTGCTTTGGATCAGCAGTAAAATCATTACTTCCGGTCAGAGAGCCAAGATTCCCACACTGTCAAATGACAGCGTGAAATTGAAGCTGGGATCAGCAATACCTCCTAGCAGTGAAATGTTAATTTGGTGTTGGGCAGCAATAGGCCTCAGGGGTCAAGATTACCAGGCCCTGGTAGAACCTGTGTACTCTGATAGTAGGCCCATCATCCTGACAGCCAGAGGGGTCATCGATGTACACAAGGGGAGGGTACCAGTACGCATCCTAAATTGTAGGGAGATAGAGGTCCATTTACCCCAGTATGCCACCCTTGCTAAGCTGTTCGCTGTCAGTAACAATGCAATAGAGGCAGCGGAACCCTTGCTAACATTCGACCATGCGGAGGACAATGGCTCTGAGGGGCAGCTAGAGGATTGGTGTCAGAAGCACATATAGATATTGACTCCACCCCTTCGCATCAAAAACATGGGGTTTACAGGGTGGCTCAAGAGTATGAACGGGTATTCAGCAAACACCCTCTAGACTTTGGGCAGGCAAAAGGGTCCAACACCATATCCCCATCGGAGATAATCCGCCCATTAAAGAAGTATCGTCCTGTACCCCCAGCCCACTATCTCTGTGCCAAGGGTATGTTACAGTAGATGAAGGAGGCTGGGGTGATGAGAGATAGTTGTAGCCCCTGGGCAGCTCCAGTAGTCTTTGTTAACAAGAAAGATGGTACCATGAGAATGTGTGTTAACTGCAGGAAGATTAACTGCATTACACATAAGGATGTCTACCCATTACCCAGAATTGAGGAATCATTAGCTGCACTGAGATCCGCTAACTATTTCTCCAGTTTAGATCTCATCAGTCGGTATTGACAGGTTCCCACTGCAGAAGCAGACAAAGAGAAGACAGCATTTACGACACCCATGGCCTCTGCGAGTTTAACTACATGCCATTCGGGCTCTGCAGTGCACCAGGAACGTTCCAGCAGTTAATGGAATGCTGCCTAGGACATAAAAACTTTGAAACCGTTCTGCTGTACCTGGATGACATCATCGTCTTCTCCAAAACCTATGAAGACCACCAATTCCTTAATTGATGTAAAAAGACTGCTAGTACAATAAACTTCATTTCAAGGCAGAAACATTACTGTGTCCAATAGTTATTAGATATATCAAACTGAAATAGCTGTTGCAAAAACACCAATTTTTATAAAACATTAAGTTTAAGATTAATAGGGGTGCCCAAACTTTTTCATATAACTGTAAATCCATGCGATACATTCATTCCAGCACTGAGTGTATCAAAGGTCATCATACGTTTATATTCCCAAACTTTTCTGTCTCTCTCAGATTTAAATCAGCTAAATTTAAATCTGAGAGAGACAGAAAAGTTTGGGAATATAAACTTATGATGACTTTTGATGCATTCAGTGCTGGAATGAATGTATCGCATGGATTTACAGTTATATGAAAAAGTTTGGGCACCCCTATTAATCTTAAACTTAATGTTTTATAAAAATTGGTGTTTTTGCAACAGCTATTTCAGTTTGATATATCTAATAACTATTGGACACAGTAATGTTTCTGCCTTGAAATGAGGTTTATTGTACTAGCAGAACGTGCACTCTGTATTCAAACAAAATTTGACAGGTGCACAAATATGGGCACCCTTATCATTTTCTTGTTTTAAAAACTCCTACCTACTTTTTACTGACTTACTAAAGCATTTTTTTTGGTTTTGTAACCTCATTGAGCTTTGAACGTCATAGCCAGGTTTATGCAATCATGAGAAAAGCTACTTAAAGTGGCCACATTGCAAGTTGTTCTCCTGTTTGAATTTCCTCTGAAGAGTGGCATCATGGGCTCCTCAAAACAACTGTCAAATGATCTGAAAACAAAGATTATTCAACATAGTTGTTCAGGGGAAGGATACAAAAAGCTGTCTCAGAGATTTAACCTGTCAGTTTCCACTGTGAGGAACATAGTAAGGAAATGGAAGAACACAGGGACAGTTCTTGTTAAGGCCAGAAGTGGCAGGCCAAGAAAAACATCAGAAAGGCAGAGAAGAAGAATGGTGAGATCGGTCAAGGACAATCCTCAGACCACCTCCAGAGAGCTGCAGCATCAACTTGCTGCAGATGGTGTCACTGTGCATCGGTCAACTATACAACGCACTTTGCACAAGGAGAAGCTGTATGGGAGAGTGATGCGAAAGAAGCCGTTTGTGCAAGCACGCCACAAACAGAGTTGGCTGAGGTATGCAAAAGCACATTTGGAAAAGCCAATTTCTTTTTGGAAGAAGGTCCTGTGGACTGATGAAACCAAGATTGAGTTGTTTGGTCACACAAAAAGGCATTATGCATGACATAAAAAAACACAGCATTCCAAGAAAAACACTTGCTACCCACAGTAAAATTTGGTGGAGGTTCCATCATGCTTTGGGGCTGTGTGGCCAATGCCGGCACCGGGAATCTTGTTAAAGTTGAGGGATGCATGGATTCCACTCAGTATCAGCAGATTCTTGACAATAATGTTCAAGAATCAGTGACAAACTTGAAGTTACGCAGGGGATGGATCTTTCAGCAAGACAATGATCCAAAACACCGCTCCAAATCTACTCAGGCATTCATGCAGAGGAACAATTACAATGTTCTGGAATGGCCATCCCAGTCCCCAGACCTGAATATCATTGAACATCTGTGGGATCATTTGAAGAGGGCTGTCCATGCTCGGCGACCATCAAACTTAACTGAACTGGAATTGTTTTGTAAAGAGGAATGGTCAAAAATACCTTCATCCAGGATCCAGGAACTCATTAAAAGCTACAGGAAGCGACTAGAGGCTGTTATTTTTGCAAAAGGAGGATCTACTAAATATTAATGTCACTTTTCTGGTGAGGTGCCCATACTTATGCACCTGTCAAATTTTGTTTTTATGCAGATTGCACATGTTCTGCTAGTACAATAAACCTCATTTCAAGGTAGAAACATTACTGTGTCCAATAGTTGTTAGATATATCAAACTGAAATAGCTGTTGCAAAAACACCAATTTTTATAAAACATTAAGTTTAAGATTAATAGGGGTGCCCAAACTTTTTCATATAACTGTATGTCTTTTTACATCAATTAAGGAATTTGCTCCTAAGACCTTCTGGGGCAAAACAACACAATACCAGTCCCCAATCAGAGGGCAATAAAACTTTCACACTCCTTATCTATGAACTGCTCCAATATTTATGTTCATCTCTATCTGGCATAATGACAGTTCTGCTTCACGTCACTTGTCTTACCTATTGCATTGTTTCTGTGCTGTGTTGTGTATAAATATGTGATTCTTCAGATTTTGTTTTAGTCTTTGCCTGATGAAGAGACCTGAGTAGAGTTGAGCGATACTTTCCGATATCCTAAAGTATCGGAATCGGAATGGTATCGCCGATATCACTAAAATATCGGCGATACCCGATACCGATACCGGAAGTCCCATGTAAGTCTATGGGAACAAAATATCGCAACTAAAAAAACCCCATTCTTTCCTTGTAAACACTAAATATACACACATAGAATACATATATATATATATATATACATGTCATTGTGACATATATATATATACATATATGTATAGTTTATACACTTCTACATAGTAAAATATCCTCTGATTCAATTGCCGGGTAAAGCCAGCTTCAGTGAAAAGACAGAAGCACCCGACATGAAATGACACTTGGTGTACATAGGGTTAACCATGTCTTTTCATGTCGTTTGCTATCTGATTTGCACAAACAATTAAATCAGTCTATGTGTGCAAAATTTCACACCTGTAGGGGTTAATTAAAGGTGTAAATTTGTTGTAAAAAAAACGGACTTTTTTGCTACGAATTTACACCTTTAATTAACCCCTACAGGTGTGAAATTTTGCACACATAGTCTGATTTAATTGTTTGTGTAAATTAGATAGCAAAGGACATGAAAAGACATGGTTAACCCTATGTACACCAAGTGTCATTTCATGTCGGGTCATAGGTCATAGGTCATAGGTGTTCGGTCTGGATGCCGAACTTTACTGTTCGGGTTCGCCCATCTCTACTTGCAAAATCACCAATCTATAGCACTAGCTTCTCCAAGAGCAGTTCTCCTAATCACAGCTCTGACTATCCTGAGCTATGTGCTTGTTCAAGTGCCATTATCTCTATATGTACCGTAAATACAGTGATAGCAGTGTACATTATAAAACAAATCACTAATAGCTGAATGTGTTACAGCAGAACTTTATAGTTCTACTAATACTATAACTCAGCCTATCCTATCAGAAACAAAGAAGTAAAGAGCAACATAGCTCTGACCTGCTCCAGAGACAAATTGAGAATATTTCTTTAATTGTAACCACAACAATACCAGCACATTAAAAAGTTGTTGTTGTCCAATGTCCATATAGTACTATATTATGCTAAACAGTGGCCAGAGACCGCCATACCATGCCACAATAGTCCCATAGTTTGTTTTCATAGGACAGTGCGATTCTGTGCCTGCACACAGCCATATACTTTGCATAAAGTACCATATTCTACCTGCAAAGAACAAAATTGTGTGTTTGCAGTCCTACAATGAGCCTATATTGCACCCAATAAACTACACATTAGACCCAAATTAGAGTAATACTTGCCCATGTACATAGATGCCAGAGAGAACCACGTTTGTAAGTTACTGTGTATAACAACGCACATTATTCCATATTGTGCCCTGTTTGATTGATCCGATTCCTAACTGAAGGTGGTTTTCCAATCCTTAAAGAACTTCAAACTTGCTCCAAATAGTAAAACATAATCTAATATATTCATGTTTTACCCTTACCCCTCCTGTGCTGCTGGCCACAGGACCAACCGTGTGTTGCTTTCCATTGCGCTTGACAGCAGTGATTGGCTGCCTGAGTGACATGGCATTCAATCGACCTCAAAGCATGGTTAACAACTCCTGAAGGTTCTCAGCTCCCAAAACTTTCATGAATGGGCTAATCTCTAAATCCCACCTTGCCCACTCAAATTGTATAAAATATAGACATGCGGACCCTCGATTTTACCTGATCCGTAGACCATATTGTTTTATATCCATTCAGGAGTTAGGAACACTCTGGCACAACAAGATACTTCTCTTTTATATCCTAAATATGCATGCATGCTAATATTCTGTTACTTTTGATGATGCCAAACCCTATATAGATTTGTATAATCATTGGGTCACATGGCAAAACAAAAATAGGGACAAAGTCAAGTTTGACACCAAATCAGACAAATTCACATTTAGGAGAATCAAAGAACAATCAGACTAATGATCTGTTGAGACTGGGTACACCTTTAGAATACATATAGCCAGTGGCACAACATAAATCTTTTACACGTCAATGCAAAGTCAATAACATGGCCCTCTATAATTGAAAATAAAAATAGTTTGCGCACATAAAAACTACAAGACACAAAAGGATCTGTAGAAAAATAGGAATATGCATGTGTCAAATGGAAAACAATACATAAATTCAGACGCACTCTGTAGAACAGTTTGAGATGCAGATGTAATAATACAGTAATAAATAAATATTGCACTAAGACCCGTGAGAAAAAGGTGATGAGAAAAGCCTGTAGTCTATTATGTAGTAAACCCCAAACCAAAGGACTAAATAGTCATAATACGCATAAGGTATTTATTCATATGGGTATTAATATGGACAAACCCTGAAAAAGTAAAAGAGGTCCTCTTTTAACGATGGAGCAGAAAAACGCTGCAGAAATCCTAAAAAACCTTTTATGCAGAAAGGTCAGAAGAAATTGACACTGTCCCGGCCGGTGACAGCTCAGATGAATGAGTATTAGTGGTGCACTGTGGAGAAAATAGTCCTGTTTGCACAGGTTTTACCTGACAACCCCGATGGGTCACTTGCAGTAGAAAGTCCGACTTCAGCCTCCTATGGCCCGCAGACGAAACTTACATCCGTTGATGAAAGCCGGTGATCTCTGGCCTCCGTGGCCAGATCAGGAACGCCGGCTGATGATGTTGAATCCTCACTAGGAAGAAGGATGTGGGCAGGACCTGTTGGTAAACTAGCCTGCCTCAAGCACAGTAGTACACAAAATCGCAATATCTAACTGTCCCTCAGAGTGAGCAGAGTAGCGTTCTGTCCCTAACTGAGTTCACAGCACAGTGACGCTAAAATGGCTGCGGCGCCTTTTATAGTGCATTCTGACATCATTTCAGCAGCCAATCACAGCCATGCCATTAGTTAAGATGACCGCAGCATTACAGGATGTGCCCACACTTCATAAGATTCATCATTGGCTGACTAACATCACATTGCCTCTCAAAGAATTATGGGAACTTCCGATCCCGGTATACGATATTGAAAAAGTATCGGAATTAAGTATCGGAATTCCGATAACGCGAATATCGGCCGATACCCGATACTTGCGGTATCGGAATGCTCAACACTAGACCTGAGTAGTCTCGAAAGCTTGCAATTTGTTACCATCTTTTCAGTTAGCCATCGAAATGTATCAACCACTGAGGACTCTCAACTCTAAATATTTTGGGATGTGTTGAAGCATTCTAGAGTTATTACCACATAAAATGATACCGGTCAGATTTTTAAGGTCCCTAAATGGTTAAAAGTCATATGACATTGATAGCTAGACAATCTGCCAAAATTCAAATTCAGCAAATCACACAGACTTTTTCAGATAAATGTTATTTGATGCAAATTTTTTTGCATAATAAACATAGAATGTAAAAATAAAATAAAAAAATAAAAATAAAATAATGGTCATCTCACTTCTCACCTTTCCAGCCTTACAGTCCTTTATGCCTCTTCTTTTCACTTTCCTTCATCATGTTCATCACTCTAGGCTCGGATTAAAATGGACAAGTAGGCCTTTTATATTCCTGTGCACCATGTAGACTCATTGTGATGGCACACTAAGCAGTGACACCAGTGACCTGGTCAGCACCAAAAGCCTTGCCATAGAGTTTAGCAGTCTAAAGAATATGTGCACAACAGCAGAAGGTGAAAAGATATTGTGCAGAAGACCATACTATGGTCTACAGGGCAATGGAAAAAATTAGTGAGGTGTGTATCAACTTCTTTTTTTTTTAACCTTTAACTGGCTGTCCATGGATCAAGAATATGATTGCCAGCAAGTCGCTATTTCATTGAATTTCTGCAAATCCAATTGAAAAAGAAAGGTTTATGGTGAAACAAATTTTTGTAAGATTCAAGGACAATTAAATTCCACTGCCATTTTACACACCGTTTGGATGATGGAGCAAGTAGGAGTGTGAAACTCCTGAGTTATTAATGATTTAAGTGACGCACAAAATGGCATCTGTCTACTTGTGTACCTCAGCCAATTTGTCATGTGCGACTCGTGTATGCACGAGTTGGAGATTGGATGAAGATTTGTGGCATAGCCATCGCCCCCTGTCAATATAAAATTGAGTAGCAGGGGTTGCCATGATTCTTCCTTTCCCAGCTCCTCCCATTTTGGCAAAACGAGACCAAACTTGTGTGAAAACATCAAACGTCACAACATTTTTGCACATATGTCTGTAAAAATTTTATGACTTTTCAAATGACCATATTCTTGCATTTGCGACTTTTATTCATGACTTGGATCAAAATTGGACATGTCCTCAAAAATTCTTCATCCTCAAAAATACCTGAACATCCACAAAGAATATAATATGTACGAGTTATATCCATGAAAAAGATGAATAGAATTTGTACATGAAAAGCTTCCATCTGAATGAGCTCTTAATTGTTCAACATAACCCATAAAAATGAAATTAAAAACACATTGTGTCACCCAGTATGTTTAACAGTCTCATAAGCTACATAGTCCTTTTACAGACTATGAGACATTTATAAAAATTACAAATTGAGACAAGGCACAATGAAGTGGAAAATTTACAGATGCTATAGGTTACATAACTGTACCAAGAATCTTTATCTGCCAAGTAAGATGTTATGGGCTAGCTGATGAGGAACTGAATATTTCAAGCCAATTTTCATATTTACATTTCAGGTTAAAACCATCTGTCTTCAAAATGAATAATACAAACATGTTAGGAAACCACATATTGTAGATCAGTTTCATAATTCATTTTTTAATACAAGGATTTGGTTTCTAATGTCAAATACTTTATTTTCAACTGGAGTGAATTTAAGGTTAAGTTTCCACAATAAATATTTAATGAGTTTTTGATGCTGCATGTTTTCGCTTTACAAAAAATGTGTTATGTACAGCAAAGTGTATGGGATTTATAGAAATCGTCTGTCAACTGTGTTTTTTTAATGCAGCTTAAACTGACCTGCAGTATCTGTTTGAAATCTGCAACATGTCAATCTCTCTTGTGGTGAATATGTGTTTTATTTGTGAATTTTCTCCATAGAGTTGAAAAAATGAGAAAACTCTGCAGGTTCAAGAAAAAAATGCATATGCATCGGAAACTTAACTTACTAATGCATGTACAGTACAACTCAAACACACTAAAAAATGGATGTAATCCACACATGGCTTTATCAATAAAGTTTTATGAAAGTCAAGTAACAGGAGTTTTCCAAAGCAAAGTTTTATTTAAAACATGGGTTACCAAAAAAGAAAACAAAAACTGTAGAAAAAAATGCAATAAATCACTTGTAAAAAAAGCTATAAAAATGCAATGAAAAGAACACAGTTAACCTATTATAGCTAACAGATACAGAAATGCTGTAGAAAATGTGCAATATAAAAAATGCATCTGATATTCATTTTGCGAGCTTAGCCTAAAGAAAGCTACTACTTGTACCATGACCCTATTCCATCACATCTCCTCCACTCAATTTCCCCAGCTGTCACCAATCAACTAGCAAAAATATTCAAACTCTCTCTCTCTTCTGGTATCTTTCCCACCTCATTTAAGCATGCCAGCATACATCCATTGCTTACAAAACCATCCCTCGACCAAAACTGTGCTGCTAATTGTAGACCTGTCTGAAATCTTCCCTTCATCTCTAAATTCCTGGAACGCTTGTTCCACTCCCATCTTATCCGTTATCTTTCAGATAACTCTCTTCCCAACCCTCTTCAATCCGGTTTCTGCTCTTTACACTCTACTGAAACTGCCCTTATTAAATTCTCTAATGATCTACAAACAGCTAAATCTAATGGTTAGGGTTGAGCATTCCGATACTGCAAATATCGGGTATCGGCCGATATTGGCTGTATCGGAATTCCGATTCCGAGTTCCGATATTTTCGTCTTATCGGATACCGGAATCGGGATTGTCACTGTCACTGTCAGTGTCCGTCGGTCGGGTCTGTCAGGAGTCAGCGGCACTTACCTGGCAGAAGATCTCCGGCGGTCACGTCCTGGACTGCTTCATGGCCGCCATCATCTTTCCCGGCGGTCACATGCAGTTTCTCGCGATAACTGCAGTGACTGCTGGGTAATCCCGGCCGTAAAGCAGTCAGTCCGATGACGTCACCGCCGGGGAAGCAGGTAATCAGCTGTGCTGCGTCGCGATGACAGGCTCTGCCTGTCATGTGTGTAGAAATGTATACAAGAGTTGGATCTGGATGTGGGACTGGTCGTTATAGTGGTGTTTTCAAATGAGTGTAATAAATAAAATTAATGAAAACTGTGTTGTCTCTTTTATTTCATTAAAATACTTTTTTCTTGCTGTGTTTTTTTTTACACATTTAATAACTTTGGGATTAATAATGGATCGGTGTCTTATTGACACCTCTCCATTATTAACCGGGCTTATTGTCACCGTGCAATCAACGGTGACATTAACCCCTTATTACCCCGCTTGCCACCGCTACAGGGCAAGTGGGAAGAGCCGGGTAAAGTGCCACAATTGGCACATCTTTTGATGCGCCAAATGTGGGGCTGCTGTAGCCTGGTATTATCAGGCTGTTGAGGGCCAAAATCCATGGGCCTTGACAGTCTTTTAATACCAGGCCGCAGCAGTCTGCATTTTACTTGGCTGGTTAACAAAAATAGGGGGACCCCTACGCCGTTTTTTTTCGAGGGGATCCCCTATTTTGTTAACCAGCCAAGCTAAGCAGACTGCTGTGGCCTGGTATTATCAGGCTGGCAAGGTCCATGGATATTGGATCCTTACCAGCCTGAAAAACCAGGCCTCAGCGGTCTGCTTCATCTGGCTGGTTAACAAAAATAGGGGGGACCCCACGCCAATTTTTTTCGAGGGGATCCCCTATTTTTGTTAATCAGCCAAGATATGCAGACTGCTGTGGCCTGGTATTATCAGGCTGGCAAGGTCCATGGATCTTGGCTCCTTAACAGCCTGAAAATCCAGGCCTCAGCGGTCTGCTTCATCTTGCTGGTTAACAAAAATAGGGGGGACCCCACGCCAATTTTTTTCGAGGGGATCCCCTATTTTTGTTAATCAGCCAAGATATGCAGACTGCTGTGGCCTAGTATTATCAGGCTGGCAAGGTCCATGGATCTTGGCTCCTTAACAGCCTGAAAATCCAGGCCTCAGCGGTCTGCTTCATCTGGCTGGTTAACAAAAATAGGGGGGACCCCACGACCATTTTTTTTTTGAAGGGAACCCCTATTTTTGTTAATCAGTTCCCTCTGACGTCACTGATTGTGTCCCTGGCTGACCTGAAGTGAAAGTGGAAAGCAATCAATTAAGCTTTCCACTTAAGGGCCCGTCTCACATAGCGATATCGCTACCGAGATTGCTGCTGAGTCACTAGTTTTGTGACGCAGCAGCGAGCTCACCAGCGATATCGCTGTGTGTGACATTCAGCGACGATCAGCCCCCCTGCCGGGTATCGCTGATTGTCGCTGAAATGTCAGGACCTTTTTTTGATCGCTGGTTTCCCGCTGACAGGCACACATCGCTGCGTGTGACAGGCGGGAGACCAGCGATCCGCTGGTATCCAAGGTACACAGCGGGTTTCCAAGCGCTGCGCGGTGCCTGGAAACCCGCTGTGTACCTTGGTTACCAGCGGATCGCTGGTCTCCCGCCTGTCACACGCAGCGATGCGTGCCTGTCAGCGGGAGACCAGCGATCAAAAAAAGGTCCTGACATTTCTGCGACGATCAGCGATACCCGGCAGGGGGGCTGATCGTCGCTGAATGTCACACACAGCGATATCGCTGGTGAGCTCGCTGCTGCGTCACAAAACTAGTGACTCAGCAGCGATCTC